>JAQJVK010000042.1:1346377-2066924 GCA_035578135.1 Flexamia atlantica
GTTGTTATTATCATGATGGTTAATACATTTAAAATTCGTTTGTAAACATATTTGCCGATAAAATCCTCTTTAGTGAGCTTTGTCTGCATTAAAAAATTACATTCTCAGGGCTGTTAGTAACATATATTTGATTTTATAAATATACTACTTGATTAACCCCGGTTTTGCCCATGAAATTATTTTCTTCTTTTTGTATTCTTATTATCTCATAGTGGCATTCTTTTAGTAATCATGTTACCAATTCCAAAATCCTTGACAGCGCTTCCTCTCGGACGACCTTGTGCTTAAGTCCTAGAGCATATCAAAACCAACCCATCGTAGCGCACATCATGAGATTCCAAGCTTTAATTTGACATCAAGATCAAGTGACTACGGCATGTAGTTTTTGCTGTAGTACGAAATATATCAACACACAACAATCTTTTTATGCATTAGGTATATTAGTTCACTTTGTTTTCCTTTTTCATAACTTTTTAACAAAATAATATTCATTCCACTATTACCTTTTAAACGTCTCTACCAAATAACGCACTTTAAAATATTATTTTTATAATTTCAAATTGTAAATAACATTTATTAATAACACTTTGAATGTATTATAGCGTCATTAAGCCACACGCCCATAATGCAATATTAACATTAGTTTTGTGATTGTTATACGTAAAAAGTGTAGTCAATCTTGCCCCTGCAGGATGAAACATGCACACCGTCATCATCCAGCCCCAGTCCCCAAGGCTGGTCCCCACCAGGTAGGCCTAAGGGAAGTGATTCCCAGTTTTCAGGCTGTTAGTCATTTTGTCACTTGCATTCATTATTCACACCCGTACTCCCTAACTCCATGATGTACAGACCCTTACTCTCCTCATTTGTCGACTAATACCTGCAGTTTTTCACAAAATATACGGATTGCTCTTTGAATTGGATAAATTCCGGTTACTGTAAAATGAAGTGTTCCTTTTTTATTTATTTGTACTCATATTTATTGTGAGTTTATCATAGTTTATTAGCAAATACTTCATATAAGTAACTCCATAATTAATAGATACTTAAATGTATATTTCTTTATTAGACAATTGGAAATTAAATTTAATGATTTTGGAACTTTTCATGAGTTTGGAACTTATATCGAGAAGAAGATTAAAGTGCATAAATTGGAAAAAATAATGGGTGGCTTAACGTTTGATTGAACATAGTCGGGTTTAAAAGTAGGTTAGCTCTATTTTACGCTATTTTTGTAAAATTCTACATTTTTATGATAAAATAGTTAAATTTAACTAGTAAGCAGTCACAATCAAAATCAAAACCGTCATGATGGCCGATTCAGACACGTTAAGAAAAATAAAAGATGACTTTTTTAATAGGCCTTTAGCAAAGGTTGCAAGATGTGCAAACGTTTGATACTCCAAATCGACTTACCTTTAAATTAAAAAACGATCATAATATTCTGCAAAAACTGACTCTCCAGCCCGCAACGGCAACAAGTTTGGTTTATCCTTGTTTTTAGTCCACCCCATTAAATTTACTTTCGGGATAAAATTTTGAATGTTAAATCTAAAATATTGTTTTCTGAAGGATTCAAATTAAACATCAGAAACAAGTCGTAAAACAAACCTTTAATGTTATCTGAAAGCAAAAGTACGGGAAAACGAGACAAAAATAAATGTCGACAAAATATAACTCAGTTCAATAGTTCAATAGTAGGCTTTAAATATTAGCCTTAACTATATGCTATACAGTGAAACGTATGAAACAAATCCTTTAAACTAAACTAAACAAAAAAAATCTTCCAAAACTTATAACGTTGTTTTATTTAGATACACCATAATAGTACTTTCACAACCAAAAATACCCTGTACTCTCAAAACCCTTTTATATAAATAAATACCGACATTTATATAAAAGGAAAACATATAAAATATACCCAAAGTAAAATGTCTCCATATAAAGGCTAACCCTATATTGTTCCCTCCAAACATTTCATGCATTCTTAAGCAGCCAAAATGCACGACGTCTCTCCACAGATGCATCCTCTCTTTTTATGAAACGGCTTAAACCTTTAGTTTCCATTTATACCTTCATTTTGAAGCGAGTGATCACTATTAACCAAAAGCTACTAGTAAAATGTTTTAGTTTATGAGCTGATATAAGTATTTTTTTAAATTGCATGGACGTAAAACCTTTTGATAAGAAACAAAGCTTATTATATCACTATGCTTATTAGGACACCATATCAATGGTCAAATTAACCATACTTAAAATAATCCTAGTTGAATTATGATGCGAGCAATGAACAAATACTCAAAACAAAAAAGAAAATATCACAGTACTCTGATTAATTTGTAGAAATTTCTTTGAAATTGCAGCTGTAAAGTACAGTGTATATGTAGTTAGCGATTCCATCCATGTGAATTTTAAATTACTTTTCAGATACTTGATTTTTTTAATAAATAATAAAATGTTGGAGCAAATAACTTTAAATCTTTCAAAACATTAAGTAAGTCGTTCTCTTAGCGGGATTTTAAGCCATGTTTCGAATTTTTTAACACAAAAATCATCAAGTTGAATCTTCTGAACAGAAATAATTTACACACAAAGTGTGGTTTTTGGGAAATAAAAAATAATTTCAGAGATGCACTTAAAAGTTTAGTAATTTTCAAAAAAGGCAATACCAATACAATAAAAAATCCTGGGCTGGGGTTTCTTGCTGTATTGATACTGATTTCAATATTTTTTTTTTAGATTTATTCCATAGTTCTTAGAATATTTAGCGCTACATACACTTTACTTCAAGAGCCAAATTATGTTAGAGTTTTAAAAATGCTTTGCAGATTTTTATACATCACATGTACCCGTAGAATAATCCCTACCCCACGGAGATGTATCGAAGGTTCAATATTTCAAGGTTCTCGCCGCCGCCGCGCCGCCCGTACCCAGAGACCTTTTATTGTCGTCGCCGGCTGTATGTATTGTCGAAGATCGTGTGTCCAGACAGTGATGATATACTGTCTGGTTAGTCTGTAAATGCAAGCTGTCTGCAGTTTATCTTGGGGTACTATGACAATGCAAGCTATATCATAAGTGTCCCCATCCCTTTACCGAGTGTTAGTGATACCGTGAAATACCTCATGATCTGTAAGTCGCTTGTGTGTAGCCAACCGCTTGCAATAACAACTTAAGGTTATTATGTACATGTAAATTTAGATATTACACTTCGTTTTAGAATTAAAATCAATCATCATTAGTTCTTTAGTGAAAGTAAATAGTACTTATTCCGTAACCAATTTTACTTTAATGAAAGATTATTTCAGATGTTAATTAAATTGTACTTAAATAGGGAAAGAAGCAAAATTTGCTTCTTTGCCTAAGAAGGCAAAATGTGAACCAACGACATTTCATGTCGTTGGTTTACAAGTTGCCTCCCCGTCGAGTTAAGTCACCTCATACAAACAAAACTTACGTCTTTTTACACAATTGGCATGAACCGCTTGTTGTGAAGTAATTTTTTGTCTGGTAGAATAGTTATTTACTTGTTACTGATTCTTGATATTATATGTATAAAATGTGTTGTTCTTGTATGGAAATGAACAAATAAACATTGCTCCAAACTAACAATTGGGTGTTTCACCCATCGATCACCACTAACTTACAGACGTCGTGGTCCCAAGCGAAGAAAATCTACAACCCTTACCTAAATAATAAAACACTTAAATTCGCTACATAAAGTAGTTTATAATAACACCATATAGTCTTGAAATTTTCTAATCGGAAAATAGAAAAGATTATAACAATCTATTAAAATAAGCGATGATAATATAAACTAATAAACACTGATTTTATCACTAGTTATATCACCCTAACTTTTATGGAACCTGTATATATCACGTTTGTTTGTTATAGGTTGCGTTTTTTTTATTTCATGTATAACACCAAATTTATTACTTAAGAACTTTTTGTTGGATAGTGCGAGTTTTTCCAGCAGCAACCGCAAGTTAAGTCGGCATCCATCCGCTTTCATTCCCGCACGTCTTCCAACAACGTCCTGTGTTATTGCACATAAACGCGGAGTCCCGGTGGAATCTCTGCGGAATCTCCGACAATAAACAACCGGCATTCAGCCGTCATCACTCATTACAGATCTTCTCCTGGGACTTCATTTATTATGCTTTAAACAATTACATTCTTTGAAAACACTAAAATAATCGTTGATAAACGTAATTTACGTACAATACGTTTAATATACTTAATAAAAAACTACAGGAAGGTAACTATAAAATGGAGTTTCATCAAAGGATTTTTTATGCTGACTGTTTCCTACTACAAATGACCCTTTAAAGTCCTACAAAACACTAAAGCGAAATAATGGTAGTAGTTTTTTTGCACTGAATTGTTAGATGTGTTTTTGTGTTTTCTGTCACGTATCCGTGTGTGTTTTGTAAGTAAAGATGTTACCAGGAAATCATCGCTCAATAGGACAGACTCCATGATATGGGGGTGGGTTATTGCTTGATAATATTAGTTGCTCCACCAAAAGTTATCTTAAGGATAAATTATCACTAAAATATATTACTTAATTCATTACCTTATTCTGTAAATTGTAATTAATATATTATCATGAAACAATCACTATGTCACGATTAAGAACGTCTAAATGGTTCAGTTAAACCTAAAACAAAAATAAAAATCTAAATTAAATGTAAAAAAAATTTTCTGGAGAAACAGGGTCTATAAAGGCATAGCCTGTTTTAGAGGTGTCCCTTTACATAAAAATTAAAATACACTCAAGAAGAACTAAAGAGTAATCGTCACAAAAATTATCCTAGATAATTGTAAAAAATATTTGAATTCATTTGTTATCAATTGTGGAAAACTCAATTTTTAGTGGATACCTTATACATCATGACTACAATAACTCACTAAATTGATAACAAGACAAGGTGGAAAATAAAATACCACTTTCATCCTTTGATTCGAAATCAACTCGGCCATTTCAATTTATTTTTGTATTGGAAAGAACAACTGGATTACGTTTTAAGCTTATTATTGGTGGCATTGAAACAGAGCGGCGCGATCCCCTCGGTTTTGTTGGAAAAAGAAATTATAATAGTTAATTTAAATTTGTCAAATCTCAGAGACCTGGCTGAAAAACACAGGGGGTTGATTGTGCCATGCCATGATTGACAGGATGTATAGTTGTCTGGAATGACACTTTGGGGCCCTAGAAATGATCCCCATAATATCACCGTTTAAGATGACGACAAAACTTAATGGATCACGACTTGAAGAACGCATTAGACGTCCTGATAACCTTGATCGAAATATCAGCTGGTCATTTTGTTAGGATTATCCCAACTATAAATCCAGCTGGGTCTTCTTTGTACCTTTGAAAATTTTTTTAAGAATCGTGCTTAGCAAAAATCTGGTGATTTATAAATAAACATATTCTTGTTCGTTTATATATAAATTATGAGTATCTTATAAACCGTTTTATTTGCTACGACTGCAGCAATATGTGTTATTTTATACAATTTATTTTAATACCGGGTTTTTTTAACACAACCCATTTTTAAGTTTGAATAATGCACATACAAATTTGAAATGAGTATTGTTTTATGGATCCTTACATTTTATACAACCTATTATTTAAGTTTGATCACATTTAGTTTACATTATGTGCTCAAACAATCCGCCACTGGCATTAGTATAAAGTTATGCTCTCTCCAGCAAATTGCCGAACACGTGTGCTACCACTTTTAAATCCTTGTATGAATTTTTTTGAGGTGCTGAATATCCTGTGATTTGTTTTCGTAAGCATTACTTTTTATGTATCCCCAAAGAAAATAATATAGTGGGGTCAAATCCGAGATCTTGGAGGGAAATAATCCTTCACTAATAAAATAAAGTTTTGGGTTGCGTTTTTTTTTTTTTTTTTTTAGTTAAAACTGCAATTCTTGTTCAGGAATTTATTACGGTAATTTGAATAGATTAAAATAGATCAAGATATTGTGTAACAAAAGCGAGTTTTTTTTTGACATTTCCGTCCACAGTCAGCAGTGTGTAGTGTACTTGTTGGGCCGGTCTCGGGATCGTGTAATGGAAGTGCTGGCTGGGTAGGGGACGTCCCGCCGGGTCTATTTCCCGTCTCACACATCTGTCGTCTGCAGCGGTCGCTGCTGGACCGAGGAGGGAGAAAGTTCATGTGTTTCAACTTTGAAGTGATTAAAAAAGCTTAAAAATTAGTATTTTGTTTTTTATGAGGTTGGTAGCTGATGTCAGATTTTGAGTGATGCAAATTTTCTGCATGATTAATTTTGCTAAGTAAATCTTGTCATATAAGAGCGGCAAACGTTATAAAATATTGGGTTTGGGAATCCCTAATGACTTCAAACTTCTAACCTGTCTTCATATTAAAATTGTTTGATTATTGAGTAAAATTAAAATAATCTTTAATTTATTTATTGATGCCAAATTTGACATTACAGAGTTTTTGGAGAACCACATGGCTAGAGAAGGTGTGTTTGGTTAATTTTTGAATAATTAGGTCAAATTTAGGTGTAGGGATCCCAAATACAAACTCTCTAAAACAAACCAGTTTTATTTGCTAAATGTAGTATTCACGTAAAAATGAATGAATATCAAAAACTACATAATAATAAAAAAAACTTACATTGCAAATTAGTATAGGCTATTTTATTAATTCGGCTACTTAGGTAGCTAAAAGAATTTAGAACTCAAAGGAATGTGTTGCGGAAGCATTAGAGGAGAGAGCGAGATAGAACACACCTCGCATCGGCAGCAAGGCGATAGCGCGGCCGCCGCCGCAGCTGCTAATGTTGCATTTGATCGTATCGCTGGCTGTTTAATTCAGACATTTTGTATACTCTTGTGTGCAGTTGAAGCAGTTTTATTCTCTTCAGCTCAATATTCAGTTCTACACTTACTTCTTACTTAATTCTTTGTTTTTTTTTAATCTTACTTCTTCATTTATTATGTGTTATTTTATACAATTTCCTTTCCTTTAATATAATTAATTAAAATCGCAATTCTTGTTCAGGTAATCGTTTCGGTAAGTTTTCATCGTATTAAAAGCCCTGTATCACGGTGCATCCGCCAACGCATGAACAAGTAAAATAGGTTTAACCCACTCGGTTGTATCGTTCGAAACTATTCGTAAAAAGCCCATTAATACCATTAATATTTAATTTTAAAAAAACTCTATGCCCTAAACTAATGTAAAGACTATGGTTGTAATTGTTAAAATGATATTCCTCAAATGGAAAAGTTCATCGATAAGTTTACCTTTTTAGATTTTTTCATATAGGAGTGTATTCGAAGAATCATATACCTCTGACACTCAAATAGTATGATATATTTGAAATAGTAGACCTATTTATTTCAGCACTGCTCGTGTGGAGGATGCGCAAGACGCGCGGTCAGAGACATTGCCGCAGTGAGAGGCTGCGATACGCGGTGATGTATGCAGCTGGTGCAACAATAAAATGTGCAGCGATAAACTGCGCCCAGTCCGGAGTGCAAGGCTGTGTCGCGGCTATCGCCTCATCTGCGACCAGGCAAGGTTTGTGGGGGTGAAAGTATTACAACAGCTAGAACAACAATTATCATACTGTATATGAAATATTACGATCAATTTCTCAATAACAATGTCAGTAAGATTTCATTTGCAACATTTAAGTGGCGAAGCCTAATGAACTTGAAAAATTATCTGTTGCACACAGGTAAGTTAAAGCATGTATTTCAATTAAAGACATTAAGTATTTCAAGAGGCGATATAATTATTGTTTGCGACTTTAAATCCTACCAGATGAAGAATTTATGCGATTTAAACTTTATTGTCCATATCGCCCTTTGTGCTGATACATCAGTCATGTGTGATCAGTCAAGGTTTCCTATAATTTGTTTCTTAAAACTCTATTAACTCTAAAAAAAATTACTAAAACTATTATTTAAAATCCTCAAAAAAGTCGACTTTACATTTAATTTAAAATATGCTCTCTGCTCAGGTATAATAGTTTATTCCTAGTCAATTTAGCGGTAAAATGTAAGATAAAAAGTGGAAAAGATGGCTTTCAATACATGGATTTCCATTAAGTTTAGAGGATCATTACCCTCCAGACCGACCGTGCACGGAATCACGATGAGGGAGACGGTGGCTCCGTACTGCGTGCTAACGTGACAGCAAATCCACGCATGCACCCCAACACGTGCATATTCATGTCTCTAAATATAAACTAACCTTTGTTCAGTTTTACTTGTCTTGAGATTTAACTCTTACTCCTTAACTGGCAAAATGTTTAACTCTTTTTACAGGGTGCTTTTCTAACGCAACCCATTTTTAAGATCGAATAATGCACATACAAGTATGAAATGAGTATTGATTTCTTAATCTTTACATTTTATACAGCCTACTGTTCAAGTTTGATCAAATTGAGCTCACACTATGTGTTCAAACAATCCGCCATTGACATTTAAACAAAGCTGTGCTCTCTCCGTCAAATTCCTGAAAACGTTTTGCAAAGTACCTCTATGAATTTATTGTATTAAATTTGTTGTGTTTGTTTTGAGGTGCTGGATATCCTGTGAGTTGTGGGGTCAAATATAGTGGGGTCAAATCCGGGGATCTTGGGGAGGGGGAATAATCCTCCATTGATAAAATAAAGTTTTGGGTTGCGTTAAAAAACACCCTATATAACTTAAAAATTAACATCTACAATTAGCAACAGTAATTTGCACAATAGCCTATTATTTAATAATTTATCCTCATAGAATAGATTGAAAAACTTCTATTGCTTCTTATCGATTTATTGGATGCCTTACATACGTATAGGCTAATTGCCTTTGGAATTTACAATGATTCGCTCTCCAACTTAAAGCTGAAGTTATTTTCCCTAACAACAATGTTATCAAATTATTGAAATGGGCGCCAACCTTTTCACAGTTAATGAAATGAAAAAATAAAACTGAAAAATTCTTAATTTAACTAGGAAAAAATAGGGCCACATGACTCTTACACTTAACCTGTTATACAAAATGTGCGATATGTTTATAATTTTATTTTACTAATTTGCAAAAACAATAAAATATAGAGTTGACATCAGTAAAACACAGCAATCTTAATTCAGTTTACTACAAAATAAAATGTTCAACCCCCAGAGATGGATATCTGGGACGACGACTGTGGCCACAAACAAAGTATCGTGTTTCCTGTTTGTCCATGGGTCGACTTCCTTGGATGCGGGCGGCCCTAGGGGTGGAAATGGATAGAATTACACGCTCTTTGTTGGATACTAGGAGTTATGTCCTCATAAAATATGTCTACGTAAACTGGAAACGAATTATTAAATTATTCATTTATTCTTTGATATGTAAATGGTAGAAAACGGTTTTGCAGCTCTAAAGTCTTTTGAAATCAAAAGTGTTAAAATAATTGTCTTCTGTCCAACATTATTTTGTACGACGCTTTGGATTATTCAATATTTAAATTTATTACGTTGAATAATCTTAATTTTTGATTAAATAATTTGAAAAAACTTAAATTGTTTAAAATTACTCGTTTTTAGTTCAAAATTCCATACCGAACAGTTAACTCGAGAGGTACTTATAAGCTGTTCTATTTGTTAAACGGGAAGAATAAATATCAAAAGTAAAATCATAATTAAAAATATTATATGAAATATCCTTATAGAAATATAATCTACGTAGCCAATATAAGTATATAGTTATAATTTTATTGTAGGTCAGAAGAGAATCATCAAGTAAATAAAATGCAAATACTATCAAAAGTAGGTTTTTAAATCAATTTTAATTTATAAAAAAATATTTAAAACGTTGAAAACTTCATTACCGTATTATTACTTTGAGGCCGATTCAACGAATCAGAATATTTAATTAGCTCAAGTCATTAATTAGATCACGATCTGAAGATATATGTAGGTTTGTTAAAATGTTCATTCTGTTACTTCTATATCCCTTTGGAACACATGGGTCTATTTTATTGTTATGTTAGTTTTTATGGAGAAGACAAAGAAGGGAGGTAAACGATAGATGAGAACAACCGACAGCCGTGACCACAAATAAAGTATCTTGTTTCCTGCACCGCATTAGACCCATTTCTTATTGATAAGCGGGGGGGGGGGGATTAAGTGTTCCGGACAAAAACTAGAGAAGTGCAAGTTTATTATTTTATTATATAAGACCGATTAATGAAAGGCATTCAAACCAGTTTCGTTGTTGTGCAATATATTTGTCTATTTAAACTTAAAGATCTGAATATGATTTGGAAAAAGAGACTCTACTATCATTTTAACGGTATTACCCTACGGTGTGCAAAATGTATTATGAATGGAGGATAGCTGATAAAACGTATTTCAAAAAATTTATTTTCTTTGGCTCTACATACTCTTTCCACTGGTAAATGACGCTGTCAAATTCTGCGGAGACTGTTGAAGACTGTCAGGAAGACTGTTGACATAAATCCAGACGTCCTGTCAACACTTAATCAACGAAAATCACCGACAAGAACATATCATACGCCAAACAACTATCAACAAGATTTAAATTTATAATATAAAAAATTAATTTTTTTATTTAGTAGTGTTCTCTATAGATTAAGAAAAAAACAATCAGACCACAAATTAACGCCAAACTATGCCTAAAATTAAATTCAAACAAATATAGATGATAAATATTTGTTACACACTGTTTTTTCTTAAGTCTGCAGTACCAACTATGAATTAAATTGCATAATTACTAGTAAATTTGTGGAAGCTAAAATGTAATTGATCATGCAAATTTCACTTTTAATAAAAGTTATTTTATGATGCCTATTTTTCAGCCATTAGGTTTCAAAGACCCCTTCTCCTAATGACCTAACATTGGAAACATGAAACTGACAAATCGAGATACGGGAGAAACGAAAGCCTTGAGTGATGACATGTCCCCCACACTTATGATGTAAATGATCGGCCAGGGTTGTGGGGAAATGACCAAACAGTGTAATCTATCATCCGCCTTTTTATGTTTAGAACGGTATATTTAATAAAATAATACAACACAATCGATATTATTTGTTGACACATTGCCTATTGTTTGGGTATACAGTTTTATTCCTAAGAGCCAAATCAACCATAATTGTCCTTATTATGCTTAACATATTAAACCTACTGTATTTACTTTTTTATTACTAGCCTTTTTCCATTCGCTTTTATTTTCATCCAAAACACAGTAAGCGTTTGCAAAATACCAAATAACTGAACAGTTAGTGAACATTTTTCACAATCATGATTCGTCTATCAGTAGAAAGTAATTAGCTGTTATCAGATTACAACTTAGTTGTGTTTTTACATGGAAATGAACTTAAATATATGATTAAAATTAAGGGATTTTATCTAGCAGTTCATAATTTACTATTCTTAAATTAATCTACCAGTACTACCAGGTAAAATATTTCCTCAAACGCCAAGTCAGTACATTCATTTATAAATAGTCTATACACACTGTGTAAAAACTAATGTATACTATAAATTTTTGAACTGTTCCAGCCATGCTACATTCCGTGTTCAGAAAAAAATTACGAATATTGTAGTTTGAAATAAAATTTCAATCACTATCGAGGGCCCTGTGAGTAATTGTCCACAAGACCCCCCCTTCCCCCCCCCCCCGGGGGCTGAACGCCTCTTAAGGCTGCTGCATCGTTTGTCTTGCTGCAATCAACTTAAAGGCTATTATTGCAATACTATTGAGTACACTTTCTTACATATCCTATAAGAATTTCAATGCTCCCGGAGTTACAAAGAGTAGGATAGTAGGAAAGGATTTAATCATTTGCTCGAGTAAAAATTGAAGCTTGAATATATTCTGGCTTGGGTAGTGTATGTAAATTAAAGAATTGGGTAGAAGTTGCTGGGTTATACTGAGGCAAAATGAACTGATAAAATAAGGTAAGGGGAAAATGTTTAGTTTTAAATTACGTCTGATACAATTGAATCAATTACACTGTCATATAATGCGCAATCACTGACAATAAACTATTTATATTTTCAGTATTGAGCAATACAGTTCAAATTGTTTTAAATTCATTCAACATTTTTCCCAAACTGTTTTCGATTTTAATGTCGCTCATACACAGTCAGCAAAACAATCAACAAAAAATATTGCTCACTAACATTGACCATATTTAATCCTACATGACTGAAGAAAAATTTAAATTAGTGCCCATTCAAGACGTCGACGACAGCCTGCTTTGTTTGAGGTTTATAAGCACTCTATACAAATTAATACAACAATTTAAAACTAAATTAATTGATGAAAAATTGGTAGTTTGCATTAATGCATCTATGTTTGGTTTTAACACTGAGTGTAATATGAACATTTTAACACTTTTCTTTTTTATTTTCTTGGATTAAAGGGTAAGTTAATCATTATTACAGCTCTTTAACTAAACTACCATGATAGGTACTTGAATAACAAGGCTATCACTATTCTACGACTTTGAGAGGAATTTCCGAAGATACGCCTCTCGTTGGTCACTGAGGTCATTTAATTACTCACGTTTCCCGAGAGCGTCGGTAACCAGTATTTTAATGACCGGTGGCTTATCAATTAACAAGACGATTAGGCAGTCCGGTGTAAGTGATGTAGAGATAACTACAGAACCAAGACCACCCGGGCGAACCTGGTCTGTAGTCGAGTACTTGATGATTGCAGTATGCTTTACACATCCCAGATCCTTTACACTGATACCTTAAAAATCTATCGTGAGCAAAGCAATAACTGGTTGATTTATGGATCAATTTGGAATGTTCTGGTTCCAAAAGTGGATTTTTCTAACCGGATGTAAATAAAAAAAGTATTAACACCCTGAAAAATATATTTACATTAATACTATATTTACATACAAGATGGTAAATATACACAAATGGCGGAAAATGGCGATCGAATTCGATTGGTCGCACCAATCATCATCAGGCCCAATGAGAGATTCTCAATGGTCCTCATTGAGTCTCTTATTGGGCTTGATGATGATTGGTGTGACCAATCGAAACCGGTCGCCATTTTTCACAACCTTTTTATTTACCATCTTGTATGTAAATAAGTGCAAATATATTTATAAGTGTTGTTTTTTCGTTCGTATTTATAAGTAGTTTTTTATTCACTTCCAGTGAACAACTGCTAATCAGAAACTATTTAGATTTTCTAATTATCCGACAGGACAGCTTTTGCACTCCGTTTGCTTCGCCTCATTGAACGAAATTGTTATGTTTTTTTTCAAATGGAGAGAACAAACTGACATCTATGGTCTTTATAATAAAACTTAAGAAGGAATATTTAGAAGATAAAGATTACGATATTCAGCCCACCTAACGAGTTTTGCCACTGAATCTAGCAAATTCGACCTCTTGCTTGCCCCATATCTCGGAAAAATATGCCTATATTTTTTTGAATTAATTCGGAAGAGCGTATGTTGGAGTTTTTTTATTACTGATTTACCAGTATGTGATATATACAACGATTTCGATACAACATTTCGATACAAAGTTTTTTTATACAGCACTGAAGAAACGAAATAAACATTTTACATGATAAAAAGGAGTCATGACATCATGAGTAGCTTCGCAGGTGGTCTCTGACTGAAATAGGCCTGTACTGCCATTGTCGAGTCTCTCGCTTTATTACCTTGCTGCCTATCATAAAATTTGACTTAATGCTTGTTTTACCACCGACGACGTCATCATCAATTACTGAGAGCTGTAACCAGTTAACGCAATGATCCTATAATAGTATATTTCATTACAAGGACCTAAAGTGACGCTTTTCGTACAAGGTCAAGTTTTACAACCGAGGCTGTAAGCCGAGGTTGAAAAATGACCGAGTAACGAAAAGCAGCTTTAGGTCCGTGTGATGAACTATATTTTTCGTTATATTGCTCAATACAATACGTTATCTACTTAAGAAAACCAAAATGTTACAGCTTGTTTACCTATAAAGATGCCTTCAAAAGATGCCACCGTCTTGTTCTTGCTACTTGAAGCAATCAGCTGATTGTCTGTTTCATTTGTGTTAGGGTAGACTGACAACAATGAACAACTATCGACGTATCGAACGCATGTAATAATCGATTGGTGAAATGAGCGAGTTTCACAAATTGATTAAACTGACAACAATGAATGTTTCGATTATTTGTAATCGAATGAATATTGTTCGATTAATACGACGTACTCGGCACTTTTTGACTTTTATAGTCCTAGGACTATAGTCAGCTGGTATCGAGTACATCAGCTTTTCATTCCTAGGAATAAAAAGAGTGTATTTAGGTCCGGAAAACATGCATTAAAACATCTGTTTTTGAAGCAGTATAACGAAAAAGAAAAAATTATAACTGTTTTGGTGGCAACGAATAACTATCATTACCAAAACTCAACATATGAATATGAAATATTTTTAAGATTTTTTCAAGAAAATAGTGAGAAGTAACCATAAGAATACTAATCTTAACACTATTACAATAAAGTCATACCGTCAAGATTTAGAAACCGCATGTTCAACAGAGTTTAATTATTTATATTTTGCTTTGTTTTCTATCCATACGATAACTTGATTGCTATTTTACTTTCGAGAAATGTCATTTTACCTCTAATCTACATAGATTCAAGTAATTCTGCTGCTGCCCCTTTAACAGAGAACATGCAAGTGGATGGCGACATTATATTAAATAAATGTTTGCACCACAGTAGTTGAAAAAGCGTGCAGAAATACATACAAAACATATGAAAAATGTACTTATTAATTTAATAAGGAATTCTTTGTTTGAAATTCATTGTTGGTGATGGTGATTTTATATTTTGATTAGGATTTTTGCGGACATTTGCCATCACTGATTAGTAAAAAAAAAAAAAAAAAAAACTTATTAGTATTTGTTTTTTACTAATCAGTGATGGCAAATGTCCGCAAAAATCCTAATCAAAATTAATAAGGAAATTGACAATACATACAGACTCTAATACATCAATGTAAAGAAAAAACTCTCTGCCCACTGTTGCAAAATCTATTACACAATATATTTTCACGACACATTTTTACGCTGTTCAATTTGTCCAAATATTAAGTGCACTCTGCCTGAATCGTCACTTACTTCCTGATTACAAAAGATACTTTGTTAAGAGTAAATGTAAGATTATGACAATAATAGAAAATTTATTATTCATTTGCCAAATTTACATGACGACAAACTGCAAAATACTGTTTGATATTGAGTGGGTCTCGACATTTTGGTCACGTAGGAACATTCTGGTGTGATATCTTCCCAACCCCGGGGTATCGAGATGGGTACAGGTAATGGTTATGTTTCCCATCCTGAAGATAAGGACCATAGGAGATATAAGCCGAAACGTATTAGTTATTTATTTAAAATCAATAAATACTTCAATCCAATAAATATTAAAGGAACTTTGGTGACTGATGTAATCACAACCGGGAAAACTAAACCGAAAAAGAAAACCAGTTAAAAATCACTCTTTCGTTTGTTAAAAAATGATCAATCAAGTTTCGAAGGCATCATCTTTTACAATATGGACCCAAATCAAAGTTCACGGTGTAATAAATAAGGGGGGCATTTAATATTTTTTCGGCATATAATTTAAAGAGAGTGAAATTCTATCTATTTGTATTTGTGTTTGCCGTTCTTCTTCTTTACTATTTGTTTATTTATTCCTAGATTGTATTCACCGTTGGTAAAATATTTCATTACATTTGAAGATTAAGAAATCAACGATATTGCCGAAAAAGTTGCAAAACGTAGAAAAAGCATTTTCCTAGCAAATAAATAACCTTCATAAGAAAACCCACGCCGTTGAAAAGCGTGTGAAGCGTTCTTACAAAACAAAATGCTAACTACTTTAACAAATTATTTTGAACTCGCAAAACCAAAGTATTTACTGATTGAAACTTAAAAAACCCGTAACTGAAAGATATTCCGGTTTTGTTAAGTTGTTTTTACCAATCATTATGAGTTACGAGCTTCAACAGTTTACAACAAGCTCGTTTTCTGACCTCTTTTCAAAGAAAGTTACGGTTCAGAACTGATACGTGAGCCAAATAAATGTGGTCGTTTTAAACCGTAGCCGCTGCGGGTCCGCAGGTCAGTGACGAATTGAATTGTTAATTAAAATCCGCCGTCTAATTGGTAAAGCACGGGGCCGAAGCTGGATTTATGGGTCGTCTCTCAGCCTGTCACTGAGTCCGGTCGTGATCCCGCATCCCGCAGCGGTGCTCCACACCGGCTCACTGATTTTGTACAAAAATATTTCTTCAAAGTTATCGTTCTTGAATTTTTTTGAGGGAATATTGAAATTGTAATTTCTTTACCACTATTCAATGCATGTGAAATGTAAACTATACATCTCATAGAGTATTAATCGTAACAAACCTTAAAGGTGCACCATACTTGCTTAATCTAAAACAACAGTTATTTGCGTGTTGAGTGAGTAAAGTACAATATTGTCTCACGAATGAATATTTTGGCGCCCGAGCTTGCGACTACGACAATATTCACGAGGAAAACAATGTGCTTTACTCTCGAAATACACACACCATTTTTCCTTTGCCTCCAATAACAATATTCTGACCAAAAAATGCATTTTATTCACTTAGTAAGCAATACAAATATCCATTTATTTCGTTGCCTGCATATAGGTAGCTGCAACCATACATGAACCATCAATTAGCTGATTTTGTACAGCGTTACTGATAATTTTACAACGTTAGCAATCAGCAACCAGCAATGTTCTTACATGGTTACTTTTGGACGTTCTTACAGCTGATTGTTTTCAATGTTAATCTTAATTGATTATTTCTGCCACTAAATCTTCTGATTCGTTGAGATGCAACATATTTGCATGTGTGCGTGGAAATTTTAAAGCCTTCTAATTATTGAATCATTGATTTCAATGTTATTCTCATTGTTTTCCTTTGTTTCCCGCCAGGAGACAAAGTAATCACTTTACTCCCGCTGGGAGACAAATTAATATTATTACTATACTCAAATATTTCAAGGAGTAAAAAGCGTTTAAACATAGCAGGTGGGGGAAAAACTTATTTTGAGGTTTACTGAACGTTTTTACTTAAAGATATTATTGTAAACGTTTGGAGAATGGAGTGATTATAACTAACAAAAATAACCAATCGCAATTGTTAAAATGTAAATATAAAAGTAGTATCTATAATTATTATGTTCTAGATATAGCTTCATTAAAAGCAGTTTTTAGATCACACAATTTTTTTTCTTCAGAATTTTTACCTTGAGCTTATGATACAATTACGTACTAAGCAAACACTAAATGGGCTCAAAATTAATAATAATATCGCATTTAACACGTCAATAACTTGTAAAGGTCTGTTTCATGTAACGAAAATGCTCACCTCTCATTCTAAAGATTGCTTACAACAGGCAAGGTAATTCTTTCACAAGTAAGTCCCTAAGCTCGTTTATATTTTAATGAATGTCAATCCTACTATATATTGGCAACTTATAAGTTGAAAGAGATTTTAAAATTAATTATTTTCATTCATTGAATGTTTAATGGATTAAAAAATAAACCAACTACAGAAACACAACTTGCACATCCTCGCCTGCTGACTCCAGGCCAGAATCTTAATTGTGTTTTAGGAGTTAGGCTTTTACGTCTGATTTGACATGGTTTCCCTCTCTGCCCATCATGCCATTAGTACAAACAATTGCAGACTTGTTGGTGGTAGCTGTCACGCCTCATCATCAAATCCAGAGCTCTCATTTACGTCTCTAATTAATTTGTTATTCATTACTAAATTTCAACTTGACTACCAGCTGAGAAACGAAAATAAGGTTTTAATGTGTTCCATTAGAGATGATAAACAATCTTTGAACGGAAATTTGCCTCAAGTGCAATAATTTGTTTTGACCAATAATCACGGGGATAAAATTATGCACTAATTGTGGATGGGTGGATAATTGGATGCGTGTGCTGTAGTGAATAAAGCTCTATAAAAATGTTCTCTATGTATTTCCAGCTTCCAGATGACGATTATACAAATAAGACAATTCTCTAGTCCCCCATTCATATTGGTTAAGAACATCCATAAAATAGATAGAAGGAAAACGAACAAAGTCTTTAATGGCGGTAAGTCCTTTTAGTTGATTGCAGCAAGACAAACGGTCCATAGACCCGAGACCCTGCATCTCTAGAGCGGTACCCCAGGGGCAATGTCTTAGCCCATCACTCAAACTTTCGTTCGAACATTGTTTTTTTTCTATCAATCTAAGAATATCCGGGGGCAGAAACTGTTTATAAAAAATACGATATGTGTTTCCTTCACATCGAGAAAACTTTTAAAACGTTAATCCATAACCTGTAATTATATGCAGAATCTATTCTAGCTTTAAATTAATATATGTTCATTATTATAGTAAATTTAATTCTTAGGGTAAGGCTACGTTTACTATACATGTTGGTAATAAAATATTCACACATGTTGGTGCAAAAATATTCTAGGTGAATATACCTCATAAGGAACATGTTGAAGCTTGAGAGTTTTCAAACAAAAGGTATTTTGAACCAGATTTTCGGGTTTTGGGAAGAAAAAAATACACTAATTCCTTAATTTAATAAAAATTCACTGAATTATAGCGTTTGTTATCCTTGCAAAACAAAATATTGTGCTTAAACTACTTTTGTATGTGAACACGCAAGCTTCAACATGTTCCTAACAAGGTATATACTTTTCTTAGTAAATGTGCATATATTTTGTTTTACCATTTGAATTAGTGTCGTGCAACAGACAGTGGATATGCAGCGTTCAAGGAATATTCATAAATTTAATTTGTTATAAAAAATTCAGTTTACCTCTTTGGGGTTAAGCTTTGTATGTTTATAACAATAAACATTTACAGCGGGTAGAATCAAACAACACGGCCCACTCGGCCCTTAAGACCAATGTTAATTTTAGCATTTGGCTTTCGGACGACTTGGGCCATATAATTTGACTCGACTTATCATGGAGAATCAGGCTCTGTGCTGATCAGCCATTCCACAATAGATGAGCCTCAGGGCAGGAAAATTAAGATCAAGTTTTTTTCTGCTTATAACTTGTACTTATCAACTGTTTTTTAACTTATTGTAAGAAAACTGTTAAAATTTCATTTTTGATGATTTTCTAGTCCTCAAACTTAAACCAGACCATTAAACAGTAATTTTTGTTTGTTTTTGTTGATCTGTGCCTAGTTTTTTTCAGCCTAAAACAACTTATTTTCAAGATTACTCATTCCCTACATAATGTGAGCATACTGCATAACCTTAAAAACAAAATACTCACAAATTAGTTCTCGATGAAATAGCAACACTCGTATGTTGTAAGATCAAAGTTACTTGATTCAAAACCTCCAGTCACACGAGTCCCGTACGGAACCTTTACAATGTCATGTCCCCTACGCAACCTGTAAATATTAATATCATTCTGAAATAACTATTGATAAATATTAAAAATTAGCGTTGAGTGATTAAGAAATATTATGTTTTTCATTGCTCTGTACATTTTTAAAATCTCATTTACAAATAGAACTAAAGATTTTATCAAAACTGTGATGACATGTAATTTTGTGGTGTCCTGTACGGAACTAGCCTTCTGTTAATTAATTTTTCCAAGGAAAATAAAATATTGTTGAGTTTTCAAAACACATTAATTAACAAATAAACACACAAGTAGAAGTACATTTCATCCTGTAAAACCAGTTTAAATTATTTTTAAGTCCATAAACTAGTAGTGAACATGGTCTAACTGTTCCATACGGAACTTGGAAAGGCTGTGATGCTAATGGTTTACTTTTATGACTAAAATTTTGCTATATACAAAATTTATAAGTTATTCCAAATAAAATATATTTTTATTTATCTCATAACTTTTAAAGCCATAATTCGTAGCTGGTTATTTATAAATTTCAATTTCGTTGTATTTTATCGCCAGCCGATATAATGCAATGCCGCTGTCAATAGCACGGGTCTACAGGGGAGGGTCAGCCTCGATCCATCAACCGGTGTCAAGCCCCCCACCACTTCTCAACCCTTTGATAAGCTTTAATGTAATTGGCTGTATAGCGTTGCTGTTACAATAAATAGTCTTCGAAACGTAAATAATTTTGTTGTGAAAAATTATTTTGGTAAACGTATCGGTTGGATGAGAGACAACAATGTGTTAAACTAATAAAAACTGAATTTAACTTAAAGTATTAATTTGTCAATTGGTATAACGTAAAGAAATCGTTGAATTACCTCAACGACCTAAAAACCAACCTTTTTTTGTAAGAAATACATATGGCAATTTTAGTTGGATGAAAAATCATTATCGAATTGTGTTTGCTCCCTGCATTTACATTTCAAAGTTAGCATGTTTAAATATTTTAATACTCCTATGACTCCTATAATATATTTAAACCTCTTCCTCTAAACACTAATCTCTATTTCCAAAAATATAAAAGAAAAATTCACAACAAAATGTAGTCAGTGACAACTTGTTTCCTGTATTTCTGTTTTAATTGAGAAGTCTCTGATTTTGTTTAAAAAGAAATGAGGTAGTAAATTTAAACAAACAAAGGTTAAAATATACATATTGTTAATAAAAGAATCTACCTCAGGTATGTTTACCTATACTCAGTAGACGATTGCCTTGGAATCATCCATTGACTAAATAACCCACTCCAACTTTCAGGTGAAACGAACATATAACATCTTAAGAACATATGACGTATAAATAAGAATTAATCCAGACAAACATAAAAAGACACAATGACATTACATCAAAATTCCATATTAGGAGTTTTTAGCTTGCACTAGTCTTTAACCTATACTCACTCGATGATCCATAAAAGAATATTAGGCCAAGTCTCTGCCAATACAGAGGCTAGGCATTCAATAAAGAGGCCAGTTACAAAGGGTAAAGCAGCAGTGCGGATATTACACGTGTAATACGACTTGGGAATGTCAGACATGTGTTGGGAATCGCTCACACAAAGGCACTGCAACACCTCGGCGACTCCCCGGCCGGCTGGAATTTGGTATTTTATCTACTAGGAAAAAAACATCTTTTGTATTCAATAAACACTCTAATACATGTGCTTTCTTTATTTTTATTTAGTGTATATTTAATATTCTTTATTCCTGCATGTGTCCGTACAGTTGATCCGTCAAGGTTTTTTTATGTTTACTGGTTGTTTTACCCGTCCTTTACACCGGTCAGGAAAGTTAGTTGTTAGTTGTTAGTTAGTTATTGTTAGTTGTATTCAATAACATTTGAACCTCGCATTAAATTAATGTTATAGGAAACCCGTTTATGTTTCGGCTGTAAGTTACAGTTTACGCAGTTTTTCTCGCTTCAGTTTATTTATATTCCTTAAAAAAAATTGTCTTTCATATTTTGGAAAGCCCGATGAACGTAACCTAAAAACCTAAGATCCTGTTCTATACTCGATCACCCAGTATGAAGCCAAGTTCATGCTACATATATGAATTAGCCATAGTTCAAATTAAAATATTTTTTAAAAAACAATACATTATGAGAAAAATGATGGTATTAAAAAGTCCATATATCTATGAAACTGGTGTATAGTACTAAACAAACCTTTTAACTGAAATGGTCACTTGATGGATGTCGTTTTTAGATCGGACCGAGTCTTTAGCTACCCATATAGACCGGTCCCATATATTTAGATCAAGGGTTTCCAGTTTGATGTAAATATTTTTTGAGTACTGTTTGTTTGAGTAATAAAGTAATCCAGAAAAGACTACAATGTTTCATTATTTAATATTTTATCTTAAATTACGATCCAAAATACAGTATTAAAATTAGGGAGATCTAGGTTTCAGCACCGCAATGCCATCTTAAAAAAATGAATCTTTCTTCAATTTCCCAGACAATTCAAGTGGCAATAAATAGAAATTTTTTAAATATTTTGACATCTTCCAAAACTACTTTTTATACTTTTTTGACTTTTTATACTGCCTTTTAAATCGGATACATATTATTTGAATTTGTTGCGAGTAAAAGTTCGACACCATGGTGGGCTTTATAATTGAACAGTCGGATATCTAGAGGAAGTTTTAATTTAATACTCTATACATCGCTCGTAAATAAGTGCACCACCTTAAAAACAATAAATAATTAAGATATGTTGTAGTGAAGTAACGGATTGTTGTCTATGCTTTAATTGAACCGCATGTGTATTAAATTAACTAAATAATTTGAGCTCGGTTACATATCATCCGGATCGTAATGAGAAATGTGGGACACTCTTTGAAGTAGCCGCCGAACAACTCCATATGCTGCAACTGAGAGGAATAGTGACTTGGATTCTTAGTAATTTTATGTAGTAAGTTTTTTGACATTTTATGGTTTGCTGTGTGTTTGATTACTATTTGTAGTAAAACATTTATTTTTAAATTATTAAAGATAAACATTTTTATATGTTTAACTGTAATCAAAACCACATAATATTTATAGTTTTAAAAATTTATAATTTTATCAAATCAATATTTTTATTTCCTATAATTACTGTATCCAGATCAGAGTCAACACTACAGTTTAGAAATCGATAAATGGATTACAAGTTACTCTCTGTTCTGGTATGAAGGAATCAAACTATTTAATTCAACATAATATCTACAAATATGAGTTTCCACTCTAAAAAAATAATATTCCAATTACCGTAAAACTTTAACTTTAACAACGATCAAACATTTGGTGATGTAAGATATAAACACATCTCAACACGCGAATTGAGCCAGCACGAGGGTGCGTGTTGGGCGGCTTGTCATGCAAAACATTTATTACGAAACATTTAGTTGAACGAATTTTTAATAGGAAGTCATCCATTTTATAACAGCTATGAATGGCTCACTCAACTGAGACATGCAAAGTGTTAAATTACATATAAAATCATGGTGATAATTTAATTTTATAGCAATGCTAGTAAATGTCAGAAAATGTCACGATAGATATTTAAACCCAGTCTAGGACCGATTCTGTTCTAGAAAACCAATGTAGTAGGTAAGGTTTTATATTATCATGGCTTCCAAAATTATTATTTAAAACATAAAACAATTTGGGTAAGAGGTTAGTATCAGAGTCTGTAGTAAGGTAATTAGAGAGTTTTCCTCCTATTTCAGAAATCTTGTTTAATTTCTACGATTAGGAAAGCAACTTTATGAATCAGCTCTCGTAGGTGTATGATGCTCTTATTTTATAGAAGATAAGTGAATTTTGAATTTTACTCCAAAAACTAACCTTACTAAAATAAAATGTCTGTTGTATATACTCGTATCGTTAAGTTATTGTGAAATCGGAACAACAAATAATAAAGGGTAAAACACGAAAAAATTATTCTAGGGTATGGTTGCATGTACAATGATAGATATTGTTGTTACGACTAGCTGTCTTGATAGTATTAGAATCACACTAGTCTAGTCTAGAGTTAGGGCTAGTTCCGGTTCAGAGCCAGTCAGGCCGAACAGAGGTAGGTCTGTAAATTAACTGCCCTGTAATTAGTTTAGTTCTAAAGCCGCACCACTAAATTTATGGCTCTTCAGTCTACCTACTACGTTTGAAGATTCGTAAATAAGGTTTAAAGAATGATTTTATTCAGTAATTTAACACTTTTTTACTTTTCCTTTTCATAAATCATTAAAAATATTTGGATTTTATTATAAATCAGTGTCTCTTTCAACGCGCAAGGTAAACATGAATTTGGTTATGATTAAAAATAATTTGGTTATTTTTTACAGCTAATTTATATTTTTCCTGCTTTAAAACAAACCAACCACACTATAACAATTTTCATAAGTATTTTTAAGTCCAATCTCCATTAGACCTCCATATCTACATATCTATATTCATATCTACATTAGACCTCATTATGCCAGTCCTGACGTTCTATTATAAAAATATTGTTAAGGGTTCTTTGTAAGATAACTTTAGTTTAAATATTACTTGAAATTATTGGGCAATAACCACCTTAATGTAATGATGTGTTGATCCTTGTCAAGTTGTTAAAAATGGTCACACACGCACACAAATACCGGATCGCACAAAACTGTCCCGACGGTTTTGTGCGATCCGGTATTTGCACATCATTACATTAAGGTGGGTGTTGCCCGATAATTTCAAGTAATATATTCGCCCCGCCCAAAGATTATCATGTCATTTCGATCAAGAATTTAGTTTAAGTGTCGAGTTCTATGGAAAAAATAATGTCTGGAAACTATCATCTATTGCTAAATTCGTCCAAGGAATTGAACCCTAAGAATAGTCATAAAATACGTCAGAAAGGCCAACTTTCCGAAATAAAACTAGAGCGATAACAATAAATACACAGCTTTTGTGAACACAATTTCACTCTTTAATTGTTTTCTGGCATGTCTAAAGCACAATAACTAGTAATTACTTAGACCTGAGTGCACGGAACCAACAGGTTGGGGTGAATTAAAACTCGATTCATCACTGTAAGTCCTGACTGCGATAGTGGCAGAAGGGGTGAAATCCCCCCCTCACTCGCCCTCTTACACACTCAGCGGGCGGCTTGAAATTATCCTGTTCCCTTGTTTTTTTATGTGTATAGTTAATCATTACTAAACACAGATAATCTTATCTTATCTTATCGATACAGATAACCTTATCATTTTTAGGAATCTGAGTCACAATATGTAACATTATAAAAACTAGGAAACTTGTTCCTCTGAATAAATCTTCAACAAAATAAATGATATAGAATAGCTCAGAAATTTGTTTTTTCTACAAATCTATTTATGCCATTTTTTTATTTTTTTAAGCTCAAGTCAACCTGAAATCCCTTTAAAGCTCCTAGCTATCTCGTTGGACTACAATTCAGGATGAGTGATGCGATAAAAAAATCAGGGACTTTAAATTAAATAACGAAAAAAATTGCTTCTAAAATGTAATTTCTTAAAAAATAAATTATATTTTCAAAGAAATAAACGTGATATTAGAGTAATAATATAAACTCACGTGGAAAAATTGTATTATTTTTCATAAAATACTGGAAAGGTCAACGAATGAGAAACCTAGGTAAAAACTCACTCCTAAACATTATTATTCGTAATGTTAAATAGAGGGTATAGATGATTTTAGTATAATAGAAAATGTTATAAATTATAAATGAATGTTTCATTGTCGACTTCAAACTATCTGTATTTGCGTAATTCGGGCTCAGTTTGTGGCAGGACCATTAGGAGCGTTGATGACTATTTGCTTTAACATTTGTCAATAGAGCAGCATAGTGAGCGGGTAGTGATGGAATATTTGCCAATTCAATGTCAGTGTTTGCTAGTCCTCCATGTGACTTCACCTCCTCTATTTATTTGAAACACCTCAGTAAACAAAACTAGTGTCGCTTCAGTACCACGAAAGTTATGTTCACAAACGTTTCACGATACGTAAAATCTGTTATTAATGTAGATAAGGACATAATTATAATTTTTTATCTTTCCGTCTCATTATAAAAGGAGCAGAATTTTATCTTAAACCAGGCACAGGAATCATCTTCAAAGTATCTGTCAACTAAAAAACTATTTGGAGCAGTTTTTTTTCAAACTTAAAAATTACAAATGCACAATATGATAGTATTGATTCACTTAACGCTCTAACGAAATCCGATGTTTAGTACGTATCAGCTTTTGGATGCTGAGCGTTTCTGGGGTTTTTTACATAGTCGTCAAATGAATACTTAAAAAATAGTTTCTTGTTATACTTAAAATTTTTGAAACATCAAACAACTTATCAAACTCATATCTTATCAGTTTTTAATGTAGGTCTCTTCTTGAAAAGAGTGTTTTTATCTTCCATTTTATTCCTACAGCATTAACTAAATTGAAATAGTTTTTCGTTTTGGACTAATAAAGTATGAAGGTTTTATGTAGATTAAAACATTTAAAAGACAGCAGGAGTGTCGAATAAAAATTTCAGTTCACCTAAATTTCATTTCCTGCACCTGCATTCCCTAAAGAAATTGAATCTATTTTCCTTAAATCATTGTGACTAAAAGCAAAAAAGCAAAAAAACAGTTTTGCAATGGATTGGAACTAAATCATGCACATTGAATTTAAATGTAATTGATTTAAATGTAATGAAATTTATCTTTAAATGTAATTGACCTGACACATTTTTGCATTATCAAATTGTTTTATTAGATGTATATGAAATATTTGCCTGCGCATGAAAATGACTAACCCCAAAAATGAATGAACCGAAGTCACATTGAATATATTAGTATTTATTCTATTAAAACCGATTATACCTTCAAATAAGCAAATTTTCAACAGTATAATTGCAAATAAAGAAAGGTAAAACATGAAATTAGTCTTCAAAACCTGCCTTGAAGTTACGCTTCAAGAATTATAGACGTTTGGAGAAATTCATCCACACAAAGAAATACACTGCATGCCTCCATGGCAGCCAATCGAAAACTTATTCTTTGCCATCCACGCTTTGGAATTTTCCGTTGAACTGAGATTTCCTTTTACCTTTCGAGAATTTATATAAAAATACTATCGTATTCTTTTTCTTAAGTGTATTAAGTACAAAATACACAGTTCCAGTAAAAATCACTCGTATACGAAGTCAACATTTACTATTTTATAAAATTCAAGTCCTTCGAAATAAATACCTTAAAATAACATGGATTTGAATTTAGGAACTGGAGAAAACTATACAACATTTAACAAATTTTTTTCCAGCTGCTCGAGCTTAGCTGCTTTAAGGAGATCACCCATTTTGGGGCAAATTAAAAGTCGATTCATCACCCGTCAGCCCTCGCGATGCGATACGAGTTTTTCTTTTTTTTCTCATGAGTAACAACATTAAAGTGGTCATAATTATCGTAAGTTATTTATATCTATGAAAGATGATAATGCAGGATTTTTAAAGTAAAAAGGGCTCAAATTATATTTAACGCATGTTACAAAGAACAAAAATTCGACAATATTAATAACTTAATTATTACATTTCCGATTTTCTCTCATATTTTATCATATATGTTAGTCTTGCATAACTCAGCTATATGACCTATTATTTATATATCAGCTATCGTATTGTACGTTTCGCTGATTATTATTATTATTATTATTATTATTTATTATTAGGCACTTTTATATTAGGAATGTATACAATAAAATTGCTGGTCGATGCCGGTGGTGCTGCCTTTATAATGGCAACAACAAATGTTGATGACCAATTAATAATCAACTGTTATGATTGTCACGATATTAATGATTTTAAACATATCACTGGGATTAAGGATAGTGAAATTTGTAGTCAGTGTTCTATAGGCATTGTGCATCAAAACATCCGAAGTTTTAAAAAGAATTTTGATGAATTTCTACTGGTTTTGCAAGGCTTAGATTACAAGGTATCATGCATAATTTTAACCGAAGCATGGTTGAATAATGATCACATTTTAACACCCCTCCCGGGGTACAACATATTTAAGTCAGAAAACAACCTTAATCAAAGTGACGGTTTGGTTGTCTACATTGACAACGCCTTATCAGTGTCCTGCAGCCAGCTGTTGCTCGGCGGGGTTGCTACGAGCCTGTCCTTGACCTTCAACTGGGCCGGTACGTCATGCGAACTTCTCTGTATTTATCGCAGTCCAAACTCTTCGATACCACAATTTATTAATGGTCTTGGTGACTATTTTTCTGGTAATATAACAAATAAGACCCTAAAAATTATTGCAGGCGATATCAATATTGACATTTTAAATCCGCAAATCAACTCTGTCGAGGAATGCTATCTTGATTTGTTATCGGACTTGGGATTCATTTCATGTATCGATAAAGCCACAAGACCTGCCAGTAATACATGTATTGATCATTTTTTTGCCAAGTTACCCTTTAAACTCACTGCCTCTTCTGCCGTTATACATTCTGCTGTCACAGATCATTATTTAACTTTTTTAGGAATATTTACCGACTCATGTAAATCAAATAGTAATTCATCTACATTATTTAAAAAAATTGATTGGGCCAAAGTTCAGCAAAGCCTGGAACAACAAAATTGGGACAGCATTCTTAATTGTGAGGATGTAGATTTCGCTTCCGAGAGACTCATAAATTCTGTTGATTCTATCCTAAGCTGTCATACTACCTTAACTAAGAAACCTGCCCGCTCTTTCAAAATCAAACCATGGATAACCATTGGCCTAATAAATTCTATTCGCCGTCGCGACAAAATGAGCAAAAGACTTAAGAAGGAACCATTTAACGCACAACTTCGAATTAACTACAATAGGTTTAGAAATATTTTGCATTCTGTCATTAAGCGCGCTAAATTCAGTTTTTATAGGAAACAAATCGATGACACTCAAGGTAATCCCAGGAGATTTTGGCGCGTCGTCAATGAAATAGCAGGTCGACCAACCGATAAAGGAAGGTTTCCGATAGAAGCCTTTGCAACAAGCGACAGTACTGCCTCCCCTCAGCAAACCAAAGATTTATGCAATAGTTTTAACACATATTTTGCGTCTGTGGGGGCTCAGTTGGCGGGGGCTTTGTGTCCCAGTGGACCTGCGGGCGTTGAAGACTCCGACCACGCCATTGACGCTGTGTTTCATCTGCGGCCGGTTACACAAATAGAACTGTTAGGCGTAATTTCTAGTATAAGGGGAAATTCCGCAGCGGGGCGGGACGGAATTTCCTCGCAGTTAGTTAAAAGTTATGCAAATCTCCTTGTCGAACCATTATTATTCATTATCAATCTCAGTATTCGTACGGGTAAGTTCCCTAACGTTTTCAAAATAGCCAAGATAATTCCAATACATAAAACTGGGCCAACTAACTTGTTATCTAACTTTAGACCGATATCTTTACTTGGAATTTTTTCTAAAATCTTGGAAAAATGTATAAAAATTCAACTGAGTAGCTATTTAGAGAAAGAAAAAGTAATATCCCCTGATCAATATGGCTTTAGACACATCAAAAGTACTTCTCATGCATTGTTTGATTTATCTAAGTATATTTCTTCTCATATTGCTTCAAAAAATAAAATTCTCATAACTTTTCTTGACTTGGCAAAAGCCTTTGATTCAATTGATAGGAAAAAAATGATTTCAAAGTTGAGCTACGTGGGTGTTAATGGTACGGCTTTAAACTGGTTTACGAGTTATTTAGACAATCGATCTCAAGTAGTCTCAATAAACGGAATTGACAGCGATATTACGGCTATCGACTATGGAGTTGTACAGGGAAGTAATCTTGGGCCGTTATTGTTCTTAATTTATGTAAACAACATTTCCCATCTTCCCCTCCACGGTAAGTTATTTCTCTTCGCAGATGACACAGCAGTTGTGTCCACCGGCTGTACGTGGGAGGAGACGTATGAGTTGGCAGCACTGGACTTGAGTAAAATTAAAAACTGGCTTGATCATAACTCATTGACCCTAAATGTCTCAAAAACCAAATGTTTGCCTATTACTTCCACTTTTGATCAAGGTCCAGATTGCGGGCAACTCTGTTTGCATTCCTGTAGTGGTCCGCGGTCGGGGTCCTGTGGCTGCGTAGCTATAGAGCGTGTTGAGCAATATAAATATTTAGGTGTTGTAATAGATAAACGGCTCACTTGGACTCCACATATTCAGCTTTTAAAGCAAAGGCTTGGAAAGCTCGTATATGCTTTTTGGCAGCTTAGCAGGGTTCTGACCGTGGAGCACTGTAGGACTGTATACTTCGCCCACGTGCAGTCGGTGCTACAGTACGGTGTCTTGGCGTGGGGCGGGGTCTCTGCCGCGGCACTGGAGCCGCTAGCCGTATCACAGAGGTCCCTCATCAAAATTATACTAAAGAAACCACCGAGATATCCAACTCTTCAACTTTTTTCAGAATTTAGAGTTTTGAATATTAGGCAGCTTTACATCAAATCACTTCTCATATTTATCAAGACCAACAAAGAGGAAATCTTTACCAACATTTGTCATAATTATCCAACTAGAAATAGGCTACATTTTGGTTATAACGTTCCTCGTTCCACATTCAGCTCTGTACAAAATTCTCCATTCTATATTGCACATATTCTTTATCGTAACTTGCCTCCTGAAATCATTAATGCTGAGGGGGGCAGTGTTTCGCAGTACAAAAGGAAAATAGGCGAGTGGCTCCTTCGCGCTGGGTGGGCTGCTGCTGAGACATTGATTCGGTCGCCGTACACTTGAACCTTGTCAAATTAATCTTGTAAACCATTTTCTAGTGCCTAGTATGACGGCATGATGAGAGGCATGCCATGTGCATGTGGGTGTTTTGGTCACTAGCTTTTAGGATTAATCCTATGTTTAACCTAGTTTGTTTCATTTTTTAATTTTCCTATGTTTTCGTTTTTTTAGTAACGTTTATATTTAAATTAAACAGTGAAACTAGTTTTGTGTTTATTGCGGATTTCAATGTCCGATCGACAAAACAAACTGCTGAACTGAACTCTTCTTCCGCGCACAGACCTATAGTCTATGCGGAAGAATACATTCCATGTTATATTTATTATGTTTTGTTCATGTATATTTTTCTGGAATAAATGCTTTTGAATTTGAAAATTTGAAATACTCTTGTGTGCAGTTGAAGCAGTTTTATTCTCTTCAGCTCAATATTCAGTTCTACACTTACTTCTTACTTACATCTTTATTGTTTTAAAATCTTACTTCTTTGATTATTGTTTGTCATTTTACAAAATTACTTTTAATATAGCAAATTAAAATCGTAATTATCGTTCAGGTAATCATTTTGGTAAGTTTGTATCGTATTGGAAGCCATTATATATCGGTGTATCCCCCAGCTTGTGAACAAGTAGGTAGAGAAGGTTTAACTCACTCGGTTGTATCGTTCGACGCTATTCGTAAAATTATAGTAATAATGTTTTATATGAGTAATGCTATGGTCTACACTAATATTAAAACTGTATGGTTGTTACTGCTGACATTATACTTCACATATGGGGAAATGCATAATATAACGTAATTTATGTACAATTTTACCTGCTTTGTTTAAAGTCTATTGTCTATTTTGGTTTTGATATTGCGTATATTTCCTATCACTTGTTTTTACTAATCAGTGATGGCAAATGTCCGCAAAAATCAAAACCAAAATATAAGTATGTTAGATTTCTTCATAATAGGAACTTATTCGAAAAAAATATACCTCTGACACTCACAAGTATAATATATTTGAAATAGTAGACCTATTTATTTCAGCATTGCTCGTGTGGAGGATGCGCAACGACAACGCGCGGTCAGAGACACATTGCCGTAGTGAGAGGCTGCGATACGCGGTGATGTATGCAGCTGGTGCAACAATAAAATGTGCAGCGATAAACTGCGCCCAGTCCGGAGTGCAAGGCTGTGTCGCGGCTATCGCCTCATCTGCGACCAGGCAAGGTTTGTGGGGGTGAAAGTATTACAACAGCTAGAACAACAAATATCATACTGGATATAAAATATTACGATCAATTTCTCAATAAAAATTGTTAAGATGTCAGGATTTTGTTTGCAGAATTTTAATGTCCAAGGTTAATGAAATTGTAAAATTTATCTATTGCTGACAGGTAAGTTAAAGCATATCTTTGAATTGCACCAAGTATTTCAAAAAGGGATAAAATTTAATTTTTTGGTTTTAAATCCTGCCAGATGAAGAATTTATGCGATTTGTTTTTTCCATACCATTCTTTGTACTATTGTATCAGCAAATGCTTCCTATAATGTTTTTCTTAAAACTCTATAAACCCTAAAAGTGTTTACTAAAACTATTACCTAAGATTCTCAAAAAAGTTAATTTTACATTTAATGCAAGATATACTCACTGTACAGGTATAATTGTACCGTTTATTCCTAGTCAATCTAGCGATAAAATGTAAGATAAAAAGTGGAAAAGATGGCTTTGAATACATGGATTTCCATTAAGTTTAGAGGATCATTACCCTCCGAGACCGGCCGTGCACGGAATCACGATGAGGGAGACGGTGGCTCCGTGCGCCGTGCTAACGTGACAGTAAATCCACGCATGCACCCCAACACGTGCATATTCATGTCTCTAAATATAAACTAACCTTTGTTCAGTATTTATTTGTCTTGAGATTTAACTCTTACTCATTAACTAGCGAAATGTTTAACTCGTTTTACAGGGGTGCTTTTTAACAGAACCCATTTTTAAGATCGAATAATGCACATATAAAATATTAAATCAGTATTGATCTGTTAACCTTAACATTTTATATATCCTACTGTTCAAGTTTGATCGAATTGAGCTCACACTATGTGTTCAAACAATCCGCCATTGACATTTAAACAAAGCTGTGCTCTCTCCGTCAAATTCCTGAAAACTTTTTGTAAAGTACCTGTTTAAATTTATTGCATTAAATTTGTTGTATTTGTTTTGAGGTGAGCTGTTTTCGTAGGCCTTACTTTTTATGCATTCTCAAATAAAATATATTGTGGGGTGAAATCCGGGGATCTTGGGGGGGGGGGGGGGGGGGAATAATCCTCCATTGATAAAATAAAGTTTTAGGTTGCGTTTAAAAACTCCCTATATAACTTGGCAATTAACATCTACAATTAGCAGCTGTAATTTGCACATTAGCCTATTTTTTTAATAATTTATCTCATAGGATAGAATGAAAAAACTTCTATTTCTTCTTATCGATTTATTACGTAGGTATCGATTTATTTATTACGTAGGTAGGATGCCTTACCTACGTATAATTGCCTATGGAATTGACAATGATTCGCTCTCCAACTTAAAGCTGAACATTGCCGTAACAACAATGTTATCAGATTATTGAAATGGGCACCAACCTTTTCACTATTAATGAAATGAAAAAATAAAACTGAGAAATTCTTAATTTAACCAGGAAAAGTTAGGGCCACATGGCCCACTCTTACGCTTAACCTGTTATACAAAATGTGCGATATTTATATAATTTTACTTTGCTAATTTGCAAAAACAATAAAATATGGAGTTGACATTAGTAAAACACAGCAATCTAAATTCATTTTACTACAAAATAACATTTTCTCCCCTACATAGCTCATGACGAAGGGGAAAGACAACAGGTCAACCCCCAGAGATGGATATCTGGGACGACGATTGTGGCCACAAACAAAGTATCGTGTTTCCTGTTTGTCCATGGGTCGAGTTCCTTGGATGCGGGCAGCCTAGGGGTGGAAATGGCTAGAATTACACGCTCTTTGTTGGATACTAGGAGTTATGTCCTCATAAAATATGTCTACGTAAACTGGAAACGAATTATTACATTATTCATTGATATATAAATGGTAGAAAACGGTTTTGCATCTCTAAAATCTTTTGAAATCAAAAGTGTTAAAATAATTGTCTTCTGTCCAACATTATTTTATATGACGCTTTGGATTATTCAATATTTCTATTTATTACGTGGAATAATCTTAATTTTTGATTAAATAATTTGGAAAAACTTAAATAGTTTGAAATTACTCGTTTTTAGTTCAAAATTCCACACCGAACAGTTAACTCGAGAGGTATTTATAAGCAATTCTATTTGTTAAGCGGGAAGAATAAATATCAAAAGCATAATTATAATTAAAAATACGTATTATATGAATTAGCCTTATAAAAGTATAATCTACTTAGCCAATAAAAATATATAGTAATAATTTTATTGTAGGTCAGAAGAGAATCACCAATTAGACCTAAATAAATAAAATGCAAACTACCAAAAAAGGAAAAATCAGAATCAATTAATTAATAAAAAAATTATCAATTATAATTTATAAAAAAAACTAATAAAAACGTTGAAAATTTCATTACCGTATTATTATGTTGAGGCCGATTAAACAATTCAGAAAATTTAATTAGCTCAAGTCATTAATTAGATCACGATCTGAAGATATATGTAGATTTGTTAAAATGTTTATTCTGTTACATCTATATCCCTTTGAAACACATGGGTCTATTTTATTGCTATGTTAGTTTTTACGGAGAAGACAAAGAAGGGAGGTAAACGACAGATGAGTAGAATCGACAGCCGTGGCCACAAATAAAGTATCTAGTTTCCTGCACGGAATTAGAACCAATTTTTTTGTATTGATAAGGGGGGGATTAAGTGTTTCGGACAAAAACTAGAGAAGTGCAAGTTTATTATTTTATTATATAAGACCGATTAATGAAAGGCATTCAAACCAGTTTCGTTGTTGTACAATATATTTGTTTATTTAAACTTAAAGATCTGAATATGATTTGGAAAAAGAGACTCTACTATCATTTTAACGGTATTACCCTACGGTGTGCAAAATGTCTCATGAATGGAGGATGGCTGATAAAACGTATTTCAAAATACTTTATTTACTTTGGCTCTACATACTCTTTCCACTGGTAAATGAAGCTGTCAAATTCTGTGAAGACTGTTGACATAAATCCAGACCTCCTGTCAACAATTAGTCGACGAAAATCACTGACAAGAACATATAATACGACAAACAACTAAAAACAAATCCTTGAAGTTTCAGAAAGTAGGAAAATTGTTTGAGAAACATTTTTATTTGCATGAATTTAAAAAAGAATCCTCCTCCCAAAAAATTAACAAAAGTCTCATACACATCTAGATTGACCTCACCTGCTGCAACATTGTCTAAATGGTGGTTTATTAGTAATTAATTATTGCTTACAACCCTACAGGTTTATTAGCAATAAAAATATAATTAGATAGTCTGATGAATATTAATAAAAACACCGTCTCCCGGATTTAATTGATCTTATATTAATTTAAACTATCAAATAAAAAATAAATAGCAACAGAGCGAACAATTTTGATACTTGTTCTTATGCACGAAGAGAAGCATAATGATAACTACAATAATTACAGTAGTGTATATACGTATGGATGGTTAAATATTTAACATGAATGAAAGTTTACGATATTATACAAATACCAAAATGGTGCGACTTAGAAGAACATGTAACTATATTGATTGTGAGGATTTAAATTTATAATACAAAAACTTAGTTGTTTTATTTAGTAGTGTTCTCCATAGATTAAGAAAAAAACAACCAGACCATAAACCAACGTAAAACTATGCCTAAAATTAAAACTCAGCAAATATAAACACTGATTTTTTATCAAATCTGAAATACTAATGAAATAATAAAATAACTATGAATTAAATTGCATAATTACTAGTAAATTTGTGGAAGCCAAAATATAGTTGATCATAAAAATTTCACTTTCAATAAAGGTTATTTTATGATGCCTATTTTTCAGCCGTTACGTTTCAAAGACCCCTTCTCCTAATGACCTAACATTGGAAACATGAAACTGACAAATCGAGATACGGCAGAAACGAAACCTTGAGTGATGACATGTCCCCCACACTTATGATGTAAATGATCGGCCAGGGTTGTGGGGAAATGAAACAGTGTGATCTATCATCCGCCTTTTTATATTTCGAACGGTATATTTAATAAAATAATACAAGACTATTGATATTATTTGTTGATACATACTTTATTATTTGGGTATACAATCATATTCCTAAGAGCCAAATCAACCATAATTGTCCTTATTATGTTTAACATATTAAACCTACTGTATTTACTTTTTTATTACTAGCCTTTTTCCATTCGCTTTTATTCTCATCAAAAACACAGTAAGCGTTTGCAAAATACCAAATAACTGAACAGTTAGTGAACATTTTTCACAATCATGATTCGTCTATCAGTAGAAAGTAATTAGCTGTTATCAGATTAAAACTTAGTTGTGTTTTTACATGGAAATGAACTTAAATATATGATTAAAAGTAAGGGATTTTATCTAGCAGTTCGTAATTTACTATCATTGAATTAATCTACCAATACCATGAGGTAAAATATTTCCTCTAACGCCAAGTCAGTGCCAATCTGTTTATAGTCTGTACACACTATTCAAAGACTAATGTATATTCCGTATTTTTGAACTGTTCTAGCCATGCTGCATACAGTGTTCAGAAATGTAGTTTGAAATTAAATCTCAATCACTATCTAGGGCCCTGTGAGTAATTGTCTACAGGACCCCCCCTCCCCTCCCCCCGGGGGCTGTACGCCTCTTAAGGCTGCTACATCGTTTGTCTTGCTGCAATCAACTTAAAGGCTCTTATTGCAATACTATTGAGTACACTTTCTTACATATCCTTTAAGAATTTCAATGCTCCCGGAGTTACAAAGAGTAGGATAGTAGGAAAGGATTTAATCTTTTGCTCGAGTAAAAAGTGAAGCTTGAATATATTCTGGCTTGGGGTAGTGTATGTGAATTAAAGAATTGGGTAGAAGTAAATTTATACTGAGGTAAAATGACCTGATAAAATAAGCTAAGGGAAAAATGTTTAGATTTAAATTACGTCTGATACAATTAAATCAATTACTCGTTCATATAATGCGCAATCACTGACAATAAACTATTTATATTTTCAGTATTGAGCAATACGGTTCAAATTGTTTTAAATTCACTCAACATTTTTCCCAAACAGTTTTCGACTTTAATGTCGCTCATACAAGTCAGCAAAGCAATCAACAAAAAAATTGTTCACTAACATTGACCATATTTAATCCTTCATGACTGAAGAACAATATAAATTAGGGCCCATCAAGATGAAAAATTGGTAGTTTGCATTAATGCATCTATGTTTGGTTTTAACACTGAGTGTAATATGAACATTTTAACACTTTTCTTTTTTATTTTCTTGGATTAAAGGGTAAATTAATCATGATTACAGCTCTTTAACTAAACTACCATAATAGGTACCTGAATAACAAGGCTATCACTATTCGACGACTAAAAGAGGAATTTCCGAAGATACGCCTCTCGTTGGTCACTCAGAAGGTCATTTAATTACTCACGTTTCCCGAGAGTGCCGGTAACCGGGTATTTTAATGACCGGTGGCTTATCAATTAACAAGACGATTAGGCAGTCCGGTGTAAGTGATGTAGAGATAACTACAGGTCGAGGACCACCCGGGCGACCCTGGTCTGTAGTCGAGTACTTGATGATAACAGTATCCTTTACACATCCCAGATCCTTTACACTGATACCTTAAAAATCTATCGTGTGCAAAATAATAACTGGTTGATTTATGGATCAATTTGGAATGTTCTGGTCCCAAATTAAGTAGATTTTTCTAACCGGATGTAAATAAAAAAAAGTATTAACACCTTGAAAAATTTATTTACATTAATACTATATTTACATACAAGATGGTAAATATACACAAATGGCGGAAAATGGCAATCGAATTCGATTGGTCGCACCAATCATCATCAAGCCCAATGAGAGATTCTCCATGGTCCTCATTGAGTCTCTTATTGGGCTTGATGATGATTGGTGTGACCAATCGAAACCGGTCGCCATTTTTCACAACCTTTTTATTTATCATCTTGTATGTAAATAAGTGCAAATATATTTATAAGTGTTGTTTTTTCGTTCGTATTTATAAGTCGTTTTTTATTCACTTCCAGTGAACAACTGCTATTTATGAAACTATTTTGATTTTCTAAATATCCGACAGGACAGCTTATTGCTCTCCGTTTGCTTCGCCTCATTATACGAAAATGTTGTTTTTTTATGGAGAGAATAAACTGACATGTAAGGTCAAATTCATAATAAAACTTAAGAATATTTAGAAGATAAAGATTACGATATTTAGCCTACCTAACGAGTTATGTTACTGAATCTAGCAAATTCCACCTCTTGCTTGTCCCATATCTCGAAAAATATGCTTATATTTATGAATTAATTCGGAAGGCCGTGTGTTGGAGTTTCTTTATTACCGATTTACCAGTATGTGATATATACAACGATTTTTATACAAAGATTTCGATACAAAGATGTTTTATACAGCACTGAAGAAACGAAATATCATTTTACATGATGTAAAGAAGTCATGACATCATGAGTAGCTTCGCAGGTGGTCTCTGACTGAAATAGGCCTGTACTGCCATTGTCGAGTCTCTCGCTTTATTACCTTGCTGCCTATCATAAAATTTGACTTAATGGTTGTTTTACCACCGACGACGTCATCATCAATTACTGAGAACTGTAAACGGTTAAAGTGATTATCCTGTAAGAGAAAAAAATATTACTGTTTATGTGGCAACGAGTCACTGTCATTACCAAAACTCAACATATGAATATGAAATATTTTTAATTTCTTTTAAGTAAATAGTTAAAAGTAACCATCAGAACACTAATCGTAACACTATTACAATAAAGTCATACCGTCAAGATTTATAAACCGCCGGTTCAACAGAGTTTAATTATTTCTGTTTTGCATTGTTTATTTATTCATACAATAATTTGATTGCTATTTTATATTCAAAAAATGTCATTTTACCTCTAATCTACATAGATTCAAGTAATTCTGCTGCTACCCCTTTAACAGAGAACATGCAAGTGGATGGCGACATTATATTAAATAAATGTCTGCAGCACAGTACTTAAAAAGGTATGCAGAAATATACTTAACATTTAAAAACTATACTTACTGCTTGAATAAGTTAATTAACAATGACATACAGACTCTAAAACATCAATGTAAAGAGAAAAAACTCTCTGCCCAAAGCTGCAAAGTGTATTCCTCGTCTCGTTTCACGACGAAGTCTGCCAAAGTTGTCACTTACTTCCTATTTACAAAAGATACTTTGTTTGTTAAGGGTGAATGTAAGATTTTCAGTCAACAATAATTAATCTTTTATTCTTTTGCCAAATTTAAATACCAACAAACTGTAAAACACTGTTTGATATTGTGTGGGTGTCGGCAGTTCGGTCACGTAGGAACATTCTGGTGTGATATCTTCCCAACCCCGGGGTATCGAGATGGGTACAGGTAATGGTTATGTTTCCCATCCTGAAGATAAGGACCATAGGAGATATAAGCCGAAACGCATTAGTTATTTATTTAAACTATCAAATACTTCAATGCAATAAATATTAAAGGAACCTTAGGGGTCTAATGTAGTCACAACCGGGAAAACTAAACCGAAAAAGAAAACCAGTTAAAAATCACTCATTCATTTGTTAAAGAGTGATCAATAAAGTTTCGAAGGTATCACCTTTTATAATGTGGACTCAAATCAAAGTTCACCGTGTAATAAATAAGGGGGGCATTTAATATTTTTTCGGCATATAATTTAAAGAGAGTGAAATTCTATCTATTTGTGTGTGTTTGCCGAACTTCTTTACTATTTGTTTATTTATTCCCGGATTGTATTCACCGTTGGTAAAATATTTCATTACATTTGAAGATTAAGTAAATCAACGATATTGCCAAAAAAGTTGCATGAAGTAGAAAAAGTATTTTCCTAGCAAATAAATAACCTTCATAAGAAAACCCACGACGTTGAAAAGCGTGTGAAACGCTCTTAATAAAACAAAATGCTAACTACTTTAACAAATTATTTTGTACTCGCAAAACCAAAGTATTTACTGATTGAATCATCAAAACCCGGAACTACAATACGTTCTGGTTTTGCTTAGTTGTCTTTTTATCAATCATTATAAATTACGAGCTTCAACAGTTTACAACAAGCTCGTTTTCTGACCTCTTTTCAAAGAAAGTTACGGTTCAGAACTGATACGTGAGCCAAATAAATGTGGTCGTTTTAAACCGTAGCCGCTGCGGGTCCGCAGGTCAGTGACGAATTGAATTGTTAATTAAAATCCGCCGTCTAATTGGTAAAGCACGGGGCCGAAGCTGGATTTATGGGTCGTCACTCAGCCTGTCACTGAGTCCGGTCGTGATCCCGCATCCCGCGGCGGTGCTCCACACCGGCTCACTGGTTTTGTACTAAAAATATATTTCTTCAAAGTTATCGTTCTTGAATTTTTTTGAGGGAATATTGAATTTCCTTACCACTATTCAATGCATTTGAAATGTAAACTATACATCTCATAGAGTATTAATCGTAACAAACCTTAAAGGTGCACCATACTGGCTTAATCTAGAACAACAGTTATTTGCGTGTTGAGTGAGTAAAGTACAATATTGTCTCACGAATGAATATGTTGGCGCCCGAGCTTGCGCCTACGACAATATTCACGAGGGAAACAATGTGCTTTACTCTCGAAATACACACAACATTTTTCCTTTGCCTGCAATAACAATATTCTGACCAAATATGCATTTTATTCACTTAGAAGCAATACAAATATCCATTTATTTCGTTGCCTGCATACAGGTAGCTGCAACCATACATGAACCATCAATCAGCTGATTTTGTACAGCGTTACTGATAATTTTACAACGTTAGCAATCAGCAACCAGCATCGTTCTTACATGGTTAATTTTGGACGTTCTTACAGCTGATTGTTTTCAATGTTAATCTTAATTGATTATTTCTGCCACTAAATCTTCTGATTCGTTGAGATGCAACATATTTGCATGTGTGCGTGAAAATTTTAAAGCCTTCTAATTATTGAATTATTGATTTCAATGTTATTCTCATCGGGTTTCTTTGTCTCACACCAGGAGGCAAAATAATCACTTTACTCCCGCTGGGAGACAAATTATTATTATTATTATTACATATTATTATTATTATTATTATTATTATTATTATTATTATTATTTTTATACTCACCTATTTCGAGGAGTAAAAAGCGTCTATACATAGCAAGTGGGGGAAAAACTTATTTTGAGGTTTATTGAATGTTTTTACTTTAAAATATTATTATAAACGTTTTTAAAATGAAGTGATTATCTAACAAAAATAACCGATTACAATTGTTAGAATGTGAACATAAAAGTAGTAGCTGTAATTATTATGTTCTAGACATAGCATCAGTAAAAGCTGTTTTTAGATCACATAATTTGTTTATCTTCAGAATTTTCACCTTGAGCTTACAATTACGTATTTAATTAAAAAAATAAGTAAACTCTAAATGGACTCAAAATTAATACTAATATCGTATTTATTTAACACATCAATAACTTGTAAGGGTCTGTTACATGTAACGAAAATGCTCACCTCTCATTCTAAAGATTGCTTACAACAGGCAAGGTAATTCTTTCACAAGTAAGTCCCTAAGCTCGTTTATATTTTAATGAATGTCAATCCTACTACATATTGGCAAGTTATAAGTTGAAAGAGATTTTAAAATTAATTATTTTTATTCTTTGTATGTTTAATGGTTTAGAAAAAACTAACTACAGAAACACAACTTCTACATCCTCGCCTGCTGACTCCAGGCCTGACTCTTAATTGTGTTTTAGGAGTTAGGCTTTTACGTCTGATTTGACATGGTTTCCCTCTCTGCCCATCATGCCATTTGTACAAACAATTGCAGACTTTGTCGTGGTGGCTGTCAAGCCTCATCATCAAATCCACAGCTCTCATGTACGTCTCTAAGTAATTTGTTATTCATTACTAAATTTCAACTTGGCTACCAGCTGAGAAACGAAAATAAGGTTTTAATGTGTTCCATTAGAGATGACAAACAATCTTTGGACGGAAATTTTCCTCAAGTGCAATAATTTGTTTTGACAAATAATCACGGGGATAAAATTATGCACTAATTGTGGATGGTTGGATAATTGGATGCGTGTGCTACAGTGAATAAAGCTCTATAAAAATGTTCTCTATATATTTCCAGCCTCCACATGACGATTAAACAAATAAGACAATTATTTAGTCCCCCATTCATATTGGTTAAGAACATCCATAAAATAGATAGAAGGAAAACGAACAAAGTCTTTAATGGTGGTAAGTCCTTTTAGTTGATTGCAGCAAGACAAACGGTCCATAGACCCGAGACCCTGCATCTCTAGAGCGGTACCCCAGGGGCAATGTCTTAGCCCATTACTCAAACTTTCGTTCGATCTTTTTTTTCTATCAATCTAAGGATATCTGGGGGCAGAAATTGTTTATAAAAAAATACGACATTATATGTGTTTCCTTCATATCGAGAAAATTTTTAAAACGTTAATCCATAACCTATAATTATATACAGAATCTAGTCTAGCTTAAAATGAATATATGTTGATTATTATAGTAAATTTAATTCTTATGGTAAGGCTACGTTTAGTATACATGTTGGTAATCAAATATCCTGCAAAAATATTCCAGGTGAATATACCTTATAAGGAACATGTTGAAGCTTGAGAGTTTTCAAACAAAAGGTATTTTGAACCGTATTTTCTGGTTTGGGGAAGAATAAAATACATTAATTTCTTAATGAAAATTCACTGAATTATTGCATTTGTCATCCTTGCAAAACTAAAAATTCTGTTTAAACCACTTTTGTTTGTGAACACGCAAGCTTCAACATGTTCCTAACGAGGTATATGTTATTTTAGTAAATGTGCATAGTATTTATTTGAACAATAATTTACATTTTAATTACTAAGTGTGATGCAATGGACAGTGGATATGCAACATTCAAGGAATATTCATAAATTTAATTTGTCAGCTAAACCAAGTCAATTCACCTCTTGAGCTTAAGTTTTGTATGATTATAGCAAGATTCGATCAAACGACCAACAAATTAACATTTACAGCGGGTAGAATCAAACAAAAAGGCCAGCTCGACCCTTAAGACCAATGTTAATTTTAGCATTGGGCTTAAGGACAACTTGGGCCATGATTCTTGACGCGATCAACAACAAATTTGTTGTTGTTGTTTTTTGTTGTAATAGATTAGGTGGCCTAGATATGTTTGGTTGTTTGTTAATTTGTTTGTTGATTTGTTAAGAGTCTATGAAAGATCAGTTACCAATTTTCTGTAATTTATTGCTTGTTGTCGTTTGTTGATAGTTGTAATTCAGATTTTGTTATTCATTAAACTTATGATGTTAGTAACTTAGGTAATGGTTCTGTTCTTAGGCGTTGTTAAGTTACAATTGTTGTTATGTTAGGGCCTAGCCATCTACATATAACTTAAATGTATTTACTTGAGTGCCTTGTTACAGATAGTCACTAGGCCTAGTCCTTCGTTAAAATGAAAGAAGCTAGGATTAGTAAAGATTAACTCACCACATTTAGAAGGTTATCCAATAAAAACACTTAAGCCTAGCACTTTTCCAATAAAACAATAGACACTTCACAAACACTTGCAACACTCACAGTAAAACACAAACTCACAATCTTGCTGCTGGAAGAATAAATCATTTCTCCAGTTGTTAATGATAGACCCATCAACAAATTAGTTCCATGGTTGACACTAATAATTAAGTATACATCAATGGTTAGTTACAAAGTATTACAAGTATTACAGCCATATTGCTAAAGCCTCTTGTTAGTGTGTACAGTGGTTAGTAATGCTACATTAACGTGTGGTGTAGGGTTGAATGAGCTGGACTCAATTAAATAGATTCTTTCTTTGTTTAGTAGGTTTATATGCAATATGGCTAAAATAGGAAGTTATTTAAGAAAAACTGGTGATTGAAAAACAGTAGCAGAGTGGGGTGGCATGGCTATTTTCAGCCGGGGTCACTTCCGCCTGTTCAGGTTTGTCAGTTACCAGCTGACCTCTGATTTTTCAAAAGCCGCAACAGGTGCACCAACCTAGCATACTATCCATTCTATCCTTAATGCAATGTTTTTTTCGTTTTCTCTTTGTTATAACTGTTGGACTCTTATTGTATTTGATTTGTCAATATACCTAATTAAGATTAACAAATAAGTATAATATAGACAGTTTCGGCAATAGTTCTGTTCATCATAATTTTTATTTTGGACTGCAGAACAATTATTTAGCTGAACAACGCCCACCTGTGCCTGGATTTAAATTAAGTGTTTTCCTGGTAGTTAATAATGGTAGAATTTAAGACCTCGCTGTTAAGCTAGGCTTAGTGAGGCTTATTGTAATTGTACTTTTGAGTTAATAAATAAATAAATAATAAATAAATCAATCATGGAGAATCAGCCATTCCAGAATAGATGAGCCTTAAAGCAGGAAGATCAAAATCAAGTGTTTTCTATTTATAACTTTTATTTATTAAATGTCTATAACTTAATGTAATAAAACTGTGAGCATTTCACTTTTCATGATTTTCTAGTCCTTAAACTTAAACCAGACCATTAAACAGGAATGTTTGTTTGTTTTTGTTGATCTGTGCCTAGTTTTTTTCAGCCTAAACAACTTATTTTTAAGATTACTCATTATCCACATAATGTGAGCATACTGCATGTAGACCTCAACACAAAATACTCACAAATTAGCTCTTAGTTTGGTATGTATTAATGAAATAACAATACTCGTATGTTGTAAGATGAAAGTTATTTGATTTAAACCTCCATTCACACGAGTCCTGTACGGAACTTTTACATGCCCCATACGCAACCAGTAAACATTAATATCTTTCTGAAATAACCATTTAAAAATATTAAAAATTAGCGTTGAGTGTTTAAGATTAATATTATGTTTTTAGCTCTGAAAATTTTTAAAATCTCTTTTACAAATAAAACTAAAGATTTTATCAAAACTGTTAAATTTGTGGTGTCCCGTAAGGAACTAGCCTACTGTTAATAAAATTTTCCAAGGAAAATACTCATCCTGTAACCAGTTTAAATTATTTTTAAAGCCCATAAACTAGTTGTGAACATGGTCTAACTGTCCCGTACGGAACTTGGATTGGCTGTGATGCTAATGGTTTACTTTTTTGACTAAAATTTGGCTATATATAAAATTTATAAATTATTTCAAGCACAATATATTTTTATCTGTGATAACAGTTTAAGCCATAAATCGTAGCATTTATAAATTTCAATTTCGTTGTATTTTATCGCCAGCCGATATAATGCAATGCCGCTGTCAATAGCACGGGTCTACAGGGGAGGGTCAGCCTCGATCCATCAACCGGTGTCAAGCCCCCCACCACTTCTCAACCCTTTGATAAGCTTTAATGTAATTGGCTGTATAGCGTTGCTGTTACAATAAATAGTCTTCGAAACGTAAATAATTTTGTTGCGAAAAATTATTTTGGTAAAAGTATCGGTTGGATGAGAGACAACAATGCGTTAAACTGATAAAAACTGAATGTAACTTAAAGTATTAATTTGTCAATTGGTATAACGTAAAGAAATCGTTAAATAAGTTCAACGACCTCAAAACCAACTTTTTTTGTAAGAAATACATGTGGCAATTTTAGTTGGATGAAAAATCATTATCGAATTGTGTTTGCTACCTGCATTCACTTTTCAAAGTTACATGTTCAAATCTTTTAATACTCCTATGACTCCTATAACATATTTAAACCTATTCCTCTATACACTAATCTCTATTTCCAAAAATATAAAGGAAAAAATCACAACAAAATTTAGTCCGTGAGAACCTTTTTCCTGTCTTTCTGTTTTATTTGAGAAGTCCCTGATTTTGTTTTAAAAGTAATGAGGTAGTAAATTTAAACAAACAAAGGTCAAAATAATATACATACTCTTAATAAAAGAATCTACCTCAGGTAGTTTTACCTATACTCAGTAGACGATTGTCATGGAACCATCCATTGACTAAATAACCCATTCCAACTTTTAGGTGAAACGAACGTCAACAACTAAAGAACATATGACGTATAAATAAGAATTAATTCAGACCAACATAAGAAGACCCAAGGACATTACATCTAGAATTTCATTTCAGGAGTTTTTAGCTTGCAAAAGCTTTTAACCTATACTCAATTGGTGATTCATAAAAGAATATTAGGCCAAGTCTCTGCCAATTCAGAGGCTACGCATTCAATAAAGAGGCCAGTTACAAAGGGTAAAGCAGCAGTGCGGATATTACACGTGTAATACGACTTGGGAATGTCAGACATGTGCTGGGAATCGCTCACACAAAGGCGCTGCAACACCTCGGCGACTCACCGTCCAGTTGGAATTTGGTATTTTATCTACCAGGAAAAAAGAAAATATACTTTTATATACAATAGATACGTCATTAAATTTGTTTTTAAATTTTTATTTGGTGTATATTTAATATTCTTTATTCCTGCATGTGTCCGTACAGTTGATCCGTCAAGGTTTTTTTATGTTTACTGGTTGTTTTACCCGTCCTTTACACCGGTCAGGAAAGTTAGTTGTTAGTTGTTAGTTAGTTATTGTTAGTTGTATTCAATAACATTTGAACCTCGCATTAAATTAATGTTATAGGAAACCCGTTTATGTTTCGGCTGTAAGTTACAGTTTACGCAGTTTTTCTCGCTTCAGTTTATTTATATTCCTTAAAAAAAATTGTCTTTCATATTTTGGAAAGCCCGATGAACGTAACCTAAAAACCTAAGATCCTGTTCTATACTCGATCACCCAGTATGAAGCCAAGTTCATGCTACATATATGAATTAGCCATAGTTCAAATTAAAATATTTTTTAAAAAACAATACATTATGAGAAAAATGATGACATTAAAAAGTCCATATATCTATGAAACTGGTGTATAGTACTAAACAAACCTTTTAACTGAAATGGTCACTTGATGGATGTCGTTTTTAGATCGGACCGAGTCTTTAGCTACCCATATAGACCGGTCCCATATATTTAGATCAAGGGTTTCCAGTTTGATGTAAATATTTTTTGAGCACTGTTTGTTTTAGTAATAAAGTAATCCAGAAAAGACTACAATGTTTTATTATTTAATATTTTATCTTATCTTACGATCCAATATACAGTATGTAATTAGGGAGACCTAGGTTTCAGCACCGCAATGCCATAATCAATTCAATGTTTCTTCAATTTCCCAAACATATTCAAGTGGCAATAAAAAGAAAAAATGATTAAATATTTTGACATCTTTCAAAACTACTTTTTATACTTTTCTTACTTTTTAAACTGCCTTTTAAATCGAATACATATTATTTGAATTTTTTACGAGTAAAAGTTCGACACCATGGTGGGCTTTATAATTGAACAGTTAGATATATAGAGGAAGTTGTAATTTAATACTCTATACATCGCTCGTAAATAACTGCACCACCTTAAAAACAATAAATAATTAAGATATGTTTTAGTGAAGTAACGGATTGTTGTCTATGCTTTAATTGAACCGCATGTGTATTAAATTAACTAAATAATTTGAGCTCGGTTACATATCATCCGAGTCGTAATGAGAAATGTGGGACACTCTTTGAAGTAGCCGCCGAACAACTCCATATGCTGCAACTGAGAGGAATAGTGACTTGGATTCTTAGTAATTTTATGTAGTAAGTTTTTTGACATTTTATGGTTTGCTGTGTGTTTGATTACTATTTGTAGTAAAACATTTATTTTTAAATTATTAAAGATAAACATTTTTATATGTTTACTGTAGCCAAAACCACATAATATTTGTAGTTTTTGAAAACTGATAATTTTATCAAATAAATATGTTTATTTTCTATAGTTAATGTATCCAGATCAAAGTCAACACAACAGATTACAAAACGCTAAATGGATTACGAATTACTCTTTGTTCTGGTGTGAAGGAATTAAACTATTTAATTCAACATAATATCTACAAATATGAGTTTCCACTCTAAGAAAATAATATTCCAATTACCGTAAAACTTTAACTTAAACAACGATCAAACATTTGGTGATGTAAGATATAAACACATCTCAACACGCGAATTGAGCCAGCACGAGGGTGCGTGTTGCACGGCTCGTCACGCAAAACTTTTATTACGAAACATTTAGATGAACTAATTTTTAATAGGAAGTCATCCATTTCATAACAGCTATGAATGGCTCACTCAACTGAGACATGCAAAGTGTTAAATTACATATAAAAAACATGGTGATAATTTAATTTTATAGCAATGCTAGTAAATGTCAGAAAATGTTACGATAGATATTTAACCCAGTCTAGGACCGATTCTGTTCTAGAAAACCAATGTAGTAGGTAAGGTTTTATATTATCATGGCTTCCAAAATTATTATTTAAAACATAAAACAATTTGGGTAAGAGGTTAGTATCAGAGTCTGTAGTAAGGTAATTAGAGAGTTTTCCTCCTATTTCAGAAATCTTGTTTAATTTCTACGATTAGGAAAGCAACTTTATGAATCAGCTCTCGTAGGTTTATGATGCTCTGATTTTTTAGAAGATAAATGGATTTTGAATTTTACTCCAAAAACTAACCTTACTTAAATCAAATTTTTGTTGTATATACTCGTATCGTCAAATTATTGTGAAATCGGAACAACAAATAATAAAGGGTAAAACACGAAAAAAATTATTCTTGGGTATGGTTGCATGTACAATGATAGGATATTGTTGTTAGGACTAGCTAGCTGTCTTGATAGTATTAGAATCACACTAGTCTAGTCTAGAGTTAGAGCTAGTTCCGGTTCAGAGCCAGTCAGGCCGAACAGAGGTTGGTCTGTAAATTAACTGCCCTGTAATTAGTTTAGTTCTAAAGCCGCACCACTAAATTTATGGCTCGTCAGTCTCCCCACTACCTTAGAAGATCCTTAAGTTAGGTATAAAGAAGGGTTTTATTCAGTAATTAAACACTTTTTCACTTTTCTTTTTCATAAATCATTAAACATATTTGGATTATATTATAAATCAGTGCAGTCTAGTCGGCATGGTAAATCAACATTAGCATGCTACTGTAGGTTACATACACGTAAATACGTCTGTTTCACCGTTAGTACGTAGGAAATACCATGATAGAAAATAAGCGGCATGGTGTTTCACTATGCCATGGCAGTCTGTCCTCGTTTTAGCACCCTTTAAGTATGATTCATACGGCTTTTTCTCTCGGTGTGGGTCTTTGAACGCGCAGGGTAAACATGAACTTGGTTATAATCAAAAGTAATTTGGCTATTTTTAAAGCTAATTTATATTTTTTCTAGCTTTAAAACAAACCACACCATAACAATTTTCATAAATATTATTAAGTCCAATCTCCATATCTACATTAGACCTCATGATGCCAGTCCTGACGTTCTATTATAAAAATATTGTTAGGGTTCTTTGTAGGATTTGAATAACTTTAGTTTAAATATTACTTGAAATTATTGGGCAACACCCACCTTAATGTAATGATGTGCTGATCCTTGTCAAGTTGTTAAAAATGGTCACACACGCACACAAATACCGGATTGCACAAAACTGTCCCGACGTTTCGCGTGAAAAATCGGGACAGTTTTGTGCGATCCGGTATTTGCACATCATTACATTATGGTGGGTGTTGCCCGATAGTTTCAAGTAATATATTCCCCGCCCAAAAATTATCATGTCATTTCGATCAAGAATTTAGTTTAAATGTCGACTTCTATGGAAAAAATAATGTCTGGAAACTATCATCTATTGCTAAATTCGTCCAAGGAATTGAACCCTAAGAATAGTCATAAAATACGTCAGAAAGGCCAACTTTCCGAAATAAAACTAGAGCGATAACAATAAATACACAGCTTTTGTGAACACAATTTTCACTCTTTAATTGTTTTCTGGCATGTCTAAAGCACAATAACTAGTAATTACTTAGACCTGAGTGCACGAAACCAACAGGTTGGGGTGAATTAAAACTCGATTCATCACCGTAAGTCCTGACTGCGATAGTGGCAGAAGGGGTGAAATCCCCCCCTCACTCGCCCTCTTACACACTCAGCGGGCGGCTTGAAATTATATTGTTCCCTTGATTTTTTAAATGTGTATAGTTAATAATACAGATAATCATTATTTTTTAGGAATCTGAGTCACAATATGTAAAATATCTAAACTAGGTAAGGTTGGCTTAGTATTTGATCCTCTAAATAAATCTTCAACAAAATCAATTATATAGAATATCTCAGAAATATGTTTTTTATGTTTTTTTTGCCAATCTATTTATGCTATTTTTCTTTTTTTTAAGCTCAAGTCAACCTGAAATCCCTTTAAAGTTCCTATCTATCTCGCTGGGCTATAATTCAGGATGAGTGATGCAATACAAAAATGAGGGACTTTAAATTATATAACAAAAAATTCGCTTCTAAAATGTAATTTCTTAAAAAAAAATTAATTATATTTTCCACGAAAGAAACATAATATTAGAGTAGTAATATAAACTCACGTGTAAAAATTTTATTATTTTTCAAAAAATACTGGAAAGGTCAACGAATGAGAAATCATAAACCCACTCCTAAAAATTATTATTCGTATAATGTTAAATAGAGGGTATAGATGGTTTAGTATAATAGAAAATATTATAAATTACAAATGAATGTTTCATTGTCGACTTCAAACTATCTGTATTTGTTTAATTCGGGTGCAGTTTGTGGCAGGACCATTAGGAGCGTTGATGACTATTTGCTTTAACATTTGTCAATAGAGCAGCATAGTGAGCGGGTAGTGATGGAATATTTGCCAATTCAATGTCAGTGTTTGCTAGTCCTCCATGTGACTTCACCTCCTCTATTTATTTGAAACACCTCAATAAACAAAACTAGTGTCGCTTCAGTACCACGAAAGTTATGTTCACAACCGTTTCACGATACGTAAAATCTGAGTTATTAATGTAGATAAGGACATAATTATAATTTTTTATCTTTCCGTCTCATTATAAAAGGAGCAGTATTTTATCTTAAATCAGGTACAGGAATCATCTTCAAAGTATCTTTCAACTAAAAAACTATTTGGAGCAGTTTTTTTTCAAACTTAAAAATTACAAATGCACAATATAATAGTATTGATTCACTTAACACTCTATCGAAATCCGATTTTTTGTACGTATAAACTTTTGGATGCTGAGCGTTTCTGGGTTTTTTACATAGTCGTCAAATGAATAAAAAATAGTTTCTTGTTATACTTAAAATTTTTCATTTTTTAACCATCAAACAACTATATCAAATACACATCTTTTCAAGTATCTTCTTGAGAAGACTGTTTTTATTTTCCATTTTATTCCTACAGCATTAACTAAATTGAAATAGTTTTCGTTTTGGATTAATAGAGTATGAACGTTTTATGAAGAATAAAACATTTAAAAGACAGCAGGAGTGTCGAATAAAAATTTAATTTCACTTAAATTTCATTTCCTGCACCTGCATTCCCTAAAGAAATTGAATCTATTTTCCTTAAATCATTGTGCCTAAAAGCAAAACAGCAAAAAAAAAGCTTTGCAATGGAATTGGAACTAAATCATGCGCACTGAATTTAAATGTAATTAAATTTAATGTAATTAAATTTAACTTTAAATGTAATTGACCTAACACATTTTCGCATTATCAAATTGTTTTATTAGATGCAACACTGTATGAAATATTTGCCAGCGCATGAAAATGACTAAGCCCAAAAATGAAAGAACCGAAGTCGCATTGAATATATTAGAATTTATTGTATTAAAACCGATTATACTTTCAAATTCAAATAAGCACAAGTTTCAACAGTATGAATGCAAATAAAGAAAGGTTAAACATGAAATTAGTCTTCAAACATGCCTTTAAGTTGCGCTACAATAATTGTAGACGTTTGGAGAAATTCATCACACAAAGAAATACACTGCATGCCTCCATGGCAGCCAATCGAAAACTTATTCTTTGCCATCCACGCTTTGGAATCTTTCGTTGAACTGAGATTTCCTTTTACCTTTCAAGAATTTATATAAAAATACTATCGTTTTCTGCTTTCTTAATCAATATATATATATATATATATATATATATAAGAAGAGTTGTGTGTTGGTATATTTCGGGCTTCAGCCAAAACTACATTTCATAGATACCTGATTTTGGTGTCAAATCAAAGCTTGGAATCTCATGATGTACACTATGGTGATTTGGTTTTGATATCCTTAAGGGCTTAGGCACAGAATCGTCCTAAAGGGACCTATATCAAGGATTTTGGGAGTTCTTTTTAATATTCGCTATGGTTACCATTAGAAATAGCTACTATGGTTACTAACAGAATATATACAGCACGAAGAAACAACAAGGATGCGACGAGAAACAAAAAATCTCCCGGGCAAAGCCGGGGTTATCAGCTAGTTGTATTCTAAAGTACAAAACACACAGTGCCTATAAAAATCGCTTGTATATGGGTCTACCTTCATTTACCAAAATTCAAATCCTTTGAAAAATTGTCTTAAAAATGCATGGATTTCAATTTGATAACTGGAGAAAGCTATACAACATCTAACAAATATTTTTTTCAGCTGCTCGAGCTGCTGCTTTAAGGAGATCAACAATTTTGGGGCAAATTAAAAGTCGATTCATCACCCTTCAGCCCTTGCGATGCGATACGAGGGGATCCGCCCCTCGCACAAGCAGCCCTGCGTCTCACAGGCCGTCGGTCTCATTTTCCAAACATTTCAAACCAGCATTGCAAAATAACAGCTGATCAAATGAAAATATTTCAAATATTAGTAGTTGTAAAAATTTGTAAGTTTGGAACTATGTATATCGATGTCTTTGTGATTGGAACGCGAGTGTGGATAGCCTACAAAGGAGATATATATTTTGAAATATTGTTAGTCGTCTTAATATACATGGATTTTCTTAAATTTACATTAATAAAATTAAAAGCTGCATTTATTTATAAGAAAATCAGGTTTATCTAAAACGGATTTCGAAACTTTTATCGGCACTAAATTATTGGCGGATCTAAGAATGAGACCAGTAAACAGACATCTACGAAAGTCCACTGTCATTTATAAGTAATATTCAGCGTACAATGTTAAATTCATATTGGAAAAAGTCAAAATGTATTTCTATTAACTTACATAGGATCCACGTAGATACTTTTAATTTAAACCCATTTTACGTATAATTTGAACAAAATAACTTTTTGTAATATTAATCTTTTTCATAGGCCAAACCGTTTAACGTCTTCTATAAAAAAATAATTGCTGGAGCTACTTTTCAAGGCACACGATATTATATTATATTATTTTATAATATCATAGAGGTTATTATTACTGTTAAATTTATCATGCAGAAGAACAAGGAATGTTAACTCAAGAAGCTTTCGCGTCTTCTTCATTTGCATACTCACCTCCAGTCACCAGGTGCACTTGATGAAAGAATACATTTACCTTAATTTTTGTTCAGTAGTCTTTAAATTTTGATCTATTTTCTAAAACGATGCCAAAAAAAGATTATGTACATTCAATGTTTTCTTGCTTCTCTTCGATGTTTCAGCATGATGAATAAAATTTTGTTAACAAACCGATTGAATTATTTTATTTCGTTTTAGAATATGAATGAAGTGACATTTAGCGTCTAAAAGTGGGTTTTAGCGTCTTTATAACTCGACGAAACGACCAGAGATGTTAAGTATTTACAATCTGATGTCACGCACGCGGACGTAAACACGGCCTGCGTGACGGACGTGGCACGCGACAGTGTCGTTACAAAACATGACAGGAGTTAATTGTCAATAGAATTAAAGACGATGTTCGATGACACTTAAAGCCTTCAGGCCTCTTGTGGATCTTCGGAATGTGTAGTGAGGCATAAGTTTCATTTCTTATCTTCTGTCATGCCTTTCTATAGTAGGCAATACAACAACTGATTTCAAAGAAAACAATATCGAAGGATTTTCCGGTAGGCGAACCTCGATATACAGTTTATTGGCTGGTACCATGCTAGTACTCGACAATAGGCTCCAACGTATTTATTGTCGATTGTTACTCAATGAAAATATATTTATCGATAGTATCTTAGTACAATATGCCGGATGATGAGAAATAGTGCTTTTCGGTGTTGGAGTGTGTTTTGGTGGTGCTTCTAAAGGGCCACTTGGAATCAGGCTGTCACAATAGTTATCGATTTTTTCATTTTGGCGGCGCCTTTAAAGGGCCACTCAAATCTGGAAGTGTTTAGTGCTTAAGCCATTTTCTCAGCTCATCTAATTGTGATATATCACACCAAGATTTCACTGTTTACATATCTACTAATTAGTAACATGTCATTATCTATTGTTATCTTTGTTAGGGCTTTACTATTGTTCTTGTATTTATTCACAATCTGCTCTGCTAATTGCCAATTAATTGTTACTAATTTATGTTTCTAGCTAGTTCGATTGCATGGCTTTTTTAACCTCGTAAGTATCGTATATACTGTTTTCCCAAGTAATTTCATGCACTTTTTCAGTCTCCAATGATCGCTTGTCTCATTAGTATTATTTACTATTGCATTTAACGTTTTGCTGGTAAATTACCTTAACTATAAGTTTCATAGTGTGATATATAAATTTCTAGTTCGCTACCTTGAATTATAAGTTTTTGTTATTGACAAGTACATGTTTAGCATTATCATTATTTTTTGTTAAATATTGGCTATGTTGGGATGTATAAAAATAAATAATAAATGAATAAATACACTATCACTCGGTTAGTCTATGTTAGTAACATTTTAATTTATTTTTTGGTTGGCCTTTTTAAGTTTAATATAGATTTATAGAGTTTTATTGTATTTAGGTTAGATGTCCATGTTTTATTTATTGTGAGAGAATCGAATAATATAGTTGATAACGGTTTAGGCTATTGACTGTTATCGATGTTTCTCCTTTACTGCCGGTTTTCAGAACAATATGCATTTGTTACGTATGATTTTTGACCGGGGGCCAACTCGCTTAGTGAGAGGTTAACAGGAATTATACTAAACTCAATAAGAATACAGTTAGAATTAAATAATTCATTTATTCCAGAACTTAATTAATATAACAAGACACCAATAAATTCCTTTTAATAGCGGGGCAAGAAAAATATTTTTATACATCAGAACGAAAACTCGAATATAAGAAAGTATTAGAGTGGGATTTTGACAACCTCAATTAATTTAAAATAATCAAATATTAAACTCTGCCCAAAGAAAACAGAAAGTAAAATCAAATTTAGTAAATAAAGATTATCAAATAATCAAAGATATAATCTCTCAAACATATCTGGCCAATCGGAATAATTAAAAAATAATATCAAGAAAATATTCCGCCCTACCTGGCAGACTATCCCCTGGTGTGTCCAGGGAGGGATTGTGTTTCAGAACACTGTTAACTGGGCCAACTGACTCCAGCTTCAGCGGTTCTGACTGTTGAAAAGTGTTGAACGAAGAATGTCATCAAATTCCCTTGACTCTATGTGCCAATGATCGTTGACCTGGTATGTGGATTGTGAAATCCCAATGCCAGGTCTCTCTCTTTTTATAACACCCACAATTTAGAAACATAATTTTGAAAAATGGTGATTACCGACACAATTTCTTTTTTTCCTGATTGAGTTAAACAGGATAGGTTGATAGCTGGTATTGAATTATCGAAAACTTAGCATAAATTCTTAAAGAAAAACAAAAGTGACTTTTGCCAGTGTTAAATTATATTAAGAACCTCACCAACTAAACCTCAGTAATACATATAAGTTAAAAAAATTAATAATTAGTGTAAAAATAACCTGTAAAAGTAGAAGATCAGATATGAAACTCGTAGGGATGCTAGTGGAAGTAAGGGGATTCAGCATTTGATAATGTTACACTACCATGTGCTATGGTTCTTAAACCGGTAGTAAACATGACTTACACGAAGAGCCTACCAAGATTTAATGCAGGCTAATGCGTGAATATTAGTGGACAGTTTACTAAAACAACTGTCGGATATCGTACAAATTAATACTTAAATAACCATTTTTGAGTTAGTTTTAGAATTCTTGAGGACAAACAAAACTTTATTACAACATTTTCTTGCGAGAATGTTTCGGTAAACATGTGTGGAACACTCACGATTTCCATTTATGAGAAAGAGCCACGCATGACTCTATTGCAAATGCATGAAATTCTCGACAGTGACAATATACGGCTGCATAAGAATTGCCTCCGTTTGAATGGCCAATACGCTCCTTTAAACAATACCTCAATGAAATCTCTATACATTTATTACTTGTTCTTTTAGTTATTGATATACTACAAAAAATAATAAATTTTACGTTTATTTATGTTCAACTTTCCTAATCAGAAGTGTTTTAAAAAGACAATAGAATAAGAATGATGATTCAGTAGACGAATTGGTAGAGTGTTATATTTAATTACATCTTGTGAGCCTACCAGTCTCTTTCTAAGCTTTGACACTATTAATTAACGAAGAAAACAAATATTCGCCTGTACAGAATTGATTTTACTTATTAATTTTTTTTTCTTGATGATGGATTTATGACTAATAATGTCCAAATAGGTTCTGTAGGGTAAGCTGAGTCCCCGTGAATGATATGAAAACTTTCACTTTTGACGTCTGAAGCTCGCAAAGTTGTCATAAAAAATATTTTCAATTCCTCACCACTATCTTATATCATGATTAATATAAAAATAGAAGAAAAAGTTTCAAAACAATTTTAGGATGCAACATTAAGAGTAAAAATTTAGTTCCTCAAAGTCAATGCCTGACAGGTGAAAAAACGTAAATATCCCTTTGTTATCTATAAACAAATATAACAGGTACCAGTTTTAATTAGGTTATGTTGTTTACGTTTAATACGATACGCAAGCAGGAAATTTACGCGAGCCGGATATTGCCGCTCTGTTCTGTAGCTGTCAGCTGTGCAGACGATCCCCTGGGCACGACATATTAACGATTGAAACAATTGCTTTGAGTTAAATTAATTTACAACAATTAATACCTTAAACTTGGATGTTTAACTACCGAAAATGTTTTAGTAAAAAGATGGAATATAGTCAAATATGAATCCCCCTTTTTAAGAAGACGTTTTGATAAAATTATGGAATGTATGGGTTTTCCCAAATGAATGTGTGAATAGAAAATTTATATATGTTTACAAGTTTATTTTTTACACTGCAGTTTATAAACTTTATCATATGTGAGGATTTAAAGTAATGATATAAATTATGGTTATGTTTATGTACATTTACAAGAAAACAATGGAGTTAAGATCGCTTAAAGTAGTTTTGTAACAGCGATTGATTTTGTAAAAGAAAAATTAAAAAACAAAATACCATGCATATCCGAGCTTTTTCCAAAGGCCATTGGCTTAAAATAAATTAGTGATAAATCATTAAAATCAGATATATTTGGTCTAACCTCAACAAATCCCATGATATAACGTATTTTTTACAAATTCCCCTAGAATCCACTATAACACATAATAATCAGACCTCGATTAAAAGTTCCATGATATAACATATTGTTATTCATTCCCTTCAGATTCGTTTTATGAAGGTTACACACATTGTTTGAAATAATGTTGCATAAAAATGTATGAAAAAATAAGAAAAAGTATATTTTTCTGAAAATTCTCTACTCAGAAGGGTAAAACCAGGCCGACAAACAATGAGGTTCGCCGCGAGTTTCATTAAGGATTATGCAAGGAGATTCATCGTGCTGGAGGGTTAAGAGACCTTCTTATTGCAGCAATGTTTCACTCGAGTTCCACCAACTATATACCTTAAGACTTCCTACACATATTAAATTAGAATTATATAATACTTGGTCTAAACACATACATGTTATGATAAACAAGGAGACTAAATGAAATAAAGAGGTATAACTAAACGCTGATGGTTGTAGAGGCAACGAGATTCATATTGAAGCTTGGTTGTTTCCAAACAAAGGCGGTTTGAAGAAGACAATATGATTTAGAAGGACATAAAAGTAACTTTATATCCTTAAATTTTAGTGGATTTAGTGGGTTTTAGGAATGTTAGTGGATTTCATACAATAATATCATATGCAAACACCCCCCTCCAAACCCTAAAAAAAGTCCGTTAATTTTTTCAACGCCAAAGCTTTGTACATGATTCTCGTGATCTTTGAGGAACAAAGTCTGGGTAGGTAGCCCCCAAATAAAATCGCTTGTGTTTTGCATGTAACAAACTGCTATAGTTTCACGTAATAAATTTTAAAATTATGAAAGTTATACTACAGTATATAAATTTAGTATGAAAAACAAAAGTAAATCAAAGAAAGTAAGCTCAAACATTTTTGAGCTCTGTGATGTATTTGAGTTATACAGGGTGTCCTGTCCCCTCGACCACACTATCCAGATAAAGTGGTCCATTCACGTCCACCCTTCCATCAGTATGCAAGCTGACCCGACGAGAGGGGCGTACTGCACACCTCCACAGACCACCTCTCCAGCCTACAGCCTAGTCAACACCTAAACCTCACTGCAGTTTCCACTCGGAGTAACTGACTATATTATATTTAATATCTGGGGACCGAACTTCGCTCGGGGAAAAGCAGTAACATTTTCAAATATACATGTTCAAATTGCTCCACACAATTACAATTGGCTTTGTAATTTGATTTACTGAGGTTTAAGTTTTGTTCAGTAATTGAATTTATTCGGTCTTTGTTTTCTAATCGATGTTCTCATTGCTCGTTTCAGTGGCCAAGCGCTGTGACGCACGTTTGTTGTATATCTCAATGGTGTCTTCATAAATTGCTCGACACTGCCATTCGTTAATAGATTACAATATCACAGAAAGTTCAAATTAAATGATCTTACTTCACATATTATAATAATAAATTTGACCAATGATAGTAAATTTTCTGAACATTTAAATTATGAAGTACAAACTGAAGTTTAAGGTGGATTGAATTGAATATAATATCAGCGTTTTGTTATTATTACTAAATAAAAATATTCCAACTCATCTCAAAATTGTCTAGCCTACTTCAAAAACCACCTTTCTGTTTACCAACAACTCTCTTCTAAACAAAACTGTTGCTAGGTAATTAAATAAAACACATGTTACACATAAAGACAAAGAGGTAAAAATTATCAATACAACAATCAGGTTTTTTTAATGAAATAAACTTCATAAAATAAACTTGTTCTTTGTAGATCTTTGAGAATTTGCTTATCTCTATTGCGTAAATTGTATTTGCAAACTTTAAGAAACATTATACAGATGATTTAAATTTAGTAAATCTAAAGCATAAAAACACTTATGTAAACAGATATATGTTGTTGCTCTGATATTATTTATTTCTAATTAACCTAAAATACAGCTGTTTACTTGTTTGGGATTTTTAGATGGGAATAATACTCCACGAGCAATCTGTACTCAATTGAAGAGTGCAGGGAAAGAACGTGTTGAGTCACTTTTTTTAAATTTTACAGGAGAGGAAATTTTAAGTTTAAAGACTTAAAAAACTTAGTTTAAATTATAAATTTATTACAATGCTTTTTAATACATTTGTGAAAGTATTACTCTAAGTGCTCAACATGATCAAGAGTGAAAAATTTCAGTAATTAGCTTTAAAGAAATTAAAAACTGAAGCAATGTCTAACGTGAATGGAAAACAACGTGTTAAGTCACACTTACCGGGAAATAAACGTGATAAGTCTTGTATAAAGCCTTAGTGATAGTTATCAAAATATTAACCTTTTTATATAAAACGGTCACATAATACACAAATTCATGTTACCGGTACCTACTAATGTTCTAATACATTTTTTAAATGTTTTTAAAATAAAAAAAAATAAAAACGACTGAGAGTCTTAGAGTAAACAGGTGATTTGGACTAACCACGTTCTTTCCTTGTCTTGGGACTTAACACGGTTTTCTCTTATCAAAAGTGGAATGTCTAATGGACTAACCACGTTCTTTCCGTGTATTGGGACTTATCACGATTTTTCCCTGCATAGCTAAAATTAAAAGTGGAATATCTCCTGGACTAAGCACTTTATTTGCTTTTCTCCCTTCACAATTTCATCTGCAGACTATGAGTTATACAAAACCATCTGTAACTGCAAATTGAAAAAAATTGGACTTAACACGTTCTTTCCCTGCACTCTTCAATTGTATTATCTGTATTCTATTTCACTCTACTGGCAACGTGCTACAAAAGTTCTAAGTGGCTTGGTCATAAACAGCTGGATGATTCTTTTGTTTACTTTTTCGTCGTTATTGGCAACTAATATGACCCCATGTTTAAAAAAAACCAACTTTAAATTACATTTTTCTAAAAAATTTGCGTTTTTACAGCAAATTCAACCACATAGGTGAACTTAAAAATGAAAAATACACCTATGTGCAAAGTTTTATTAAAATCGTTAGCGCCGTTTTCGAGATAGTATTTATATATATATATACAAGAATTGCTCATTAAAATTAATAGGATTATTTATCTCTTTTAAAAGTTGAAGTCACCATACACTTGTACGTACTCGACTTGTAAAAAATCAACCAATTTACAGAAAATCAGCGAGCGCTTTTGAATACTATAAAAACTGGACTGTTAGTCAATTAATCCCAAATTTGTAATGTTTTCATCGGTATTTTAGTTCCGATTTTACCTGAATTGATTACAAACTCACACGTTTCATCTATTCTATAGTAGAGATTGTATAACTTTAAAGGGATTGTATTTTTAATTACATTAAACCATTTGTGTATACCAGCAACATAAATTAGTAAATGAAACATATAATGAATTGGTCTGGAGTCAATTTTGGGGGCTTAAATTATCAGCAATAGATTTATGGAAAAGTAACATTTATATTACCTTTATTCGGTTCATGAATCATTATCTCCGTTTCAAAACGCGCGAAAAAGAAGAAATTACAAAATGACTAACAACTTCTAATAACCAGATTCAGGAAGAAGATAATCTTTCAAAACGTTACAACTCAATATACAATGTTGCGGTAGATATTATCAAGGTTCCACGTTTAATCTTCACTAAGTGCCACAAATGTCTCTATTCTGGAGTCCCCCACTACAAAAGCTGAGGTTGTCAACAATATTTATCGCCGTTATTAATGTTATTGTGGTAGCCCTAATGGATCTTCTCCTCTTTAATAAGATTGCTAAAGTGTATACATCATTTTCAAACACAAGATTTTAATAGGAGGGTTTAAATCCATTTCACATTAATCTACATTTAATTTTTTTAGTATAAAAAACTCTCATAACAATATCTTGAGTTTAGTTTATTCAAAGCTATTTCTTGTATCGACGGCTCTAACTCCTTGAATCGCACCAAGGTTTTCAGGTGATTCGAAAGAGGGAGAAAATGCATTAGTTAGATGTTTTACGAACCAAATAAAGGTAGTATAAATCTTACTTTTCAACATTTCTATTGCCAAAGAAGGTAAACTCTAGACGAATTCCATACCGGCACCATATTCAGTTTGGCGTGCATACAAAAATGTTTCTATCTGATTAAAACTACAATGTCATTAACATTACTATCTGTACTACAACTACTACAGTAAGATCGAACTAGCGAGATTGTAATTAATTTAAAATGAAAACGGAACTAGATCACTAACAAAAAACGTTATAAATTTCCAAACAATTTACCAAGCAGTCCAGTTGTTTTAGCATTGACAAGTACACTCTTGTTGACTATAAGTTGGTTGTTTTACCAGGAGGAAGATAATCTAAGGTGAATCCTAGATGAATTTATTCCTAGTTTAAATTAAAAAATTGTATCAGTAATGGAGTCATAATTTGAAAATGTGTTATAACGTTTCAACAATATTTGGTCAATATTACACGAAGCCCCGTTTCGGAAAAGAGTTCAATACTGTTCCACTTGTGAATGCATAGAATGCTCGGCACTGACAATATATGACAGCTGGAGAATTGCTCACGTCTGAATGCGCTTCGTTTTTATACCGCTTACATTTCCAAGCTGTATATTTTTCTGGCAAACTTAACTTAGATGTGTTATGTGTACTTTTTCAAGTCCTCAGCGTCAAAATTGTTTGAGAGACCAACAATTTAAAGACGGCGTGGACGTTTACATGTTAAAAAAGTAAGAAAGATGTTCTTGAGATTAACAAAAGAATAGTAGGCACTAACACCAAGTCGTTTTTAGTGAAGTGTACATCGTCACATTACACAAGCTTCAAGATATTTAGTTTCTTTTTTAGTAGCCGCTTTTCGCACGGTTTAAATAAGTAGTAACGGTCGCTATGGTAACGATAAAAAAATCAAGTTCTTGTAAGTTTTATTAAGATTTAAAATACCACAGGGCACAGCGCGAAGTATTTTATTAACTGGAATGTACATATGTATTACCATTGATTATCTACCTACTAGTGTAGAGTCAACGGTATTACTGGAAGATAATAACTAGCAACCTACCAAATATCAGCTCAACCGGTCTAGTAGTTAAGACGTCATGGAGCCCCAAACAGAGAAATAAGATACAAACGTTTTGTAGACTTATAATGTTACAAGTAAAAGTGGGATGCGCTGACTACTCTCGATGAAATATTTGTAAGGAAAGAAGATAAATATATTATGATATATATGTTAGAAGCTGTGTGTTATTTTTATATGTAAAAATTATAATAACTTATTTTTATTTATGTTTACTCTTTTATAAAAACCAATATATCTCATAATAATATATCTCATCTATCTAGTCCATTACGTTTTAATTTGGCCTAGATATAATCTCATCAATTAGGTTAGCTAAAAAATAAGATAACATCGACGTAAACTTTTTTACCAAAATCCACTAATGAGATAGAGTTGAATGTACCCAAACATTCGAACTTTCTTTACATATTTGTTATTACGAGGGTAAATAAAGTCAAACCCAATAAAGTTATGTAATGTAAATGTATAATATAGCGCTAGTGATATTGATAGTACAAGGTAGGCAGGGGCCATACACACAGCAAATCACGCACAACAATGATGCGTTATCTACCTCCGCATTGTGTTACTGGGCCTGATAAGACACGTGCTTTAGGGATGACACCCTGCATTTCACCGCCCCGTTGCTTTATTGTGGTAGGCTGAAACATATAATATAGTAATTGCTATAATTAATCTGTATCTAAGTTTTTGTAAACAAATTTTGTATGTTATAAATTTGTTTTGCTTAAGACGGCAAAAAACCTACCTGTTTTATAACAGTTAAAAATTAAAAGTTTACAGTAGTTGTTAGTTTTTTTGAAATTGAAAACTGTGGGGTGAATAACTGAATACGTGTATAAGTATCTAGAAGTACATTATTAAATTGATTATAACTGGTACAAATGTATGTATTTTTGTCATCCCTTTTCCTTAAAACGCACAAGGGCATCGCTACCAATCGAAAAACAAAATGTAGAGCTATAAAAAAACTAAAGTTTGCTTTGACCACTCTATTATAATACCCCCGTCGCAGCAGACCTGCGTACTCAGCGAATTTCCATAGGATTTATTTTGTATATGTGAGCATTCAACTTGTTTGAAGGAAAGTATCATTTGAATACGTTAAGTAAATAATATAGTAAAAACGCATATTTCATCATTCATGAGCTTTAAACATGAGGAAAATTAACAAAGAGACCATATTAGTTTTTATTAGTAATACATACACTTTTGTATTTTATATAATTCTTAGTCTTTTAATTTTCAATAACTGTAATCTTGTTATAGAATATAAATGTCAACAAACATATAACCAATGAACTCAAAACACTCAAAACAAACAAATAATTCAATCTCATGAAAAAATTAAATTCAATCATATGGTCAGTTTTATAGTAATTAAAACTTCCCTGTTGCAACAGACCTACACCTCCAGCCAATTTCAATAAAACATATTATCAATCCTCATTATTAAACATATCATATATTATGCTACATTTTCAGGCAATTTAGACCGAGACATCCCCCCCCTCCAAATGCTCTTACTTTCTTTATTAAATTTAAAAATAATTTGTATTTTTTGATATAGTATATATTTTCTGCAAAATCTTGATCAATGAACTCTAACTATTCAAAATAAACACAAATAAAATATTCAACACCTGCAAATTTAATCATATGTTCAGAATTGTATTTTTTTAAAACATCTCAAATCAGGGTGACTATACTTTTTGGAGGGAAAAATTAAAAACAATATTGGACAACGTACTGTGTTTAGCACATCCAATATTATCCAATATCTAAGCAACGGATTGACGTAGAATAATAATTCAAAATGCTAAATTGTTTGTTTTTTTAAGCCGAATTCATTTTTGACAATTAAGTTTAAAAATAATTAGTAAAAAGGTGTTAAATCTTGAAAATAAATTTTATTTTGTGAAAAAAACCTTCTTAGAGTAAATCAATCTTGCTGGTTTGCGAACTCGAAGTCATGAATGACGCTTTACACGTTTGTTCCAAATTTCATCAAGATCGGACCTTTTTTACAAAAGTTATCGCGCCTACGGACAGGTATATATATATATATATACATATATATGAAAATGAACGAACGGTGTTTTTGGGGTCTAGGGACCTCAAAATGAAAAAATAACATGGGCCCGGGCTTAAGTCTCACCGTGCCGCCTACGGTAATAGCTACTTCCCTATAGGGGAAATTCGCTAAAATCAACCGTCGTCAAATGGTATAGAATTTTAATTATAGCTTTCTACGATTTTATATATTTGATTATACGATAACAATCATTTAAAACGTATGTAAATGTTCATAAAGTATTTAAATCATATAATGTATTTTAATATTGAAAAGTGCTTTATCTACGACCATTGCAATAAGCACCAATTATGGTATTACAATAAACATTATAATGATAAACATTAAAACACCAAAAACCAAGCAGTACTCTAATGACGACTTTAGAGTACTGGAGTCACTTTAGAGTACTGGTTCTAGGCCAATGAGAGCTCGGCATTTGACGGAAGTAGTGTCATAATAACAATTACGCAATTCGCACATCAGCTGATTGTTGCATTACGATTCATGTTTGAGTTTACTTATCCCATCAGCTGATTGTTCCACAATGATTCATGGTTCAGTCTGCTTATTTGCCTAACCTCAAATTTTAGTAGACCTATTCCATTATTAGTAAAAGTCATAGTTTTGTTTGACTTCGGCGGAAATTTTGTCGTATATTGTTGGTCGTAGATAAAATAGTGTATGCAACGATTGTATTATGCCTTTAAGCCACTCGTGAGATATTTAGAACACTCGCTTCGCTCGTGTTCTAACTTACATCTCACTCGTGGCTTAAAGGCATTCATTATACAATCGTTGCATAAACTACTATTTCGAATTTAGCACATTGAGGTGGGCTTAAGACTCGAGTAAAAAACTCGCTCTTGGTTCGCGAAAGATTTAGGGCTATTTTGAAACCATGGAAAAAAAATTTATGAATTCTTCCACCATTTTATGAAAAAAGAAACTATGATTACAATTTGCTGGATCACAACACTGTACTATCTTTGAAAAAAGCCTACGTACCAAGATTTAAACTTCATAGCCGTCTTCCTAAGTTTGTAACAAAACTGTCACTGATCATTTACTCAATCAGCTGTGAAAACTTAACTGATCATACAATTTTTTTTGTTTAATTTTGCAGCCTTGCAGACCATTTCAGCCTGCAAAAACCATTATCAATTCCTAAACTAAACAATCTAACCTGGCCTATCAAACCTACCCTGCCAGCTCCCGTTTGCCACTAAGATGCCACCTGTGGAAAATTATATACCCGTTTACTACTCTATGACTAAAGCCTATGGATGGAAAAGCAAGTTTTGAAGTATGTGTGTAGAAGGCAGGTAAAAAATTACAACTTTATTTAATGCCCTCCGTCACCTTCTGCATAAGCTCTACAGGCAGGTACTGCGGACTGCGTTTCGTGGTAAGAAGGAGCTAAGCTAAACTTTCCAGCCAGGAGAGGCAACTGTAACAAGCCGAGTCGAAAAACTTGGGCCAGTTCGCTCATAGGAATATTAGTTTTAGCCTTGAGCCTATTGTTTGACCATGTTATTTTACTCAATCAGTACTTTAAGATGTATTTGAATACTGAAAGAAACTGTAATTTGAAATTTGAGGCCACAGTGCTGACTTTGGAATTGGTCCAGTATCATTATTCCAAGTTATAACATTGTTGTTAGTAAGGATCCTCAACCGGTTTTTGTATAAGGACATTTTATATGTGAAGAATTGAATGTAGTTTTCCCATTGTTCATTCCTTTTTTCATGTTTGTTCGACGTACTACATTATAGAAAAAGTTAATATGACTAGTAAAATATATGGGTAAATTTTAATAATCTTTCCTGAAATACAGAACATATTTTTAATAAAAAATCGAACTATCGTAGACTCTGACAACACCGCTCAAGATCGCCAGTCAACAAAAAAATACAAATACATGCTAACCCATTATCAAATACTGAAATTGAATTTCAAACTAAATATGAACTTACAGTATCTTGTTACATGCTAAACATTGTCAAACGGGGTAACGGACAACAGAATTCGTATTAGAAAATTAACGAAAAATTTTAATAACCATCCAAAAACTACCTGGAAAAATAATAACAGCGTTGCCCAATTAGTTTAAATCTTTTGCTGAAAATCAATTAATAACTACTACTCATATACAAGACTGTTAAATTAAAAAGCGACTTAGCAGAAAAGGGCTAATTTTAAAAGAGTTTTCATCAAAAGCGTTTAGAGGATGTATTAAAGGGAAGTTCTCCCGGAACCAGGATTGTTTTTTACACTTCAAGTGTAAACAACCCTCTTCTTTGTAATTACAGTTTAAAATTAATTTTCGCTTTTAAAAGGGACGGTTACTCGTACTTCTTTCGAGATTAATGTTGCAGTACCTTCATCAGTGGACTACAAACTACAAAACATTGATTAAAAAAAGTATAAGTGCTTCATACGTGTGTGTTTGTCTGTTAACTAGTAATTAATTGATGTAACGATTTTTCCAAGTTAGAGACTAGTTAACTTTTAGGAACAACGTTTGAGGTGAAGCAGAGTTATACTTAGTTTGCCCTGAGTAGTTTTAGTCTTTCTAAAATTTATTGGTATTCAATTGGCAGAAACTAAATTAATAATCCTATTATAAAGGCTAGGACGGATATTAATAGTTTTTTAAACTGAAAAAACTACTTTGTAACTGATTGAAACTTGTTATTTTTATTCAGCTTGCCTAATTATGTATTTCAAACGAGTTTAACCTTTCGCACAAACACTTTAAAGCCTTCAATAGAGAAAAATTAATAAAAAAGGAAACAGTTAAATCTTCCAGGGAAGAAGATAAAAAGGTAACACATGTTCTACTCTAATAAAGAAGTATTGTTAAATATGATTTATTGAAAATTCTTCGTAAATTCTAACTGCCGTAGCTAGTAGCCTTGGCTTTGCTGGGTAGTTCATTCCTCTTTTTGGATCAGTAAGTGCTGAATTACGTTGGTAACTATTGGAACTACATCAATATGTGCTCGTATGTTATGATAAATTAATACCCAAAACCACAACCTAATTTCGATAACCATGACCCTTTAAATAGGTCTAAACGCAATTATTGTATAGCCTACTCGCGCAGAATCTTGTGACTTGAAGTTTACGTAACATCGCCTCTTACCTCTTTTTATTATAAACTAATGGATTGATTAAGAAAAAAATAATTTACATCCGGTAATTAATTGTTCCTCTTATTACTCACCTAATTGAAATATCCTTGTTTGTATAAGTAGAAAATGCCTTTACTTACCTTAGAGATTTTAACATAAGTTTGAAAACTATTGCAGGACCTAACATATCCTTAATCAACGAATCAAAATCTATAACCTAAAAATTAAAATTCGGTAGAACTTGTCCTAAAGGTCCACCAAACCTTCCTCATGCCACTAGCCTTGTTTTATGAATTATTTTAACCCAGTTTCAATTTAAAGAGATGGATAACAATTCATTTGTTTAAGACTGTTGATAAATACAATACGATATCAGTAAGTATCTTCCATTACATTGAAATAAGGCTGTTTGGACCAATATGCATGTATTCAATTATGATAAATAGCTAATTCATTACCAAACTTATAAAATTATCACTTTTTGTTGTACATTGTATTTCAGGTAAATTTAATAAGCAAAGAGTATTTAGATCATTTCATTTCATTCCATATCAATTAAAAACATACTTATTTTATAACATATTTTATAATAACCACTGTTACAATGGCCCTTATAATGTGTATTATAAATTTAGTAATTGATAATTACTTATGCTTATGTTTTTATTCATTCAATTGCAGTATTAAATTATTTACTGTAAAATGTTATGGTAAAATAACAATACCAGCAAGGAACAGTTTTTTCTAACGAAAAGAACATATTTTTAAGCAACGAAGCCTTGAAATATCTGAGTAATACAGGGTTGTGTTTCAATTTGCAGCCCGTCATTTGTTACCGAATCTCCCTTACGTTCTGCATTACGTTTGACTGAGATTCAGTATTTGCAACATCCTTATATATATATATAGAGTTGACATTCTGAATAAGAGATAAAATGTCGTTTATACTTATTATGACTTCATTCAATAAAGACATTTATTGAACAATTTAGAATATTTATGAAAATTTCTAAAACTAACGTAATATGAAAAAAACCATCGAAAAACTACCTCTGTCTGTTGATAAGGCAGATGCTTTAATTGACCGATTTATAAACTCGAAGCCCAACAATATGTCGATTAATTGCAAAGTGCTGTGAAATTCCTTTTTTTCATAACTTTGAATAAGTAATAATGATTCCTCTAATAGTTCAAAGATTACAACAGACAGCGAAGACAATTTTTTTTATTGAAACCGAACTCTTATAACTATTTATAAAACTCTTGAAGCACTGTTTTCGGTTATTATTTTTTTTTAGTTTGAAGTCTCGTGAGGTATTTTGGATATCATACTGTTTCAGTCTACCTACGTCTTAAACGTGGACATATTAATTAAAAATACCCCCGTTGCAGCAGACCTGCATACTCAGCGAATTTCAAGTGCAAAAGAACATATTATATTTCAACCCAACACGGCGAGATTTGACATGTTTTTCTAAGCTCTATAAGAATATCATGGGGAATGAGTATGCAGGTTTGCTGCAACGGGTATGTTAAAACTGGTTGATTTTAATTAAATATTTAGTAGATCTGAACTATAAGAAGCCATTTACCAAGTTTTATCACGATATGTTGAGAAATGAGAGATATATAGAAATTTTACTTATTCCCCATAAGGTTAACATTGGGACAAGGTACTGTGTTTACCACTTTAAATATCTCGGTAACCAATGGATATAGAGCAATGATTCAAAATACTAAATTGTTTGTTTTTTTTTAGCTGAATTCAATAATGTCAACAAAAATTAGATTATATTTATTTTTGCATGTAAAAAACTCAAAAAACCCATTTTTGGAGGGGCTTATCCCCCTTTACCACCCCTTCCGGTGGTCCGATCGGGCTGGTTTACGAACTCGTCCAATTGATTAGCACTTTGCATGTCTGTACCAAATTTCATAAAGATCGGACCATTTTTACGGCCGCTATCGTGCTAACAGACACACACACACACACACACACACACATATATATATATATATATATATAACACACACAGACATATATATATATATATATAACGAATAGTGTTTTTTGCTTCTGGGGGCCCCAAAACGAAAAGTTATCATGGTCTTGGGCTTAGGTCTCACCATGAGACCTACGGTAATAGCTTCTTCCCTATAGGGGAAATTCGCTAAAAGTTAATAAAATAATATACCCATAATGTTTATTCAAAATTTAGCTTTGAAACATCTGAATAATCAACTTGTCATTGGTGTGTTAGGTTTTAAGGAGGAAAATTCTTTATTTTTGGCTTTTGATTATATTTTAAGAGTCGTTGGTGTTTTAGACTAATGCATTTATTCAATCATGAGAGCCACCAGATCTGATTTAGATTATAAAATGGTTACATACTAATTAATTATACGTCACAGTTCTTACTTGTCCTGACTGGTTGACCCTGCTTTCGGATTTATCTAATCCATATTATACATATAAATTTCTTCAGCATCCAATATTTAAAACAATCCATCTAAAGTATTTTGTCAAAGCATAAAACACGAAGTAAATGAATAAAACATAAAATTACACACACCATAAAACGTCACAACACGCACAATTAGGCCTAGTAAACGAGCGAGATGTGGCGGGTCGACCGATAAGCACCGATATTGATATGTAACCCTTTTATAATGAATTTAATTCACATAATTGGGATGTACTCAAAATGCCATTTTTCTAAGGACCCCAACCCAAAAAAAATAGCATGTACTATAAATAAAATATAAGCAAACCATTAACAATATTAAGTGTTCCATTTAACTGTTATCTGAGTAGAAAAAATTGCTTGCAAGTGAATATGAAAACAAATATGATTTGTGTTGGGTTTCTTCCTCCATTATCAAGATTGGTTCGGTCAGTGAAATATGGGAGGAAAGAATAGCGTCCCTTCACCAGGATCCGTGTTAAAAGAAAAAACTAGTCTTTTTCCTTAAGGCTTAAAAAAAAACTATAACAATTTTGGAACCAAGCCATCAGCTATTACATTGTTTTTATTACCTAGAGGAACCATTGTTTGTATTTTTAAACTGTAGTATGATTTCGTCTTGGTTGGTTTTTACCTATATTTTATTCCTGTTATGTTATATTTTGAATTGCTCCTTAGTTTTGTTTGAGTTTTATTATTCAAGCTAATATAATAGAAACGGCGAGGGAAGGCATATAGCCACTTTCAGTAAAAGGGCTCCAGCGCTAGTAAATGGCAACATCGCGCCTTAGGGTCCAGCTCATTTGTTTATACATACTCTCTTATGCCACTATTTTTTGTTTACGTGAAACCAGCGGGCTCTGTAAGGGTTTTCATAATGCAAAAAACCCTTGAGAGCGGCGTTGCCCGGTCGAAGGCCGCGGCCTTGTTACTAGAGATGACCATAGTGAAGGTCAAGGTTTTAAGAAGGCCAGCTGATCATGGGCTCACTTGAAATAATGCCTAAAACGCTTCGATTGTACTTTGTCATCGGACAAGCACTGCTCTGCAGATTTTGTTTATTATAATCACCCAATCCTTGAAACGTATACTTTTATGTAAATACGTTTTAATTCAGCCCTTTTTTATATTTCTCTTATGAAAATTTTTCAAGAAACTAATATCTTTCCACCAATTTGCTCACTGAGACCTTTTTCATTCATGTATGGGGTTGCTGGTTTTTATCAAAGCGGTAAATTAGGCTTTTATGTAAATAGGTTAAAACTGAACTTCGAGGCTGCCCTAGGATTGTGGGTTCATACATTGATTAAAAAGCCTCAAAAGGAACATCAACTAATTATTTCAGCCAAAACTTCTGCAAAAAATATATAGATATCGGTAAGAAATATATTTCTTGTACAGTAAAATTCGCATAAAATTTAAGTACATATTCAAGGAAAAATATTGTAACGATCCCTTGCATATGTTTTTTTTTCACTCTACTTTGAACACATTGAAGAAACTATCATTATTGCTATGTCATCGAGATAATCAACTGTTGTGCAAAAGATTCTCACTTGATGGTGAGTTGAAAAGGAAATTGCTGAAACAATCATATCTTGGATTGCAATCAAACCATTTTCGTATCAGCAAGACTTTCTCGACTTTATTTTGCTGGTTTTTATACACCACTTGGTATAAACTCTCCCATGGAATAAAGTTTGCCTTTTAATCTTCATTATAGGTTTTTCTGTAAGTCTATAGATAGCTTAAATTTTAATTAACAAAGGAGAAATTAATTCAGATCGTAAATTGTTTTCAATAATCATAAGAAAATAAGTATAACAATACAATTAAAAACTAAACGATAAAATTATTATTTTTTGAGAATGTTTATTACCTTTTATAAGTAATAACTAAACCAACAACTCGTTGTTTCTTATAACAAATATATATATTTTAAAGTTTGATTAAAATTGATTGTAATTTAATTGGGTCGTTTAGGCCACTGAAATGAAACACTGTTGAGTTAGAACATACCGATTAGTTTAATAAACCGATTATTTCTAGAAACTGCATATAAAAATATTATTTTTACTGCTTATTTTATTCTTACAAACACGTTTAAAGAAAGATACTTTAAAATTTTTTTATCTTTACAGGCAACTTTATTTTAAGTATATTCGTTTAACATGTAAGCATCCGGCATAGAACCCGTTCATGAAGCGAATTTAATTAAATAATCTCATTGTCTAGGGACGTGTAGAACACGAGTTGCTTTTGTAAGTTTCGAGCAAATTTTCCCTTGGCTACGATAGAGTGATAGTGTGACGTCACTTCCTTTTAAGTCTCTAATAAGACGGCTTTGATAAAAACGATGAGTTAATAAAAATAACTATGCATACTTTTCTTATAAAAACTTAATGAATAAAAACCTTAATTACCTTCAAAATCTCATGATGTTCTTGGCTATATGCACGACTTTTTAAGTCTCAACAAAAAAATTAAGAAAAGTGAATTTACAGCCTATTCGAAAGACTATTTGGCAATATTATTTGAATAATCCGTGGTTGTGTTTTCTTCTCCTACGCCTGCCGTTAAACTCAACTACGAATTCAGTCCTTGCCAATAACATCGATGCGACTAAGATCCAGTACATCTCTTTCAGATTTGAATAATGTTTCAGTGTTATGTTTCATTATTACTCGTTGCGTTAAAAATACCCAGAAAGATTTAAGAGTTTATGTTAATTGTGTTGTTTATCTAAAATAAATCGCTTATCACATAGAATGAATAATGCTGTAAACAAAAGATCTATTTAAGTTCTAAAGGATGAGCTCTGGAAAATATCTTCGAAACTTTGGGTTGTGTTTCAATTTGCAGCCCGTCATTTGTAACTGAAGCTCTCCCTACATTTTACATCACATCCAGGTTTGAGCTAAACGTTCAAAACATCTCAACATTTGTCTTGATTTTTGGAAAGTAAGATTTACAGTGAAGGATGTGGCTGGTGGAATAAACTTTGGGTGTTTGAACAGATATAATGTATGTTATGTGTTAATATTTGTTGGCTAAGTTGGTTGTGTCTCATTTGTTGAACCAGGTAGACTAACGGGTGCCTCAAGTAAACAAATAATAACAAATTTTTATGATAATGCCTGATGCTATTATATTAATTTTATTAATTTTTAAAAAGATAATATAAAAAAAACTTTAGCTCCGATTTACGACGTTCACGAAAAATTTTAAAAAGAACAAACAAAACAATTCAATTATCATATTCTAAATATTTTAATTTTTGATACCAGAGAAATAACTGTAGAATTTCTTTTATTAATTTCCGGGCTATATTATAATTTATTTTTAATCTTATTGAGTGTGACCAAGTAAAAGATAATTATTAAAACATTGAAACATTTTTAAAAAGGTTCATGATAATGTTAATGTTTATGTTTATATAAATGTCTCATGTTTTTTTAGATATTGAATCGTAACATTTAAAAATATGGATTGTCTGGCTTAGCAATTGCAATCTTACTAGCAATTTAAAAATTTGTTTGATTGTAACATTTTGGTGACAAATACTTGTGTTTGCTTACTCTGGATCAAAATTGTACATCTAATTAATAGGTAACATCATTAATCTCACATTCTTCAAACCTGGTCTACCTCGCTGCATGTCGGCGTATCCAACACCCCCCCCCCCCGTCCACAGCAGTGACGTCACAATAGGAGGTAATTAAATCCCCCTCGCTCCTGATCCTGGATAAACCCTTTTACCGATTCCTGTCACGATCTTGCCAGCGCCCAAGGGTTTTCGCCATTTATTGGATTCCGATAAACATGGGCCATCTTTTAATTGAAAAAAGGTTACAGTACCGTAATACTAATCTGAATGGCGAAAAATACATGAATGATCTCATTAATTGTTTTAAGACGATATTTCAACTGCTTTCCTATTGTTGTAAAGACACGTTTAGATGTCGTGGTAAGTCCTCAATGACCTATAAAAACTTCCTTTTTTGTTCCCTGGCGACATAATGCATTATTCATTAAATATATATATTAATATATTGTTACATAGATTTATGAATATGCGTGTGTGTTAACACGTTGGTGCCCCTAAATATAGTGCGGTCTTTATTTGGTTCAGACGATAAATTTAGTGGGCATTCGGACAAATTCTAAAACTAGGTTGATCGGAAAGGGGGTAAAGGAGGAATTCCCGTGAAATTCTTTTGTTTTAACTAAAGTAAAATTTTTTTGCAGTATTGAACTCAGAAAAAAATCATATTTTTAACTGATTCTACTAGTTTTACATTTTAGTTAATGGTTCGACTATATCAAAAGATAAAGAGAAATTATAGAGTACGTCATAATATTATATTTTGATATTATTAATGCATGAATACTTGTTGTACGTTTAAGGTGGTTTATTTATTGATGTATTAAACGTTTCAGGAAGGATTAGTTGTATTTGTTCGGTAAACATTTTCACAACGGTGGAAAATTCAAATTGTTATTTTGTGCAGTTATTCTTTGACTTACATATTTTCTAAGTATATAATTGTATACGATATACCATGTTTATTTAATTGTTTTTGTGATACGTGTATTTATAATCATTAAAATCAATCCGAAACTCCTCACTATTTATTTTTTACGGTATAGTTTTCAATGAGGGAAAAGACAGTTGCGTTTGTCAAAAGCTGTTAGTCTAAATATCTCGGTATTCAGCTGTCGAGTTAAGATTCCTGAACCGTAATTTGCTGTTTGAACTTGCTAAATGAAGTATTCAGTTTTTATTTAAATATGCAAATTTAAAACACCCTATATTTGCGTTCTCCTGAATTAAACATGAACTTTTGGTCGAGTCTGAAGGAGGAATACTGATATTAATGTAAAAATACCTTTTTTAACATTTTCAATAAATTCCTAAGCAAATCGCTGAAGCGTCTCAAAATGTTGATATTTTGCTTTAACAACTAATTTGTTAATTATTTAAAACTATCATATTTTTACAGCCAACGTGTCTAATAAGAAATAAAATGTTGATATTTTGCTTTAACAACTAATGTGTTAATTATTTAAAACTATCATATTTTTACAGCCGACGTGTCTAATAAGAAATTAAATAAGATTTGTCTTTTCTTTAGAATATTTTCTAAAGAAAAATTTCTCTAAAACATTATTTCACTATCATAGATCTATCATATTATCATATAATAAGGGTTTTCACGTTTCAACTGCTTTGCAAACTAATCACATTTTACATTTAACAAATAAATGATTAATAAAAATGCATGTTAAGTAGTTTTCAATTTCCTTATACACCTAAACAATTAAATGTACTCACCAAAACAAGTAATATGAGTCGTTTGGCTGTAATTTGAAAAAAAATTAAATCTAGCCATAATTAAGGTTTATCGTTCACCATTACTAAATATGAATAACGTTCATCGTTAATTAATGAAATAGAAAAGGGATGACAAATTTTGTTGGATTCACATAACGTTTTGTTCAATACTACAGAATAAACGCTATGTTTATTTCAAATTATGAGGAGATTATAAAATAAGTAAACTAAAGAAACATACTAAAGAATATTTTATTGACAAAATAAACTCCAAAGCCTTAAGCATGTTTCTTACACATAAAATTTCCTTAATAATTATTGACTAAAATTTACTTAGATTTCAAAGCACATGAGTAATGCTTTAGAATTTGTAGTAGCAATGATAAAAATTACATTTCTGATTCGCTAAATCTTGAAATATTGTATAAAGATGTTGTTTGGCCAAGTGTAAAACTGAATCTGATACTCTCAGACGAGCGCAATGTCAACTCATCCGAAAATTTAGGATCGCAACTTGCTTTGCTTTTCAAACGCTCACTTCAAGTTGTATTGATTTGATTTTCTTCGAAATTAAACCATTTACATCAAATCAACATTGAGAAGAATATACCCCCTGTATCTCAATGTTATATTTTGTGGACGCCAGCACACGTCGTATGGAAACCAAATAAACCGACCAACATCTAAAAAAATTGTATAAAGTATTACGTATAAAAAGCCTACAGGCGGGAAGCCCAAGAGACTTTAAGATCATGAATAAGCCTATGTGTACGTGTGCCTGCCGAAAAATTAGTAATTTTATGTTGTAATGTGGGTACGTATTATATAAACGAATATGACGAAGTTTATTAAATAAACGGTTAATAAGTTTTGGGAATAACGACGTGTAAGTCGAAACTGATCAGCCACATGCCCCACCTGTGCTATGGGTATTGTAGCATACATAGGATTGGCGAACCTCTAAATATATTAATCTTAACATTTTATATGATTTATAATCAATTCTGGAAGGCTTCAAAATGGACATGAAGACGTGTCTCACATCCCGAAGCCCCATTAACCCAACATAATGCACATTATGAATGTATTTGTATTATAAAACTTGGGAGGTTTTGAGATTCATAACTATTTTCGAAAGCTACTTACACATAGCAAAGGTTTTATTATCAATCAAATAATTTGATTTTATTTGATTAAATACAACCCAAACTAAATCGAAAAACAACAATCCTTTTACATTATCCAGGTAAGAGGCTTGATATAAATCAAACGTGAAAATTTAAGGAATCAATTATTGTTATTGGAATTAAAGGCTACTATGCATTTTCATTGACTTTCATTTAAACAGCAAAATAAAAATAAATTAAACAAAAAAATGAATAGTAATAATAGGCGAAAGATACGAGAGTATTCTTTCTTAATATACTTGCCAATTTCATCTCATAAAAGTAATATACAATAATACTTGCTGTTATTGATTGGAGTTATTCGTAATTTCACCACAAACACTAATTCAAATAGCCTTCGTCATTAAAACATTTTCTTGAAAATTCAAAGCCAAATACAAACCACATCAGTGCTCTCAACCTTACCGTTGTTGTATGAAAAAGGCTTCTTCGACTCCATTCCTCCAGGATTCAATACCTAATTGAATCGAACCTCTCTCCCAAAAGAAATGATACTCTACAAGAACAACATAATTTATTTTTAATTCACAAACGTAAAATTATTAAATGTGCTTACACCGTTCAATTACAACCACAATTTTATCAGTGGCCATATAATATAGTAGATTTTATAGTAGGGCCTAATTTATCTATCTATATACACTATTAAAAGTAAATTCTGGGAGCATATTGACCTCTAGAAATTAATTTTTCTACACATATTTGGTATCAAATTATAGCTATTACGCTCTAGATGTGCCTTATGTGGGTTTAGAAAATATCCTATTAAAAGCCTTCATACAGGAGGCTTTTGAAATTCCAGCGAAAGTGCTAATACCTGTGTTAGAACCTGTGAACTTTTTCCAATTCGCATTTGTTTGTAATAAAACAGGTGATCAAGATATGAAATAGTTCTAGAGACATACCACAGAATGCAGGGCTAGCAAAATTCAGTTAACAGTAATCCTCATTATGTTTTTGATTTCTTAAAAAAATCATCAATATTTTTATGAAAACTGAAAATAAGGAATAGTATTTGCCCTATTGAAACTAAGACCAACAGCCTGTAATCACCTCAGTTTACTGTATTTTTTTTCTTAAAAAGGAAACTTAACAAGAAACATAAGTAACTTAGGAGGTGCTCTGGAGATGGGATTTTCTAATAAACTATTGACAATGAATACACATTGATGCATTTTTCAACACATTGATGCAAGTTTCAGTTTAGAGTTTTGAAATAGCAAAATTAGTTTAATGTTAACTCAAATAAAAAAATCAAGATTTAAAACACATTATAAATTAAAAACCTGCTCATTTTACTTGATTTTGAAATGTTCCAACAACAATACGCCTATTTAATTAAGGCATTTCATAGAAAGCTATGTTATTTCCTTAGGTAAAAATTTGCCAAACATGTATTTAAGATGCGAAGCAAAAAGCAGTTCAATTTGAAAATTTAATTCCTTGGCCGTAATGAGGGTTCAACAATTTGCTTTATGGTGAATGGCTATTTTATAAATGTTATTTAGATAATAGTTCATTGGTGGATAAGTTCTTTATCCATCTTCTTTCCGTTTGTTGTTAAGACCTAACAAAGATAAATGCAAGAAACTGACGCTTAGATGTTGTGTATAAATAGCATAAAGCTTAAATACTTTTGAAAAGAAAACTCTAAAACTGAGACATAAAGATGCGCTTAGCAATGAAGATCCATGTAAACTAGCCCCATTTTATGCAAAATGAATATCGTTGCATTGTTAAACTTTTAAAGCTAAGAACGAACACATAGACACTTTTAAAGCAGAAGACCTTCTCAAAGTCTGTGAGGAATTTCTTACCTATTTTGAACTTTTAAGACTAAATTAATAAGTTATTTTTAAAAGTTGGCCCGATGAGAAGTTCAATTACTGGTAATTTTATGCCAGTGCCATAACATGAAATGAAGAATCAGTCTAAGAAAAATTCACACAATTCCTCATTGAAAGGTATTTTACGTTGCAAAAAAAAAACTCCATACATAATCAACATGAAACTAAAGCCTATTTTACTAGGTTGTATTTAAGTCACGAAGTGACGCGAGTTGCTAGTAAATTGATAAAATACAAGTCGTCTTTGTACCTTTATAACTAAAGTAGCATTTAATAAATACATGAGTAAAATTCATGATTTATGATGAAATTAATTAGTTTTTACTCAGTTCGTAGCTAATGCACACTTTCTTCTAGTTGCTCTTTAATGGCTGAATACACCAAAAGTTGCCTAATCGTATTTTAGCATAGACCTACTTTAAAATATAAAATATTTGACAGTTTATCCATATTTATATTACAGTTTATTTATATTTAATTTTATTCATCTATTTAGTGTGATTATGTATTTCAAATTACATAAAATTATAAACGATAGTCAAACATTTTATGAATGCTTTGCTAACAATATTATTTACCATTGGCGAAATATTATAGAGATGGAGGTTGTTCAAGCGTAAAACATTGAAGCTGAGCTTCTCAAGAGATTGGCATTGTCATCTCATCCATGGACTGAGGAACCGTGATTGTCTTCGCTTTCCAAACGCTCACTTCGCGAATGGTCAGTCACTGTGCTATATTTATAGCACAGTGACGGGCTCATTACTATAGTTGGTTGATTTTCTAAAACTAAAAATCTATAAACAATTTTAAAAATTAAAAAAGTTTGCAATGAACTAAAATAAAAGAGGAAATCAGAATATTTATGTTAACAAAACTACAAAACATAAATAACGATATTTATATATATGATTCTTGTGATGTAATTGTAATCATTATCAAACAGCTTCTAATAAAATGTCATTTACTACGTTTAAGTATCATTTGATTATCACTTTCAAAGGGATCTTAAGACTCAAAGATTGAGGATGAATTTACTTTTATAGTGTTCTGAATTAGACAAATAGTAATCAATTCTTGGTTTCCTCAGTAATTCGATGTAACACACAAATTTAGGGAAATTAATTGAATGAGTAAGTACGAGCTGAAACCCTTAACAAATAAACAAGAATAAATTAACCAGAATTTATTGAATGACATTAAAAAAGTCAATGGTTGGATTTAATTAAATGAATTTACCCCAGTATTCCTATGATAGTTTCATTTTCAGCTACAAACACTTCAAAACGAAAGGCAGGGCAGGGCAGTTGAAGGCAATGAATAAACCACCAGGCTAAAGTGTCTCTGCTGTATCCTCATGATAAATTCATTGCAGCTAGCGGAATTCAAAGACGAGCCGAGACCGCGAGGTGTAAAAAAGGGTGTTCCCTCGTTTTTTACAGCTCAAAATTTGACGAAAACTAATTTTTAATCTGGTTGTGTTTCCTAATGATGTATAATATAGCCGATTTTTGAACCTGTCTAATGTTCGTGATGTTAAATTATCAGCCTACGATTTCTTCACTTTATTTTACTTTTTGCTCTAGTATCAACAGTTGAAGATGTATATGGGTGGTTTTTTATTCAAGTTACTCTTAAGGAAATTCATAGAACAAATTATCAGCCTACGATTTCTTCACTTTTTATTTTACTTTTTGCTCTAGTATCAACTGTTGAAGATGCATATGTCGTAGCCACATGCTGTAATTGGGCACTTCATGAAATGTCCAGCGCTAACCGGGCACTTCATGAAGTGTCCGGCTCGCCTGGGCACATACTGTAATTGAACGGTTTCATTAAAAGTTACAGCATGTGACCAACAAAACTGGGCACTTTATGAAGTGCCCATCGCTCGTTGGGCACATGCTGTAATTATTTATTTTACACTATGTGTCCAGCTCAGATGCTGGACACTTGATTTAAACACGTAAAACTGCTGTTTACGTTGCTGTTGGAAGTATCCGATGTATTATTTTTAATAATACAGAACAGGAATATTTTTTAAGAATTTTGTAAAACATTAAGAATAAGATGGCCTGCCACTAAACCTGACAATTCTTGCCTGTATTTTTTCTTATATGTTTTCGAAGTTATTTTGGCTACTCATAGTTACTAATAATATTATTTTTGAAACATCAAACGGTTTTTAAATTCTTCATTGGTTAAATAATAATATTAATAGCGATGTGTAGCCAAAATAACTCAGAAGACATAAACCAGACAATTCAGTCAATTTAAATTTTATGCTTTAATAAATACAATACGTGAAATATTTTACCAAACAGATTTACATTTAACATAACACATTAACATTAACATTAAATTATTTTTCATGTTTTAATTGATTAACTTTTTACTTAGTCACCCGTGACAAAACTTATAATAAATTAAAATATAGCAAGGTAAAACAAATTCATAGAAAGTGCCATAAGAGTCTTTAAAAAAATAATAATAAAACAATTCTTTAGTTGCATTTTCATATCAAAATTGAAAACATTTAAGTTATATAAAACTTTACTATTTCGTTTATTCTTTAACATTTTTATTAGCATTGAAGACAATTAAAGTTTTTCTGTTTTGTCAGTTTGAATGAATTAACATATAATCGTTTCATCAGGCCTTTTCATTGTAATTGTTTTTTATTTGTTTACATAAATATAAACAAATAAATTCCATATACTTTGTTTATATAGAATATAAAAAAAGTATATGGAGTGTCCTGTTTAATTAACAGCTTTTCAAAAATATGCTTTAAATCTTTTACTGTATTCCTACTGACATCGATAGCTTAAAAATCTAAGTTTATATTATTAAGTCAAATATTTGGAAATTCATATGAAGAATTTGTCTAAGGGGATAACCTATTAATGTTAAACGTTATTCAAAAGTAAAATGTTTATATTTGAAAAATATTAAAAGTTTAATAGCAAACGGTTACATTGGCTACTTTAACACAGAAATCGGGATTTAATGCAGACATTAGGATTGACTTTAACAAAGGTTTTAAATCGACTGTCCAACATATCTCGTTAGTTACAGCATAACAGCATAAGAGCATAACAGCATAAGAGCGTTGGGCACTTCATGAAGTCTCCAGTTTCGTTGGGCAGATGATGTAATTTTGATTGAAATAATCGAGTTACACTATGTGCCCAGGCGCGCTGGGCACTTCATAAAGTGCCCGGGCTGCGTTGGGCACTTCATGAAGTGCCCAATTATAGCAAGTGGCTACGACATATATAGGTGATTTTTTATTCAAGTAACTCTTAAGGAAATTCATAGAACAAACTAAGGGGGTTATATATCAAAATAATTTAAATTTATACTTCTTATGTAGGAAGAGGAGGAATTCAGGAGTATATCCACAACCATTATATGCCTGTGGAAAATATCCTATAAAAGTAAAAATATTAAACTACAATTTTTTAAGTGTTTTCAAGTTGTATGCCTTCCAAGTGCATTGTAGAAAGAGGCAACATTTATAAAATTAGAAATATTTTAAAAATATATCTCACAAATTTAAATATATTAGAAGACCTGTCCTAAGCTAAGTTGAAAATCTACCTATTGAACCTCGTGGAGGAATACAGCATGGTAAAATATGTAACAGCAATCCTATTTGTAGTATACGATGTAGTTGTAAGACATTTTCCTTACGTAATATTCCCGAGAGGTTAAACGGGGGGTGCTAACAAGATTGAACAGCCTGTAGTGGTGCAGTGGACGTGGTCTCGGACAAACCATCCGCCACAACGGTTCGGTGTCGCTACACTGGACCCTAAATAATCAATCGTACAAATTTAACACTCTGTGCTAATGACAGTATTTCATGTGATAGCAACATTAGTATGGGCTGTATCCATGCATCAGCCACGGAAATGGAATACCACTACAGGTTGGTGGATGTTTTGTGGATTAACATTTTATTGCACTCTTTACTTCTTGTGTGTTTCAGATGCCGTTCTACACTCTTAAAGCTATTTAATTTTGGCTGATCGTCTAAATATTTAGCGCTGCGTTTGATCGGAAAATAAGTTTAAAAGAATCAATAAGAGGACTTTCATTATTTGTGATTTGTAGTACAAATTGTTTTGCAAATATCAAATATTTTACTCAAGTCTACAATAATTTTTAGTGGTGGAAAAACAAAAGGATTGTAGACGTAAGTAAAATACTTTCCAAAGATTTATTGTTCACCTGTCTAGTAACAATGTTTACCACGAGTTACCTTTAGGGTCTCTCTAATGGCATGAAAAAGGTAAAGTAAAAAGATTTGAAGTCTTGTTGCATTATTTATTTTGCGAATTATCAACTAAAGTAGTGAAGTAAAATGAAGGAGGGAAGTAAGTATTGGTTTTTTTAATACAGGTCTACATATAAGCGAAAATGATCTAAATTTACCGGTAATCTTTACACCCTTTTTAAAACATTTGTTGAGTTTACAATTAAATCATACATTTTACGAGAAGTAACCATAAAAACTTTAGGTTATTTTTACATACTTATCATGATTAAGTATATTAAAGGAAAATGCATTAAATTTGGTAACAGTTTAAGTAATTAAGGCGAACTAAGAAAATTAAATACAAATGAAAAAAGTCATTACGTGTAAATAATTTACAGTCTAAATAATTTTTTCCCAAATTTGAGATGATCTGAGGATTAGAATCCAATACATCCCGGCAGGACCCTTACGTTCTGGCGAGATCGTGACAGGAATGAGTGAAAGGGTTTATACAGGATCAGACGAAAGGAGATTTAATTACCTCTCATTGTGACGTCTCGGCTGGCGGGGCGAGGTTTTACACGGACGGAGACGCGAAGACACAATGCACTTGAAAAACGCGAATTTTCTCCTCCAATTATTAGTTCCACAACATTTTTCTGAAATTAATTTTTATTTTACCTAACAATTCCTTTACGTTATTTGTTTGGATTCGTTTAGCAAATAATGAACCATTCATTAAATAAATTAATTATTTTATAAGGATTTAAATTCAGCAAATACTTCTCACTTTTGCCTAACAATTACTGTCAACAGAAATTACTGATCAACAGAAATTAAATTTAAGGGTACTTAGAGAGTGGATTTAGTCTATTTTTAGATTGTTTATATTGTTTTCTTACTAGTATTTTGAACTTTCTCCTCAGTTTATTTCTTTATTGCAGATTCTGAATATTGTTTACAAACTAAAATGTTATTAGATTTATATAAGAATACAGCTTGAGAGTTAATATTAACGGTTCAATTTGTTATATAAGTAGCCTTACAGACTGTAATTGAAACAGTTTTATATTTACGATATTCTGTACTTTATTTGTGATTTCCACATATAGAAATTACTACAAGACCGAAGAAAGCGTTTTCACCCTAACAACGGCGGCCGAAATTGCGTGTCAGTGGCAGGCGCGACTTGGTCCACACGTCGGTAATGGGTTCCGCCGAGGTGTTAACGAAGGGAATTTACGACACCTTGTGTAACACGCCGAAGATGAATGAAGTTTGTTTAAAATAATTTTATTTTTTGTAATCATCACATTTATTTGTATTTTTGATTTATGTTCAAGACGAAATCCTACCAGCCAGCCTAAGACCCACCAGGTAATTTCTTTTAATCAATTTGACCATGACCGTCTCTGTAGGTGGCTATGGAAGTACCCATTTATACATTCTTTGCTTCAAGTTGTGGTACGTGAATACGAGGTGTTAGTTGTTTTCTCTTTCCTAATTAAGGTAATATTATTCCCTTTTATATAAATTTACTGAAGGAGTTATATATTTTACACTTTTATTAAATCAAATTATCGGTTGTGCTTGAGACAATATATCCTAGGGCATTTTCATTTGTTTCAATCAACAAATAATCTTAAGATCTAGTTAGTACTCTCTAGTAAACTACAAGCTAAATAAATTACTCATGTTTCTTGTAGCCCGAGAAACATTTACATAGTTAGTTAGGAAGGGATTACCCGTAATATTACGGTGGTAAAATGGCTTTCAGAAACACAGGAAAGGATACAAGGATTCTGGAGATTGATTAATTTATTTGCTTGTTCGTAGTTATAAACAGAAATTGCCCTTGCCTTTTGTAATTTTACGGCGTTCACTGTAGGGAACTAATTAGGGATGTGTGATAAACAATTCACCCCAGGATGGTTATCTATATGAAAATCATTTTTATTAGTTTCTTTGTTTGCAAGGTAAAATCTAGTTGTTCATTTACAGACTTTCAATCGATTAATCATTTCACGAACTGAATTTCAATATTTTTAACAATAATTAATTTAAGAAAATCATCATGGAATGTTATTATATTTTTATTTTATTGTCACTACTACAGATGTAATGTTCTTCAAGGGGGCAGACGGTCCCAGGCAAAAGAAATCCAAATAAATTGAATTTGTAACAATGACAAACATATATTTTAATCATTATATTTCACGATTTCGTATCTTAAATTGTGAAACGAAATTGATAAAATTAATTGTCAATCGAATCAGGCAATTTAACGTAGCTGTGACCTCATTTATTTACAAAGCGAGTGAAAATGGGAGGCTCTCTTTGATTGATGCAACGTCATAAATTAATTTCAGTATAATCATTCCATTACATAGAGTTAAAGTTTATAATGACTTTAATTTAATTTTGTAAAACCACAATAAAAAATAGGATTACTAGAATTAATACAACTATGAAGCGCGAGAGGGAAGGTAATTTATACACTTATCATTCGCCAACGTCAGGCCAACCCCACGAAGGCAAACGGAAGCGCACAAGGAATTCCGAAATTTTCATAAATTCATCAGTCTCAGTGTCAGTATCTAGCGGACAATCAGTGAACTTTAAGATCAAAATATCAACAACAAACCAATTGATTCACAAACCAATCATGATAAAAACCAAAATGCTCAAGCCAATGACATAATTAGCTTGACCTTGTGAAATATAGTACATATACTCGGTGGTTTTCGTTTGATTGAATTCGGGACATGCCTGTAACTAGCGAAAGATAAGTGAAATTTCACTACTTCTTGCGCTTCATAGTTGTCTTAATTCTACTATTGTGTTCCCATCTGTATATTCGGTGGTACACTGGCTTTCAGAAACAAAGGAAAGGATGACAGGAATGATATTGAAACAACCCCACCCCCAAAATGGTAGGCGGTGCTGTGGGTAAAATTAATATAAAATAAGAGTTTTAGAGAGTGATATTTCATTAATTACAACTATTCTAGACTTTAATTTGCTTTGATAAATAGTGACCATTTCTACCCTGCACATTTGTCTGTTTCCCTACCTAGCGCTCCCGCAGCGGCTTAGTGCAGTCTCACTCATATCAGTATGCGCATCACTTTCCTCTCCCTTCCGGCTCATCCTGCCCTTCCTCAACAGTGAGAAAGAGGGGAACTAACAGGAGTGAATTGAATTTCAAACTTTTAAAGGCCTCATTTCAGCAAAAAAATCTTGTGTACGCTAATTTTGTATTTTCTACTTTTGCTTGCAAGTTTAAGTACAAAAACTGTCGTGTTAGTTTGTTTATGTAACTAGACACAAGTTTCTCTTGAGTGAAAGTTGAAAGCAAATTAGTTTTATTATGATTTCTTTTTTTATAAAATCCTACTGTCAATTAGCTTAAACATAACAACAAATTTACGAGTCGTTATATTCTTAGCTAACATTTCCATAGAACATTGTTAAGTAACTATTTGTAATATATCTCTAATTCATCCAAAGCCTTTCTTCGTTGAGTTATAAGCTCTAAGGATATTACTTTTTCATTTCCTCTTCCAATATTGTCGTCTAATCAGGCTAAATGGAAATGTAATTACATTTACATTTCTGTTACAGAGCCTTTTAAGGTGTCATCATAAACTATAAATTCCAAGGATTCCTTGTGTGTTCGTTTACTGAAACCGAACGTATTTTAGAGAAGCCAGGATTTTAGTTAGAGCTTGACAAATAATGGAATGTTAAAAAGGGGAAACAACGAAATGGAAAGATTTGGGGGAGCCTTAAAATAAATGAAGTCTGTGTCCTGACAGAATGATTCATCAAACTGCCGGTATTCAATCTGCATGAAAACTCCTAAAACTTAGAGGCTGACTTTGGTTCTGATGAAAACAAAATAAATCTTTTTGCCATTTTTCAAAACCTAGATTGTGTTTTTGGTCACTTTATTTAAAAAAAATATATTATCGAATTCTCACGCAAACCAAATGTTTCGTAGGATGGTTCATTTTATTTCAATTTGATATAAGTTTAAATATTAAAAACATGTGCTGAATGGTTTTCATTGGTTTTATGAATTTATAATTCCTATAAATTATAGAAAATTTCCCCTCTGAAAACTTATTCAGTTTGACATGTTTTGAACAATTTCAAGCAATATTACGAGATCCATAAGGTATAAGTAAAACTTTTTTTTCCAAATTTTTTTCACTTTTTCTTTTGTTTATAAGGCAATGCCAAGGGATTAAAAAGGTTTTTCTATAAAAAATATAATTACATGAGTCAAAATTGCCAAAATATGCCAAAAATATACCTGTTTGTACGTGGAAAACCAAAAATGTATATAGGACTTATGTTTGAATTAAAAAACCTAACAAAAAGTTTTGAACTAATCGATCGGATTTTTTTTTTCAACTTCGTTTGAAATTTTAAACCCTATGAAACGATATTTATTTGAAGAATATCGTACAATGTCATAGAAAAATTCAATTTATTTAAATCTTTTTTCTAAATAAATTGGACTATGCATCATTGTACTTTTATTTGGGAACTTGAATTAAGAAAATCAATGTTACTGTGAATTGGAATATGCACGTCATATCCCCAATTAAAATACACCGATACTAGAAAAGTGAGTTATCGTCTGTCAAATAATACACTAGGACTACAATATGTTATAAATATTACAAATAGGAAAAAAAAACAAGCGGAATCCCATATAAAGTGATATTAAGGGAGATTTTGTGGACCAAAGAAGTTCCCCCTTAACTTTTCGATATGAAATATTCCATAACCGTCTCCCCTACCGAAAATCAATTCAACTCTGCTCTCGATAAGAATTTTACTGACCGAAGTTGTAAAACGTTGGCGGGGCTTCACTTATCAGAAGTTCCAAATCTCTCAGTCATAAAATATAAGAAAATCGAAAATAAGACTATATTTTATGGTTGCTTTTCGTGAAAACTTATGCTTAACATTTTTTTCTTCTTGGTAGATAACTCCTTGGTAATTGATATTACAAACTTATCACAAATCATTTAATTTTAATATTACCTCTGTCTACTCACTCTTATGTCCATAAGGTTACGTTAAGTTAGTAAAAGATGAATATTACCAATAACCAATATAACTAGAATATTACCAATAAACTAGTCAAACTTTATGGATTTTTTTCCTTTATGGAACTAGTCATACTTTATGTTCCTTTTGCCTATATTTTGCATATTCCAAAGTTTGTGCTATGGAATTTCTAGATTTTACCTGTGGCTTCGCCCACGTTCAAAATTTGAAACAGCTGTTATTTCTCCTGCTTTTTTTTATCTGTCAGTTTGAATTGGGTTTATCTGTTGTGAATTGGGTATCTGTTTGCACTCGTGTGCTTGTTGATATAGCTCATTTACAAAAATATGACAAACATCATTCACTTACATCGATGATGACAACAAACAAACTCATAAACTTTCACGCTTGTAATATAAGGTTGCTTATATGCTATTATTTACCATTATTATAAACTAACTAGCTGATAGCCCCGGCTTTGCCCGGGTGATTATTTTCTACTTGTTCTTTCTTAGGGCTGCTTGTTATTTCTTTAGTAGCCATTGTAACTATTTCAAATTGTAACCATAGTAACTGTTCAAAGCACTTCCAAAATCCTTAACATGGAAACCTTTCCAATAATCCTGTACCTAAGTTCTTGAAGATATCAAAACCAAACTGCCATAGTTTACATTATGAGATTCCAAGCTTTAATTTGCTACCAAGATCAAGTGTCTGACATGTAGTTTTGGCTTTAGCCCGAAATATACCAACACGCAACTCTCTTTTAGCGAATTTCCGGGAACGCGCCAAAGTCGGACAGTGCCAAAGTCGGACAGCGCCAAATCGAGACTGTTTTTCCGTCCTGAGTTGGCGCTGTCCGACTTTGACGTTTCTGTGCAAAAATGAAACAGTCTGGGTTTGGCACCTGACGCTCCCGCCAAATCGGGACTGTTTCAAAACAGTCCTGAGTTGGCGCCGTCCGACTTTGACGTTTCTGTGCAAAAATGAAACAGTCCCGGTTTGGCACCTGACGCTCCCGCCAAATCGGGACTGTTTTAAAACAGTCTCGGTTTGGCGCCTCGCGCACAAACGGAACTAAGCACTTTTGGCCACATCCCGATTTATGTCATTGACTGTACTCTCCGCCATATTAGCCACACCCATCGCTGTATTTAAACCACACCCCCAAATTCTATTGGTTGTTTTATGAGAATCCCGCTCCTCCGTCGAGGGACATTTGAAACAGAACAGCTGGATACGTTTACACGATATTTCCTTAACTGTGGTGAACGTCCTCGTGATTTTTCTTGTTTATGAAGTGGCAGTTTTTTAATCGAGTTCGTGCAATGAGTCATTTAATATAGGCCTATTTTTAGATCCGCCAGTAATCCGGTTTACCAAGACCAAGTTAGATAACATGTTTTTGTAATATATTCCTGGGTAATATTTAGGGCATTTTATTATGTCAAACAATTGACTGTCCCTGTTAAAAAAAATCCCTGCAACATTTTTGTTAACTCTTGAGTTTAGTAAATGTTTTATGCGGCATGTCTTAAGAATAAGGGGGTGACTTACGGGAAAGTCTGAAAATTCTGAAACCATTTTATATTTTTACTACGAATTAACCAGAATTTACAATTGTTTTTCCATAACCACCCCTTTTTAGAAAGGAATTTAGACTTTTTGAGTTGAATGGCAGGTAATAACTCAAATATTTCCCGCCAACCTGGAAATACATCGGTAACTACGCCGGTTTGACCTGATAGTTCTAAGGAATGTTGCAGTCGGAATGTGTTTTGGCCGTTCCAAGTGATAGAATTAATTTGTGCTTGTTGATTGTCGTGTCCGTTCTCAGTACCTGTGAATGACCTTTCTAATAACCTTTCTAAACTTCACGTCAAGTCCATTTTCTTAGTTACACGGCCGAATTGGCCGAATGGGGACGCGACGTGACGTGACGTGTAGCCTATAGCCTCTGTCAATACCATTCGCCCAAGCGGCTGTTATGAAAGCAAATTTTATACTAAAACTGTACAAAGTGATGTTTTGGCGTTCATTATTTATATTAATTATATTGATGCTTATCGCTTATAATATATTATAAATGTCAGTAAGATGTATACCCTTTAAAATAAAAGGGTTACGAATATATAAAAGTGTCAATATCAAACGTTAGAGTAACAGCAAACCTTAAGTTTATACCTTGTGTTTTATTAAGCATGTAACAAAAAAAAATTTATATTTATCATATTTATCTGTATTCCATATATACTTAATTCTCACGCCAGGGGTACTTATTTAATCCGCTTTTCACCGCGACTTTGGATGTCGCATCCTCATGTGCGCATGCGATCGAGGACGTTACGTACCGTGCGAATGTGAATATGTATAGAACCCTCTCCGGAATCGCCGTATTGGCCGTATGTGGACGTCGGGGCCATAGCAGTTATGGGACCGTTTATGCCTTCTATGGCCCCGTGTGGACGTACATGACGTGTATGTATAGCAGCACCTTTAAATTCGCAATATAAATATGTTGCAGAACTTACTATTACTAACTAAAATTTCAAACTTAGTTATATTTTAAAAATTAAGCAGCCACTCCAAGTTCCGTATTGTGCAGTCAACTAATAAACAGTATACACCTAGTTAATTCACTTCAAGAAATTAAATTGGATTTAGAGAATAAAATATTACTTAACTTGTATGCCGAGTATGTGTTATACGCTTTGAAACTTTTGAAAAAAATAAATTTTCCAATCCTTTTTTAGCTTTGTTTCCAAACCTAGGTTTTAAGCTGAATAAGCACAAAAATCTATTTAATTAAAATCTAACTAATAAAATTAAAACCCTTTTGCTATTAAATTAGTTGTAAATCCGTATAAGGAATATGGAAGGGTTCTATTTCTCACCATAGTACTGTACTATCCATACTATACTATACCATACTACGGTATACCGTACTATACCATAGCGCTGTAATAGAAATTAAAGAAATATTTAAGAGTAGTTTTGAGTTTTGAAACAATGTAGTAGTTCAATACATAAATTGAATTGGAAAATAAAACCCAATATTCAAATGTTGAATTGTAATTAATAGCCTTCGTTTGAAGAAAATGTACGCTTTATAGAGAAACTAGAACTCCAATTTTGTTTCTTTCATAGTAAATCCAGAAATATCAATTCAAATGTGCAATTAAACAAGTAAATTAAATCGGACATGTTTTAGGCGTGTTATAAAATTCCAACTAACATTCATTATTTCAAAGATTTTTTTTTGGTTAAAGACCTATATCTTTAGTTCTTATCAAGCTATACAGTAAAATTGGGTTTAACAACTTTCTCTGAAAGAACCCTCGCTGTAATCTGAATCTGACTCATCTAATTTACTGAAATTAGATGAGTTTCAAGCGATCACGCTGTGGACTACCAACATAAATTTGATTTTTTCCAAGGATTTTCTCTAAATAAAGATCGATGGCTTTATTATTATAAATATTAGAGATCGCCTACGGGTCGAAAGGTCGAAATTCAATCAGATAATATTTTACTACAGTTTTTACTCATTGCTTCAATAAAACATGTGACATTTTGTTGTTATACTTTTGATACTATTTCAATATTTTTCCTTTAAATGGTGACCTACAAGGTATTTTAAGGGTGCGCTCTACCTGTTCGCCGCGTGCAATTGCAAGGGTTTTGAATCTCAGCTGTTGTTGGCTTAATTTTTGACCGATTTTCATTATTTTGGTGTCATTAAATCCACGAAACCTTTATGCATCCCTTTTATTTAAAACATATTTAAATAGTAATTCAAATAATTTTGCAGTTGACTGGTAAAAATTTCAAATTAAGCACTTTTTAAAGCTTTTTTAAATTAATATAAAAAATATAAACAAATAAAATGAAAATACAAGGGGTCGACCAGAAATTCAGGAGTCAGAATCTACTTTCAGATTTATAAAAACTCCACGGATAAGTGTGTAATCGTTGAGAATGCAAAGGTCTGCACGAGTTCGCCACGACGATGTTTAGTGGCGCTTCCTCGCGACCACGGCGGCAACCTCGAACGGCTTACCTCTCCTCTCCCGCTCTCTCACCCCTCTCCTGCCTCCGTCGCCTGCTGGCCTGTCGCGATCCCCGCAGGTTCATTATATGTAGTCAGTGTGGACGATTATGTCCATCCCCAAGACGAAATAGAAGAAAACATTAAATATATTAAATATACATTTACTTTACAATAAATTTATCATGTTATTGATTACATCTATATATTTAAAAGCAAAAAACGGTTGACTGACTGACTCACTGATCACATTTTTTTTTTTTTTTAAACTACAAGGCTTTGGGCTATGAAACTTGGCACAAACATTCTATAAAGGCTCTAGATGCGTACTAAGAAAGAATTTTAAGATATTTTATCTCAAAAGGCTAAAATAGGGTATATTATAAAATTCAAAATGGCGGCCATTTTTAGTTTTCAAAGCTTATTTTCTAAAACAATGTAGGGCTTTGGGCCAAGAATCTTGGCTCAAATATTCCTTATAGGCTCCAGATGCATACTAATGAATTATTTTAAAATGCTACCTCTTGAAAGGCTAAAAATAGATAAATTCAAAAATTTTAATAGCGGCCTTATTAGTTTTTAGAGCTTTGATTAACAAATATCAATAGAAGTTCGATTAACAAATATCAATAGAAGTTCTCTAGAATATTTTGAAGAGACAAAAAATAGGAATTCCATTTCCTAAAATAATAAATTGTACAACACGTTTATCTTATATTAAATATTTTTCAGATGCCACAAACCTACGCTACTCGCTTTTTACGGATCACCTGAAGTAGGCCTAATCAAACTTAAGTATTGAGACTGAATTGACATATCATTCCGTTATTTTTTATAGAATCCGGGTTTTTCTGAACTAAATTTTAGGAGGGTTACGTGTTGGCCGAGAACGATTTGGGCTGTGTTCAATCAAATTTACTATTTGTACCGAAAATTTTCGCCTCAAGCTGTTACAACCGCAATTCAATCTCCAATATGATTGAAAAAAATTGGAGAATTAGGAGTCTTCATTTTTTGGCCTTCACATTAGTTTTACATACTTTCTAACAGTTTTTGGTATATTAATAAACATACTAAATTCTGATATTAGGTCTATATCTCTTTAATAGGTCTATTAAAAGGTCTGATATTAGGTCTATATCACATTTAAATAGTCCTCCTATTGCAGTATTTAAATTTGCGGCCTTTAAATTTGTGGTATTTACATCAGTTATACATCACATGCCTCTTATTCTTTTATGCCAAATTTCCCGACAGGTTTTAGGGCAAAGGGCGGTGCAATGAAAGTTCTGAGTTTAAATCCCTGAAGTTGATACTTTTTTATTCAAACTATATGAAACACAATTTTATAGGTTAAATTATAGATTAACTAGAACATGTCAGTATTCTTAAGGCTAAACTGAAAAATTTGATTATGTTAGCACATGATAGCCATTTCATAACATTTGAGCGAAAAAGGAAAATTCATCAAGAAAACGTACCATATTCTCATGTCCATTTGTGATGGAGATGCAACCTTAAGTTTGTAATCAAGCGCTTAAAAATGTATACTGTAGTTCAGATAAAATTCTTGAAATCGTTAGTCTATTTGGAAATTTGTAAAAGTTGTGCATTACAAATGACGTACAAATGAACCAAACATTAATTTTTTTATCCTTTCAGCGAGCGAAGCCGCGGGTATATCTACTAGTATTATACTATCCAGTTGTTGATAAAGTAACATAAAAACTTAGGTAACGTCCCAATGTCAATATTATATTCACATTTTCATTGGCAATGTTATCATCGAAATATCAATGTAAAGTTATATTAACAGAGTACTAAGGGAAATACTGTAAGAATTACTTGCTGTTACAAAAGACAGTCGTGGAAACTGTAGCCCTTTTCGGCTAACTATAATTTTATTTGTTAGGATGAAATGTTATATATTAATACGCAAGCGGTTTTTTTACAGTCCAACCGCAATAACGGCTGAGCGGATTTTAACGTTTGATATCAAATTAAAGGGATTTTTATCTAGATTTGTCAAAAAGCCTCAGAATTTTAAAAAAAGGCGTCACTAAAGTACAGTAAAGGGGTGAAGTTTCGGAACAGTGGCGCTACTCATCGACATTTGAGCAAGCTCAGTTCACTTTGTTTACAAACTGAACATATTGGTCGAGCTCTGAAATAGTTCTACAGGTAAACCACAGATTGCAGCACTTAAAATTTATTTTTCGAAAAGAGTTTTTATTTTTACAGGTACTTTGGCTTTGTTTTCAACAGTTTTCTTTTGTGAAAGATTTATTATGTAATTTAGGTTATGTTATGAAGTTTTTATAGGTCTTTAACATTGCAGTTACCAGTTTTACAATGTAGTTTACGATATCTCATAGTGTTTTTTGAAGTTATATTAACCTTAGCCAATCTATTTTTGGATTTGGTGCATTTATAATGCCACCGATTAGATGAAGACGAACAATGAGCGGTCGGAGGAGCAGGGTCGTACTCAGACCGGTTTTCCCGGGACAATTTTACCGGGGCCCGGGGTCAAGGGGGGGGCCCGGGGCGGCTCCAAGGGGGGCCCGGGGGGGTTAGAACCCCCCCCCGAAATAGTGAAAACCCCCCCGGCGAAATGTATAGAGGTCCGGGAACAGGTAAAAAGGGTCAGAAACGACAACAAAGGAGCCAAAAACGACACGTGGAGTAAAAAAAAGGTCACCACTTTTGACGAGCCGGAAATCGGCTACGGCTTTGAGCGGAACGGGTGCAGCACCAGGACATGAGGGACCCGGCCTAATATCTTTACCGGGGCCCGCCAAGGCTGGGTACAGCCCTGCGGAGGAGTCAGGAAGAACATGATCGCCACCGCTGGCATCACCCTTCCGATGAAACATTTGATGCTCCTTCCAACCTCAGACCAATGAACAAAAAATCTTTTCATTGTGATGTGTTGCATTTCAAGAAACTAAAAGACTGGGTAGAGATAAAGCGTCATTTACGCGTTTTTGCCACAAAGGAAAGGTTCCCTATAAAGACGGCTGGGAACCTACAATATCTGTTTTGGCGATAATTATCAATAAGCTGCAGCGTCAATCCCTAAACAAAGGAAGTCATTGCTCAGGGCGCCAGTGTTTGCTCTCGGTCAGCCGTATGTTGCTGTAAGCAGAGCTTGATCTTTTGCCGATATCAAAATATACATTACAGAAACATGGGACATGGGGAAATGAAGGTGTTCCCCAAAAAAAATCGTTTACGTTTACCGGAAACTCCTGCGGTAGATCAAATGAACTTTAAAAGTTTCAGAAGTAAAGCCATAATTTTGTTAATTAATTTAGCCCTTTGATTAAACTTTAAAGGTATATAAGTAGGCTGGTTTTTCTTCATTCTTTTACTATATGATTTTTGCTCGATTTCGAGCTACGTGTTATCTAGTAATTATTAAAACGGAATAGTAAAGGGGAAGGGTTAATAGTTAAGAATAGTTAAGGGAGAAATGAAAGACAATGTAGGCAACTCCATTTAGCCGACCAAATATCTTAGTAACCTTTTGATGTAGAGGGTAGTAATGATTCAACATGCTATATTGTTCTTTTTAATCTGAACTCAAATCTGATTATAAAATTCAGACCGAGAACCCAAAACTGGGACTAGAAACTGGGAAAAGAAACCACAGTTTTTTTATCAGATTCAAGGGCAGCTGCACGTAGCAAATAAAAATTATTGTTTATTCATAGTGTGGACGCCAAAAGGGTTGTCAGTAGAGAAAATTGTAAGGGACGACCAGTTTTGGGCAAACCATATGGAACGACCTTTTAAAGGACTTTTATTTCAAATGCATTTTGCCTGAAGTGGTCGATACAAGGTTTCCTCGAGGGCTCCAGATCAGGGACAGATTTTAGGCACCACAAATTGAAATCAAAATTATTTGGTTCCCTTTATTTTCATTTTGAATTATTTCAATTAAAATAAAAATAGTTTTTTACTGTATTTTTCAATTTTTATACTCCCTCCTAAAACCCTTTATTTGTCAAAAAATTGTCAAATTATGAGAAAAATTTGAAAATCATTGTGTTATCAAAACGAGACAAAAGCGATATGAAAAACTTGGTAAGTAATTCAAGAGCAATTGTTACTTTAAGTACGGTATTGGCTACAGTAAATAACGATAAAAATCTCTCTGTTAAGCCCATGTTCATTAAATGTATTAATGTTTCCAGAAATTACATCCTTCGAATGAATAAGATTGTTTGATAATTTTTTTGGGTATTGTAGGAATAAATTTAGAGAGCGTTACGAATTATTATCATTATCATTAATTATCAGCCTACTTTATTGATATAGATACAGTATAATAAATAACTTGTTGGTGTAAACCCGAGTAATGAGAATAAAATCCACTGCCGCTACATTTTGTAGGAACGTGCGGTTTAGGCCCGCGCGGTTAGAAGCTCCAGCAGGGACCGGCAGGGAGTGTGCGTGCGGGCGTAGCCGAACGCCAGCGCGAGGAGCTCACAGCCGCCATCTTGCCAATTTACCCCTCCCTCCACGAGCTGCCCCTCTCTCGGGGGCTGGACACTCAGAGACTGTGGCGTGGACCTGTTTAGCGCTCCTAGCGGCGGGAAGCAACATCGTACTGAGAAATCCCAGCTGAGGTAGACCGGCCCCTTAAGCCAATTTATGAATGAGAGATAAGCGTAGAATGATTGTGGCACGATCTTGTAATATTGTTACTATAATATTATTGGCCGACGGATGGATCGCCGGAATTTTACCCCCCGGTTTTGTACACCCACAGAAAAAACGCCTACGTCATTTTGACGTCACAGATCGGGGGGTACGATTCTGGGCGCGAACTTTTAGGACGGATAAATTACTATGAATTTTAATAAACTGACGTTTCACGGTTGTCTGAACAGTTGTATAATTGGTATAAATCCAATTAAACCTGGCTTCTTAAGTCCGACCCCAGAATTGTACACCAGGATCTGTACCCACGTTTTTAAAATAAAACTAACATTTTTAACAAATTAATTGAAAAAGAGATTCAACCTTATTAGGTGTTCAACGATCAATCTGGAATGTAATAGAACTCTACGTAGAAGGGCGGAAGTACATAACAGTTTTCTTGCTGCGTTGGGGTTTCCCGAGAGGCAGGTGTTCAAAAAATATTTTCAAATGCCCTTAGAATTCTTGAGTGGACCTGATGGAATGTACCGTTCCTCCCTCTGTAGGTGTATTTAATGGGCTTTTGGCGTTTTCATTGGATATAGTTTTCTTTATTTGATTGAACATGTTCTTCGTATTATTTCCTGTCGTTAGCCACCGAATCACTTTTTTAGTTATTGTAAAACTGCAGTAGCAAACGACTACTGCAGTTGGACTACGACTTTTTTAGTTGGATTGAAACTGCAGTAGCCAAACGACTACTCTAGGATCACTTGACGTTAGAAGGTATCTAAACCATTTTTGTATTATTGAATACAAACTACAACTTGTATTATTGAACTTTACCACAATTTGTTCCTTGTTTCATTTTTTTGTACATCTTCCTAGTTTCAATATCTTAATGTTATTTCAATATTTTCTTTAAAAAATCTTCAACATTATAAAATATTCCTTCTATGAGAATCATTTTCAATTTTTTCTTAAAATTATTAATTTCTTTTTCTTCTTTTAGATGTGATGGTAATTTATTATATAATTTGATTCCATTTATTTTGAAAATTCTATGTTCAATGTGTTGTTTTGAAATTGTGTATTTTGTGTTTTGTCATGTTGCTATATATTTCGTTTCTCGATATTAATTGAAAATTCATTTTTTTAAACCATTGCAAAATGTTATGTGAATTTATATAACTTTTAATTTCAAGGTTAGATTTATCATGGTCTTTTATAATTATTGTTGTGTCCTCAGCAAAAAAACATAAATTTGAGTTTGACACGGATTCATTGATATTATTGACTAATATTATAAAAAGGACTGGACCTAAAACCGATCCTTGTGGTACTCCAGCAGTTATTTCCAATTCATTTATATAATAAATAAAGTTGCTGTGTAAGTTTTGTTGTTATTTAAAATACCTTAGTACTTTGGTAAATCACATTGGATGCAAATATTTGAATGGGCACCTACTTATTTTATAGACTATGCTATTATAGATATATTTTATAAATATATTTTACGTTTTCCTTTTTGAATTTTCTAAATTGCCAAACATACATTCTAGAATCTATACATTTAACAGACAATACCTGACCGTTAACAAAAAGGCTTTAAATATTTACATAAAATCCGAAAAATAAATTTGGAACTTATATGGTCCAAAAAGGACTAATGTGTTTATATAATGAGTCCCTTGTGGTCCGAGCCTTGGTAGGTATCATTTCATGTTTACCACTTCATCCAATTACTATAAAACATGTTAGTGTCACAATTTTTATAAATGCACATTTTTTATTGCTCCATGCGAACTTTATCCCACATGCCGTATTTGTCCTACATGGCTGTATAGTTTGTATACAGCTGTACGGTGCAGTAAGGTTGTTTGTTTATTTTTTTGTTTATTTGGTTGCTATCATGGCAACTTCAAATGTAAAGTGTTTCGACTTTAAAATGAAATTCATTAACTTATTAGAATTTCTTTAGCTAAGTAACCTACAAGAGACTTTTTTTAATTCAGAAATTAGATATTTCAAGACTTTTAAGGTAATCCTGGTAGCCGTTTTTAAGATAATTGAGCAAGCAAGAGTATTCTCATATATTTATTGCTCATAATTTAAGTACGGGTATAGGATTTATTCATATTTTTGTAAGAAGAAATGAATTTACCAAATAGAATATTTTTCATTTACTGTCGAAAATGGGTTGTATTTAACTTTTATCAATTTAAATTAATACAATCTAAATTCAATCACAATTAAAAATCCAATTAAATTCAATTAAATTAAAAATCACATTATTGGCCCATTAATGGCTAATATTAAAATTCTGCCTACCTCATATTTAATTACAGAGGGTAAAAAATGAAACACAATTAAAATTCTTGAGATTGTAAAATTAATGTTTAATAAATTACGTAGCATATTTAGTTCAAAAGGAAATTAATTACATTATTCAACAATGAGTGCAGAAAAACCAATTATGATCGAGAGAAGGGTTGGATTAAACGTAAAATTATTCTTAAATTATATACAATCTGATAATTTAAAATCGCAATACTGGCCCATTGTCATCGTCCCCTTTACAGCGAGCCAATGAGAACAAAGGGGAGGAGCCCGGTACAGTAAGGTTCAAAAACAAAACCGTCCGGGTTTGGCGCTGTCCGACTTTGACGTTTCTGTGCAAAAATGAAACAGTCTGGGTTTGGCACCTGACGCTCCCGCCAAATCGGGACTGTTTCAAAACAGTCCTGAGTTGGCGCCGTCCGACTTTGACGTTTCTGTGCAAAAATGAAACAGTCCCGGTTTGGCACCTGACGCTCCCGCCAAATTGAGACTGTTTCAAAACAGTCCGGGTTTGGCGCTGTCTGACTTTGGCACTGTCCGACTTTGGTGTTTTGGGAATTTTAAACAGTCCCGATTTGGCGCTGTCCGACTTTGGTAGCGTCCCGAATTTCCCCTATAGGGAAGTAGCTATTACCGTAGGCGGCACGGTGAGACTTAAGCCCGGGACCATGTTATTTTTTCATTTTGAGGTCCCTAGACAACAAAAATACCGTTAGTTCATTTTCATATATATATATATATATATATATACCTGTCCGTAGGCGCGATAACTTCTGTAAAAAAGGTCCGATCTTGATGAAATTTGGAACAAACGTGTAAAGCGTCAATCATGACTTCGAGTTCGAAAACCAGCAAGATTGGTTTACTCTAAGAAGGTTTTTTTTGACAAAATAAAAATTATTTTCAAGATTTAACACCTTTTTACTAATTATTTTTAAATTTAACTGTCAAAATTGAATTCGGCTGAAAAAACAAACAATTTAGCATTTTGAATTATTATTCTACGTCAATCCATACTTAGATATTGGATAATATTGGATGTGCTAAACACAGTAGTACATTGTCCAATATTTTTTTTAATTTTTCCCTCCAAAAAGTATAGTCACCCTGACGTAAGATGTCACCCTGACAAAATACAATTCTGAACATATGATTAAATTTTCAGGTGGTGAATATTTTATTTGTGTTTGTTTTAAATAGTCAGAGTTCATCGATCAAGATTTTACAAAAAATGTATACTATATAAAAAAATACAATTTATTTTTTAATTTAATAAAGAAAGTATGAGCATTTGGAGGGGGATTTCTTGGTCTAAACTGCCTGAAAATGTAGCATAATATATGGTATATTTACAGTGATGAGGATTGATAATATGTTTTATTGAAATTGGCTGGAGATGAAGGTCTGTTGCAACGGGGATGTTTTAATTACTGTAAAACTAACCATATGATTGAATTTGATTTTTTCATGAGATTAAGTTATTTGTTTGAGTATTTTGAGTTCATTGATTATATGTTTGTTGACATTTATATACTATAACAAGATTAAGTTATTACAAATTAAAAGACTGAGATTTATATAAATTCAAAAGTGTATGTATTACTAATGAAAACCAATCTGGTCTCTTTGTTAATATTCCTCATGTTTAAAGCTCATGAATGATTAAATATACGTTTTTAGTATATTATTTACTTAACGTATTCAAATAATACTTTCCATTAAATAAGATGAATGCTCACATATACAAAATAAATCCTATGGAAATTCGCTGAGTACGCAGGTCTGCTGCGACGGGGGTATTTTATATATTGATAGTAGATGCCTGCTTATTTCATATCACCGAATTTATATTTACATCGTAATCCATATACATATTTTATGACTTTCCCATAGCTGCCATCAATCGACTAGAAAAACGTTTTTTTCAAAGAATGACCAAAGATATTTTTTGTGATGGCAATTTACTTAAAAATCATTGGTGAAATAATAATTATTTTTTGAGAGAACAACCTTTTTTGCTATTTTCAGACAGTACAATGTAGCTAGTCTATAACACTGATGTTAAGTTCTACATAACAAATTCACTTATGAAATGGTTAAATTCAATTTCGAAACAGGCCGACTTGGATCTAATATATTATTCACTCCAAGAAATTGAACGTTTAGCTTCTCCCTCTTCGCTAAGTGCTTGAAAACATTTCGGCTCAATTTGCTGCGGTAAATTTTGTTTCGGCACGAATCCCTAATGATGAAGTCAGGCCAGACCGTCTCACTGACACCGAGGTAAGTACTCTGAAGAGTCTTCTTCTATGTCGTGACATTTGCTTTATCAAAAAATCGATGTAAACGAAAATATTTAAAATAAAATTTTCAAAGTTGGCTTGGATTTTCTTATTAAAGGTAGATAGGCACATAATGAAGCTTGGGTGTTTACAAAAAAACCCAGGTGAATTTGGTTTTTTCGAGGAGGGGAAATAAATAATAACAGATGATCAATTGACACAACTACGAATTTCTTATGTCAATCATGTGTTACATGCTAAACCAAAAACATATCACATGTTTATTGAATGTTATCCAAAGAGCAAAACATTGTTTCTAATATCAACCTACATTTTGTTGTGGTTTAGTATTTTTTAGCTACCAGAATAGTAGTGTAATCACACGGCTTTGTTTACTTCCTCATCATCGTTGATTTCCTCCCCTCCTCTGCTGAAATTTCAAACCCAAGCTTCATCATGTCCCTCACTACCTCTAAATAAACCAAAACTGCACAAATTGTTGGCTGTGGAATTCCACATGAATATGAATATATTTATCTCTTCATTCCATTTTATGTCATAAGAATAGCACCGATCTACCCCATAATTCAATTAAAGGTATAGGCAAGGAAATTGGAGGGAAAATGCTTTTTGATTAACTGTCCCTAAAGGCCCTATTTTTATATTAGGCCTATAAATATGTGTTGCAGGTTTCTTCGTTTTTAACTAATTGTTTTTTAAGGAACGCCTTTTTCTAATGATAAGTTATAATGTAGTTCCTATGTTAGATAAGTTTTATCACTTTTATCAACAGCAAGTCATCTAAAAGTTGTATTCCTTAACACGATATAGACTTGGAAACTAACTTGTTCAGAACTCTGGGAGAAATAAGTTGTCACGGAAGTGATTTAAAGTTTTGCCCTAAACGTCTTTCACACATGCGTGAAACTTTGCAGAAACTCGCCCGTGAATGTGTTACAAAAGGAATGGAAGTTATAGATACAAAATTGGTTTTCTTATTATATTCCTGGTAGACATAAATTAGTGTTGCAGTAATTTCGTTTTAAATTTGTAAATAAATTTACAATTATATTTAGCCTATAATGGTTTGAAATGCATATATAAATTATTTTTATCTCGTCTCGCTTTAGCCAGACGAGAAAATGTTATTAAGAATTATTAAAAAATGTTTGTTTATGCAATAAATTAAAAACTCAACATTGAATTTTTTTACTAAGGCTTAAGAAAGTCTTCAGTTACCAAGCTACATCAGGTTAAGAACCAAATAGAACTTTTGATTAACGTTATAGTACAATTTTTGAAGTTTGCTTCATGAGATGTACTGGCAAACGTTGACAAGAGGATACAGGACCTAGTTAAAGTGATATTCAAAATTATCAGCCATAAGAGGAACAGGGGATCACTATTTATATTTGTTAGAGGAACGTAAGAATACTGTAACGGCTTAGTAGTAAAACAATAGACCATCGCCTACTTACTTGGTTCTGTATACGTTTGATCTCTTAAATGGTTTACTTTCTAATAACAGTTTCAATGTTGCCTTTATATAAACTGTTTAAAATGGTGATTTTACATCAATATTTTATGTAAAGTCGGGTGAATATTCCAATAAAAATAGGACAATTTTAGTGACCATGTCATTATATCGCTTCACTACTGCTTCAGAAAATCTTATAACTCAGCTGGTTCATTATAAAAGTTAGTAAAGCAAATAAGTAAACAAATTACTTCTCACTGACATTTGATGAACTTTATTTAATAGCGAAACAATCACCTCAGGAAATTACCTTCAGATGGCAGCAGTTACAAAACCTTTGAGTGTATTATATATAGGTGTTCACCTTACAACCTACAAGGAACATCAAATTTTATCCTGTCTAGGTCTGGTACCAAGTATTCATAGCCAATGATGGTACTAATATGGTGACCATTTATCACTATTTTACTATGAAAAAATTATACTATCTAACATTAAAACACTGTATTTAGTAATGAAACTTGGGTTTGGACCGTTCTTAATCAAGAGCATTAAAAATGACACTGCCATTGATACAAACTAAATCCACACGTAAAATAAATCGAGGAAACCATTTTTCTGAGTTTTCTTTATAGAGAGTATACATATTAAATATTTCGACCCAATTTTTTAATCAAACCGTATAAAAATAAAACATCGTTCCGCTCAAAATCAAACTGTATATTAATTTAGAATTAAATAATCCAAAATGGTTAAGACACGCACACTTCCTCCTATTCACTTTTCATCGTTAATGGCCTCGTGGTGAGGTTCAGTATGGTGTGGGCAGCGTTGTCCATACCGCCACCAAGGAGAGGCATGGACACCAACACGAGGCCAAGAGAGACGTACCTATTGGTGGGGCTCTTTATCTTCATCCCATTGTTGATCAGGGCGGACAAGTGAATGGCTCCTTGCACCACGAAGGCGGGAAACATTAAGGACGCCATTCCTGAAAAAGTATTCGGAGGTTTGAATCAGATTTGTATTTAAAAGAAACACAGACACAGCGAAGGGTGGTTCCGAATGAAAAACATAGGTGGATACATTACTAGATTAGATATATCGTGGATAGAACATGCCTATGGATTGGCTCTCTTTAAGAAGATGCTTAGTTATGTTGAGCTAAATTATATGCAGTACAGTAGAGTAAATTTAAAACGCAGGTGAAAGCTTTCCTAGAGAAGTATGGTGTTTTACGAAATTTAATTATTTCAAAGTCAACATTTTAAAAGACTCCCGAATTATTGCTATGTAAACCTTCTTCTGAGTTATCCACGAGTGATTTTGAACAAGACGGATGAAATTATGAAGCATGTATAGTCCTTGACAAATGAGGTGACCCAGACGGCCCGCAAGTCCACTACCAAATACACATTAGCCTTTTGAACGGCCTGGACCACATCAACTGACTTTGACTGTAAAAGCTCACCTTGCCACAAAGCAGCGTCTAGGCCTTTGAACAAAAAGTTCGATGGCCTCTTGTCAGTGGCGTTGAGTGCGATGTCGAAGGCGATGTAAGCCAAGGTGGCTCGCGACATCCAGGCCTTGGCCACCGGAGACACAATGTCCCCTGGGAGAGCGCTGCCGACCACGTGGAAGTACCCGAGGTACCGGGTTGGTCGGGTGCGGAGGGCGTCCCCCATGACGGGCGATGGGGGTCTTGAGGGTGTAGTCTTGCAGGAGAAGTCTTGAAGGTGTAGTCTTGAAGGAGAAGTCTTGAAGGTGTAGTCTTGTAGGAGAATTCTTGAAGGTGTAGTCTTGAAGGAGGTCTTGATGGTGTAGTCTTGTAGGAGAAGTCTTGAAGGTGTAGTCTTGGGGGAGAGGTCTTGAAGGTGTAGTCTTGTAGGAGAATTCTTGAAGGTATAGTCTATTAGGAGAAGTCTTTAAGGTGTAATCTTGAAGGAGAAGTCTTGAAGGAGAAGTGTGGAAAAAGAGAGCTTGATGTTGAGGTGGAGGTGCGACTTGATCGGAGTCTGTTTGGTGGGTTAAATCAGTGCCGGAAATTTGGAAATGGTGGTAATGTGCAAGTGTTAGTAAATGTCATGTTTTGTTTATTTTCAAACAAGTATCAGCTGGCTGATAGAATTAATATTTCAACTCAGGTGGTTAAGAAAGTAGACAAAAATGACACGTCTGCTGTAAAGTGTTTGTTAAGTAAAGATACTTAATATATATAGTTTCACTTAATATATTTTACGTTAACAATTCATTTATTCATTAATATAGCATTATTTATAATAGCGAAGACATTTAGCTAGGGTATAAGCTTTATCTTCAGTAGTTTTAACAATCGATATTAGTTATTTTGAACTTGGGCTATTCCATTGCTATTGGGTTTGTTTACGATTGGCTCCATTTTCTTAACATGTCTTTTACACCAGCAATTCGTTATTTAGCTTATTAATATTTAATTTACCAAAATGTTATTACATTTCAGTTTTAAGTAACAAAAGTATATGTTTATTTTAATTATAATTCAATTGTAAAAGTTGTAACAATGGTGAATAAAGTTATTGTTTATAATTCGAGTGATAAGTGAAAATAAACTTTTATAGGCTAGATATGCTCAGTTATCATTTTTCTTTCGCTAGTATTTTTAAACCAAGTTGACGTTAAGGATTTCACTCCTTCATTCATGAGATGCCAAGTATTATTATAGAATATTATTTACCCGTTGAAAAATTAAAGCACAAACTTTTCTAATTTTGAAACTTACAGTTTCAACATTCAGGGTCTTGCAAGCATTATTTGGGGCAGTTTGTGCACGCTTCTTAGCGCTTCAAATATATCGCCCTCAAGAGATCTGCAGCTAAAACAATTTCTGTCTATTCCCAAGAGTAACATTACATTTACTCAGCTCCTTACGCATCGAGGAAGGTTTGGAGTTGGATTTCATACTGTTCATAGATTCAAACAAATAAGCTCACAAACTACCATTCTTACTATTATATACAGAAACTTACTAACGTAAACTACACCTTGCCTCCATTTGTAATATTACAGTATATATTTGATAGGGCAAATATGTATGTAGGGTATCATAACTTAATAGTAAATTACGTTACTAGACCGGTAAGTACTGATTGACCGGACGAGCGTGATAGTTTCCGCTCGAGTCAGAGGAGAGTGCGGGATTTTCACGCGAGTACGCTAAAACTTACCGGGCATGTGACGTACGAAACATTACATCATCGTAAAGTAAAAAAACTTAGAAAATATCAGAGAAAACTTATTAGAAAAAACGTATTTTTTAATTACAGCGTATTCCTTGCATAAACCACTACGTTTCTCAATTCTCCAAACACAACCTTAATAAACAGAAATTGTCTACTGCTACCAATGCTGCCACTTTATTCCTATGAACCAATAAACATGCATTAATCGTCGGTTTGCTGCAATCAGCTGATTGTTATGACTGTTTATTTCCGTATTTCCGTTTCCCAGGGCACGGTGAATTTACTGTGCACTGCATAAAAGATTATATATAAATGATATATAATTTTTAATAGAATAATATATATAAATTCTAACGAGTGGTGTTTTTTTGCTTCTGGGGGCCTCAAAACGAAAAGTTTAAAGCTCCTACGGTAATAGCTTCTTCCCTATAGGAGGAATTCGCTAAAACAGATTTTACTGACGCCAACGCCTCCAAGCTGGCAGCGGTACAACACAGCCACTTACATTCACGCAGTTACTACCAGCGCCGGGTGAGCAAGTAACCACTTACTATGAGTTCGCGCACTATATCTCCGGCTATAGCCACCATGCTAATAACCGTATAAAACTATATTTTCAACATGTGATATTGGTAAAAATAACGTTTCTCAAGCAGCGGGGCGATAGAACATTGTCCTCAGAAAAGTACCCCCTCTCCACCCCGTGCCTTGCAACTAGCTGACTCAGCCATAGCCGGAGATATATTGCGTGAATTGTACATACCTTGATTGAAACCAAATACAGCAACCTTTAAAACTGCACTAAAGTTCGCGCATGAAAATCCCGACCATTCCAAAGAACTTGAGCTTGAAAGAGATGGATAATGAATGTTTAGAGAGAGATAGACGATTCCTAAATATGCGTATGTCATTGGATGCAGCGGAGAAGTTTTTTTTGTACTTGTTTGGTTTCCTATTGAACTATCATTTTGTTTCGTTTTTTATTCTTCTTGAAGTGTTTTTTGTTTATATAGTAGATAGTGACTCTTAATCCTGAACCGAGTTGACAGCTGTCATCAATCAAAGGAAATAAACAATATTTTTTTACTTCTGGGAAAATTATTTTACAATTAAAACTTAAAGAAACTTAAAGAAAGGCTCGGTCCTGGTGGACCGAGCCTTGCTCGGTGTTATTTCATGTTTACGAGTTCATCCAGTTACTATAAAATATTTCACTGTCATAAAATTGATAAATAGAAACCTTTTTTATTGCTCCATGGACTCTTCATCCCACTCGCTGTATTTTCCCTTGATGGCTGTAGATTCCAAACAGCTGTTATGATTACTTCATTTGTTTACACTTTCCTTGTTTATTTTCGTTGCCATCACGGCAACCCATAAGGCCAATGTTAAAATTTTACAACTTTTAAATTCAATTTATTACGTTAATAGATTTTCTCCGGCCAAGTAATCTGTATAAAAGACTTTTTTGAGTCATAAATGACTTATTTCCAGACTTTGAAGGAAATCCTCGGAGCCGTTTTTGAGATCGTTGAGCAAGCAAGCAAGCAAGCATACAAGAACGGACGATAACATTGCTCATATAAGAGTATAGGGTAACTGTTATGACTTCAAACACTTATTTTTAATTAAAAATCAATACAAATTCGGAGAATACAATGTGTATTTCCTATTTTATAGCTGAAATGACAAAGATAATACTTACGTAAACAAAACTTCAAAGCATAACCTTATATTTTGACAACTAAGAATTTTACTTTTGTTTTGAATAATAGTTCACTTATTTACAGCTTCGTAGCAGTAGCAAAGGGGCGGGGCTTGAGTAGTGGAGTAGACTTCCCCTCCTCCCATACCCCGATTCCTCAAAATTCGCGTGCTAGTCGGGATTTGTCTGCGGTAACTGTAAAACGTTTATGTTACAAAGTAAGTAATCTGTAGCAGTGGTGTTAAGTTCGACTTAGCAAATTTACTAATGAAATGGTTAAATTCAATTTCGAAACAGGGCGACTTGGATCTCATATATTTTTCACTCCAAGAAAATTAACGTTTAGCTTCACTCTCCTCGCTAAGTGCTTGAAAACATTTCGGCTCAATTTGCTGCGGTAATTTTTCTTTCGGCACGAATCCCTAACGATAACGACAGGCCAGAACGTTACAATATTAGCTCAAGACTTATTGACAAAGAGCGTTAATTTCAGGCCGAAACTTCGTGCGTAATTTCCGTACATTGTAAGCAATCGTTAGTTTCGGGAAAATAATCCGATCGATTGCACGCGATCGTCTCTTACGACAAATACTCCGGCCGGTTGCACATGACCCTCTCTCATGGCAAATTCTCTGGCCGCTTATACGCGATCGTCTTTTGCAACGAATACTCCAGCCAATTACATGGGATTGTAATTTGCGACAAAATCTCCGGCTGATCACCTGTGATTTTTCTTTGGGAAAATGATCGGTCCGATTACACTCGATCGTCTCTTAAAAAAATGAGTGTAAAAGACAAGCATCGGGGGTTTACCTTAGACATTATCACTCGGGGCCGTAAAACTGTCAGTCTGAGGGAAGGATTTTGGGAACGGGGGGCATTCTGATAGAATTAGGGTGATTTGGGGTGGTTCAATGGAACTCAGCTGGTCCGGTCAGCATTCCAGCGTCTCCTCACGTACCCCAGCGCCCCTCCCCCTTCCTCTCTCGGTGAGTCCACCTCTCTCTGGGTTGTTCCAGCCCCCGAGCCCAAAGTCCTGGCCAGAGGCTCTGTAAGATTTATGACCCTCTGGCACAAAAAATAAGGGTACCTCGCGAGCCTTATGTCCGTCTCCCACAAAGAGTACTCCAGCTAATTACACACGATCGTCTTTCGTGGCAGAAAGAGGTCCGATGTATATCGTTATGTGATAACTGTGTTTGTTTGTGAAAAACAGTTTTAATATTATTTACAAATCCAAGAAACCTTGTGGTACATGGTTTTTTGAGGTATTAGCAATGATCTGGAAAATCAAGCAGGGTAAGCTATGAACATTATTTTATCTTAGGTCTATACATTTTTAGTTGCAGGGTTCATAGTTTCACACAAATTTTTCCTAATAAATGCATTTTTTCTAATGAAAATTTATGATTTGGTTTCCATGTTAGACAAGTTTTATCACTTTAAATAGCGAGTAATTTAAAAGTTGTATTCCTTAACCCGATATAGACTTGGAAACTAACTTGTTCAGAACTCTGGGAGAAATAAGTTGTCACGGAAGTGATTTAAAGTTTGGCCCTAAACGTCTTTCACACATGCGTGAAACTTCGTAGAAACTCGCCCGTGAATGTGTTACAAAAGGAATGGAAGTTAGAGATACGAAATTGGTTTTCTTCTAATTTATTTTAATATTACTGGTAGACTAAATTTCAGGATTGTGTAACTTTGTTTTAAATTTGTGAATAAATTTACAATCATATTAATAGACCTATGATGATCTGAAATACAATATATCAATTATGTTTATCTCGTTTCGCTTTCGCTAGTTAGTAAAGAATGTTTTTATATTCAATCAACTACCTAATAACCCCGGCTTTGCTTGGGGGATTATTCTTTCTTAGTACTGCATTCTAGTAACCATAGTGGCTGTTTCAAGAGGTAACCATAGTAACATTTGTCCTTATGTCCTTGTGACAAATAAAGAATAATAAAAATAAATATAATCCTTGATATGGTTCCCTTTCGGACAACCCTGTGCCTAAGACAAACATATCAAACCCAAACCACCATTGATAGTGCACATCATGATTCTAAGCTTTCTAAGATTCTGAGCTTTAATTTGACCCCAAGATCAAAGGTCTACGTCATGTAGTTTTGGATGTAGCACGAAATATACCAACACAAAACTCTCTTTATATATATAATATCTCTTTGATATATAACAAAATATTGATATATATATTGATTAAAAATTAAATTATTTACTAAAGCTGAAAAGTTTTCGGTTATCAAGCTATATGAGGTTAAGAATTAAATAAAACTTTTGATTAAAGTTTTAGAAGTTTTAAATAACAATTTAGAAATCTGCGTATGCTGAAGTCGACCAGGAATAACACGTCGATTACATCTTGCACTGCGAAGACGGGGAACGGGATGGACGCAATTCCTGGAAAAAGTATCATTACATTACATTATATTGCTTGAAATGGTGACCTACCCAGGTAGATATTTTAAGCCAAGTATGAATGACAGATGAGTGAAGAATGATTGTGGCGCGATCCTGTAGTCTTGTTACTGACTAAGGCCGACACTGGTTATGCTCCAAAGACCGGACTGTTAATTAATAGCCCAACAGCAAATGGCAACTAAGGGACCTACATTTAACGTGGGATCCGAACAACCATTTCGACTGGTTTACAATACATGAACTGGTCTAATTAAGATCAAATTATCTAAAGTTACGAATCAGTTATGTTTTAAAAATAAATAAAACACAGCGAAGGGTGATTCCGAATGAAAAATGGTGGATACATTACTAAATTAAATATATCGTGAATAGAAATGCCTATGGGACTGGCTCTCTTTGGGATGATGCACAGAGGAGAATCAAACCGAGGTATCTTCTAATGTTGCGCTTTGGTGGTGTCAAGCGCTGGTGTCAAGGACTTATAAAAAATAGTTCACCATTAACGCCGCAAGAGAGCAGCACCGTCGCTGCCCTCTCCTTATTTAACTTAACTGTAGCTAGTAACTGGATGTAACTAGTAACTTAACTGTAGCTGGATTTAACTGTAACTAGGAAGCACTTGGGCGCAACAGAAGACCCATTTAAAGCGACCTCTGGTGGATGATGCCGAGTTATATTGAGCCTACCTCAAGTACCTGAAGTGTAGTAGAGTAAATTTAAGACGCGGGTGAAATCTTTCCTAGAAAAGTATGTTGTTTTACGAAATGTAATCATTTCAAAGTAAAAATTTTTAAAAGAATCCCGAATTATTGCTTGTAACTATGTCAAACTTCTGCTGAGTTATCCACGAGTGATTTTGCAAACGAAAGATGGCATTAAGAAATAAATATAGTCTATGTCAGATGAGTTGACCCAGACAGCCCGCAAGTTCAGTGCCACGTCACTCGATTTTGACTGTAAAACCTCACCTCGCCACAATGCAGCGTCAATGACTTTGAACAAAAAGTTCGATGGTCTGTTGTCAGTGGCCTCGAGTACGACATCGAAGGCGATGTAGGCCAAGGTGATCACCCGCGACACCCAGGCCTCGGCCGCCGGAGAGGTCACGACTGCCGCGAGGGTGCTGCCGACCGCCTTGGCGTACCGGAGGCACCGGCCTACTGCTAGGCGGCTGCGGAGGGCGTCCCCCATGACGGACGTTGAAAGTCTGGTGAAGTCAAGAGTAGACTTCAAAAAAAACCTTGAACCTTGAGAGCAAAATCTTGAAGGTTTAGTCTTGAAGGAGAAGTCTTGAAGGTCTAGTCTTCACGGAGAAGTCTGGAAGGTGAGAGCTTGATGTTGTGGTAAAGGTGTGACTTGATCGTAATATTTTTGGAGGGTTACAACAGTACCAGAAATTTGGAAAAAATGATATTAAGTGTCAGTAAATGTTACCTATGTTTATTTCCAAACAAGTACCAGCTGGCTGTTACTTTTAATAATTCAACTCAGGTGGTTAAGCAAGTTGACAAATATGACACGTCTGCTGCAGAAATGTATGTTGAATAAATTGTTTTATATGTGGTTTAGTTTAATAATTTTTTCATTAAACACAACATTTATAATAACGATAACTTTAAGAGGGTCACCCTGATTTCAGTGGGGACCTTTACCTTAAGTATTTTAGTGGAATTGGTATAATGTTTTGAACTTTAGCTTTTCCATCGTATTTGCTTTCGCTTACGTTTGCCTCCATATTCTTGACTGTAACGCCAGCAATTTATCGAATAGCTTATCAATATTTTAGTTCGTGTGATTAATTAAAATTACTTTTTATATGCTAGAGATCCTCAGTGAATAATTTTCTTTCACTATTATTTTTTAAACCAATTGACGTTAAGGATTTCGATCCTTCGTTCATGAGACATCAAGTATTACTGTATTAAAAAATATTGTTTATTAATAATTGGTAAAATTAAACCGCAAACTTTTCTAATTTTGAAACTTACAGTTTCAACATTCAGGGTCCTGCAAGTATTATTTTGAGCAGTTTGTGCACACTTCTTAGCGCTTCATATATCGCCCTCAAGAGATCTGCAGCTAAAACAATTTCTGTCTATTCCCAAGGGTAACATTATATGAACATTATATTTGCTCCTTACGCCTCGAGGAAGGTTTGGAGTTGGAATTCATATTGTTCATAGATTAAACTAACAATCAAACTATCAAACGTGCTATATACGTTATAAACGTACTATATGAAGAAACCTATTAACGTAAACTACACCTTCCTCCATTTGTAATATTACAGAATATATTTGATAGGACAAATATGTAGGTGGGGTGTCGTATGTTAATAGTATATTACGTTACTAGACCGGTAAGTACTGATTAACCGGACAAGCATGATAGTTCCCGCGCGAGTGCAAGATTGTCATTACATTACATTACATTGCTTGAAATGGAGACCTACTCAGGTAGGTAATTTAAGCCAAGGCAGTGACGGATGAGTGAAGGATGATTGTGGCACGATCTTGTACCTAGTCTTGTTACTGACTAAGGCCGACATTTTCCTTGGACAGGACTGTTAATTAATAGCCCAACAGCCAATGGCAATTAAGGGACCTACATTTTTTAACGTGGGATCTGAACCACAACAAAACCAATGACAACTAAGGGACCTACATTTAACTTGGGATCGGAACCACTATTTTGACTGGTTTACAATATATGAAATGGTCTAATTAATATTTAATTATCTACAGTTACGAATCAGTTATAGCCTCTGCCCGTGGTTTCCCCAACTGCTGGTGGGTTGGTTATCACTGCCTGGTTTACAATTTACGAACTGGTCTATTTATGAGGACGGTCCTATGAACGTAGTATTCATTAGTGCGGAGGTTAATCCCCACTAAGAACACCGCGTCCACAAGCTATCGCTCATACTCATAACTATCCACAATGATTCATGCGAGTACGCTAAAACTTACCGGGCATGTGACGTACGATACTTTACATCATACCAGTCAGAAAAAACTAATTTTTTTATTTATAACGAATTTCTTGCATAAACCACTACGTTTCTCAATTCTTTATACCCAACCATAAATTAAAGAAACATTTGCTACTGCTACTAGTTCTGCCACTACGTTCCTATGAAGTAACCAATAAACATGCATTAAATGACGGTTTGTTGCAGTCAGCTGATTGTTTTGACTGTTTACTTCCGTTATTTCCGTTTCCTAGTGAACGGTAAATTTACCATTTAGTTATCGGTAAAGAGTAACTTTTCAGCCAAGAGTGAGGCACAGAAAACAGGTGTCTCTGTGTAGTAAGATGTTTTGAAGGTCGAATTTTTGTGAGATCTTATATAAAAGACCGTCATGGCTAAAACATTCACATCAAGAAACTGTTTTGCGTGATTCCCTTAGAGCTAGAGGGCTTAAAAGCTTCAATTACAATCATATTACACTTGGGTTTGTAAGGTCTGCAGTATAATATACAATTAACAGATTATCTAAGTCCTATAGGGCCCAGGGAGCCAGAACACGTGATAACAATGGCAGACCCTTTTCCGATTTTATCCTCGCTCTATTGGCCAATCAGACCTTAATGGAGGTGTAAGGAATAGGTACTTTCAATCATATCGTAGTCCTTGCATAAACCAATACGTTTCTCAATCCTTCAAACCTAACCTACATGAAACAGAACAAACATTTGCTACTGCTGCCAGTTCTGCCACTACATTCCTCTAAAAGTAACCAAGAACAAAACATTAAACGTCGGTTTGCTTCAAATCAGCTTATTTCCCATTTTTCCGACCTAGGACGGCAAAGAGCTTTTGCCGGCCTAGGACGGCAATGGTTAACTTTCGAGCTAACAAAAAGGCACTGAAAACAGACGTTTCTGTGTCAGTATGATGAAAACGTGCATTACGATGACAACGCCTCCAAGCTGACAGCGGCATGACACAGCTACTTACCACGGCCGCACTGCAAATACAATTACACTCGGGCATGCTACTCGAATTACAAGCGCCGGGAGGGCAAGTGACCACTTCCTGTGATATTTAATATTTGACTGGATATACATACGGCTCAAGTATAAACCTATGTCATAAAAACTTTTGAATTTCTTCCCGTCACGATTCGTTCCAGGTGGCTATTGCATATGACTTGGATTTTTTATACAACATATTTAGCTGACCCTTGGCCTAGTCCATTGCTGGAGCTGTCAGATATTGTTTATTGTCAATGACTTTGGGCAACAAACAATATAAAAACAAATTTCTACAAACACTATCCCGGAATACATTAATACATCAACACAGAAGTTCTCCCTTTTATTGGTAAATGTTCCTGGTGCTGAGCATTTTGGAATCGGCCAGCCTCTGCAAAATAGGAGATTGAAACCAAGACTTTTTCAAGATAATAATTCATTGACACTTATCAAAGTTCACTATTAAATTATATAAACGACTCTCAAGTTAAAGGGAGTCTCCTAACGGAACAACCCTGATATGCGACTCAGTATGTTAATTATTTTTAGTATAGTTATAACTTCTGTGTAAAACATTGTATGTTGATCCAGAATAAAGCTTGTTAAAAAAAACATCAAGTGTATTTTGTTTACAAATGACAATTAAGATATACACTGACAGCCGTTGCAAAATGCTTACATTTCAGGCTAGTACACCTTTGCGTATAAGCTGTGGTCTCCTGATGAATTTCACTCTACTCCAATTGCTTCAGGTTTAAAGGGTTCTCAAGTGTCAAGATATAATGCGCCAAGTGTACTTTAAGCGAACTGCCATGTTATTTGTTTAAAACTTTTTTAACATCGATAGAAATAAAATAAAATGTGGAAATACCTTAATAAATATAAGAAAACTATAACATTATTATAATATGCTGTTGTGTTATTTGCTGTGTATTGACCACCAAGGGAAGCAGAAAATGTAATAACCTATACACAAATTTATATGTGAAATATGCCTGATTCAGGTAATGATGTGCATTTCAAATTCAATCGTAGAGAAACTTTCTCTCTGAAGATATTCTCATGCCGGTGATTATATCTTGATGCATGTTTAACAGCCACTATAGTTTCAGTTATAGTTTCAGTTCAACATCAGCCACTATTATTCAATGTAATTAAAATATGCCAAAAAAACTTGCTATAAAACTTTAAAATGTAGATTCAAATGGTAAACTACTTTCAAACGCTAACTTGAGACTTTTAAGGCCATATCAAATTACTGAGAGCCCTTAAAGAAAATACTAACTATTACGTCAATTTTATAACGTAAAGTTCCGTGCATACTTATAATCCATCAAGCAATGTTTTATGCTAAAACATCACTGGTTAGAATATTTACAATTTTCATAGATTTATATACTTTTGTATTACTTTTTAAATACAAAAATGGTTTCCTATACTTCAAGTAGTTAATAAGCAACTTCAACAAAATATTGTGCGATGGTTCAAACAGCGCTAGGTGTAGCTAACTAATTTCATCCAGGTCGTGGCAATAAGTGACTTCAACAACGTTGGCGTTTACCGACCAAAAAGTCGTTATGTTACACGATGTATGTGTGTAACTCAAGCAACTGTCCCACCACTGGGCTGTTTAAAAAGGTAAGCTTTGGTTTTCCGCACTAACATCATGAAGGAGACATCGGTCAATCTATCTTAAAATCATTTAATCGTGGGTGGAGCCATGGGAACAGCTAGTTCCCTATAAGACTATTTTATAATGTATTCATAATTTACATTACAGAAGCTGAGCACATTAGTCTTGCTACTGTAAACAACCTCCCGAACAAACACCGTTGCGGCTTATTTTTTGTCAGGACCAGTGAAGTCCATAAATATCAGATTACTTGAAAGAATTACGAGGAGCTATCCTTACTATGAAGGGATTAACATGATTTATGGCTGCTTGTGGACCACCTGTGCCTTTCTTCACACCCATGGGCCCCTAGATACTCTGGTTCTCAAAACATCAAGTGATATTTCAATGGGGAGTGAATTTTAGTAAAAATAATAAAGCAACGTTGTTTCCCATAAAACTTTAAAACAGCATTATTTTTAACTTGATCAAATTATTTTATATGAGATTTAATAAGCTATTATCATGTATTTAAAGGATTGAAACATTTTATTCGACTTTCTAAGTTTAGCCAAAGCAGCAAAGACTTGTCATCTCACTAACCTAAACAGAAATTTCTATGGAAACAAGAAATTTCTACATATTCATCATGGCCTCTATATAATTTTATATTTCCCAGTTTTCAAAATTCCAAGTATTTAATTACTAGCCATATTATAGAATACTTCTCACAAAGAATGCATGTAAGTGATTTTTAATAAAAAAAAGTATATTTAATTATTTTTTCAGCTTTTTCCAACCTATTATCAACTAAATGCTATTGTTAATTTTTGGGCTCTGGATTTTCACAAATGAGTTTGGACTCTAAATGTCACGTTTTCAACACAATTGTCAAACAAATATGTTAAAAATATAAAAAATAAACTTTTTGTGTCTAATATGCCACGAGCCGTAATTAAAAATTGCATTAAATATAAGTAATGTTGCTGTGCATTAAAGATTCTGTGGCAAGAAAATTACTTTTTCAGAGAGTCTTATTTAGTGGCTTTTGGAAGTTAATTTAGTATTAATTTAATTTCACTCCAGGAAACCACTCGTTGAATTTGGGATTTAATTTGTCGTTCCTCATACTGCAGTTATTTATTCTTCTATAATAATGTTACCATGACAACTTAAAACGATTAGCCTCCCTTAAAGATTAACATTTCAGCTTCAGGCGGAGCACAGAACAAAGTTTTGAAGTCATGCTTTCAACCGGGTCCTAAACTCCACCTTTATTTCAAGGGGACCCCTCTTAGTTGACCCCTCTCCAATTATCAAGTAATATTATAAATGCTCACAAAGATTTTTGGATTCAATCTTAAGGCTTAGGCCTATACAGTCAATTTGTCTCACTTTATCAATTTTACTTAACCCCCTTCAAGGCACCTTGTAGCACCAATTTTAACAATGGCTAAAATAAGCCCAGGTAAATCAGCGGTACCGTTCAGTCCCATAGATTAATAGGGGCCATAACATACAATGGTAACTAATGATCAAAAACTACTTATTCTATTCATTTAAATCTCTTAATTTAATATGGTAGTATTTGGTTTAGATAAAAAAAAACACTCTACCATTCTGAACCGACTTCAATAATTTAAGTGTCATTAAATATGATTCAGCGTCAAGGTCTCCAATAAATAATATAATTATGGAGGTTTAAATTTAAGTGTGGCCTTTCTTAAAGAAAGATACCTTCAAGTCCTTGGGAATCGACACTGGAATTTAAAATCTGAATAAACAGCTGATTTGAATGAACACAGTTTATCAGCACAACCATATGTTGGTACTGGAACTCCAGGCGTTGAATATGTTTACAGCCTCAGGGCAGTGTGTGGTTACCAGTAAAGTTATAACTATTCATTAAACCTAAAATGTCTTATTTTTGTTTTCGCATAGAAGTCACTGCGGCTGGTGGGAAGGGTGAGGGCGGTCGCCTCTGTCCTCCCTGTCTCTCGCCTCTCCCCTCTGCCTCCCTCCGTCACTCAACCCCTACTGGTCCCCAGCGCCCCGCTGCTGCCCGTCGTGTATCCCAGCCTACAGCAACAAGTGGCGAGGTTCAGCTGCGGCGAGTGTCCTCCCAGCCACTCCGGCGATGATTCTGGCGGAGAGAAGAAAACAAGGAGTGGGAACAAGGGGAAACATAGTGCATCCGCCGGGGGGAAAGGTAAAGGTAAAAGAGGAGGAAGCAAGGAAAAGGGGGGTCAATGCGGTGAAGTAAAAGCCGTAGGTGACAAAAAACATAAGAGAGACGCTAGCAAAAAAGGTGGTCAATGCTCGACTATCAAGGGTAAACAGAAGAAAGGAGGACAGTGTTCAGAAGTGAAAGGAAAACGAGGTAAAGGTAAAGAGGCTGATAAAAAGGCCTCATCTTGCGGACCGTTAGAAACCCACAAAGAGATGGGAAAAGAAAAAGCAAAAACAATGATATGTGAAGGGGGCGGTGAAAAAGGAAAAGAATCAGGCAAAAAGGCCTCGTCTTGTGGACCAGCAGAAAGTGGCAAAGACAAGAAAAAAAGTAAATCAATTATATGTGAAGAAGAAGATGAGAAACACCACGACAGCAAACCAATTAAAAAGGCTACTAGTAAGCATAGTAAAAAAGAAGAATCCTCTACCTCTAGCTCTTCCAGTTCAGACAGTGAGAGTGAAAAATGTCAGGCTCAGGAAGAGAGCTCAGAAGAAGAGGTCCCTAAAAAAGAATGTGTGGACCCTGCTAGAGAAGAAAGAGATGCTCAAGGCTTGCATGAAGCATGTGCTTGTATCCAGGCAGCACTTTCATCGGGGAATAAGAAAGGACATGATAAGAAACATCAACCTAAACATCAACCGACTCATGGTCGGCCACCATCATGTGGGTCTCCCCTCAAAAAAGAAGAAAAACCAAAGGTCAGCGAACACGTCAGATGTTGTCAGGTGGAAACTTCAAAATCAGCATCATCGAAGTCAAGCTCTAAAGATAAATGTAAAAATTTCCATAAAGAAATGAATGATGAGGAGTGCGAGGATGTAAAAAAAGAGGAGGATCCATGTGAAAAAGTGGAAGTCAATTTCGATCCCTGCGAATGCATTAAAGATGCTTTGAACAAATGCAAAAAGGGGGCACCTAAAAAGGGACATAAAAGCGGGAAGAATAAATCCGCTAAAAAGGAGGATAAACATGACAAAAAGAAGTCTGCCAAAAAGGAGGAGTCGAAAAAGAGCGAACATAAGAAAAGCTCTGATAAGAAAAACAGGGAGGAACATAGTGAGGAGGAAGAAGAAGAATCTTCTCAATGTGGTTCACATGACAAAAAGAAATCTTTTGGAAAGAAAAACTGTAAAAGTAAAGAATTCACTGTAAAATGTCATTAAATTAAGAAACATTGTTCTTCTGTCTTGTGTAAATACGTGTATTTTTTTGTAAGTCTAAGGCAAAAAATATCATGCAAGCCCATAAAACTAGATTCATTTATGTAAGTTGGCTATTTTCTATTTTGCATGAATTTTATACAATGCATAAATAAAAGAGGTGATTCATGTTACTGTTAAAATCACAATATAAATGAATCGTTTATTTCAAAAACCACCTAAGGGACAAAATATAAGAAAATGGGGTTTTGGTGGTTCTGTACAGTTTAAAGGTAAATATATCGTTTAGTGCAGAAATAACCTACGTTCCATTTCAGAAATGATATTTGGTAGCCTTGAAAATAATCCGTTTATTTCAGAAAGAACCCAAGCGCCGTCGCTTAGGTGCTTTCTGCGGTAAATTTCACTCGTGACGGTTGGCAGCCTTGCTAATATCATCTGTTTTGTGACTCCTGTTGTTGTTTTGTTTACAATAATTATTTACCTAATTATTAGAGGTTAACTAACACCGAGTGGATAGTTAGTGTTCGTGAGTTTCGTTTTAGTTAGTTTGTTAGTTGTTTAGTGTTCTTAAGCCATGTCGGATAGTTCAGATGATGAACCTAATCCCAAGCGTAGGCGTGGAGTTGTGCATGAAGAAAAATACAAACGGAACATTATCCGGAATGCTAGGGTTAAAGGACTGCAGTACATCTCGTACAAAGGAAAAGAAGTTCCCAGCAAAGCCCCGCTGAATGATGTAAACTGTAAGTGCAAGTTGGAATGTTATTTGAAACTTACGGATGAAATAAAACGAAACCTATGGGAAACATTTTACTCTTTTGAAAATAAAAACACCCAAGACACGTACCTCCAAGCTTTAGTGGAGGTTATGCCTGTAAAACGTAGACGCAAAAACAAAAGGCCTAATGTAAATAATGAGCAAGCTGAAAAAAACCTGCCTAATATAAATAATGAGGAAGCTGAAGAAACCCTGCCTAATGAAAATAATGAGCAAGCTCAAGAAACCCCTCCCAATGTGAATAATGAGCAAGCTCAAGAAAACCCGCCTAATGTAAATAATGAGGAAGCTGAAGAAAACCCTGATATACCTACTGATGACTTGCCAAGCAGAAAATCCCATTCATACAAGTATAACTTGAAAATAAATGGTGTTCTTACTCAAGTTTGTAGAGGTGTTTTCTTGAAAGTTTTTGGAATTTCTGACAATAGAATCAAAAGGATAAATAAATGTTCTGTCCTTCACAAAAGCCCTGTAGATATGAGGGGAAAATCTAGAAGTGGGAACGCTATTCCAGGTAACGTATGTGTGAGAATACAGCAGCACATTGAGAAATTTGATGTCAAGGAAACCCATTATGGGGGAAACCTAAAAAATATCTTGACGCTAGGCTTGATGTAGCAAAAATGCATGCAATGTTTATTTTAGACAACCCTGATCTAAAAAATAAAGTAAAGTATAGTTTCTACAACAAATACTTTAAAGAAAACTTTGATTATTGTTTCGGAAGACCACAAGTAGATGTGTGTTCAACTTGCGAAAGACTGTCAGCAAAACTGAAAGACAAGGCTTTGAGTGACAATGCTAAAAAAAATGTAGCTGCTGAGAAAATGATACATTCAAGGCGAGCAAAAAAGTTTTACAAAGCTATGGATGAGGCAAGCAAAAACAAAGATGACAACACGGTCGCACTAGCCTTCGACTTTATGCAAAACTTACCCTTGCCACACATACCCGTTCAGGAGGTTTTTTATATGAGGCAGCTCTGGGTAAATGTGTTTTCGATACACGATTTGAAGACTAATTCTTCGAAACTATATTTTTATCATGAGGGCGAAGCAAACAAAGGCCCAGATGAAGTATGCTCAATGCTACTAAACTATTTCAATGACATCCCAGGTAATGTAAAACATCTCATACGGTTTTGTGATGGGCCTTCAGGCCAAAATAAGAATCACACAGTTGTGCGTTTTTTATTAAACCTCTGTGACTCAGGTCGCTTTGAGACAATAACTCACAACTTCCCGGTACGTGGCCACTCATTTTCCCCATGTGACAGAGATTTTGGAAGCATAAAGCGTCTCTTGAGAAAGTTGGACAGGATTTATACTCCTGACGAATATGCAGAGCTCATGCTAAAAGCTAGTAAGTCTGGCCGATTTGCTGTATACCACCTTACGTCAGACGATGTTCTCAGTTTCAAAAATTGGTGGCCTAAATCATATAAGAAAACGACAAATTCGGACGAAACATCAGGCAGGAATGTACCCAAAGAAGATAAGGAGGCATTCAAAGTGTCCAAGTACAAGCAGTTTCTCTACAACAAGGATACTCTGGGAAAAGTTGTTGTAAGCGAATTCATTGGAGGAATAACAACATCTACCTTCACATTGCTAAAAACTGCCGTCCCTCCGGAACTACCAACAGAGAAGGCGTATCCTTTGGGGAAGGTATGTTTACTTTTGTTTTACCTACCAAGATTATTTTTAATGTTTTATAGGCCTATTTATTTTACTTCTAAGTAAACATTGTTGTAGGCTATAAACATTTTGAAATTTATCGGGTTTTGCATAGTGAGATTTTTGGTTTCAGGTCCCAATCAACAAAAAAAAGATAGACGATATAAAAAAGTTGATGGAATACACTGTTGGATATGAAGCTTTCTATGACACTATAATCCAATGGCCTACAACTGACAAGGAGTTGCCAGAAGACTTGCCAGAAGCTGAATAAGCGAATAAGGCCAGATCTTTGTATACCAGACACACTGTGCGTGTAATCTACTTGTATTTTCGCTTTGACCCAGTAAAAACACTCTTTTTTATACTAAAGTGTGTCTGTTACTTACCTTTGATACCAAAACAGGTTAAAATTAATAGTTTTACTCAATTAATTTCAATAATCTTTTTTAATCACTTTGGATACACTCATTTATTGCAAAAACAACCTAAGTAAAATTTTTTCAAAAATTTATAACTCAAAATTTTTTTTGGGAAAATTAATGAAAAAAAAGTATTATCTCAATAGCATGTTTAAGATTTGGTAAAAAAATATTTGAAGGATACTAGACCTATACTTAAGCGGCAACACAGTTTTTTTTAGTTTTCCGAAAGTTGAAAAAAGCGCACTTAGGTGCTTTCTGAATAACTCTAGGAAGGAACCCGGTATATCCTTTGCAACTTTGTGGACGCTTTTCATTTATGGCATATACGCGCTTTCGAGTATTTTGATTACTCCATTTAAATTTTGATCTAAAACTAGTCCGTCTTTTCAATGCAGTTTTCCTAATGTCATCGATTAAAAAAACGTAACTGTTTTACATAAAAATGACTGTTATAATAGACAAAGTGATTGCCTTTTCTACAATTTTCTGTACTTCAAAAGACCATATATTTAATAATAATCAGCTGATTTATATGACACACCAACAACAGTTTCAGAAGTATTTTTATCACTGTTTACAAACAAATACACCACCACAGAACACAAATTTTGGAATGAGTTTGCTAAATTCTTAGTATTTACAACTACATAATTTTCAAGTCCAAGTATTTATTGGAGCAAGATTTAAATTACACTTTAAGATGGACGATGCCAAAAAGGAAGTCAAGAAAGAGTTGGATGAAGCCAAAAAGGAAGTCAAGAAGGAGTTGGATGAAGCCAAAAAGGAAGTCCAGAAGGGGCTCGATGAATTCAAAAAGAATGTGGATAAGATCAAAGAGGATATTAAAAATTGTAAAAAATGCCCGAGCCTCCTGCAAGACGGCCCGCTGCGCTGGCTCGGCTACGCCCGCGCGGTGGCCACCTCGCTACCCGGGGACGCGGTCAGGACTCGCTGGGGGATGAACCGACTCACCGACGCTTTTATCGCCCTCGACGCCGTAAACCAAGTCATTTTCAAAAACGGAAAGGAAGGAACAAATCAAGTGGTTTTCAAAGCGGCCAGAGCAGTGGACACGATTCTGTGGCATGCCCTAGGAACTGTCCTCGTTCCCACGGCGGTGGTGATGGGAAGCACCCGAGTATCCAACTACCTCACGAGAAATACTTGTCCGAGGATCAAGTACGCTCCCGTAGGAATGGCTCTCCTCCTGATGCCTGTCATCTGCCCCTTCGTGGACTACGGGGTGGAATATCTGTTGAACAACACCACTAGGAAAATCTATTTCAAGGATGGTGATAAAAACAGTGATGAGGCTGTAGAATTCGGAGCGGGGAACTCAGGGGGGGCGAAGGAGCAGCCGAAAGAGGAGAAGAAAGACGAGACGAATAAATAGACGTAAGACCATTAACGTGCTAAAACAGTGAGAAAAATATTTTTGTTATTTAAATATTTCCTTAACCTTTGATTAAATTAATTCATGAAAATATTATTTTCATATTTAACTAGCAGGTTCCTCCCGCTTTACGATGACAACACAGTTTTATTATGAGAGCTGCTACTTCCATTCCAGGGTAAAAGAGTAACGTTTTACGTATAATAATTTATTTATACGACTCGGACAAGTACATCATTGATTTAAACAAAAATGGTTAATAATATTTCAGTTTTTCATGTAACAAACAGAATTCACGTCAAATCTTGAAATTTTATACTGTTATTTTAAACTTCTAAGTTTGTAAATGCAGTTATATGATTTGCAAGACTACTTAGGAAAAGTATCGCTGAGCATCGCTTCGGAATACTTTTGAATGATTTAGGATAAACGTAGTTTTTTTATTTAGGTATTTTTCATAAAAATTGGGAACTACTATTTATTAAGCTGTTCCGAATTAAATTAAAAACGTTGACTTGCTAGGATATTACGGGATGTATTTGTATGAGTACTTTATTTTTTATTTTGCACTCCATGGTTCAATAAAAGCCGTTTTCCAGCGATAACGTGTCTACTTGTATTAAAGGTCAAATAAAGACCTGTTTTATTCATCCAGTTTAAACAACATACCTACTCAAATCGTAAAATGAAGAATAGTTTTCGACAAGCTGGCTTTCCTTATATTTCTAATTTAAGAAATTAATATAATGTTTGTTCTCATGAAGTCTCCTCTGGACTTAAGCAAGCAAGGCCTTGCTTCAGTCACCCAATAATTCATCGGCTCTGGTCTGAATTTATCACTTGGAATGGTTGAGGGCAAAGGGGTTGTAAATTGTAAACCAAAGAAGATTTTGAGAAAAAAATATATATATATTATGGTGAATGGAGAACCCATAATGGTTTTATGGTTAATGGTGCACTAACCATGGTTAGTGAGTTTTTTTACGTCTCTCTAAAACGTGCGATTTAAACAAACGATAATTCAAATGAAAGCTATAGATTAACTTAGTAATACAATTTTTATCCACTATAGAAATTAAATACGTTAAGTAAAAGCCTTATATTTATGTATTGATCTAAACATTAATATACTAATCAAAATATTTTCGCCCATTGGCTGAAATCTCAGCCCTATGTTTAGATAGTGTTAGGTTGCCCAACTAAAACATTTATATAGTGGCCACCAGATCGGTCCTGAAAAATTCCCCCTTTCGCTTGTTGAAAGATTATTTCAGGACTCATTGGGGCTTCTGATTAACGATCCTGGAAAACGAATCAGCTGAATCGTTTATTAAAATTTCATAGAAATAAAGTTGTGTGTCAGCTAGAGCTACAGCCAAAACTACAAGACGTAAACCCTTGTTCTTGGTGTCAAATTAATGCTTGAAATCTCATGATATGTACGATGGGAGTTGGGTTTCTATATTCCTTGGGGCTTAGGCACAGGAACGTCCCCGGTCAAGGATTTTATTAGTGCTTTAGGTTTAATTTACTTTGGTTTTATTTATGTATATCAAAACAAAAGCTTTGATTTGAAATAGTTACAACTGTTACAAATAGAAGCACTGAGAAATATAACAAGAAGAAACAGCCCCCTTGAGCGATTCCGGGGTTACCAGCTAGTTAGTAAAGAACCTGTTTAAAAGGGGGTCTAAAAACCCCCAACACAGCGAATTCTCAAAGGGAGGCTAATTTACTTTTAATATTCTATATTCCACCATTGTCTTTGAATCTGATTTATAGTCAAAGATTCCACCGTAAAATGTGTTTTAGACCACTTTAGGGTCCTACAAAAAATTTAGGTAACTTTAAGTCATTCGTTATTTTATCTGTGATCCTTCTTAATTGGAAGCTCTAATATAATGACGAAATTCCAGTTGATTTTCCTCAATGTTTGCCTTGCAAATAAGCAGACCCACTTGTTAGCAGATGTGCTGTAGAGGCTGTCAACAGGGCCGTTTGTTTATCAGCTGATCTCGATTGTTGTCCTCACCTGCGGAACAGCTGACTATCCCTGTCATATGGCGGTGGAAGTTATTTCTGGCGGGAGTTGATCGCGGCGCTCCGTCGCTGGAGCTGCGCGTTTTTTGTCTCTCATTGAAATGAAGTCGTGCACGTACTTAACCTAAAAGTGGATTACATATTGTGGAAAATACTCTCGTTTCCGGTAAGTTCGATAAGGAATAAAATTGATTTGTGTTTTATTTGAATGAATACATTAGAAGTATGAAAGGTTTTAGGCCTTGAGATAAGGGTATAAATAAATACATGTTTAGCTATAGAAATTGTTTTAAGATTGATATACATTTTAGATGAGTTTTAAATCACCTTAGCGATAGATTTATCAAAGAGTAACAGCCTTTAATATTGATATAAATTAGGATAACAAGAGTAACTTGGTATGACATTCGAAAAAAGTGGTAAGTAAAGTAAAGTTGACATGTCCGTTTCTTAGTGATCAGGAAGTCATGGTGATGAAAATTTCACGAATAATTATTGACAATAAAGAGGTAGATTTTGTGATGGATAGTAAATTCTCAGCTTTCTTGATTAGATTCGAACAATAACTCAACTTGTCAGTGTCGGACGATTCCAAAATATAGTTGAAACCTAAAGTATTTTTAAAGTTTTATGAAATAAACACTGATCAAGACAAAAATCTGTAAAACGCATTATTTTTATCTCTAAGCAGTTGAACCTTGCAAAAATAAAATTATAAATTCACTTAACTAATGAACGTACACAGCCATACAGCTTTATTCAACTGATACACAAATTTATATACATTTTTATTCAATTTTTGGAGTTTCAGTTCTAGCATAGGCTTTGCTTAAAATTGTGATTCCTCCAGTTAGATGTTCGAATTCCGGTTAAAATACGCAGCCAGTGCTGCGTCCCGGTCTTAAAGAGGTATTAATGGTATTAATTTATATTCCCACGTAAAATCTCATAGACAAACACAAAATGCCAAGTGTGATAAAACTCATCCGCTCTTTTCTTAAAACAGAGCGTCATGGACCTGGTTTCCTGCAAAACCGAATGACAATCTTATTCCGGCGAAAATTAAAATCTGCTCAGAACTGTAACGAAGTCTGACCACAATAATCCTCTTTCATGCCTTTATGGATGGTTCCTGAAAACACAGTTTCTGTACATAAGATTTATTTACACTAGAGATTGCTTAATGGTCGAAATTCGACCATAAAATATTTAAGTTTTTAAGATTTGCTTTGATTTGTTTGCATTTTGTCGTTAATCTGAAACCAACGTCACAACCCACTGAGTCCACGTTGATTTTCAAAATTTGAAATTCATTTACTACAATTTAAAAAACTATATTAAATTTTAGTGGGATTTTGCACATACAGGATTACTTTTCTAACGGTGTGCTTAGATTTTTCCTACAATGCCTACGAGTTGAGAAAAAGGATCACAAAACTTAAGTCTCATAATTGGCTACTAATATACAGACAGAGATCGCCTAGAAACTCGACCAACTTCAAATAGAGAAATAGGTCTAACTAATTTTGAAAATGATTTACACGCACCAAATATGTTTTTAAATAAATGGGATCCGAAAGCTGCACTGGAAGTCTAAATCTTTGACTATTTTTTTTCTCGCCTCAGGAGTATATAGTTTATGTACTCATCCCTCATTCATACTTAGCTTAAAGTTTTAATTCTTTCAAACTTCGTTAAAACTCATGAATGATTAAATATATATTCTAAATATATTATTTAATAAACATATTCAAACGATAAGTTCCTTAAGATTGTTGAATCCTCACATATAAAATATAAATCCTATGGAAATTCGCTGAGTATGAAGGTCTGCTTCGACGGAGGTATATTCTTTTTCTCCCTTTCTCCATAATTATTTTCATACCATCTCCCCTCCCTCCTTCCATACCCTCCTTACTTTTCTCCCCCTCCTCTCTCTTTCGATCTCTTCCTCCCACCATCATCAGAACTTGATATTTTATCCATTGTCCAACAATAACAAAAAATTGAATGAAAAGTTACAGTCGCACGTCATGTCGCACGTCAGTTATTTTATTGGATGATTGATAATTTAATGTTTTCTTTCCCTTTTAATGGGAGCACCAAATAAGGCGCGTGAGTGCTGTAAAATAGCGTTCATTATTTGTTTAGAAAGTTAAGCAAATGTAATACGATCGTATGTTAAGGTAAACACAAATTTATACGTAAAATTTCCTGAAAAACACATTTTGACAGTACAACACTAGTTATTTGTGTGTTGAGTGAGCAAAGTACAACATTGTCTCACGATTGAAAATATTGGCGCGCGAGCTTGCGAGGGCGACAATTTCCACGAGGGCGACAAGATGTTTTACCCTCGAAATACACACACCATGTTTCCCTCACCTGCAATAATAAATATCCTGACAATAAAAATTTATTTTATTCACTTCGTTAGGATTATAAATAGCCATTTTGTTTCATTCTGCTAATAGTGCCTAAACCCGAGTAGCTGCAACCATGTATGCACCAGCATCATCTTGCATGCATGATGCATGCATGCGATCAGTTTATCGTTCTTTATCGTTGTGTTATCAACGTTCATACATGCTTAATTCTTAGACGCTCTCACAGCTGACCGTTGTTAATGTTGATTTGATGTTGTTTGTTGTTGTTAATCATTATTCCACCTGCTAAATATAATGTTATCGCCTACATTTGTTGAGCTGCAACACAGTTTCATGTGTGCATTGAAATTTTATGGCACTCAAATTTTTGAATTATTGATTTCAATGTTATTCTGATGGGTTTACTTTGTCTCCCGCCTAGAGACAAACACTTTACTCCTGCTGGAAGACAAACAATTATTTTACTCACCCATTACAAGAAGTAAATAACATAGCAGGTAGGGAAACAGAGCAGTTGGGGGAAAACAATTTTATTTAGTCATTTCAGCTGAGGTTTAGCAGACGATTTTATGAGTTCATAGTTTCTGCCGCCCCCCTCATTTCGTCCTCCCATTTATATCTGTTATGTCTCCATCTTACTTAAGCGATTACATTTTATTTTCTCCCTGCAAATTAAAATGGAATGCATTTGATTGTTATGTCTCCACCGAATGGTCCTAATTTCAATAAAATACTTGTAAGTGAGAGAGAGCCAGAGTCATTTCAGCACGTGCCCCACATACTCTATTCTCACTCAATGCTACAACAAAACATCTGACTGGAAATTTTTTGAAATGTTAAATTCAAATTATTTTTAGATTGTTGTATTTATTTATCAGATGGAAGATATATCTTTGCGCAATTTTTGCATTCACACAGTATGTTTCTACATCTAGTTTTTAAACTGTGACAAATAACATGTGATAACAGCCACGGTGGTAAATATTTAGTTCTGTTTTCTACGAACCCAACCCACTTGATCGTACGAACCCACTTAACCGTAGAGTCAAGTGAACTGTACAGTTCGCGTATTATATCTCCGGTTATGGCTAGTACCAACCGTATCATATCATATTTTAAACATATGAGTTTGATAAACACAGCTTTTGACAAACAGCGGAACTGTAGAACAATGTTTTCAGAAAAGCACCCCTTCAACCCCCCCCCCCCCCCCGTGGCTTGCAACCAGCTGACTCTGCCATAGCCGAAGATATAATTCGCGAACTGTAATGGATTATAATGGGATTATATACACCTACAGAAAAATTCTATTCTATCAGTGTGCACCGAATAGAATAGGAAGTACGAAGCTTGTCTATTGGTAATTCACTTTAAATACAAAAGTATTGACTTCCGTATTTAAATTCAATGGTTATAAAAATAACCTAACTGAATCGGCTGAATACAGAGTCTAAAACACTTAACACACCAATAATTCAATTTTTTAACATACTTTACCCTGTATCAACATACTGGTTTTCACAGAAGTGATAACTACATTATCAATAAATATTACAAGGAGTCACATGTCTGGGTCGCCCTGTTTGGAGACGCCTTTGAACTTGAAAGATAAGCTTATAAAATTCAAAAATAAACTTTAATTGATGTTAATAATTAATGCATGATGTATTGGAACAGCCTTGGTTTCAATCTTTTTTTTTGTAGAGATTTTGTCCAATTCCAAAATGCTTAGCACAATGAAAAGTTTCCAAAAAAAGATAGAACTTTGGTGTTGATATGTATAAAAGTTTCGTTGATAATATCAAGTTCAACTTCTCGATGCAGTTGTGCATTTTGAATGAACCTGGGAGGAACCGGATCTATTTGCACTTTTAAATTTTGAAAGTTTGAATTTTCTACATCTTGATATTGTTCCAAAGAAGAGTGTATAGGCTTCCACAGTCGTTTTCACAAGATGTTAAATTCTTGACTTCTGGGCAGGACCGCGTCGTACTGTCGAAGATTTCCGCCGACGTTTCTGAGACATTGTAGCACTCCATCTTCAGGGCGAATAACGCAGTCGCGTACAACACTAACTGTTTTATCACAAAATCTTGATATTGTTATTTAAGTTTTTTTTTTAAGAATAAAAACGTTTACAGTCCCTCTTAAAACTAAAACTATCTAATTTTACCACGATAAGACCACCAAGCCTGGTGAATCCCTACTGCATTCAATACGCGGGTCTCGGCCAAATCGATAAATAAAAACCCGATGCGGGTGGACGCCGGGATGACACAGTGGAGACGCGGTTTGGAGGCAATATGGCCCAGAATAGCCGCTGGCGGGGACCCAGAGCTGAGACATCTCGCCCGCCCATAAACTACTGTCACTGCTAACTAAACCGCGGGTGCCGCAAACTGCTGGGCGGCTTTGTTAAAGAGACGTGATGTCTGTTTGAAATTAAGTAGTGTCTTTGTGTTTTTCCTTTTTCAAAATCAAAAATATTTTAATTACTTTTTTTAATTTTCTTATAACAACTAAGGATTTTTATTATCCGTTTTTCAGTGGATCTAAATGCAGCTGCCTCCATCAGCAAATCTAACAGGGGTTTTTTCAGGAGAATTGGGCCTAGGACCTACTGTAGCAAGATTGTTAATGGAGCTTTAAATTACTTAAGAAATGATTTTGACCTCTCGTTGTGGGCAGTTAACAAAAGAACAATGTTTTAATTTTAAATGCAACTCTCCTGTCTTCATGTCTATTTCATAATAGTCTAATAAAGTATTTGGAATGAAGCTTAAACATGAAATATTATAAGAGTAATGAAATACCAACCTTTAAATAACTTTTTAATCCAAATAAATGGAACATGAAAGCTTAAATTACCACTTGTAGGTCTTGGTATGAATATAGAATCTATTATAGATGTATTTCTACTATGTTTTCCCCTTGCAATATTTTCGCATGACGTAAGAGTAACAAATGTTTTGTTGGTCTACATCTTATTTTTACAATTCAAACTTTTATTTATACTCTTATATGAGCATTGGTATCTTGCGTGCGTGCTTCCTTGCTTGCATAATCATCTCAAAAACGGCTCTCTTTAAATTTCCTTTAAAGTCTGGAAATAAGTAATTCATGGCTCGAAAATGGTCTACATACATTACTTGGCCAGATAAAATCTAATAACGTAATAAATTAATTTAAAAGCTGTAAAATTTTAACATTGCCCTTATAAGTTGCCACGATAGCAACAAAATAAACAAAAGCAAAATCCTAACAGCTGTTTACAAACTACAGCTATATGGGAAAAACACGGTGTGTGGGATAAAGATTGCATGGAGTAATAACAAGTGTATTGATAAATATAATCAAATTGTATTGTAGTGATTATATGAACTGGTAAATATAAAATAATACCGAAACGAGGCTCCGTCCACCAGGTATAATGCTTCTTTGATTGGCAGGGCCAGCTTTGTAACTGTAAAAAATCTTCTCGCCTTAATCTATCAACTGCAAAGATCACGACTATTCAAGTTAATCCAACGTTAGAGCAGCCAAAAATCAGGCATTAGTCATTCTAGTATATTTAGAAAATGTTTACAGGTCCAGTAAACACAACGCCTGTTAACGCAGTTATTTTATCAACACAATGTGTGTTTGCCAATGGCTGGCCATTGTTTTCCCGAAACCACCTGGATTGTTCCCCCCAAGATATTTGACCAAGTTTGGATAGTCTGTATTAACTATTAAATTTGATCATTATGGTTTTTGAGATCAGAACTCCTCATGCAGTTCTGAGCCGATTAATTGAAAACATCTCAGCGTAAAGTTTATTGTAAGAAAATAAAATTGTCTTATGAAGGTCAGACTTAAGAAAAACTTCCATTTAGATTTTACATGCGGAGGTAAATATCGAGTCAAACAGCTGAGTACAAATCTTTTCACAGTTTTCTAGCAAATCTTTCTAGTTGGAGTTGAAACCAAGCAGACTTTCTGCAACTATTTAAAAATGAATATTCTATAACTTGGGGATTTAGGAAAGGCCACATTTAGCCCCTTCATGTTAATATTTTGTGTTGGTGTTAATTACAGTATCTAGCATTTCTGGAAGGTTAAAAAATGCTTTAATATTTAATGAGATGTTGAAACGCAATTTACATTAAAAAAATAAAAACTACGTTTGCGGATTTTTAATCAATTGTGGTAAAATTGTAAATATGTTTAGCTTTTCAAAAGAAAAAAACATTTAAAATTTATCGGAATTGGATGGGATTTATGAAGGTAATTTTACATCAATAAGCCTTAATTTTTGGTTCAAATTAAATTTTCATTGTATCCAAATAAAAAATTGATTTGGGTATAAGGTTAAAAACCATCATCAACATTGGTTATTATAAAAACAGACATAACGGTTAGGAATCCTTATACTAACATTAAAGCATCGTCTTCTTAATAACTATTTGACTTGTTACAGTTATTTCCAAGCCATCACACCTGTAAACATAAAACGATTGAGTGAATTTAAAAATTTAAGTCTTTATTTAATAGATGCATGCCTCATAGATTAAACAAGGGCCCTGTTAATTAATGATCCATAGTTTAAACGTCGGGGTTGTGTTCCAGGGACTCTCCTACTCCCACCTAAAAAAGGTCAATTAAACAAATTTTTATTTGTAGTATACGTTGCTTTATTTCTAGAAAGAGAAAAATTCCTCGAAAATCTATATGTACATAGTCGATATTCATACTCCTCAAACACACAAGCAAATATTCCTTCCTCTCCAAGCATAAAGCGAACTTTTTCTCTGATTTTACAATTAAATCATACTAATAAAGACGATCATTAGTCTCTACTGCTTAGAAACATTACAGGCATTCTCACTAAACAATTAAGTGCAAGCAAGAAGACAACCAAACAAACCAATTATCTGTCGTATTATGTTATTTATATTAATATTAAAATTGTTAATGTTATATCATAACGATTCACTGACTGAAAATCAGAGAAGTCAGAAGTCCGAGGAACGCCGAGGGTGATTGATAGCCCGTCCGTGCCAAGTATTTTGTAGATAGCCACTTCAAAGTGTCCCCAATGTGAATGGATTCGGCATGTAAACAAGCCGTCGACCTCTTGTTGAGTAAGGGGGCTATTTTTAATGCACGTTTCTTCGTTGATATTCTAAGGTTTTTTTCTTATTATTATGCCTCTCGCAAAATTGGAAAAAGCTTAATTTGGTATGACCCTCTAATTCTGTTGTTTTACTGCCCCTCCAACGGCTTGCTATTAAAATACTAGGTGAAATATGTGAATCGATCATCGAAAAAATAACAAAATCCAACAAATTTAGTAGTTTTCATTGTAAACCTAAGTACTTTCTTTCTTCCCATTAACTTTATTGTATAAAAAGAGGGTGGGCGTGGGCGGCCTCTTTTTTACCTTGCTTTAGCCCCGTCCACATGGACTATTGATCTATGCATGGACGTTATCAAGCGAAGGCAAGGAGTGAGCCGGTACAGTACAAGGGTGAAAAGTACTGCTAAAAGTATGCGACAAGCTCGAGTCTCGAACCTGCGACGCAATCAAACAACAAGGTATTCAATTAATGTTTTAAGGTAATGTTAATTTATTATTACTGTATTTTTTTGATTAGGATTTTTGCGGACATTTGCCATCACTGATTAGTAAAAAAAAAAGTTTATTAGTCATGCCATCACTGTTTTTTACTAATCAGTGATGGCAAATGTCCGCAAAAATCCTAATCAAAATATAAAATCACCATCACCAACAATGAATTTCAAACAAAGAATTACTGTATTGTTTGAGCATTTAGTCTCTAAATTTTAATGAAAACGAAAATGAGGACTTTCACAGGTTATTTAGCAGGCTCGAAACTTCTGGTTACCCTCTCTCACGTTCACCTTTCAGTATTAAAGTTCTATAAGTCATGCACTCCAATTGACAAATTATAAGTTGTACTAAATTATGTCAAAATTAGCTGTTGAATTTGTAATACAATTTTATGAATATTAGTAAACAAATGTGCCCATCAAATGTAATAATATTAATCTAAAATAAGGCCTGTGCTGAAAGGCAAATGTGAAAACGAGAGTGGGACAAATATGCAGTCTTGTACAACCCTACCTCATAATTCAGCCTTCATAATCAGTAACATTACATAAGACATATAACCCAACATACAAAGTTCCATTTAAATTCGTCCTTAACACATTAAAGGTATCCGGTGGAACCATAAATTTCATTCACGAAAGGTTCATTTCATAAACCTACCACAAAGTGGGAACTTATTTAAAATTTCTTGTCAAACATAATTTTTATATGGCTTATGAAGCAAATGCGTGCGTGAATACACAAATTATTTCTTTTTCTATTTACCTTTTTCGCAAAGAAATGTATGAATAGGAGGGAAGTACAAAAGCCGTTCAATCTTTGAGGGTGACATGTCGCCATAAGCGGTTTACAGGGGGTGGGCTCCTGCGGCGACTTACATCAAAAGTCGCGCCAACAGCGATATTAGAATGGAGATATTTCGTTAAGAATGTAATCCTCGACTGAACATTTCCAGCAGAGTTAGCGGCACTCATACGTGCAGCCTCTTGTGCTTTTATTCTTTAAACGGAGTAAAAAGTGTTTCTTACTTTTCAGGTGTTTCATATTAGGTTACTAACCAAAAATATTGTATGGTACTATGCACTATCTTGATGTTACACTAAACTGCAAAGACTTTGCCAGGGATTGAACTAAAACTTTGTATATTCTCCTACTTCTCTTTTATAAATACATTTTTGCTAAGCTCGAATGAACAAAAGTGGGAAATTCGCCAGATTGACTTATACGAAGCTTTAGCCTGATATTTGACAGGGAAGATCTCCGAGCCGAGCTGAACACCTGTAACAACTAACGAATCTGAAGGGACTGAAAGAATGTTATATCAATGCATATGTTATATCGTGATCTGTTAATGTTAATGGAGGAGTCTAGTTTTTAAAGTGTTGTATCAAAGGAGTTTATTATACCGAAGTTTCTTTATCAATTTTGTATTCTAACACTTTTTATTTGAGGCAGAAGTCCTGCAATTGCTGTAAACTAAACAGACTATACTGTGGCATTACCCCGATGGTCCCTGCCGGATTAGGCGACCCTTCGCTGACACAATAGAAACGCAGTTTGTAGCGGCGAGAACGCCTAATCCGGCAGGGGCCATTGGGTTAATGTCAGAGTATAATTACTTGCTATTTCAAAAAGGAGTGATATTGTTACTGAAATCTGTATTATTTCATATGTTATCTGTTCTAACTAATCATGATTCATACTCGCACTGTGCAGTTGTAGCAGCACAGCAGTAGCTCATTGCAGAAGGTACACAAACCCAGCACATTCCTCGTCTCAGTATGAGTGTCGCTGCGAATGTTGGCGTCTTGCCCGCGTCTCCCGCGGTATTCACAGATTCCCGCCAGGCCGCAGATTAAATGATCCGGGCACATCCGTTTCCTCTTACATCCCTTCCTCTTATGTCCTCATATTCTTGGGCGAACGTTTTATACGGTTTAAAAATACCAGTTTTATAGGATACACAATAGTTTCGTTAAAATAATACGGGTGTTTTTGTCCATAACCAACAGAAAACAAAACAACCTCAAAGACGAAACATCTTTTGGTAGTAGCTTAAGATGTACAGTCACTTTATAATACTCTAGTGCAAAAAAATCATTTTTTTAACGCCAAATGAAGAAGTAAAATTAAAGTATACATTCGGAGATATAATTAACAGATTAAACAGGAAATACATTTCTTTTTCTTAAACGTCAGTAACATGTATTACGCATTGATTGTTTTTATTTAAAAAAAAAAATAAATAAATAATGAAAAATAAGTCATTCTTCAGGTTTTTGAGGCTATGCTGATATTATGGTTATTTTCTTTACGCATAAATCAGAACAACTTCCCAGGACGGTTTTATAGTGAAATTTATTTTTTAAACCCAAAACTTAAAGCGTTCTTAAGAAAAGGTAAGTATATTGGGCAACAGGGAGGATCCCAATTTTGCCTCTGTCAGAATGTTTTCTAATGATTATCAGGCCTCTAGGTTAACAAAATCCTTCGTTATCATTTCCCAAATAAGTGGAATCATTTAGTTGATTTCTTAGTTGAAATTTTGATCTCTACCTATAAGTCAAAAGTTTTACAAGGTGCTTATCTGCTTTAGATAATGAATCAGACTGCCATCCTAAAGTAATAGTTTCAACTCGGACCTACAACAAAAATACTAGTCTCCACCATTTCTGTATCGCATATATACTTCATAAACTCCACTCAATTTTAATTAATAATAATGCCAATAAATATTTAAGAACTGTATCATTCAACTCAACAACTTTCAGCCACCTAAGGTATGTATATTGTAGCCGATCCTTATATACTTGTGGGACAAAGCCCCTGGCCCTCAGAGAAATCAGGATATATGTCCCATGGTCCGCCCCCCCCCCACGCCAGACGCAACATCCCCGACCCTCGCACCAGAGACACCACTCCTGGAGTGTCTTATAATAATTGAATCGCTTTAATCGCACCATTTTGAATCTTCGAAACTTGAAGCAGCTATAGCAATTACAGGGCCTTAAATTTTACTATTTCATTTCCGGTGAAATTTTGTATAAAAAAACCTAATTTTTTACTCGCCATATTATGACTTGGAAACCAGAATTCAGAATCTTTGTGGATAAATGGTTAACAAAGCGTGACTGCAAAAATGTGGTCTCATTTGTGAATACTTTAGTAAATTTTACTAGACAATTTGTAAATTGTTTTGCTCCTTGCTTGGAATTGTTATGTTGTTGTTTTCCAATAGTTACTTTTATGTACCGCTATTTGCTTTTTATTAGGATGAAAAGTATATCTTATTAAGCAAGCTTTAGTTTTTAAAGTCAATATACCACACTGCATGATAGCACAAAAAGCCCATAAAACATAACCTGCGTTGAACCTTATCTTTTACTGCATTTATAAATAAATAATTTATACAATATTTCTAAATTTTAATTTAGCTGTAAATCACGTTCAATAATGAACTATAAAGGAATGAGATAACTCTTATTTTAAATGAACATTACATCTAAGTGTTAACTCATTACGAGTTTACAAGAACAGATTGCTCTCATTCACCCCATCTGTAGGCAAATGAAGCAACCCGGGTGTTTTAAAGGTTCCTCGGGGCACAGTTGAATCAGCGACAGCGTTCTTTAATGTGACAAATTATCTCGGAAACTCTTTTGCTTTTCTCTTAGACGAACAAAATGATTCCCAAGAGAATTGCAACAAAACAAGATAATATTTTGTTTCCTTAATTTTGAATGTTTACGATAAACTTACATAAGGAATGATTGTAAAACATAGGGAGTTTTACAGTTTACGATAAAACAGCCGATAAAGGTTAAACTGTTAAATCAGCTGATTTTATACATTTAGCACAATGCTAAAGAATACCGTTTAACGTTTATCGTACTGTTTTACCGTGGATGGCAAACTCCCTATGAAGCCTAAATTTAAATGTTCTGCTTTGCCGTTATCTTAACGTTAAATTCAATTTTGTATAAGGTTGTACTAAATTTAACTTAAAATCATAGGGAGTTTTTGCCATCCACGGTAAAACAGTACGATAAACGTTAAACGGTAATCTTTAGCATCATGCTAAATGTATAAAATCAGCTGATTTAACAGTTTAACGTTCATCGGTTGTTTTATCGTAAATTTCAAAAACTCCCTAATTTTTCATTATTTTAATCTGACCTATACTTAAATATTAAACCTGATCATTGTTCTGGAGTGTAAAGATACTATTTTGAACATTTACTTTATCGTTTTGTACGGCTGTATGGGGTTAGTAAAATTGAATGAGCGGGTTTTATTAATTAATTAATCGGTTAGCTGAAATAGCATTTTTATGCTAAAATCAAAAAAAAGTCATGTAATGAAACTGGCGTTTGAGTGTAGAAAACCTGGTACAAATATTTATCTTCCCTCCAATTACTTGGCGTCTGCTTTCATAGAATTTTGCGTAGAACATCCTCCACTGACAATTTAAAAATTCTTAAGAAATAATTTAAAATTTTTTTAATGATGTTTTAACAATTAATTCGATAAATAATAGTGCTGAATGTGCCTACGAGGACATATAAAGTACGTATTGCATCATGAAGAAGGTAACGATTGAAGGGTTTGATGAGCTAATGCACAGTCCACTACACTAAGCCAAGTGGTCTATTGCATACATTCTACGGATTAGATTAGAGCCGGATTCGAGGAGGGAGTACTAGGGATAATTGTTTGTACTGGCAGTGAATCCATGCTAAACTGTCAAGCTTAACATTTTATATGTGTTAGTTGATTAGTATGAAACTAGTATTACGACTAACAATTTAACTATAATGTTTATCACAATGCATATTATCCTCATTTTTCTTAAATAAAATAACTATTTTATGTTGCTGTAAAACGTTATACTTAAATTGCTGTCGTCAATCCTAGAGCATAAGATGAATTTCTATGCTTATAATTTAGATTATTTTAAATCATACCTTCTAAATAGTTCTTTTGAATGCGAAAACCCTCAACCTCATTAATCATAAACCAATGATATGATCATAAATATCATTCATAAATATTTTTATCACAAAGGTTCAACATTAAGTTGTTTTCCAACGAATTAAGTTGTCAAAGAGAGTCAAAATGACAGTCTTTAGAAGTCGCTAGAAGTCAAAACTATAGTCTCAGGCCCCACATTGTTATCATCGACCCAATTAATTCTCCCGCCCTTTAGCACGAGAATTCCGGAACAGTTGTCAACACAGCTGTTTGTTTATCAGTTAGTCGCTGCATTGTTCTCACCTGAAGCCAGCTGACTCTGTCTGCAGCGCGGTTATTCTTGGCGGGAGTCGCCGCTGTGCTCCGTAGCTGAAGGGTTCGCAGACATGTGTTAAGTGGTGCCTGTTTAGTTGAGTGGAATTTTGAAGGGTATCTTACAGTTTCGTATTTTAATACTATGTGTAGCGATAGTTGAGAAAGTAAGTTAGTTTTATTGATTTATGTTATCTTTCAGCACATTCATCAATAGTTTATAGAATAGTTACTCATAGTTTGTAATTGTGTTTAAAATGCATATCTAAGCTGTAACGTTACCTAAACTAAAGACTAAATTATAATTTGATTATACAACTTATCATTGTGGTAAGGACCCAATCATAATAAATATTTTATATCAGTTTGATTTATGGTTTAATTGTACGTTTTATTCATCTATTTTATTTCCATAACAACACACACCACAATTTTTAAATCTTGAAAAAATCGTTTTAAATCAAACTCCACTGCATTATTAAGTAATGAGATGGGTGAATAACAACATTGCAACAAACTTTAAAATTTATAATTGATAGTGTTAAATGAATATTAAATAATTTCTTGTTTTGCATGACACGTGTTGCTTTTTTGTATATTTACCATCCTGTATGTAAATACAGTGTAAGTGTAAATATATTTTTAAGTGTTGCAAAACGTTTTAGCGAATTTCCTTAAAGGAATAAGCTATTACGGTAGTACTCATGGTAAGACTTAAGTCCGAGACCATGTTAACTTTTCATTTTGGGGTCCCCAGAAGCAAAAAACACCATTTGTTCAAATTTATATATGTATATATATATATATATATATATATATATATATATGTCTGTTAACACGATAGCGGCCGTAAATTTGGTCCGATCTTAATGAAATTTGGCACAGACGTGTAAAGTGGTAATCACTCGGACGAGTTCGTGAACCAGCCCGATCGGACCACCGGAAGGGGGGGTAAAGGGGGGTAAACCCACCCAAAAATGCGTTTTTTGAGTTTTTCACATAGAAAAATGAAAATTTATCAAATTTTTGTTGGCACCATTGAATTCAGCTCAAAAAAACAAACAATTTAGTATTTTGAATCACTGCTCTATGTCCATTGGTTACCGAGATATTGAAAGTGGTAATCACAGTACGTTGTCTCAATGTTAACCTTATGGGAAATAAGTAAAATTCTATATCTCGCTTATTTCTCAACATATCTTGATAAAACTTGGTAAATGGCTTCTTCTAGTTCAGATCTACTAAATATTGAATTAAAACCAACCAGTTTAAACATCCCTGTAGCAGCAAACCTGCATACTCATTCCCCATGTTATTCTTAAGGAGCTTACAAAAAACATGTCAAATCTCGCTATGTTGGATTAACATATGTTGTTTTGCATTTGAAATTCGCTGAGTGTGCAGGTCTGCTGCAACGGGGGTATTTTTATTTACATCCAGTAAATTATTGCTATAAATTTAATTGTAAAATGATACTAGTGCTGACTATATTATTTACTGATTCACTATGTAGTATTATGAAAAGTTTATGCAAAACGCAATCCAACTGATTCCAAATACACAAACTTACTCTGCAAAACTTTAGCTTTTACCTCTCGTTACAAAATATCAACATCCATTATCTAGCTAGCACTCTAATTTCATTTAGTCTCTTTTTATACATGTGCACATTTTCAAGCTGGGAGTTTTCATCAGTTGGCAGTCGCTGGCGGTGTAAAGTAGGTTGTTCCGATACGTGAGGGAGACGTTTGGCAGCGATACAGTGGCTGACAGATCACCTCACAGGTGGGACACCCGAGTCCCTACCTACACCGGCATTTTTTTATATTGAGATTATATTAAACTAAGGGGCCCATGCTTAAATTGCACATTTTAGTATTATTTCCGTTTGGGAGAGACTCGCTTACGATTAAAAGAAATTGTATGGCTTTCAAGTCAAACTTTCAAGTGAAATTTAAAGGTCTCACCTAAATAAATAGGAGCTTAGCTGAACAAAACACACTAATTGTTCATCACCCCAGCACTATGAATTTTAATTTAACTTTTGTCACAATAGTAGTATACTGGAAGTTTTTTTTCGCGTACTCATACCCTAACATCATCTCTAAGTCGCTGCAAGTAGTAAGGTTGTGCAATGTCCCTTTGATGTTCTTTCAGTCTTTGTCCCTCCGCAGTTCTCTGTCTTGTCGAAGGTTACGTATGTTTATCCCTAGTTTCATCGATTTTTCTTTTTGCCTTCTACTTCCCTCTGTACCATAAAGATTGATTTTCCTACCTCAATTAGGCTACAATTATAAAAAAAATGTTTATTTAAGAATTAATTTTCATAAAGTGTATCAAATCTTGATTACAGTTGCAGACTCTCTGTTTTTGCAATGTATTTGTTTACAATCTGACTTAGTTAAAAATCCATCTGAAGGTAAACAGCTGTTAAATTGCAATCACATTTTAAAATCGTTACAACGCAAGTTGGTCAACACTGGAGCGTTGAAAACGCCCGCTAGATATAAATCAAAGGCTTTGGGGTCGAAGCCGTAAAAGACATTCCCATTTTAATTATCAGGTGCCGGTGCGCTATATTATAAGCTTTAAAATGATACCTCAATCGTAAAGATCGGTAAAGTAGGACGGCTGAAAAAATGATGTAACAGAGAAAACCCTTGTTGTATTAAGTAAATAGATTGTGGGGGGGGGGGGTGGAACAAATCGTTTTCTATACTTATTCTATACGCTTGGTGATTTTTTGGGACCAAAACTACCTCTCACTTCTGAACAGTTTTAGTCATTTAGGTGTTATTGAATATTTTCAAGAACACTTAAGGTTGTGTTGAAACCTCAATTAAGGTTTTTCAGGAAATTCAATGTCTGGAGGCCAGACTAAATGCACTAAAAAGCCCTTATATTTCTTATGTCCGTACGATGTAAAACATTGAAAGAGAAATTTTAAGAAAGAATCAGATTGAAGTAAACACTGTTTTCCAGCAATACAACTGGAACTAAAAATGCCATTGCGAGCAAAGCTGCAACAGTAATCAAGTATTGTTAAATTGAGCGTCAAGTAATACCTTCTTAGTATTATATTGTACGTTATTACAAAAGATATCTTATATTAGACAATCTTTATAAAAGCAAATTTTGTGACAGTGTATAAAGAAAACTGAGGGAAAACACTCTCATATTTGAGGTAATTTCATTTAACACTCATAACATCAATGTTTCAGCGCTTGTTTTGTTTTATAGGTTTGATTAAATATCAATTCAAGACAGGTCAACGCTTAGAACCAATGTAACACATTAGTAATTTATTCCATAGGTTGTATATAAATGAGCATGCTAAAAACACCCCAACCGCACGTGGTACGGCTACGTTATTGCTGCATTAATACCTAAAAACCCATGGTATTAGCTGGCGCTTTGAACAAGATATTTAAATAAACTCATAATTGCTAATTTAACTACTATTAATATTTTCGAAAAAAGTTCCATGCTTACTAAGGTTATAAGGTTATTTATATTTCAACATGGAGAAAATAAATAAATATTTCGTCTTCATGCGTTTTAATAGTTAAATCGGTATTGGTAATTTAAGTAGTAACAAATGAATTACAACTTTGTGTCGTTAAAGTAAAGTCATTTACTCATTTGCTTGTTAAAAATGAGTATAACCTTTAAGCATACTAAAGTAAACAACAAATATATTTGTTTGTAACTAAATTACTAAATAACTGATAATTGTAAAGAAAAAAAGTATGTAAATGAGAAATTTTGTTTTCATGTATTACATAGCATTCCTTGGAAGTCACTGACCGACCGCTATTCGCAGTAATTCAACCGTTGGTCGGTAAATGTCAAAGCGCCTAACTCGTTGACACTTACAATTTACCACCCTGCGGCGCTTACTCCGTCTCAACTAGCTAGTTTGGTCAAATATAAATCCGGATGTTTACATAAAATGCACATCAAACTTTGAACGTTAACCTCCAACATTGCTCTGTAAATTAATGCACACGGAGACACTAACCTTTCAATCTTTTCAATTGTATGAATTAAAGAGCTTAAACAATTTTGCACAGTATTTTAATTAGATCTATTATTTTTCATTGGGGAAATTTATAGTTTTATGTCGTTCTGACGGTTCATGTATGTTTACCTGAAACGTCAATTAAAGTTGAGTTTGTCTCTCTGATAAAATGTCGGTAAGTTCTCTAACGCATTAATTAGCACTATTTTAAATACATTTATTTGTTTATCGTTCCTTTCAATTTGAGATACTAATCGCTTATGCTTGATTTTAATTCGAACGAATCACTGTTCTCATTTTACTGCACATGACATTACATGACATTCTACTGCAACTCCCTAAAAAAGTTCCAAAATTTACCAACAACGATCAAAACATTAATCAGTCTCAACATGTGATAAATCTTTATAAAAAGTAATGTTTTTTTTAATAATGTTGTAATATAATGTTTTAGCATTTGACACATACGCATCCCCTATAGCTCTACTATACTCAATCAAATTTATTTAGTGCTATATCTTTCTAAAAAAAACCTTTTAACCGGTTTGACTAAAACCAAATTAAACTGTTTTCAAACTTTGTTGCAGAATAACATACGTATTGTTACTACCCAAAATCCATATTATATTAGTAATATTGATGTTGTAGTTTTTGCAGAACAATATACAGTGTATCAACAGGAACATGTTTATAAAAATATTTACCCTAAAGTCACGTAAAGAATGTTTGGCTTTCGAATTTGCTACTGAACTCGTAAAAGAGCCAGCAAACAATCTGGATATCGTTTGAAAACATCCTTCTATGAAAAGCTACTTCATGTACATTGCATATTTTATGAGCATTCCTTAGTTTTATGTTGCATGTTATTAATTTCACGTTGCCTTTCAAAGTTCGATCTTTGAGTGTGTCTTCTTTTTAATTTCGTTTTAATTTTTTCGGTTTCGTCACAAGGAAACGATGTTAAAGATTTTCCTAATGATTCTAAGTGATGATAATAATCTTAAACTTTTTATTGTACTAAAGCTTACCTTATGTCAATGTTTTGTCATTTCTTACTTGTTTTCGACGTATTCATATTTCATCACATATTTCAAAAGCCTTTTTTCTCTGTTGCAATCTATGGAGCAACATATAGTCGTGCTGCGAGGTCAGTAATTATAGAGTTATATGTCCCACATGAGTTGTTGTTTTTGGCGGGAGAGAGGGCGCCAAACACGACGCAGGTGGACCGAGGCGTACCAAAATATCCCGCAAAAAATTGGAAACCTCTCACAAACTGTAACTTGCCTCTGAACAGAGGTTTTGTGAAAATCTATGCTTGAAAAAAGTTTTGTTTAATAATGTAGATTAATACACGAATTTGAACGATTCGTAGTTCGTTTACACCTTTTAACTGTATCGTATACATGAAAAAAGTTCAATATCAAAAACTATTTTTATGCTTATGTTGACTTGTTCCAGGATGAGGTCACCCTAACATTGAATTCTGTCTCATTAGTTATTACAACATTATAGAAAATAATACCGGGCAGAACCGCATTGCCTTAACATTTACAAATAGACGGGAAATTGGCACAAAAATTCAGAGATCGTAGATTACATAAGATATTAAGAATTTATTCATTTTGCAGACATTACCGATGATATAGTATGTTAAACTTGCAACAATCTAAAATTTCATACTTATACCATTTTTAAAGATAATGTTTTTTTAATACCCTAAAACTATAAAAATTAGGAAATGATTACATATCAACACTATATGTTTTCATAAAACGTGACTAGTCTACTTATATAAAAAAATAAGGTATTCGTTCAGGATTTGAACTTTTAATAATTGGATAACTATTGAAGTCAACAACAGCGCCACATTTGAGGATGGGATATCAAAAAGAGTTTAATACGACTTTTGGACAAACATTAAAAGCATAAAACATAATTAAGGCATTTTCCACAATATTTACTAACAAGTTCCTGAAATCTCAATTGTTTATAGAACGTGTTATTTAACAATAACGTGCGAGGCTCGCGGCGAGGCTGTTGTTCCTCCAGCCCGACCAGTGAATGTTCACTACCAACACATGATTTTGGAGGGTAAATATTTGTATCAGTCAGAGGCGGGCTGGTTAGCGTTCAAACACTTCGTGCGAAACTGTTACTTCACCAAGTAAACCGTTCTAAAAAGAGAACTGTCAAGGAAAACTGTTGTGAAGGGAAACGTTTAATGATCACTTTCCCTAATCTCAGATTAGATTTGAGCTGAAACGACTGCCTTGAAATACCAGATTTATACCTCGGTTAATAACTTATTTTAGTCAAAAATGCCTTGCTTTTCTTTAGATGGCCGTGCTTTTACGACCTTAAGCAATGCCAACTGAAGGTATAAGCATATGTTAGTCATTTCGAACGACATTTTTTCGATAAGTAATGTTTTAGTGAATTTCCCCTATGGGGAAGAAGCTATTACGTAGGTCTCATGGTAAGACCTAAGCCCCAGACCATGATAACTTTTCGTTTTGGGGCCACCAGAAGCAGAAAACACCATTCTTTCGAATGTATATATATATATATATATATATATATATATATATATATATATATATATGTGTATGTGTGTGTGTGTATGTGTGTGTGTGTGTGTGTGTGTGTGTGTGTGTGTGTGTGTGTGTGTGTGTGTGCGCGTGTGTGTGTGTCTGTAAGCACGATAGCGGCCGTAAAAATGGTCCGATCTTAATGAAATTTGGTACAGACATGTAAAGTGGTAATCCCTCGGACGAGTTCGTAAACCAGCCCGATCGGACCACCGGAAGGGGGGTAAAGGGGGATAAACTCCCCCCAAAATGGGGTTTTTGAGTTTTTTTACATAGGAAAATCAAATTCATCGAATTTTTGTTAGCACTATTGAATGCAGCTCAAAAAAACAAACAATTTAGTACTTTTAATCACCGCTCTATGTCCATTGGCTACCGAGCTATTGAAAGTGGTAATCACAGTACGTTGCCCCAATGTTAATCTTATGGGAAATAAGTAAAATTCTATATCTCGCTTATTTCTCAACATAGCTTGATAAAACTTGGTAAATAGCTTCTTATAGTTCAGATCTACTGAATATTGAATTAAAACCACCAGTTTTAATATACCTTTAGCATCAAACCTGCATACTCATTCCCCATGTTATTCTTAGGGAGCCTACCAAAACATGTCAAATCTCGCTATGTTGGATTGAAATATGTTGTTTTGCATTTGAAATTCGCTGAGTATGCAGGTCTGCTGCAACGGGGGTATTTTCTTGTTACGTTAGTATTTTTTACTATGCTAGTTGATTTACCTTTTTATGCTTACACATTATCAATACATTTTACTTTATAAACACATATCACATCGAGAAAAGTCTTGAATTGTTTTCAAAAATAAAGCGTGAAGAGCTATGAATCTTCTAGAAAAAAGATAACTCAAGAAATAATAAAATAAATATAAAAAGAATTATTTTATAGTACGTAGAACTAAAACGTAAAACTCAGACATAAACACAAACGGAAGGTTCATAAACTAAAAATATCAGTTTGATTCGATACTTTTAATGAATACAAAAATATTTAGTTGGGAAGTGGGAAAATTCAAATGAACCAATCTAAGTTAAAATGAATGATCTAAGTTAAATCATATTTGATTGTTCTGATTTCAGTTTGACCTAAAACAGGATGTCACCAAACTTTTTTAAGGGAACTGGAAATTTAAATTCTTGAGAACTCTTGGTAATACAAAAATTACCTTTTCATCATACTAACTCAGAAATAACTGTTTTCTGCTTCTTTTTGTTCGCTCGAAATTTACCCATTGCCGTCCTAGCCCGGGAAAAGCTTTTTCCGGAAGTAAACAATCAGCTGATTTTCAGCAAACCAACGATTAATACTTTTTATTGGATAATTTTTAGAGGAATGTATTGGCAGCACTGGTAGCAGTTGCAAAGGTTTGTTCTGTTTGTTATAGGATAGGTTTGAAGTATTGAGAAACGTCCGTCAGGACGTAGAAACGGTAGAAACGTAGTTTAGAAAAGACAACGTTATGATTGAATAACGTTATGTTATTTTTCTGAGTACTTAGTATGATGAAAAGTGTCGTACGTTACACAGCCGGTTAGTTTTACTGTACTCGCATAAAAATTCCATGCTCGTCCAGCAAAACAGTACTTCCCGGCGTAGTAGCCTAATATACTGCTTCTACGGTATGAGCCATCGCCATCGAAATGGCAGAATTTCATCTCAAAACCTGCGTCGCAGGGCCAGTGAGGGGTCGCCTCAGCTCGGATTATCGGGCGGTCAGCGCCGTTCGCTAACGCGAGACAACGTGAATGTTAATGGAGGGTCTAAGCCCCATTAGCACAAACGGTCAACCCTTCGCTGATAATCAATTCTGACCGAGCGGCCGATTCAATTTGTTTGTTCTTTTCGGAACGGACTTGGCTTTGGAAATTAAAGAAAATTTGTTGTATGTGTTCGTTTAGCATTGAGTTAGACTTTATTACTTCAAATCATTTATTAGTGATGTAATTGTTTGGATATATTACTTAAAGCTATAAACCAAATATATTAGATCACGAACTCAAAGATTATTTTTAATTACTGTGATGAGTGTACTTTATCACCGTAATATAAAAATATAGTTGAAACGTACATTAAACTGAAGATATAATTTCATTAAATGTTCGATTACTACATTTTTTGATAAATCCAATCCGATAACATCAAAAGTAATTAAAGTAGTAACTTTTATCTAGACGAGGGCCAGGCTTAGAAGTTTCCATGGCCATGCACTGCAGCTTAATTATCTGATCGTGCACCCTCAAGGTTACGGCATTATTACCTAGCAAATTGCTATTGGTGATTGGCGGGTAGTAATAAAATACCCCCGTTGCAGCAGACCTGCATACTCAGCGAATTTCAAATGCAAAACAACGTATTTCAAGCAAACATAGCAAGATTTGACATGTTTTGTTAAGCTCCATAAGAATAACATGGGAAATGAGTATGCAGGTTTGCTGCTACAGGTATATTAAAACTGGATGGTTTTAATTCAATATTTAGTAGATCTGAACTAGAAGAAGCCATTTACCAAATTTTATCAAGATATGTTGAGAAATAAGCGAGATATAGAATTTTACTTATTTCCCATAAGGTTAACATTGGGACAACGTACTGTGTTTACCACTTTCAATATCTCGGTAACCAATGGGCATAGAGCAGTGATTCAAAATACTAAATTATTTGTTTTTTTTGAGCTGAATTCAATGGTGCCCACAAAAATTTGATAAATTTTATTTTTCTATGTAAAAAAACTCAAAAAACCCATTTTTGGGGGGGTTTATCCCCCTTTACCCCCCCTTCCGGTGGTCCGATCGGGCTGGTTCACGAACTCGTCCAATTGATTACCACTTTACATGTCCGTACCAAATTTCATAAAGATCGGACCATTTTTGCGGCCGCTATCGTGCTAACAGACACATAGATATATATATATAAATTCGAACGAATAGTGTTTTTTGCTTCTGGGGGCCCCAAAACGAAAAGTTATAGTGGTCCCGAGCTTAGGTCTTACTATGAGACCTACGGTAATAGCTTCTTCCCTATAGGGGAAATTCGCTAAAATATTGTTACCAAGGGGACCTATATAATAAAATAAAGTAAATTTAACCGTAAAAGCAATATTATGAATAAACCCCACTCTAAGAACTTTAAACTTAGTTTTGAAACAATAACGTTAAGATAGTAAAATCATTTAAAAACAAACTCAACCAGATTTAAATAAGCTCATCTTTAACAAAAGTAAAGGAACTAAGTTAGTCAAATTTAATCTTCAGGTCTTAGGCATCAAGGTTCTGATACTTTTTATGGAATCCAGTAATTCATTAAGACTGTTTTCCTTCCGCCCTGATTTCAGTTGTTTAATGTTACTCTTTCCATGATTAATTTATGGCAAAACATGTAAATAATTTTAAATGTGAGTCTGAATAAATCTATTTTTCTTCAAAAACACACACAGAAAACCCTAACGGTAGATTAAAGTACACAAAAAAGTTGTACATTGATGATTAAGAAACGTTCTAAGTTTTGGAGCCAAAGCTTGTGACGCCACCCGCGGACTCATTTTTAGTTCCATCGTAGCTCTGTTAGCCTTTTGGTCAAATAAATTCATTAACTCGATCAGAAGTGTCACGTACTCTCTGTTTACTCAAGATTAATTTTTCCCCAGCTAAATTTTACAGATGAGCTGCATCCTTCCGGTCTGTCTATGACATAACAATTTGTTTACATACCAAATATATACATTTAGTGGAAATGAACTTCTGTAGCTCTATATCTTTGCATCCGATGTCCAGTTTCTACGAAGGGCCAATGTGGGAATATGATCTCTTAGAATTTAACAAATGTTGGGCATCCTAAACTAATCACACAACACATATTCATTCTGTATCTTATAATAAAACAAAAAGTTTCTAATCGTATGTTAAAAAATACCCAGCTTAACCACATAAAATTAAATTCATTTGTATGTCGTCGAACACAATACTACGTTCAGACAAAGGTTATGTTTAGAAACCAAGTCGGCCAAGAAAAGACGGAGATGATATTAGTTTGTTGTCGTTTTCAGTTTGTTGACCCATTTGCCATCAAAACAGCGTCATCCCGTTGCCATTAATTTTTCTTCTTTTTTCCAATAATCAAATGAGAACACATTTCATTGCGTTTCAATATTGTTAAGATTATACCTATCATTAGAAATAATATGCTCAACTAGAATGTAAATTTAGAAAACTGCCAACAAAAGTAAAAGCATAACAAGTTTTATACCTATTAGATTTGAATGTTTCTTTTACGTAACTAAAAATAATGATTGCTTTGTGTCTGTTATAGGTATTCTATGTCCGCCCTTACATTTTGTTTAACCAATGTATTGCTGGATGAAAACTACTCCTAGTGGCAAGAAAACACTTACCGCTATACAATAAATTATGGTTATACAATTAATATAAGTAAATAAGTACGAATAAGAACTTGATAAACTAAATAAGAAAATTATTTAAAAAACATGTAGGGAAAGATTATAGATTTTCAAATTATCCTTTTTTAATTTTTCCATAAACTGTTATGATTCACAGTAACTTTAAAAGAGTTTGTGAAAATTATACAGAGTCAATGAGAGTATTTATTTTCATTCCAACCAATAAAAAAATACCAAGGAAAAGCTGTATTTTGCGAAATCTGTGGTTGGCTGTGTAAGGTACTTGATTCGTTAAAAGAAATACTGTTGAGAAACTTCTCACGCATTACAGTCTTAGGCGTGAACTATTATTTTGGCCCTTAAATAAAGTCATTATTATAACTTGTAGCTAGTTATTTTTTTCAACTTTTAATTTTTACTCGAGTAATAGAAATACATGTTTAATCGCAGCAAAAATCTTTACACATGCCTGTTACATAATTTCATCAACATTTAGAGTGTTATCTCAATAAATAAATAAGTTTTTGAGATTTTGAACAAACAACCATAAAAAATACCTAGACTGCGTCTGCTATGAGAGGGTGTGAACAGACACAGTGATGTAAGGGGCGGGTGTTAACGAGACCAGCGTGCATGGACCCTCTCTGATGATTCTCCTCTCGTCCTGTGTCCCCTTCCAAGACGATTTTCTTTCTTTTTCATCTTAATTACATTAGAAATAACGCGTTTGACATGCAGTGGCTTTTATATAGCTGTTTATAATAGTTGTAGGTGTTTACATGTTTTTTGTCTTTATATAAAATTGCAGATTTTTTAAATAAAGACACCTCATAAATTTGGTAAACATAAGTTGTTCAAAATGTCATAATGAATTATACATTCATCCAGAAAATCTCCAAGAAATAACTGAGCAAAGAATTACTATTTTAATGAATTTATTGTACAAAATCATATCACAAATCTGGAACTAAATTTGGTGTTGTCTTTTTCGAACAAATATTGTAAACTCTTTTGAAACATTGGTCACCACCTCTTCTCTTCACTATATCGCCACTTAAGGTCGCTAACACTATTCAGGCCTATTTTAAGGCGAATATCAATGAGTTATGAATGTGGAATGGGTATACGAAAGCCTTAGCTGGTTTTTTAAAATATTTTAAGTTATTTTCAATACTGTAAAAAAATTGTACATTATTTAAATCTTTTACTCCCTTTAGGCTTTAAGTTCCTCACCGAAAGATGCAGGGTGTTTTTTTTTTTTTTAGCGCAACCCATTTTTAAGATTGAATAATGCACATATAAATATGAAATGAGTATTGTTTTGTTAATCTTTACATTACGCAATATATTAATTAAGTTTAGTCACATTCAGTTTACATTATGTGTTCAAACAATCCGCTATTGGCATCTGTACAAAGTTGTGCTCTCTCCATCAAATTCCTCAACACGTGTTGCAAGATACGTCTTTCAATTTCTCGCATTAAATCTGTTATGTTTGTTTTGAGGTAATGAATATCCTGTGAATTGTTTTCGTAGGCCTTACTTATTATGTATCCCCAAAGAAAAATATATAGTGGGGTCAAATCCGGGGATCTTGCGGGGAATAATTGTTCACTGATAAAATAAAGCTTTGGGTTGCGTTAAAAAACACCCTTTATTACATTAGAGTATAATTCAAGTCATTTACTCAGTTTCTGATTCCAACAAAAAATTGCTGCCTCAAAGGATTTCGTCGGGGTTGATCACAAATTTATCAGCCTCCAGGTCGCCAGCAGCTGTGCCGCCGGATGACGACGTGAAGTGTAGTCGTAGGCTATAGATAGATTTGATTGTTCCACGCCTGATTTATTCCATTCCACAGTACATAAATCCGCAAATAGCTGAGTACCGGTACATTGGTAGGCTCGGCATTACACCTACATTAAACCTCTCAGTTTCGGTCACCTGAAAAAATCTCTTTGTTTTAATTTGTGCATAAACTTATCAATATTTTACAAGTGTCGTTGATATGTTGTGCAAAACAATATTATCTACTCGTAAACACACCTTTATCCTCAGAGATAGTGAAAATTGACTGTTACATTTAACTACCCTTCTCGAAACGTAAAGTCCGCCTATTGTTGAGAATAAACATCACAAGAAACAGATATGTAATGAAATATAAGAGTGGGGCTTACATCACAACTGTACTTTATATTGCACTTACACGTGACGAGAATGAAAGAAGTTTAATTTCAGAGAGAATCTTTTGTTTTTCCCTCTTCCTCCTACACAACTCTCAGCTTCCCCCAGCTCGTCCTGTTTTGTTCCACTTTCACGGTTTGCGCCTACTTCAGAACGCAATATCCTTTGATTATGGCGCCCTTGAAAGCTTTTTTCAATCAGTTTACAAGACGTTAGTGGTTCTGAATATGAATTTTATATGCTTAGCTTTAAACATTGGAGCTTATAAAGACAATGTAGTTTCGAATTAAAAACAAATAAGTCTTCTTATGTGACGATAGATCAAGGAAAACAGTGTATTTTGTTGTGAAAGCAACCTAAGTTTTAAAAGTCAGTGTGAATTTTAGTGGGACTACCATGCTAGCTGGTGGAATATTATACAATGCAGGGATGTACTAGCTGGGACTATGTATGAAGGTACACATGTAAATAAACATGTAGGAAACGGTAGCCAAGCGTTGGCAGTTCTCCACATCATGTCACGTTTTTGAGCCGGGTGGTTGGCCAAGTGGCGACGTAGTCGTGGCTAACTGTACAGGAAACCATTAAAATACACGATGTTGTGCTTCGAAATAAGTCGCCACGGACAAGATATGCTCAAAAATAACTTCCGCAACGAATAAGCACGGTCTATTTTTAGTGAAAACATAAATAACACGAGACATCCATGAAGATATTTTGCCTCTTCCACTACCGCTGTAAGATGTATGTTCCTTAACTACAATTAAGGTAGTCATCAAGAAGAATTAATTCATATTTTCCATCTAGAGTCATAATATTAATTAACTCTTAATTGCAGTTATAAGACCTTAACAAAACAAAAGATTGTTAATATTTAAAGCATTGCAAGACTTATTTTTATAACGTAATATTATTTCAATGGCAGTTGGCAGTTGCTCAAAATTGCTAATTGTTATTTCTGTACTCATCTTCTAACATTTTGCCAATTTTAAGTTGGTGGTTTAGGTTGAATTTTGCTCTTCCACTAATAGTTAAACGGACTCTGAAAACTCAAGGCCAAGAATTGATGTTACGGTTTATAAAATGTTATTCAGGGATTGCAGTTCATCAATTTCTCACGCCGATTTACTATTTTTCTATACCGCTAATTTGGTACATTTTGTACCTTCATCAACATAACTCATAATCACCAAGTTCATATCCTTGCATAAAATGCGGTTTATAATTAATTCCCCTGCAATTGTGTACTGGTAGTTGGCTCTACTTATTTAATCCTTAAATTAACTACATGCCGTACAGTTGAACGGAGCTGTTGAAAACTAAAATTAATTATCTCGTGGAGGAATGCCGTCTAAATTAAAACCCAACGTGCCTCAACAGAAGCGAATCCCGGGCTTGTGTTGACACCTGAAAGCGTAGTTAGAGTGAAACTCGTGCCTCGCATTTGTAAGTAAGAGATGTAGTCTTTTCGTTGCTACACATATATTTTGGTTTCCTACTGTCATACTTGTTAATCTTAAGTTAAACATTGATGTGGTTGGTTATAAGATCTCAAGAGATTTAAATGCTCATTCAAATATGCTAATTTAATTTTCAGGGTTTAGTTTAATTTTTATTTAGATAATTTCAACAAAGCCATTGTACCCAAAGCACATTTTTTAACCGTATTGAAGCTACGTAATATAATTATGTTATATTTACAACTTACAACTGACCAAAACTATTATCGTGTTATCGTTTCAAAAACGATCGATAAATTTTTGTCGAATCATCGTATTATAATTGTCTTGGCACACAATAGGATAATATTTAGAGGAATAAAACTTAGATTCGCAAAGAAAAACTTAAATATTTTAATTGATTGGTACTATACATAAACAAATAACATAGTGTAGAATGAATGCGAGGGATAATCAAATCAATAATTTTAATGAGAGTAAACTAAAAATAAAAACTCGTATGTATGAAACCAGACTTGAGAGATATGTAAGGGATTAATATTACTACACGTATTGTTACAAGAAAACATCACTTAATTTATTCAGCAACTGAAAAACAGACATGTTCTTTATTTATTAAAGCAATGAAGATAAGTTTAAGGCAACAAGCACAACGATTTCAGCATGATCTTTTGCAAAATTAGAATGAACAATTCTATTTGCATAATACGTTTTGTATATGCTGGATGTAAATAAAAAACGACTAACAACACTTAAACTATATTCACACATGTATTGTATTTGAGTACAGGATTGTAAACAGAATCAACGGTGGAATACAGCGATCGATTTGGATTGGTCTCACCAATCATCATCAGGCCCAATGGCAGACTGGCAGATACATCATGGCGTCTATCCCTACATTCTATTGGCTGCCGATATCTCCGTTGGAAACATGTGCTTGAATTAATTTTAAGGAGAGTAAACAAAAAATAAGAGTACCAACGTCGAAGTTCACTTGCTCGGTAATCAACTAGTCTTCGTTTTTTAAAGATTGTCCGTAAATATATAAAATTTGTGCCATGCGTTCGTTATATTTCTTGTTTACAAAACTTCAATTCATTAGAATTTTCTTCCATACTTTCAATGTTGGGTCCAACATTCTATTAGGTGTTTGGCGATATTAAATCTCACCGGCTTCTTGTTCCTTTTAGTCTGGATCCTGTTTCGACGGAACTTTCGGCAGCCAACAGGATTCACAATAAGGTGATTGGAGCGACCAATCGAGTTTAATAGTTATTGGGACATTTCGCGTATATTTACTACCTTATATATTGATCCAGTATAAGCAACAATATATATGAAGTGTTGTAAGACTTCTTCGTTAAATGAATATTTTATTCATGCACTAACGTGGAATAAACGCTTTAATGTAGGTCCGGGTTTATCCCGGGCACTTAAAAAAATTAATAAAACACTATAAACCTCTAAAAAACTATAAAACACAATATAAAAAATACTTGATTATTTTTTTATCCTCATACATTTGGCTAAAAGGATTTTTTTGTCCATCGTGTAGTCACATTCTAGGAGAAAAATAGCCTATTTTTCTCCTAGACTGTGGTGTAGCTAACGCCTTTATAGAAAATCCTAGTTCGTTTTTTGCATTAAAGACATGTTTTACTATACATATATTTTTGTTACAAATATTCTAGCGCACTCTGTGGTATAAACTACATTTTTCACATTTTACTACAAAGCATTATGAAATATTCATTTTAATTCATGCATGGCTGAAATCTAATTATTTATATTTGTTTGTTTCATGAAACTGTAAGATAATTCAAAAAACGTTATTTAATTACAAATTAATAAATTAAATATTATTCTAAAAAAGAAATATGTATTTTAAAAATGGTATATTATTTTATATAAAAATTAAATAACTACTTCGAAAAAAAGTCATACTATAGGCCTCGTACGTGAAAGCGTCTAAGTCGAACGATGTCAAAGTCAGACAGCGAAGCCAGGCACTCTTGTTGCAAAATCGCGCGCACATTGTTGCGAAAAAAGTGTTTGATCTAAATTCAGCAGCAGTAAGAAGTAACTTGTAACATGTACCTTAAATACATTTGGCAATTTGTTATAAAAACATCTCTCCCTGATATACGACTGTTATTTATCAACTTAAAACAACTGCAGTGATATTTCAATATAGGCTGTATTTCAATTTTAATAAATGCTACTGAAAAAAATTACTAAGCAGAGCTGAATTTGACACCTTAAGAAAATTTGGAGAGGACGAAATATTTATACATTTATGTAAAGTTTACATGATATATGTGTGTGTCAGTGAAGTTGGGAAAATATTCCACCGGGAGGTAATTGTTGCAAAAGGACTTTTTGCAGTAAAATAGGCACCGAGATGTCTCAACACTCACATTTTTTCATTTGGTTAATGAAGCAAGTTCTCTAAATTAAAAAATCGCCCAAATTAAAATTTAAAATGTGAAATGAATCACACCACAAGGCCACCACATTTCAAGGTGGTAGAGTATCTCCCCTAACCCAAGGCGGATAACTCTGGTTCAACTCAGAGCCTGGGTGCATATTTTGCAGCGACCACAATAGACAAGTACAATAGACGGAGCACACGAACTGAAGCCAAAATTTTCTTCAAAACTGCCTGCATGAAAAAAACGAAGTACGTAAAATTACAAAACGGTATCAAAAATTAAAGGTCTGAATCTCAGAATCACTATAGTACTAAATATAATTGATTTACATAGGTATTAGTTTACACACCATAAACACTGATACCCTAAAAGCTTGTCCTGACATTTTTTGAGAGAAGCTGCCGCCTTGGAATACACCTGTAACGTTCCTTTGATGTGTAAACTGCTTCTAAGCCATTTATAATTGGTTCCATAATAATTGTGAGATTCAGAACTTTAATTTAGATACGACATTTGTATTTTTGTAGTCGACTTTATTTTTGTAAACAGCAGTTTGGGATTGATTTTGTTTTCATGCAGGCGCCGCACGGATAAATTCTCCCACAGTAACTAAATTATCGACAAAACTACGGTAGCTATTTTTTTACAAAAAATATTATTTAAATTTTAACTCTAGCAACAATTTTTACCGTTTTTTATATTACCTGACCAAGAAATAAAAAAGTAGCAGCCGATTACTATTTCACGTCAAGTTTTAAGGTTTGATCAGTTAATCAATACTCCCACTGAAGGTGAAATCATATTATTTGCTGATGACACAACATTTTATAATTCAAAACAAGAAGAATCTTATCTAGAAATTTCAAATTATATTCAAATTTCTAATATCCTTGATTGGTTTCAAGATAATAACTTAAATGTAAATAACACTAAAACAAAATTTATGTCATTTAACAAGGGTTCGTCAGAAGACATCCACTTGATGTTAAATGAAACTATTATTTCTCCATGCAGCAATGTGAAATTTCTTGGACTCACTATATCAAATAATTTATCCTGGGACATCCATATAGAACACCTTTGTAAGAAGATAAGCAGTGGGATATTTATGATCAAGACTTTATTAAGATGTTGCTCCGTCAACGTTACTAAATTGGTTTATCATGCCTACGTTGAATCTCAATTTTCATATGGCCTTATGTTCTGGGGTCTCAGTAATAAATCAAAAAAAGTATTTATCCTTCAAAAAAAAAGCCTTACGAACCCTTTTTAAGATTCCTAAAATAAATTCATGTCGTCCTCTCTTTAAAAAACAAAAAATTTTAACCCTTGCATCAATGTACATTCTACAAAGTGCCTGTTTTGTCCAGAAGAATAAATCACAATTTCCACTACAAATGATTACCCACAACTACAATACAAGAAATAAAAACCAAATCAACATACCAACATGCAAAACATTATTTTATCAAAAAGGACCGGAATACATGTCAATAAAAATCTATAATAATTTACTAGAAAACAACAAGAAAATTAATGACATTTCCAAATTCAAAAGAAGTTTAAAAAAATTACTTGAAGAAAACTGTTATTACAACATTGAAGACTATTTCACACATCATAGTTCATAAAATGGACATTTTATTTAGTTTTTAAGCTTTGTATGTTATCACAACAAACCCAACCATGAAAATGGAAATTGGGCTCAATAAATAAATAAATAAATATATTACTGGACAGATAGAATGGAAGCAACCTGTGACCTGTGCATGGGAGAGTAGAGTAGCTAGTGAGTAGTGTGTGTGTTGGTAGCGGATGGAAACACGCAGTCTGTGGCGGGAGCTAGAGGCGGAGACGTGGCGAACACGGAGGCGACGGGAGTTCTGCGGCTGCGGAGACTACTTCCGCTCCAGGAGCTCGACCTACGGCCCCACGTAAGGCTACACTACAGTCGGTCCATGCTTACCTGGGGCTGCCGCAAGTAAGAATGGATCGTCTGTAGACACTACACCACACGGCTGGCACAGAGAAGTCGCGATGAGGAGGTTGGGGTAGCTTTATGGAATTTTTTAAGTATTAATACGTGATTTTTTGTGTTACTGCTACTATTGGGACTAATAAGGAGGTGCTTAGCTTCTTTCCTTGCTATGTGGATAAGAATCCCCACATCTTTTGTAGTATAAAAATGTAGATGATTGAATTTTAAATTGAGACAAATTATTAAATAAATGAGTATAATCATAATCTAACATACGAATACTTCCAAAGCGAGCTTTGCTTAATTCATTCTAAATAATCTAACTAAAAGTATTCTTGTTATAAAACAGCCTTAATTATTTTTTATTTCAGGTTTTTGGTGGTACGCTTATAAGCTTATACGAGATTAATACATTCTTGCAAAATTATGGATCAAAAGTTTCAGGATTTAATTATTACAACAACAAAAATAGATAAACTAATAACAAAATACCCCCGTCGCAGCAGACCTGCGTACTCAGCGAATTTCCATAGGATTTATTTTTTATATGTGAGCATTCAACATATGTAAAGTGGAGTATCGTTTTATTATTTTTTTTTGTAAATAATATAATAAATACATATATTTAATCATTCATGAGCCTTAAACATGAGGAAAATTTACAAGGGGATCATATTGGTTTTTAATAGAAATATATACACCTTTTAAATGTTATATAGTTCTTAGCCTTTTAATTTTCAATAAATGTAGTCTTGTTATAGTATAAAAATGTAAGTAAACATGTAATCAATGAATTTTTTTTTTTTATTCTTTTTTGACAAATCAGGCTAAGGAGTAAAAAACCATGCAGCCTCGAGGTGAACTATTCCACTTTGCTTCTACGGTTGATCTTCAATTTCGTTAAACCAAGATTTGATAAGATAGATCTTCCAAAGATGTTATCACTTATGTTTTTTATTTTTAAATATTCTTTTTTGCTTCTTTTAAAAATATATTAATCTCCCTGTAGACTATGTCATTATTTGATTTCAGATAGGAATTAAAATTATTAGAATAATGAATTTTGTGTTATCTAGGATGACGCGCAGGGCCTGCAATATTAGGCGCGTGGGAACGCAAGGAGAGGAATATATTAACTCGTATCTTTTTATATTGCTTAAAAAACTTTTTTGACTTAAAAAAACCCTTGCAACCTATTTAATAAATTAGATAAAAAGTAGACTTTAATAAATGCTTACAACTTTTCAAGTAAATATTGATGGATTTAATAACATTAGTCACTACGAAATAATATAATTATTTACAATGTTGTCTCAACATATAAAGAGAACGCTTACTTTAATAAAGTCCTTTTAAAATACAGCCGACTTTGATTGATCTTGTATTACGAAGAAAAGGCGAACCAATTAATATTGTCCAATATACCATATTTTAAACAAATTATTGAGCTACGAGCAATAACAACTATCGTAGGAAATGATGAGTGCGAATTACAATATTATGAGTATTATTATGTCATACAGGGTTTCGGGACTGGTCATTCATTCCTGCTTCTTCTCTGTGCCTGCACTCACTAACACCTCATTTTCAATGTTGTAAACTGAATGTCAAAAAAATTACAAACCACTTTAGACATATTATGCAACTCGTACTGCACATTGGTTTTGTAACGGCAGAATTCGTTGTGCGTAAACGTATTACCCGAAACAGACCAAACACTAAATATAATACACATTGCTAAAGCTTAGTTTCAGTTGACTATTTCTCCTCAGACTGATTGCATTGAAGATAATATACAATTTGTGTACTCAGTTGGATGATAAAAAGGTTTTAAACACGATTCTAGGTACTCGTCTTACGTTTTTAGGTTATTTCACTTTACCATTATTGATTTTTTCATGGAGAGCAGATCTGCTTAAGCGCTAAATAATGCTTGTTTAAAGCGCAGGATACATAACTTCACTTTGTATTTAGTTAGTTATGCTTCTTAGATATGTGTTTATATGCGTTTGTGTTCTATTTGTGAGTGATATGTTATTAATAATTCAACTTTGTAAATTTGCATTTTATGTTTTTATTTAGTTTTACAGACTGTTGGATAAGTGGCTCAATGTTTTAGAATCTCTTAAAAAATAAACTAGGCCATCAATATGTAAGAGATATTATTATCTTAAATTAAATGGTTATCGTTTTCAAACTATAAATGATCTGCCCAAACTACTACATTAATTAATGTATAACTTAAGTTTCCAAAGAGAATATCTTTATTTCCTTTTTATACTGTGGATTTGTTTGAAACTGTAAAAGCGCGAAGAAAATCTTAGACTACAAATTACTGTACTGTTTTCATGATACGATTTCCTATTCAATCACATATTTCCACAGTAAAACCTGCTGTTTGCAAACGTTTTTAACAATTAAATAAATGTCTCCACATTGTCCACTACCTTAAATACAAATGCATAGAAGTAATATGATGCAACAGCATTAATTTATTAACAGGTCTTCTAAAATAAAACTTATAAATAACACAGGTGTACTGTATAAGTCTTTCAAACTATAATCGAAGATTAAAAATTTATTTAAATTGCAAGATATCAAAAACTACATCCTGAAGCCTGCTTTCAAATGGCTCAATGAGATCCGATATCTAAAAGAGATATACATAACATACTTAATATATAAGTGTCTATATTATGAATGCTTACATTATGAATACGCATAGCATTCATTTGAATTTGTATTGGTTAACAAACAATACAGCCTACTCGCAAGTTGAGCATTAGTATTAATTGTATTATTTATTTATATTAATACAGTTCACATTTAAGCTCTATACAGTAGTTTTTTCTAAAGACCATTATCAAAAAAGTAAGTAATTTTCAAACCGTAATAATCGTTATAAAGCACTTCTTTTTTTATCACCTAGAACAAATTATTTTGTAACTTTTTAAGGTTTATATAGAATATGTACAGCATTATTCATGCGAATTTACTCACTACCAAATAATTTTGTGTAAGAGACCAACAAAAACAGAAGAACAACAAGAAGAGGTTACAAAAAAGTATAAATATAAAAAACTCTAAAATGTTTTCCCAGTGTAATCCTTATTGAAAACTATTTACAAATAAAATACATCGAAATTACTCTGCCCCGGCTATGTTTAACCGAACGCATCAACGAGATCCAACCAATATTATTTTCAACTTCGAAAATAATATTGAGCTCCAGAAGAAACGTAAACGCAGTGTAAGCCAAAGGATTCATTGGCCATTTCTCACTTGGGTAACGCCGATCGCTGTCTCACTATAGGTTCAGAATAAAACACAAGAAAACATCGAGTTACCGCGACGAATTGTTGTGAGTAGAGCGTTAAACCGCTACGGGGTATGAATGGGAGTTTGTTAGATCAAAGAGCGCAAAGGGCGCTTAGCTCATAGACTCATTTGGATGAATGACGAGTGTGCGTTCTTATTATTATTAATGCTCAATTGTGTGGATCTTGAGTGCCAGCATGATACCGATTATTTATTACCTTTTCGGACATATTCATTGCCAACAATTACCTATTGTCGTTCCCCAGCCTGAGATAGCTACTTCAAATTTCTAAATTCGTTAATATTAACCACCCATAGCTAATATTGTAGATCCGTAAAAACTTAAAGGGCTTAGAATATTCACGTGTGACAGGGGTTCTCGTAAATGGCATAGTTATAATCGGTTAAACCTCTCCTGTTTAGATATTTCCTAAATATTTCTTTTAAGTAGGTTTAAATTGAGTTTGGCAATAAATTTAAAGTGAAGGCAGTCTTGAGCGTTTAAAAAAATGAAGTTCATGAGAAAAATCTTGCTTCATCATTGCTTTACGCACATGCATCTAACTGTAAAACTGTTCTACTAAATCAAAATATTATGATTCTGATTTTGACGTATACAAGTTTTGTTCGTCCTACCACCACCATATTAAATATTATAGTTTATCTCCAACCTTAAGTAGGATTTCCTAATGTCTTTTGCCCAAATCCAACCCGTATATAATTTATAATACCCGAAATTTAATTGCCATTAGGGCCTATCTCCATAGATGGAATGATAAGCTATTAATTAATTGCAGTTTCTCTAGGTTTACATGAATTTAGAAAACATATATACTAGGTTTAAACCCTGTATAACTTTTTCAATTGATTATATATTATTCTATTATCATTAATGAAATACATTCAAAGCTCAAAGTTCAATAACTTTTTAGTTATCAGTCTGAAGTTATACTAATAATTTTTAAATAGATTGTAGTCCAGGCAACGAATTCTCAAAAAGGGATAAGAGGGAAATACATGGAACACAATTTTTTAATTTGTAACTTTGTTTGGACTAGTTAGGAGGTGAACATATGAAAATATCCCTTTCTTAGCCTTTTAGCGGGTGGAAGGAGGGGGGTCTGAAAATACCAAGGGTTTTCCTAAATATCTTGAAAACTATCATTTTTTAATTTTCCTGTTCAATTAGAAAATTTGATATCCTGTAAGAAAAAGATATAATATGTTTATGTTGGTTCAACCATTTACAGAATTATCACTAATTTTATTAATATCTTAACAAATAGTCCTTTGGTAAGAAATGCATTTTAATTTGTGTGTAACATACATGACCAATGTATATTGACAAAATGTTCAGTAATTTTACACTCCCATCATAATGAGTAAACATGAAATATTTATGGCCCATTTGAAATTGTCAATCATTGATTGACCAATACCGATGACGAAATATCTATTAAGCGATTAAATAATCAATTGATTACTGATCATCGTGAATTTTTTTTTATCGTGGCAGAAGAAAAATCACTTATAAATTACACTATACAATTCTCGTGGTCGTATCTCTATCGTGGAAATTAAATCTCATATTTCCGCATTACCAAGGTAACACTAAAAACTCGTTTTCATATTGTCGCCTTGGTATTACATTATCAAATATTTTACTAAAGGTCTTTGTAAAAAACTTTATTTGACCAATCAAAATTCAAGTTTTATTTTTAAAAATCAGCTGTGACCTCATGTTTTATAAAATATTTGATACTGCAATACGGGAATTGATATTTCACAAGTCTAATCACGATGTCATATTGCTGCAGGTAAATCTATATATCTATACGTACGGTTTGTAATAATAATAAACATGAGCACTCTTGTAACATTATTTTACTAAACACTATATATATAAAGATGAAGGGATTTTATAACAGAAAACGAATCTCCAAATCAATAAGATCTATAGAGCTGAATTTTATGTGATCCCCTGGGTTTCTAGATACGTACTAAGATACAGCTTTGAAAAATGTCCTTACGCCCTACGGTGCTTAAAAGTTTCAATGTTAAACTAAGGGAAAGCTCATGAAGTTGTCATGGCAACCTTATAAATAAAATGACTAATCCTAACTCCAAAGAAATTTTTCACAGGTGAAACCGAGTTGATCACCTTTATTGGATATCTTTATGTATTGATCGAATTGATCTACTATAACCTTCAGCAAAGTCAAACATGAACAAGCCGGCTTCTTAAGAAATGAGTATTTCTGGATCGTGATTTTTACATTTTAAATGATTAGAATTCATTTTCCTACTACTGGATCGATGTTAAAAGTTATTATTTACCTTTCCAATATCCCGTTCATTTTAGCATTCTTGCTACATGTTTCGTGGCGACACCCACATCTTCAGGCAGCGTCATAGAGACTTGCCATGAGTTTAAAATTGAAACACTGACTACTATAACACACTTTAACACACTTCGTAGCGCGCACGAACGCGACGGGAGTTATTAATGACCGGTCTTATTCGTTTATTGTAATGTGTAAGTGTACTTTGTGTGTGTTTAATTGCATTAGAATAGTCAGTGTTTCAATTTTAAACTCATGTCAAGTCTCTGTGATGCTGCCTGAGGATGTGGCTGTCGCCACGAAAAATGTAGCAAGAATGCTAAAATGAACGGGATATTGGAAAGGTAAATAATAATTTTTAACATTTAAATTATTAAAGAATGCAAATAGGTATGACCACTTCTAACATCCCCTGGACCATAAAATTTAGCCCAATCGCCCAATTTTTGTGATGCAAAGAAGGCAATCAGATTGATGTTTGCTTTACATTTTCCAAACACAATCTTGTAGGGGTATATTTTCTGCACACAGTCTTTTACTATGCCTTGTTTGTACGTATTTCTCTGCGTTCCTTTCTTGGTGAAAGACAAAATTTTTTAGCTGCAACTTCTGAAACAATACTCACTTTGTCATACCTAAGCATAGCACGTCTTTCTTTGAAAACAGAAATTTTTTCTGAAATAAATCTTTTTAGTTCCTTGCCCTCACATATCAAGTCAGAGTCAGAGGTAGGCTCGTTCAGGAGAGAGCAGAGAACTTTCTCAATTTCTAAGGAATACTACAATGTCAATGAATATTTGTGTAACAAAAATAATGTATAGCAAGTAATGTTATTTTATGATTGTATAGTTTTAGTATTGTAGAATAATTATGACATTATTGGTATATTTGTATGACAAATAGTCCATGCTATAATGTAAACAGCCCAATGACAATAAATCATTCTTGATTCTTGATTCTTGATTCTTGTTACAGTGCGATAGTGGACCGCAGCTCGATGGCGCCGGGAACGTCGTCCATGCTGCGGGCGCGGCGCCGCGACGGCAACTTCAAGCCCAACCGCGTCCTCGACCGCAACTCCTCCCGGGGCATGATCTACGAGAACGAGGAGCTGCGCCTCCGGACCATCAACATCAACGCGGAGGTGGAGAAAGGTAAGGGAACTTAACGTATCCAGGGGCATTATCTAAGGAACTGCGTCTTACCATCAACATGAACGCAGAGGTTGAAATGTGGTCTGAAACCTTAGCTCCTATAGGAGAAAATTATACACGAATTAGTACAGCTGCATGCGACTCAGTACCATCAACATCAACCGGAGATGGAGAAAGGTAAGGAAACGGAAACTTAACTTATCCAGGGGCATGATCTATGGAGCTGCGTCTTACCATCAACATGGACGCAGAGGTTGAAATGAGGTCAGAAATCTTAGCTCATTTAAGAGCAAATCATACAAGAACTGGTGCAGCTGCGACTCCTGACCATCAACATCAACGCGGAGGTGGGGAAAGTTAAGGGGCCTTAACTCCTCCAGCGGAATAATCTATAAGATGAGGAGCTGCGACTGAGGACTATCAACATCAACTCGGATGTGGAGAAAGGTGAGGGACCTTAACTCCTCTAGGGGAATGATCTCTGGGATCGAAGAGCTGCGACTGAGGACTACCATTTACAACGCGGAGGTGGAGAAAGGTAAGGAGCCTTAACTCCTCCAGGAAATTATCTACGAGAAGGAGGAGCTGCGACTCTGTACCGTCAATGTCAACACAGGGGCAGAGGATGAAAGAGATCTCAACTTCATCAGGGACAGGGTATGCGAGAATGACTGTAGCTATGATCTATCAACATCAACGTGTAAGTGGAGAAAGTAAAGTGGCCTTACCTCCTCCAGGTCAATTTGGTATGAAACTGCGTCTTACCCTCGACATCAACGCGGAGATTAAGAAAGGTAAGATGCCTCAAATCCACTTGAACGAGTCAGGGGCATGGTATACGAGAACGAGTATATCTATGACCATCAACATCAACGTGAAAGTGGAGAGAGGTAAGGGACCTTCATTCCATCACGGGTAGGCTAGACGAGAACGAGCATTGCTGGGACTGAGGTCCATCAACATCAACGCAAAGGTGGAGAAAGGTAAGGGGTCTTAACTCCATCAGAGGTATGCACTAACATAGCTGTAAAGCTGAGACCCATCAAAATCAACGTCCATAACTATAAGAGAACGAGAAGCTGGGACTGAGGGTCATCAACATCAACGCGATGGTGATGAACGTTGAGACAGAATAAGGCTGTAAAAACAAGTGCGAAAAGGCGGACAAAAACAAAAAAAGTTTGATATCGTCTATAATGACCGGAATAAAACCGCCTCCTCTGTAATTTTTTTGGTTGGTCCAGTGCTTTCCATCTGGCAAAGATATTTTTAGCGTTTTACCAACATTCGGAGACTTTCAAAGTAGGAAACTTTCCGTTTGAAGCATTACATCCATTTTACATTTTATTACCGCTACTTTATTGGCAGTGATGGTCCAGAAAAAGGATATCCGTTGACGTCTCAGGCTTAACTTCAGGGGCATTATTGGAGGAAGGCAACATGTGTTTATCAATTACCTTTGGAGCGCATAGCAGGGCAGGAGATGAATTAGATCCATGTTAAAAAATGTTTTTGAAACTACTAAACTCAAAATATGACTTCAATCTCCATAAGAGAACTGAAGACCTTTGGAGATATTGATTCTTTGGTCACGTATGGTGACATGTGCTCATTTTGAATTAGCCTTGCTAAATAAACATTGACCAATATTTCATATTTATCTCGTCAAGAAAAATAAGATTCATTGTCTGCATGTGATTTAATAATCCTAAGTAAAACGAGAAACATTGTTGCCTTTTAAACCAAATTCTACACAACTCAGATAATTTTACATTTTTAACGAGTGGTCCTGAATCATTTAGAAATTAATTTTTGAACGTAATATTTTTTGCGCTATCTCTAAATTTTATTATAATAATTTGTGTCTATTCAAGCTAGGTAGTTTCGCCATTGCTTCTGAGAAGCACATCTATAAATTCGAATCAATTGAAAAGAAAAATTTATGATACAGAAAAAATTAAAAATTTATTTATCTGGCTACTAATAACTTTACATTTTTACAAGTATTATTATAAGTCTAATACCCCTATGCTTGTGGTGACGTCACCCCATTACAGGTCAACACGACATCAAGAAGCTGCGTCGGGAGAACGACCAGCTGCGGCGCGAGATCTGGAACCTCAGGGACGAGTACGACCGCCTCGAGGCCATCCTCAAGTCCAAGAACATCTCCACCGACTCTGAGCAGGTATTCGACAACAGACAACAGACAACAGGCTAAACTTTAGAACCCTTCTCCACCGGTAAAATCGAAGTTAAAACTCGATATTTTTCGGTTTGATATAAATGATGGGTTTTCTTTAAAATACATGTTTTGTTTTTATTAATGTGAAACATTGTTTTTCAATAGTGAAACTTATTTGAAATAAACAATTTAGGGCACTGTTTTAACCATTTATCAAAATGTCGATTTCAGTTGTAGTTATTTTACTATCCTATTACAATCTGAGAAACTGACAAACCTGGAGTCAGTTTCTCATGGATTGCAAAAAAAATGTTGTGTTAGCTAATTCAGTTTCATCTATAGTACTACGATGATTCTAGAAGTGAAACGTGATAGAAGTGATGGATATATTTGGCAGTGTAACTAACGAGGATCTAGGTAAATGGTTCAAAAATGTCAATATGAGGTCAAGTGACATTGAAGATAGCCACAGATAAGAATCAAATGATTTGAATCTTCTCGTTGAGGTAGCTTATATAAGAAACCATAAGTATTGCTAAATTGTAGCAACCTAGCATTTCATCGAGCGTTACCTGATCAACGATTCCAGTTTTTAATTTTTTCTAAGATATACCGAAGTACATGTTCGAATTTTACCAAGGCAATTTTAAGCGTCGGCGTCGGTAGTACCGAAGTGTCAGGCAAAGTGTATTTACAAATGTTTAGGAGGTACATTTAAAGCTTATATACTTACACAGTAATTATTACCACGTTTTTGTGATCTTTAATGTTTTGTTTCGATTAATCTTTAGAATTTTCATTTATTTATTAAACACTCATGCAGATAAACATCAACAAAATTATGCTCTAAATTATAATTTCGTTGATAATATCGAAGTGTTGTTTTGGTTAACATAATCACGATTGTAATAATCGGAAAATATCGAATTTTAACTTGATTTTAAACTGTATCGGTGGAGACGAATTCTAAACTTTCGTCAGGCAGGCAAAACAAGTACACGCCACTGCATGTGGTTGCAACACGTCTAATACGGTTTGCAACTCGATTCAATGTAAGTCATATTTTAAATATTATTTTCAATGTTCTTTAAAATTAAAAGTTTTAACCCTAGAATGCAATTTATTTTAAAAACTCTTCTGAATCCGTTTTAAACAGAAATATTTTCCATGTCAGGAGAGCGAGTTGGACTTACATGAGCGCCTTCAATCTGTAAGACTGCAATTACCGTCATACATATGAGTGCGTGTGTATGGCCTCGAGCTTATTCCAGAGTGTGTGTGCACACAACTCTAAAACAAGAAACCTTTACAATTTTAAAATTTTTTTCTAGAGAGGGGTTTTTAAAAATAGAAAACGAATTAAGATTTTTTTTTTACTTATTAATGGTAATCAGTCTACATAGATGATGTTATTAATGGTAACGTCTACATAAATGTATGTTTTCATTTGGGATTATCCATTTCCGCAAACTATGATGAAAGCCTGAAATTCAACAATTATTATTGTCTTAGTAATTCTTTTGTCAACCTAAAATTGTGTTTAGGAACCATCCAACTCTAGATTTAAACTGTATAAACACATCTGGTCCACTCACTTCAACTGTTTTCAACTCATTTATGTTCTTTCAAAAAGTGAATGAGGGCGAGGATTCACATTTCCCTCCCATTTTACAAGAGCGCAGATGAGAAAATTAAATATCACTCTTAATTAAAGTGTCTCCTCGACACCACTCCAAGCTTTAAACTCGCGTTATAAAATCCTCCTGAATCAAGAAGCGAAACAATCTCCTATCACTTTTCATCCCAAAAGTATGTGATGTTTTTAACGCTTGTTCTCGGACAATAGCTGTGAGGCCCACCTGTTGTAAGCAGTGTGTATTTTTTATCCCCCGACGACTGACAGTGCTTAATGGACCTGTCACCAGGGGCGCTGCTATCGCCCTCCACTACAATTGTTCCTATCGGGGTTCTGACAGCAGAAAGGATATTTTAAACTCCTCTATCAACTGTCCTCTTATCGCGAACTGCCACGCTTTCCGGTTATTGTGCGGTGTTTTGTAGATGTTTAAAAAAGTAATTTTGACGTGATCTATTACATTTGGCGAGTGAGGACCCTGTTCGTGTAAAATAGTTATTTATGTATTAAGGGCGTAAAAATGGTCATTCTCACTCGGCTAAACAATAACCGGTAATTTTAGCGATATAGAGAAAGACGCTTACAAGCGAAATACAATCAAATTTTCCTGAACTGCAGTTTCGATTTTTCCCCTTATTGGATTAAGATGGGGGCTGCCATAACTTGCAGCTATGTAAAAGGAGTAATCTGATATTTTGATCGCAGGTGTAAACCAGTGCCAGTGAAATCAATCATTTTGTGTCCTAGAATTCGTCTTCTAGCTCGTCTTCGTCTTCAGTACTCTAAAATATATTTTAGGACCTAACATTTTCTTACTAGGTTACCTTCTCTATTTTACTCGTTTACACTGATCGCTATTATCGCTAATAAGAATGGCCAAAGTTGATGTAGGCTTCAGTTCTTTTCATGTAAGAGAAATCAGAATAAATACATTCATAAGAAGTTAGATTATTTATAATCACTGGCAAGAAGGGTTGCATTTCGAAACATTGCTGATAGGAAATTTTCAAGAACTTATTGTAGCTAGGTAGCTAGGTCAAATATTTTCAAACAACTGAAACGGAAAAATGTGTGACAGAGTATTAAAATCTAATTATTTGTTTGGTAAAATATAATAAATTCATTTTAATATTTTTCCAAACACAATGTTACTAATAACAAGAAACTAATACATAGTGTAATACATATCAAACATGTTTAATAGTTTCGTTTTTTTGTTGGAGGCAGTTGTATTGACCGAGCGCCTTCAAACCTAAGTAGACTAAACGCAGTACTCTTATGCTCGGCGTGTGTCCAGCAACTGAACGCCTTAATTTCCAATGTGCTCTTAATTAAATGTCAGATCTGAAAGTTGTTTTTCTTTGATGTTGGATTAGATTTATTATTTAAAACTACCAGATTATACTCAGTCGTTTTTTAAAGAAGACTAGCCAATACTGTTGACGACGTTCACTAATACGAAGTTCGAATATACAATAATTGTTATGATTTAACATTTTTTACTGAGTACTAAAACTCATGATTTTATAATTATTAAACAACGATAATTATGATTAATTATTCCTGCTGACGAACTGTTAATATTTGATATTATTGAATTTTTATATTTAGAAACACACCAATATTTTAATTAAAATTATATTTGTTTATTATTTAAAATATAGGTTTGTTTTTAATGTAAAAATTTAATGATGAATCAGTTTATTCGTTTTTTCTTAGTGGCATTATTAGCAAATGGCCATAGCCCCAAATTTCCAAGCTTACACTAGATCGGTTAAAAATTACAATATCGTAATTATTTTGTCATTACAAAACTTATAAATTAGTAACCTGTCCCCTCTAAATTAAAACAAAAAATCTTTATCAATAATACTAGCTGTCAATTGCCTGTTTCATTATGCAATTTAAACTACAAAGCAATGAAGGTAAGAAGAAATGGTAAATTATAATCTACAAAATTTAAATACTTTTGTTTTCTTTTATAATTTTCTTCATGTTGTAGCTTCTTTATTTTTATTACCTTTTTTACCCCAGGGGAGAGGGGACGTTCTGCTCTCCCCAGTATTTGACCAATTACGGTTGTCCACAAAAATGTGTGAGGCACGTTCTCACCCCCCCCCCCCTCCCCCCCAGCAATTTCCCGTTTGTCTTCAACACGGCCACTGGGATGTAGCGGTGGGAACATTTAGCCACTACCTTCTCGGGTCTCTATTCTCTTTTAGTAATATTTTAATTAATCGGGGCAAAATAGTATCGTTGGCGGATCTTTTCCGTTATACGTATACCACCATTCCAAATTTACCCATCAAGCTTGATTTTTGACCTATACCATATAAACTAGGCCAAATAATTGTTATTAATCGTTTTAAATTGGAAATTCCTTGTAAGAATATTTTACCTGCGGTTTCGTTATCTTATCTCCCGTATCTCTGTCTAAACGCGAGAAGCCAGCGTATGGGTGTCTAGCGGTCCCACTTCCAGTTGGTTAGGTTTGGTTAGGTTAGGTTAGGTTAGGTTAGGTTAGGTTAGGATAGGTCAGGTTAGGTTAGGTTACGTTACGTTAGGTTAATTTTACCTAGCCTAGGGTTTTTTAAGTTAGGATTGTTTAGGTTAGTTAGGTTTTTAGGGTTTTCGGTTAATTTTAGGGGGTTAGGTTAACCTAACCTAACCTAACCAGACCTAATCTAACCTATCCTAATCCTAACCAAACTTACCAAAATCAAGCTTGAAATACAAAACCGAAACAGTGGTATACGTAAAACGGAAAAGATCCTCGTTGGCTTTTCATAGTCAATGTTAGAATCACCTCACTTAGTTATGGAGTGATAAAAAAGTATACACCTAATTTTTCAATTATAATTATATGAACTGTTAAAAATTTAAATACTACCGATCAAGCCCAGTCCTTCGGGGCCATGGTAAGCTAAGCGGGTGCTGTATTTAATTAAAATTTGTTTTCAAATAATGAAAATTTTAATCAAATGTAACAGGTTACTCACAAAATGCCGTCAACGATTGGCCAAGAACGATTCTGGTGACATCATGATGTATAGATTAGAAAAGTATAAGATCCTCTTAATATCTCAGATATATAGTGTAGGCATAACAGATGTTTTCAATAAAAAAATGGATTACTATGAAAAGATACAAATAAGAAAGAAGTTCTTGATCGACATTAGATTGTAAAATAATTTAGAACAGAAACTATAAAAAAACTATCCAATGATTTTGAACCAGATTTCTCCAACTCTAAGTTTTCCAACCTGGTGTTGTGTACCCACAGGAGGAGTCGGACGAGGAGGAGGCCGATGGGGAAGGCGAGTGTGAGGGCGAGGGCAAAGCCCCAGCAGCCGAGGGGGCGGTTACCGAGGAACGCGCCAAGGACAACGACAAGCTCAGCGTGGTCGAGGAGGAGTCTGAGGAGTGTTCAGACACTGCGGAGGACAAACCTAAGACCGTCAGCTTCAGGTGAGGAGTGATAGTACCACTGGGTGAGGGCGAGGGCAGAGCCCCAGCAGCTGAGGGGGCGGTGACCAAGGACAACGACAAGCTCAGCGTGGTGGAGGAGGAGTCTGAGGAGTGTTCAGACACTGCAGGGGACAAGCCCAAGACCGTCAGCTTCAGGTGAGGAGTGATAGAACCAGTGGGCGATGGCGAGGGCAGAGCCCCAGCGGCCGAGGGGGCGGTGACCGAGGACAACGACAAGCTCAGCGTGGTCAAGGAGGAGTCTGAGGACTGTTCAGACACTGCAGGGGACAAGCCCAAGACCGTCAGCTTCAGGTGAGGAGTGACAGTACCACTGGGTGAGGGTGAGGGCAGCAGCCGAGGGGGCGGTGACCGAGGACAACGACAAGCTTAGCGTGGTCGAGGAGGAGTCTGAGGAGTGTTCAGACACTGCAGAGGACAAACCTAAGACCGTCAGCTTCAGGTGAGGAGTGACAGTACCACTGGGCGAGGGCGAGGGCAGCAGCCGAGGGGGCGGTGACCGAGGACAACGACAAGCTCAGCGTGGTGGAGGAGGAGTCTGAGGAGTGTTCAGACACTGCGGAGGACAAACCCAAGACCGTCAGCTTCAGGTGAGGAGTGATAGTACCAGTGGGCGAGGGCGAAGGCAGCAGCCGAGGGGGCGGTGACGGAGGACAACGACAAGCTTAGCGTGGTCGAGGAGGAGTCAGAGGAGTGTTCAGACACTGCAGAGGACAAACCTAAGACCGTCAGCTTCAGGTGAGGAGGGATAGTACCACTGGGCGAGGGCGAGGGCAGCAGCCGAGGGGGCGGTGACCGAGGACAACGACAAGCTCAGCGTGGTGGAGGAGGAGTCTGAGGAGTGTTCAGACACTGCAGAGGACAAGCCCAAGACCGTCAGCTTCAGGTGAGGAGTGATGGTACCACTGGGTGAGGGCGAGGGCAGAGCCCCAGCAGCTGAGGGGGCGGTGACCAAGGACAACGACAAGCTCAGCGTGGTGGAGGAGGAGTCTGAGGAGTGTTCAGACACTGCAGGGGACAAGCCCAAGACCGTCAGCTTCAGGTGAGGAGTGATAGAACCAGTGGGCGATGGCGAGGGCAGAGCCCCAGCGGCCGAGGGGGCGGTGACTGAGGACAACGACAAGCTCAGCGTGGTCAAGGAGGAGTCTGAGGACTGTTCAGACACTGCAGGGGACAAGCCCAAGACCGTCAGCTTCAGGTGAGGAGTGACAGTACCACTGGGTGAGGGCGAGGGCAGAGCCCCAGCAGCCGAGGGGGCGGTGACCGAGGACAACGACAAGCTTAGCGTGGTCGAGGAGGAGTCTGAGGAGTGTTCAGACACTGCAGAGGACAAACCTAAGACCGTCAGCTTCAGGTGAGGAGTGACAGTACCACTGGGTGAGGGCGAGGGCAGCAGCCGAGGGGGCGGTGACCGAGGACAACGACAAGCTCAGCGTGGTGGAGGAGGAGTCTGAGGAGTGTTCAGACACTGCGGAGGACAAACCCAAGACCGTCAGCTTCAGGTGAGGAGTGATAGTACCAGTGGGCGAGGGCGAAGGCAGCAGCCGAGGGGGCGGTGACGGAGGACAACGACAAGCTTAGCGTGGTCGAGGAGGAGTCAGAGGAGTGTTCAGACACTGCAGAGGACAAACCTAAGACCGTCAGCTTCAGGTGAGGAGTGACAGTACCACTGGGCGAGGGCGAGGGCAGCAGCCGAGGGGGCGGTGACCGAGGACAACGACAAGCTCAGCGTGGTGGAGGAGGAGTCTGAGGAGTGTTCAGACACTGCGGAGGACAAACCCAAGACCGTCAGCTTCAGGTGAGGAGTGGCAGTACCACTGGGCGAGGGCGAGGGCAGCAGCCGAGGGGGCGGTGACCGAGGACAACGACAAGCTCAGCGTGGTCGAGGAGGAGTCTGAGGAGTGTTCAGACACTGCGGAGGACAAACCCAAGACCGTCAGCTTCAGGTGAGGAGTGGCAGTACCACTGGGTGAGGGCGAGGGCAGAGCCTTAGCAGCCGAGGGGGCGGCGACCGAAGACAACGACAAGCTCAGCGTGGTGGAGGAGGAGTCAGAGGAGTGTTCAGACACTGCAGAGGACAAACCTAAGACCGTCAGCTTCAGGTGAGGAGTGACAGTACCACTGGGCGAGGGCGAGGGCAGCAGCCGAGGGGGCGGTGACCGAGGACAACGACAAGCTCAGCGTGGTGGAGGAGGAGTCTGAGGAGTGTTCAGACACTGCAGAGGACAAACCTAAGACCGTCAGCTTCAGGTGAGGAGTGACAGTACCACTGGGCGAGGGCGAGGGCAGCAGCCGAGGGGGCGGTGACCGAGGACAACGACAAGCTCAGCGTGGTCGAGTCTGAGGAGTGTTCAGACACTGCGGAGGACAAACCCAAGACCGTCAGCTTCAGGTGAGGAGTGGCAGTACCACTGGGTGAGGGCGAGGGCAGAGCCTTAGCAGCCGAGGGGGCGGCGACCGAAGACAACAACAAGCTCAGCGTGGTGGAGGAGGAGTCTGAGGAGTGTTCAGACACTGCGGAGGACAAACCTAAGACCGTCAGCTTCAGGTGAGGAGTGACAGTACCACTGGGTGAGGGCGAGGGCAGAGCCTTAGCAGCCGAGGGGCCGGCGACCGAAGACAACGACAAGCTCAGCGTGGTGGAGGAGGAGTCTGAGGAGTGTTCAGACACTGCGGAGGGCAAACCCAAGACCGTCAGCTTCAGGTGAGGAGTGATAGTACCACTGGGCGAGGGCGAGGGCAGCAGCCGAGGGGGCGGTGACCGAGGACAACGACAAGCTCAGCGTGGTGGAGGAGGAGTCTGAGGAGTGTTCAGACACTGCGGAGGGCAAACCCAAGACCGTCAGCTTCAGGTGAGGAGTGATAGTACCACTGGGCGAGGGCGAGGGCAGCAGCCGAGGGGGCGGTGACCGAGGACAACGACAAGCTCAGCGTGGTGGAGGAGGAGTCTGAGGAGTGTTCAGACACTGCGGAGGACAAACCCAAGACCGTCAGCTTCAGGTGAGGAGGGATAGTACCACTGGGTGAGGGCGAGGGCAGAGCCGCAGCAGCCGAGGGGGCGGTGACCGAGGACAACGACAAGCTCGGCGTGGTGGAGGAGGAGTCTGAGGAGTGTTCAGACACTGCGGAGGACAAACCCAAGACCGTCAGCTTCAGGTGAGGAGTGATAGTACCACTGGGTGAGGGCGTGGGCAGAGCCCCAGCAGCCGAGGGGGCGGTGACCGAGGACAACGACAAGCTCAGCGTGGTCGAGGAGGAGTCTGAGGAGTGTTCAGACACTGCGGAGGACAAGCCCAAGACCGTCAGCTTCAGGTGAGGAGTGATAGTACCAGTGGGCGAGGGCGATGGCAGCAGCCGAGGGGGCGGTGACCGAGGACAACGACAAGCTTAGCGTGGTCTAGGAGGAGTCAGAGGAGTGTTCAGACACTGCAGAGGACAAACCTAAGACCGTCAGCTTCAGGTGAGGAGTGACAGTACCACTGGGCGAGGGCGAGGGCAGCAGCCGAGGGGGCGGTGACCGAGGACAACGACAAGCTCAGCGTGGTGGAGGAGGAGTCTGAGGAGTGTTCAGACACTGCGGAGGACAAACCCAAGACCGTCAGCTTCAGGTGAGGAGTGATAGTACCACTGGGTGAGGGCGTGGGCAGAGCCCCAGCAGCCGAGGGGGCGGTGACCGAGGACAACGACAAGCTCGACGTGGTCGAGGAGGAGTCTGAGGAGTGTTCAGACACTGCGGAGGGCAAACCCAAGACCGTCAGCTTCAGGTGAGGAGGGATAGTACCACTGGGTGAGGGCGAGGGCAGAGCCCCAGCAGCCGAGGGGGCGGTGACCGAGGACAACGACAAGCTCAGCGTGGTCGAGGAGGAGTCTGAGGAGTGTTCAGACACTGCGGAGGACAAGCCCAAGACCGTCAGCTTCAGGTGAGGAGTGACAGTACCACTGGGTGAGGGCGAGGGCAGAGCCCCAGCAGCCGAGGGGGCGGTGACCGAGGACAACGACAAGCTCAGCGTGGTGGAGGAGGAGTCTGAGGAGTGTTCAGACACTGCGGAGGACAAACCTAAGACCGTCAGCTTCAGGTGAGGAGTGACAGTACCACTGGGTGAGGGCGAGGGCAGAGCCTTAGCAGCCGAGGGGGCGGCGACCGAAGACAACGACAAGCTCAGCGTGGTGGAGGAGGAGTCTGAGGAGTGTTCAGACACTGCGGAGGACAAACCTAAGACCGTCAGCTTCAGGTGAGGAGTGACAGTACCACTGGGTGAGGGCGAGGGCCTTAGCAGCCGAGGGGGCGGCGACCGAAGACAACGACAAGCTCAGCGTGGTGGAGGAGGAGTCTGAGGAGTGTTCAGACACTGCGGAAGACAAGCCCAAGACCGTCAGCTTCAGGTGAGGAGTGATGTACTACTGGGTGAGGGCGAGGGCAGAGCCCCAGCAGCTGAGGGGGCGGTGACCGAGGACAACGACAAGCTCACCTTCAGGTGAGGAGTGATAGTACCACTGGGTGAGGGTGAGGGCAGAGCCCCAGCACCCGAGGGGGCGGTGACCGAGGACAACGACAAGCTCAGCGTGGTGGAGGAGGAGTCTGAGGAGTGTTCAGACACTGCGGAAGACTTGTCCTCCGTCTTGGGCGGAGGGCTTGCCCAAGACCGTCAGCTTCAGGTATTATAGCATTAGCCATCTCGAGTATTAGAGCACGGCCTTCAAACTGGCAACGTCGCTATGCAAGGTATTTTAAACACAGTAAACCTACCCTCGGTGTGAACTTATTTATGATGGCTGGTGAGTCAGAGGCCATAAGAGACTATATTATTCGAACCCTTGGACCCTTAGGTGCAACGTTGTCTTTTACTAACGTCGCGGTTTTGTTACAAGAGATTACTGTGATTATTGTATCAGTGATGAAAGAAAAGAGGAATGATATTTTCTTTGACACAAATTTAAATGCGTCCCTAAGGAAAAATTATTTCTTTTGATTAAACATTATTATATGAAGTAATATTATGAGTATGAAATACTAATTAAAAAAAAAGTTATAGCACATTTTACCCTTGATTTCTTTCTTTACAGTGACGACACGCTGAAAGTGCCTGGCCGACCGCCCGGAGAGACAGCACCCCCCGACCCCCGCCCTGACAGTTCCTTCATCCCCGGTCCCCAGCTGGTGGTACCTCCAGTGGCCCCGGCCACCCTCCTGCCAGGGGTACCAATGACTCCTGGGGTACCGATGACTCCTGGACCCACGCCCCTCGCGTCACTGACCCCTCTGACTGCAGGCACATACTCCCAACTGGTGAGTTGGAGGATATTTAAAAACTGAGGAAAATGACGTGATCGAGATTGAGGCTCACTTGTGTATTTTATTTTACTTTTAAGGTGCTGAAGGTCTTATAAATTTCATGGATGGTAACCAAGTCCAACTTGAGCGTTTCCAGGTACTTGTTCCATGACGACTGCTTAAGGAGATTAACCTACACTCCGGTCCGGTTGGAGTTTATCTGCTATGCCACGTGTCTTAAAAGTCCCTTCCTCACCACATTTTTATTTTTCATTGTAGGAAACATTTTCAGGGAATATTGAAGTGATCAAGGAGAGAAATTATCCGAAAATATTCACATATCACCTAAGGTGGGTAAGTTCGGGGAACACTCATCACGCGTACATACATATCAATATTATAATTATGTATGCAAAAATAATAGTCAATAAAATAAAATGATGTATTAAACATGAGATTATTTCTATAAAAATCTGCTTTTTGATACATGAAGTGACAACAATAAATCTTCAAACGGGAAAGCCTTTTCTATATTGTATTTGTTAATCTTAATTCATATTTACAATCCAAGTTATTCTTTTATTTTGATCAAATGTTTCTGTCGTCTTCCCTGCAGCCAGTGCAGCCGTTGGCGACACCACACAACTACTTCCCCGGACTGGACTCGAACCTGCAAACCTTTCTGCAGTCTGTCAATGTCGGCGCGGACCATCCAGAAAATGTGAGTAATTGACACGTTTTCAAACTGTGTTTATTATTCACTTAATCTATACTAATGAGTTGCACATCTAATTTTGTAATAAGTATTGTTGCGTACAGTTTAATGTTCTTCGTTAACCAATTTAAGTGGTTAAGTAATTTTTATGTAAACTCTTTTATGATGTAGTGTTTGTTTAAATTTAGAAACTCTGTAATGAAAATAATTTACCCATCAGAAGGCTTGTACTATGTAAAAGGTTTTTTTTCAAGATATAGCTCTCCTAAGGCTGCTGAAAATGGCAATAATGTATAGCAAAAACTATTAAATAATAATGTACAATGGTATAATTTATAATCTGTTTCTCATTTGAAATGTTATATTTTTCTATGGTACCTACAATACCACAGTCAAACAGGAAATGGTGACATTGGTAAATTTAAAAATAATTAAATATTTTATATTATATTCAGGATTTTTTTATTTCCAATTAAATGGATATTGCATGGACGCACTGATATTATATGGATTAGTTAAATAAATATGATTTTATGTTTTATGAGTAATATTTATGAAACTTGACAAAATACTACACCACGTGTGCCGCTCGAAATTGAATATACTAAATAGTAAAGATAACACGGATAGCATGATACCATCTTATAACTAAGTTAATTCTACCAAAATAGAATAATTCTATATATTTGACGAGTAGGGATACAATATGTAGATTATAGGAATTACTTCAATCGTTATGATGACTGGACAAATATCGCGTAGACCTTTTGAGCTTATCAGCTCTATAAAATAAATAGTCCCTTTAGCTCAAGGGTCCTAGGAAGCATTTTAAAGCCAAAAAATGGTGTATACATAAAGTAATTAAAGGTCTATAGGTCACATTTATCAAAAGCCTCCACAGAGGCGTGTATTATAAATATTTATCGCCGCACCAGAGCCAGAATATTTTGTTTGTTTGCCAAATAATACCATCAATAACTTGTTCATGTTTTTACTGTGGAAAACTGCCCGTCTTTGAAAGTTCATAGCATCGATAAAAATTTAATCAATGTGTTTATTTAATCAATGTACGAACTCAGTGTTCAACTAAATGACGAAATTAGTGATATAAGTTTTGGGATTTGTTAACATATTATTTAATTTTTTGGACTTTCCCTTTTGCTTCTACGCAACAAATTAAACAAATTAAGTAATTATTACATATTCTTCGATATTATAATTTTTAAAAATACAGATGTTAAAATAACCACATCATACATTTAAATGAGAAAGCATTTGTCTGATCATTCTTTTCATTTTTGTAGTTACATGATTTAAGTATAATAAAATACAACTTCTGGACATCAATTAGCTCCAAACGTGTCTAAGATACCTTTTTTATCAATCAATGACAAACAGAAACTCAAAAGAAACTACGAAAGTAGGCCTATTGTATGTAGTATTTTCTAAATGTAACGAAATAGATTTTAACAGTACACTAGTTTGGATTTTAGATTTCTTTATTATATATTAATATTTATTTTATAACCAGACAACATACTCCTTCCAGCATATTCAATACCGCACATTTCTTCATATTATTTTAGTTAATTTTTCATTATTATATTAACTTGTTAGAAGGAAGCTAACAAACCCTCATTTAAATTGTTTTCAAGTGCAGTAAAATGGAGGGGACTGGGGCTTATACAAGGAGGTAATTATGAGATATTAAACCGTCTACGAGATTAAAAGTATCGAGACTCAACAGCTGACGCCCTCGTGGGGGATTAAAAATGACAGCTTACCAGCCATCCATCTTGATCCAAGGGTCTGGAAGCTGAAGTCAGGGGAACCCCCGCCCTTATCTGCGTTATCCGGCTGCACCAGGGATGTTTCAGGGGTCTCCTTGGCCTGAGCTGGATCCAACAAACAGGATAAATATTCGTCTTTATTTAATATTTAATCTTCCCTTACGATCATATATATGAAGAGACCTAAGTTTCAGCACTTTAATGCCATCATAATTCATCATTCAACATAATCACCAATTATTTTATATTTATGGCATGCTACAATTTCTTTTCTTCTCGGTGTGAGATTAACAATATATATTTCTTCACATGAATATTTAAAACATGAAAAAAATTTAGAAAACAAGTTTTTTATTCATGATTATGATTTGCATTTCACAATTCCAACAAATATTTTATGTTAGCGAATTTCCCCTATAGGGAAGAAGCTATTACCGTAGGTCTCATGGTAAGACCTAAGCTCGGGACCACTATAACTTTTCGTTTTGGGGCCCCCAGAAGCAAAAAACACTATTCGTTCGAATTTGTATATATATATATATATATATATATATATAGTTCTACCCAGAACCCAATAACTGCTCTTTCTGGCTTCCAAAACCCAATAGGTGCTCTTAAAGAGCGGTTAAGGAAGAGCACGTATTGGGGACTTCCAGAGCCCATTAACTGCTCCTTCTCCTCTCCCCCTCCACTATTCACCAGTACCCCTCACACGCTGCTCCCAATAGGTGCTCCTGCTTTTTTCTGCCTTGGAGAAGCAGGTTTGCAAGTAAGGGAATTTTTCTATCGCCCGCGTTTGTTTCTCCCTTCCCGCCTAAACTGTTGTTTTCGTGTCCTCTGCCTTGGCACAAATCATCATGGATTATGGATCACACCTGTTCACTTCCGGGTCGCAAGCCCTGTAATATCTCGGTAACCATTGGCTGCTGGGACACGATTGAAAGAACTCAATTTTTTCATCTGAATCTAATAATGTAATTTAAAAGCTTTTTACTATATTTTTCCCCTGTGAGACGTTATTATTCACTTTTCTTAGGGAAAGGGGTAACCAGACAAATTCAAATTCTTTACTTGCATTAAAAACGTATAAAACTGTATACAGGAGTCCAAATTAATTTTTAATTATTACACACTAAAGGGAGGCATTCTATTTCATTCTCTTATTTTTTACATTTTAGACCTTGGGTATATATTTCCAATCTGTAAAAATTTACTTTCTCTTACGAATATTTGAAAACTACGTGAGTTGAATATCATTTATTCATTGTTATCTCCGTAGAGTTAGTACGATCTCTACTTAGCAGTAAAATATTAAATATACAGGGTGTTAAAAAAATGTGGGGCAATAATTTACGTAGTGATTCCTTGGGTCAAAATAAGCAAAAATGTTACTTATACATATGTCTTATTTTGCTTAGTTTAGCGTTTGTCTGTCTGTATGTGTTTTTTACAAAATAATTCATAACTCCTTAACGGTTTGATTTACAGCGTTGAGATTGTGCAAAAAGGTTTATCTTATTAGTTGCTACCTTTGTTCAAAATATTAATAAAAAATCTTTTACTGTTTCAAAATGGCGGTTACTTTAAATATTTTGGTTCTCGTGTAATTTTCCGTCAAGTATTTAAAATAGCTGCCATTTTGAAACTGTTAAGGATTTTTTGTTAATATTTTGTACAAAGGTAGCGAAAAAAAAACACACACACACACACACACACAGACAGACAGACACTAAACTAAGCGAGATAGGTCATATGTCTATATAAACTATTTTGTTTATTTTGACCCAAAGAATCACTACGTAAATTATTGCCCCACATTTATTGAACACCCTGTATATCAAGGGAAATATTCAATTAATGATATACGTTATAATGGTTCTGTCCAAATGATAACTCATAAGTAAAATTTACAGTTGTTATGAATATCAAACGACGTCCCTACAACATATGATTCCTTATAAAACTGCAATGATACCTACATAAAGGGCATGTTTCAGAGATTAATTATTTTAATTATTGAAACAAATTAAGCCTTTTGATATAGTTGTGCAAACAAACTTTGTAGTATAAAATACAAAAGTTATCAGTTAAGAGTTTTTTTTTATATTTTACGGTACATAATATTTTTAAAAAGCTGAAAAGTAGATTGGTAACCAAAAAAATTTGTCATTTAACTTCAGACTTAAAAATACCGGCATTCATTATTTTGGCTTAACCTGAACGATATAAACTTTTCCTTAATAAACAGTTAAAATAAACTAGGTGTTTTTTTTCATTTTACTAGCTTTCAGGCCTTAATTGCCACCATCACCAAGCCTAATACAATTTATTTGATCATTTAGTTAAAGATAACATCAAGTATTTTGTTCAAGAGCTGTTAAAAATAAAGTTGAAACGTGTAAAATAAGGATATAAGCTAAAGCTCTTAATATTAGCCCCATTGACATGAGATAATTTTTCCATGACTTCTAATTGTTGTCTCTTTGATATTCAATAAAGAAATCAAATTGTTGCATTGAAAGTTTAAATCAGGTGCCATTGCCCACGAAGAGGCCCGCTGTGGCGCAGCGGTAGGTCTGTCCCCGAGACTGCCGCGCCCCCCTCCTCGCGTCACGTCAGCACTCACCGAGAGAATGTCATTCGTTCTTATGAATTGAATGGCAAAACCCACAGTTAGTATCTTATGTCGGTGCATTTTTTAATATGCAAAAATCGTAAAAAAACTTATACATCCTGGAAAGCGATCTTGTAACATTTATAATTGGAATAAACGTCTCCTTAACAAAAACGTAATGGTAGCGATCGTCTTTAAAGACGACTTTAAGCCACCCAAACTTTATCGTTGATAGAAATAACAACACGATAAACGTTAATTAGTTATTCAGCTTCAGTTCCTCATTTAGCACCAAGTTAAATAAAAAAACCGTATAACGTTTACCGTATTGCTTTACCGTGGATGGCGGAAAAGTCCCTATTTAATTTAATATTTTAAAATCGTGAAGTGTGCGTGGAGTCGTTTTTTTATACTTTGTTACAACGAGACCCTTACTTATACTTAAAAAAAAAATGTTATTATGCCCTAATTTCATATTGACTATCAACGGTGTTTAGCCTTAACGTCAATAGGAAATGTGTTAAACTGACTCCCACGAAACCTTAGGTAACTTTGAAAGAATAGTTTATTATCGCTTCTGCACAGGTAAACTCCCCCCCCCTTAATCCCTAAAAGATAATTAGATTACTTTCAACACAAATAAAATTGTTGCTCAACCTCAAATACAGGACTTACTGAAAGGATTGTTTCCCACCCAAAGAGCATACCATTTTAAAAGCGGGCGAAGCCACGGTCACCGTCTAGTATTAACTTTTTCCTTATTAAAATTAAATTGTCCTCAAAAGAGGTCCCTACCTTAGCCGAAATATACCTGAAGCCCGCGCGGTGCCATTTAGCGCCCACAGTTTTCACATTAAAGTTTAATTCAACATACAATTTTAGAGATAAAGAGTTGTAGAATGTTATTGAAAATCCAAAATCGTTCATGAATCGATGGATCGTTCATCGTTATTCATTCTGTTGAAGTTGACAAATCTTTAACGCCATCCACCTTTTTAACGAGTGAACATCAACTATTTTGCAGAATCAATTTACACTCTACAACTCCACTTTAAAATGGTGTTTAAAAAAGAGGTTATTTTAAGAATTTGAGACGTTAAATAACACCACCACCTTTTAGACGTTTACCCCTCCACCGCCTTGAGCAGCCAAAAGTGCACAAATTTAACATCGGCTCATATGAAGACGCAGTTTCAAAGTCACCGTTAGTGTCGCATAATAACGAAAACTGCTGAAGGAAGGGAACCCAATTAAAAATGTCCTTAAAATATAATTATTATAATTAAATATATTTTTTGCTTGTTGCTTTCGCCCCAGGGAACTGGCCTTAGAATTCTGGTTATAGAGATCCTCCCCCCCCTCTTCCCATCTTGGCTATGTCCTTGACTATATGGGAGAGGACCCAAATCAGACAATAACTGTAAATCATATTGTCTAAACGTGCGATAGAGTCGGATAGCTATACAATCATCCTACACTCATCTTTCACTCATATTCCGGTTAAAATACGCAGCCAGTGCTGCGTCCCGGTCTTAAAAAGGTGATAAATGTATTAAAGGTATGTTACAGAGAAACTTGTTTAAATTTAATTGTATTTAATTTTAGTTTTTGCCGATGAGCCTTTTAATTCTGTAAGCCCCTCTGCCTATTACTGAATAATGGAAAACGCTAAATTGTGTTTTTAACACATACCAGATTATATATATTCACAAATAAGTAGTAATGTATTTGAACTTAAAATCTTTCTCGAAATTTGCCTTAATTTAAACTAAACACTTTTCAATTGAGTTAATAAGGCTTATGCCCTTATTCAATATTTGGTTAAAATGTTTACCTGATGAGGTAAACAGCCATCAATACTTGCACTTGGCTGAAGTAGAATACGAATCGTCATTCGCATTCTACTTCAGCAGTGGCGTAGATACGAGGGGGGGATCAGGGGGATATACCCCCTTCACCCTATACTTTCTGAAAATCAAAACACGGTTTCTATCTTCTTATTCAATTCAGTTTTAAGTCAACCTTGCTGAATAATGTCAAATAAAGTCAATTTAAATATGTTCATTTTTAAATTAAGCTCATTCATTTTTACCACACTACGACGAAATCACCTGTTTAACGTACATCATGTTATGGAGGCCGAAAAAACTCCTTTTCGTCAGAGAGCCGAAAACTTTCGGCCCTGGGGCTAAAAGTCAGCTGATCGTTTATTAACTTGAAACAACGCGTGAACATCACATAGGATGGGTGCACCATTGAATTGCTGAACAAGGATGATGTCTCATGTTTATTTAACCTTACTTTTAAAGGATTAAGAGGTATTCTTTAATTGGTAACTTAATAAGAATACTGGTTATAATATTAATTAAAATACAACAATGTCAACGCTTCAATGAATGACCGGTTCTTCACCAGTGAATGACCGATCTTGTACCAAAACCGGTCTCTTTTGGCTGAAGTACTGTCAAAAAGTGAGAATAGCACAATAGCAGCTGACAACAATGAACAAGAATAAACACAGATAAGAGAATAGATCATAGCTATGAAAATACCGACCTTGTTCCTGTCAATATCCGCGAAGGATTCATCCGGTCATTCACAAGTTTTTGCCCTAGTTACGATCTAATTTACGACTGCCCTCTGTAATAATTTATTATAACATCTAGATCAATAGAATTGATTTTTAATTGTAGGATAGTATGTTAACTATTATTTAATTGAAACAATTTTTAAAAATATTCATCAAGCAGAATGAATGTAAATCTACCTAAGCCTTGCAGAGATAGTCGCTATAGCAGAAAACATCAAAATCGAATATACTTTGACACTCGATATTGAATATGCTTAAAAAGTGTTTTTGACTCCACCAATTTTAACCAAAGAAAGATGAATGCTAAATCATATTCTAAGGCTGGTTTTACACTTATTTATAATTAGCTAGCCTAAACAATGTGCTCAATTCAAGTTTTATTTAGCACAACGGTCATTCACTGGTGCATCCACCCTAACTGTGCGGCATTCAATAGGTTCCTACGACAGGCTACTGTAGTGGCAATAATGCGATTTTCATAGCTGTCGTTGCTTAGCTACCATGAAAATAAGTTATATCGCTTATACTTCCAAGTTTCGATTTCAAGTGTGTCAAATAAATATATTCAGATTAAAAATGTTACATATTATTTATTTCATTGTGCAGTGTGATGAAAGTATATTTCGCAACTAGGTCCGAAAATGTGGTTTTGCAGGCCGTGATCGTGTTTCAAATTCGGGAGAAGGTCAAGAACACAACAGAGCTAATAAAAACATATGATCGCAACTACCCTACCTTTGTAACCTATTTAGATGCCGTATAACTATACTGTGATGTTCCCACGTTGTTCAAGCAAATAACTGATCAGCTGACATTCGGCTCTAGTTTCGGCCAACAAATGGTGTTCCGAGTTTAGATTTTGGGAGGCAAACGACAATGTAAATAGTGCATTTTTAACTAATATACAGCCTTGACACCTGTGATTATTATTTCAAATCAATTTACTTACCTGCACTTCATCGGTGTCAATATATTTTGTTTCTTCACGCTGGACGCGTTTCAGCGTGAAGAAACAAAATATATTGACACCTTATGGCAATAAAGTTTACGTAAGTAAATTGATTTGAAATAATAGTGCACTTTTGTTAATTTTACGCCTACATTTGAGAAATATGCTTTCTATGGACATGTCATTCATTGTCCATTACACTGTTCTTCATTTAAAACTAAAATTAAATCCCACGTAAAATGACGTTTAAATTTTTAAGATCAGTCAGTCCGTTCAACCGCAACCATTCGTTATCATTTTAACAAAGATAACTAAAACTGTCAGATCTCCCTGAGCAAAGCCGTTAGTTTCACACTGGCAGAAAAAATTAAAACAATTTAGTATTTATAAAGATAATTGTGAATCTATATTTATTTAATACGCTAGGGTTTTTTGTGATCATTACGCCTCCTCGATTGTTTGTCATACTGGAACGATTTAAATAATGTAGGTGTCGTTGAAAAATGCTTGGCGTGTAGTTTTGCAGGAAATAAAGTCTATGAAGATTAGATTAAAGGGAAAGGCCCTGGACGCCCTTAAAGTTTAGTATTTGTCCATAAGATTTAACATGAGAATATAAATTTCAATAAAACACCTGAATAGAGTAAACAAAGTTTTGCAGCAAAGCCATGTGTAATTATTGTAATTGAAACCATTGAATATATATACTGAAACAGACTTTAAGCATTCATTTATGAGTTAGTGGATTTAGTGAGCCATTTTAGTCCGGATTAATATTAAGAAGGGTTATGATTTAGTAACAGAAACTGAACTATAGCAATTTTTATGATGACAATGTAAAATATGTTATATTAATTGTAATTTTTTACAATATAATTTACTTCTTCATTATCTATTTAAAACAACCAATTTAAAACATGTGTGTTATAAAAAAAACTTGCAGTCGATTTCCAAATAACTGTTTGTTTTCTTGTGTATTACTTTGCCTGTAAAAAATTATTTAATTTATACTAATAATTTAAGTATGACAAAGGTACCTTGGAGAACATGATTGGTATACAATTTTCTTTGAGTTTATGGTGATGGCCAATATATGAAGTTTGTTTGTTATTAATGATCTAAAAATTAAAAACACGTAGTTGTATTAAGGCGCTCGATCGTTGATTAAATATAACACTTTGTAAGGTTTTCATTAAACTATTTTTATTTTGTTCAACTATAATGTGACAGTTATAGATATGTAAAAATCAGTATTACTAAAATAATATATTTTTAACAATTATTTTGGTACTAAGTGATGTTCTGTGGTTTAGTAAGGATGTCCCATATAAACTTGAACTATCTATAATTTAACCAAAATCAAATCATCTCCTGAACGATGATAGAGTATTCACAAGAAATTATTGTTTATAAAGACCTTTAGGAAATAATCTCAGTATTATTGGGATTCGGAGTGACTATGAAGTTTAATCATATCATTAATAAAATAGTCCTAGCATACTGTACCATGATTTTTTTCATTTAGATGTGAATGCATGACAATTTCTCGATTCCGAGCAAGGGGTAACTAGTTTTAAAGAAACTACTGATTAAATATGCAGCAACAATAAATACATAAAGAGCTCTGTAGTTAACGTTTGACCAACCCGACAAACGTCGTTTCTTTGTCTAATAATTATTATTATTGAAATGAAATCATAAATAATACTGGTAAAAAGATCTCCTGAAAATCTTAAAATAATTATTAAGTTTCTGTCAGAGAGTTAGCAGTAACTATTCCTTGGTTAAAATTAGTAAACTCTGATGAATGGTTGGAGTACCTGAGAAGCTAAAGCAATCTTAATGATAATGTCATTCTACGTGGGATTCAAAATTCTTTAAAAAATCAAGGAATGTCTGTCGGGTGGTTCGTTTACAAGTTATAAGTAAAAAAATTCGAAGAGTTGCACAATTAATTATGCTCGGTTTATTTTGTCTATCGTAAGTTAAACCTTCCCAAACTCGCTTTAAACTTACGATGCCTAGAGCAGATTAAAAAATTTCCGGGATCCCCCCAATTTTTGTTTGCTACAGTTAATTTTTGGACTATTATTCTGAGCTAAGAGATAGACGACTGAAATGTAATACGGCTTGTAAACGGCCGTAAAAAACAACTGATCGTGTTTCCGGGTCGTGAGTGAACGGTCGGGTGTATATTTATATTATAAAATAATTAATATAATTATATACATGTATATAATTATAATAAACGATAAACGACATGGTTACAATTATAATATAACGTTGCGAAAAGTGCGGTTTAAAACAATCGCGCCTATATTCATGTTTGGAAAACGGCGGGAAAAGCTTTGCGAATGACACAAACCGTCTTGAAAGACAATTAGTTATATAGCATGACCATAAAAAAATCAGGATTTCGGGAGGCGATTCCTTACATCTAAACTAAGAAAAAAGTTGATAAGAAGGTTAAATACTGGTTAAATATGCGATTATGTATTTTTCACAAAATATTATATACCTCCGAAGTTTTTAAACAGATTTTTTTGAGACTCAGTATGTTCCGACAGCTAGTCAAGGACAGTTCATTGAAAAATAATCAACATGATCGAATGGTTAATTCCAAAGTGGTGGCCGTTTAAATCTTCAATTTGAAATACCGGACATACTGTGTTTAAAAAAAATTATTAAGAATAACTATTTATAGTAAACTTAATTTTCAAACTAATGACACCTAAATTTTGAGAATCGGCTAATAAAAAATTGAGTTATGGTTGAATTAAGTTACAAGGCAGCATAATTAGCCTATTTCATCGGGTTGCTCAGTGCAGCGATGGACTATTTCGCTCAAAATTATGCTGCTTCGTTAGCTAAATTAGACCATAACTTAGTTGTTTATAAACCGATGTTCATATTTTTATTGTCATTAGATTGGAAATTAAATGCACTAAGCATTGCTTATTTTTATATATTTTTGTAAAAGTACCTGTTTTCGGAATTTAAATTTAAAAATTTAAAACGCACCATTTTGAAATTTACCATTCAATCATGTTGATTATTTTTTATAAACTAAGAAATCGGTTGAAAACCTTAATAGATTAAAAATGTTTTATGAAAAATACAAAATGGCAGATAACTGGGTAAGTATGCATTTTAGGACATACCTTCATGTCAACTTTTTCTTAGTTTAGATGAAAGAAATCACCTCCTGAAACCCTGAAACGTTTTTAATGGAAAACCTGTATAACCACTATGGACGATATATGACAAAAGCCGAAAACAGCCGAAAAAATTGTCGTGTGTGTTTACCGATGGCTTGTAAAAAACTGGAGGAACTATGCTAAAGATTAAATTTAAACTTTTTTGTTTAAAGGGCATTTTATGAAAATCCCTTGATCCAGGTTTTTCAGAAGCCGATCACGGGCAGCTTAAATTATTTTGGATTTATCAACTTCCAGTTTGTTCTATGTCTCTAGATTTTCTAAAATGCGATTTGTCAGTTCCAATTTTTATTTATAAAGTTCCTGGGGGTGTGCCACCGGACCCTTCATTTTGCTAGGGGGTATTCCATACCCCCAGGCCCCCGGCACCTCCCTCTTGACAAAGGTTTACCTACGCTAAGGTATAAGATTACATCATGTAGTATGAGAAGGTGTCGATAACATTTTTGAAGAGGAAATGTATTATCACCTCGGGAAAGGGTGCGCCATCGTGGTAAGGGAGGATGAACACGCCTAACACAGTATTTATAAATAGAGTTCAATCCCGAATAGGGCCTCACAATGTGAGGCCAGTGAGCTTATCCGGGCTGCCAAACTGCTGCGTAATCTACAACGACCTCCAGTGCCTCCAGATAAAAAACCCCGCCCATTTTTTATGAGTCATGTTTGATCAGCATACACCACTTACTCCAACCAAGAACGAAATATCGAAGTTCACTAACAATTCGTGAGGGCTGTTATAATTATCCTTGTTAAGTTATAAGAGTACGTAATTTACTTTATATCGAACTTTTTCAGGGACAAATTGTATATAACAAATAGTTATGCCCCCCTGAAACTTTCCAGCCGTGGAGTTTATACATTCTGGAATTTGATATTATATAATACATATGAAATGGGAGATAAAATTATCTTTTTATTCAATTGTGTTAAAAATCAGCCAGTATACAAAAAATCCATCAAAAGTTTCTAAAAAAATAAGAAATTTATTTCTTTATTTTTTAGTTTTATCTCAGTAAGCAGAGGAATTTCTTTTCTAAGGTTAATACAAGCAAGTAGACCGAAATTGATCCAAATTCACAATACTGCCTTAAACATAAAAACTGCTCAGACATTTGTGATTAAACCATAAACAGAAATATGAAACTGTAAAGTAAATTAAATTTTGTATATAAAAAACATTTAATAGATCATGGCTTGAATCTGTTTTAGTTATGAAGTTTTTAAACGGAAAAAATGACCATTATGAGTGCAAAGTAAAAATTTTAAACTCCCTATGTACAATTTGTATTTATGTACCATGAAGTTGATATTTAAAGTCGTTTTAAAGTAATGGATGAATACTTGAAAATTCATACATAAAGAGGGTTGTAAAATGAGGCACAACATGATGAGAATCAGAAGATACCCGTATGATTATAATAGAACAAAATAGTTTTTCCTGTTGAAATGAAAGAGCCCAAAAAAGGTCTCCAGCGAGTTTGTAAACCCCCTTATGATATCATAAAAAGAGGAAGTTACCGTTAGTTATTTATAGTTATTAATAGTTATTTCCTAAGCAATTCTACTTGTGATAATGTTTATAATCTGTACAAGCCGGCATGTCAAGGAAAAAATAACTGCTACAATCTATGGTTGACTTTATAACTATCTAACCACCCATATGTTTAGGTGTGAACTAAGTGAATTGAGGTTGAAACACAGTTAGCGGATATAGCCACTGTTCCGAAGTAGTTCAGGAATAGTAATTAGTATTTTTTTAAGGTTCCATTTTTTTTACAAATAAACCAACCTTTGATTCAGATCAAAGAAAAAAACAATCATCGAATTAGTTCATCCTATACCCCTTACCACCGTTCTCACCCTCCCTCCCTTCAGGTTGCCGAAATAAAAAAGTGAAAAATATTATTTAAAACACTACTAAGGTAATGAGATCGAAGGTTCTGTTAACGTGAATGTCACTTCTTATGTTTACAAAAAAAGTCATAGAAAAATAATTAGTTTCACATAACGGGAAAACACTTCACATCCATGAAATGAAAAATCTAACATACTTCTGGCAATACTAAAAATTAAAGCTATAAAATAATTAGTTTATCAGTGGTAAGAATTGACCCTTTGTTTGTTATTATTTTATAGTACGTGTGGTTAGCGTAAATTTTCACCAAAACCTTGCATTCTTTGATACAGCTTAGCCACTTGGTATGTGTATAGAATATACCTGTAGAAGTATTTTTGTCCGAAGATCCAACCTCGAATTCGTGTAGAACACCCCCATATCAGACATTAAAGATATGGCCGCCATTACATTCATAAATTGTTCTATAACTTCGGTAATAGTATTCCGATCTCAATAAACCTTTTTTTGTTTGAAAGATAATATCAAAATAAAACGTTTTTGTATATAAATGTTTTTTCTAAAGTTCATAGTTTTCATTGCATATTTGAAAAACAAAACTTTCCATTTAATTCCATGAGAAAGTCTAATTCCTCAAAAAAATGCGTTTTGGGGGGCTTAACAAGGCTATAGCTAAATGTAGAATATTCTCTAGGTTAAAAACTTATACGCACAGAAATTTTATTCCAATTGGTCATTTATTATCAGAATAATGGCCTCAAAAAGATATACGCACGGGCCATTTTCCGAGTTAGCCCAGTTTTTTGGTATTTTATGGAGTAAAAAAACAATTATTGGGGTGAAACCTGATTAAAAACGAAGAAAAATAACAAAACAACCGAAAAAATTCCATCATAATAGTATAATTCTATGTTTTATGGTATACTATTAAGGTAAACATTAAGGTATGCTGGATAATGCTATAGGCGGTTAAATAGTGTCGCCTTGGTTAAATCGAATTGAGCGTAATAAGGAGAAACAAAGCAATTTATCTTTATCCTATTGCTCGCGGTTTTAGATTGTTGTATCGGCCCACTATCAGGTGGTAAACCGGTCCGCTGTGAAAAGTAAGCATATAACTGTAAATAAAAACAAATGCATAAGCTGTTTAGCTCTTTTCTGCGTATCAGTGCCCTTAAGAAAAACTAATATTTGTCCTGGGATATACTCCCACGACCTCATTTAAGTACAGGGTTGATGGGTGTCAGACTTACGATTTCATCAAAGGTTACATGGGCTTTATATATATAAAGACATAGATAATATGGTAATACTTAATGTGACTAAGAATGAAACTATAAGGATAATAATTGATTAACTTTGACTTTATGCGTATAGTGGCTAAACTGGGTGTTATTTGTACATTTGAGATATTTTTTTGTCCTTCCTTCATACATCCCGGACGCTAGACCCAGCCCGGAACCGTTTTACACATTACTTCTGGCTAGGCCTTGTGGGTCACGGGCCACGCCAACAGAGCATTGTTTTATAACTAATGTAATCGGTCGTAAATTTAACAAACAGATTGTTCCAGAAGTTACAAACAATTCATTACCAAGAAATTGGCCTTAACTTGGTAATTACTTCAATGTCACATCTTTTTAAGCATTGGCTAACCTTCAAAATTTGCGTTTTTGTTTGTGATATTAATGTTTTTGAAGTAATCACATCGAAATAAACATATTACCTACTTTAAGGTAATTTAGGTTTAAACGTTTATTTATTTTCCTTATTTTTATCGATGTTGGAATTATCTGTGATGTTATAACGGTATGCCTACCTGTCTTGTTCAATTGTCTCGGATAAAGTTAAAAACTATCGAACCGACTGGGCTGAAATTAGGTTTGCATAAAGGTAGATCATGTGCTTATCTTTTCAATTAAGGATGCCATATTGACCTCGGATTTGCATTATTGAACTTCTCTTGACAACCCCTTTGAGGAATTACTCAATTGGGGTTTAGATTTGGTTACTGTAACCCATTTAAAAAGGAAGATGGGGTATCCATATTTAAACTAGTTTCCCATCCCAAATGTATGGCTGCCTGTCCGCTCGTAAGACTAATGCCAATTTTAGAGTTGGGCTTACGGACGGCCTGGACCACGTAATTTGACTCGGCCTATAGCAGCCTTGCGCGGCAAAGAGATCGCTATCAAGATTTGTTTATGGTGAGTTGACAGGTACTGTTGTAGTCTACGTTCAGGGCAACCCGCGTAACTGTTCTCACACAAACAATTTCTGTCTCTTATTGAATAATTAAAAGCTTTTAAGTGTGTTGTTAACACATACCAAGATTTCATGAATCCACAAATAATTGAGAATGTATTTAAACTTCAAATCTTTCTCAAAATCTTCATTAACTTAAACTTTCCGCTTTTCAATTGAGTTTTCTAAGTTATCTATTACTGTTAAGGTTGTAAACAAACCTTTAACTGACAATGGCTGAATAAATTTTGTCTCCTAAGTTTATTTTACTTTTCCGTTTCGGCTTTATCTGAAATATACCCTCAGTAATAGTATATTTCGCAACAGGGGTCGAGGATGAAGTTTTGCAGGCTCGAGATTGGTTTCAAATTCGAGATAAAGTCGAGAGCTGCAAAACTCTATCGGCCGAGGTAGGAATGCTATTTTTCACCACAATACACAATGAAATACACCCTATATATAATATTAAAAATCTGATTATATATTTGACACCCTTGAAAACAAAACTTTGAGGTTATTAGAGACGATACAACTTCTTTGTCGTGGTTTAAACAAACTCCGCTCTGAAAATCATATGATTGCGACTATCCTGTCTTTAGAACTAGTCGACATTTTTTTTCAAGCAAACAAACTGACTTTCGGCCCTCTGGCGGAAAAGAACTGGTTTCGGCCACCAAATGACGATTGTAAAACAGGTGAATACGTCGTTGAGTAGTGAAAATAATATAAACAATAGACTCTTTTTACCGAGTTTCTTTAAAAAATGCAGCTATATTACCTTATGTCTAAAACTATTTATTGGTTGTAAATGCATCTATTGACTAAAATTAATATTGTTTTCAAATAATGAAATAAAAAAGTTTCCATGCCACGAAATTTGCTTTGATCATAGCCACCAAATGAACGATTATCGATTTGTTGTTTCTGATTCCCTGAAGCTTCTAGCAAATAAAACACAGTGGAATAATATATTTCGCAACTAGGCCCGAAAATTATGTTTTGCGGGCTCGAGATCGTGTTCAAATTCGAGACGAGGTCGAGCATTTGAAACGATCAAGAGCTATATCAACGCATATCGAACAACTCGTTTTGAAGCGCATCAAGATAATTTAAATTGAACTCAAATGTCAAATTCCGTTTTGAAAAAATTATTTTAATTCCTTACTCCATTAAATATTTGATGTAATTGTTTCGCTAAAATTCGTGGAAGGCGATTTTCTGGGGATTTTAGGATTGCTAATATGTATTTAATATGCAAAGCCAAAGTATAAAAATAAATTCTGTCAAAACCAGTCTCTAAATACAATACATAATTTGGCGTATTTTGAGGCAAACAAAAAAGCTTTTTTATGAAGAAATTTTGAGATTTTTCAATCACACTATTGTTAAAAAAAAACCCCAAACTTGCCCCATAACACAATATAGATCTAACAATAATGTTATGGCAAATTAATTTTTAACTAAGAGGAATATCTTTATTTTGGAACACACTTTTCCAAGCAGAATTTATTTCCAAATTTGGATGAACTACTTTTACCCATATCATGTAAATTCCATGAAAAAGTTGAAGTGAATTCTATTCCTAAATACTTATAATTGTTTACTACCTCTATCTGTTCCCCTTTGTACCACCTCTTATTATTTTATTCCAATTTTCCCTCTTCCTAAATACCACAATTTCTAATTTTTGTAAATTCAAGTGTAAATTCCACATTTCACAGTAACTTTCTAATCTGTTGAATATATGCTGATCGTATACAGATTATTATTAACTATCAAAAGAATTTCCAGGATTTTGTCCAGAGCATATCGCCCTGTAGGAGTGTACTTTTCTACACATTGTTGGTATCAAATTAAAGCTATTACGGCTATAAACCTGTGAACGGTTTTCCTCTTGATATTTCTTTTAACAAACGTATACATTATAACAAAGTAGATGATCAATATTTGAATTAGTTATTTAGTTGTGCCACCGAATGAAAGACTAACAAAAGTCAATTAATATTCAACCACAATATGACTTTGATCTCTTAAAATATAGACATTTTTACAAGGAAACAGAAAATAATATATTCTCACCATAAGGATGAGTATCTACCCTACTGAAACCATGATTAACAGTCTGTAATCATCTTGACTTCCTGTATTTTTTTCAAGACAACTTAAAAAGTAACACTTGTAACTCAAGAGGTGCGATAGCGGTGGACTTTTTCTGTGTATTTAAACATTGAGAGTTTTAAAAATCAATAATATTATAAATTAAAATATGTTTGAATAAATCATGGTTTAAACTCATTTTTTATTTAAAACCTGGTTTTTGCTAATTTTGCTAATTTTTGATAATTTTTAATATCAAGAAGCAGCAATCTGTACGACCATACTTTTCTCGACTAGAAATTTTAACTTTATTGATTTATATGTTTTCGAAACTATTTCTTATTTTAGAAAAATTAACATTTCAACGAGAAATCCAAACTCTCGCAGTTATAGCACTAGGAATAACAGGTACGTTCAACAACACAAATTTAAAAAATGTTTCTAAGAAAACTAGTTACGTTGGGACTAATTTTTATTTAACCCGCCGGATAATATTTTAACGAGCAAAATTTTAAAGTTTCAAGTTACATAATAAATACCTTTTAACCTTGAGCCTGCATTCTTTTGACGAGTTTCTGAGTTAAAACAATTTTAATAAAAGATTATTCTACTGTGGTTCATTGTACATTTTTAGTCAGTGTTACAGCAAGAACTGTTTTTTAATCATTTTTGTACCTAAATTTTGTACAATTAATCTCTATATAGCGGTGGTTTTAATCAGACCGTATTATTTTATTATACTGTAAAATTACGGGAACACTTTTAATTTCAACCTGAATGAATTTGATTTGTTGTTTCAGCCAAATATTGTATTGTATTGTTGTAGGCAATAAAATTATATTTTTATTTTATATTCTGTTACTTATGCATTACTTTTGTTTCGCATAGATTCCCATAAGCTTGATCATGGTAACCTTGTATATAATTTTTGTATGATTATTGTAATTTGGCGCTATTCTTGAATCGTTGTACAAATTTGAATTAATTAACTTTGAATTTGAGAGTTGAATTAACTTGGAGCTGTAGAAACGGTTAAATCTAAACACGTCCAAAATGTCAGATTGAGATACTGTAATATTTTAATACTAAATAGTTGTAGTGTTCTGTTGAGTGGACCGAAAATGACGACGCCCATCTGTGCATCTGCGCGTGGTTAGAAAAACGCTTATCACTTGAGTTGTTTGTTTGCTTGACAGTTTTATTGATGTTAGGGTCCTGCTACACTCGGTTTCGTAACAAACAATTTTCAAAGTAGGCTACCGCTAAAAACGGGGTTTACATCGTAAATTAAAACACCTGATATCCTACAACAATACTCAGTCATCTGGAAAAAGTTTACCTACTTTAACACAGGATTTTTTTTATTTCACTGAGAAAATTCTAGAAACAATGGAATGAGGAGAAACATCTTCATCACAGATGGTTCACACCGAAAATTGGCGGTCTTTTTTATCTGAAGGTCGTTGTAAATAACGTAGCACGCAGGACACAAAGATAAACATGGGGCTTTATTTAGGGGCCTAATCTATTTTACATGATCAGGTTCAGTTGCGCAGCTAATTTATGATATTATGATAGCCTCTTATCCACAAATGACTTTTAGGATGATGTCAAAGAAACCTTTTCTAGGATATACATTTTGATAATAATTGGTTGATAGGTAAAAAATAACGTAAATAGACGGATTTTACTTAAAAAACATTCTCACGGGAAACTACGACAAATCACAGAAACTTAGGTAAATATTCCTTCGAATTTGGTTCAAATTTCGGCCTTTTTGCATTCAAGCAACTTCAGTAAAATTAAAATTTATTAATTTTGTAGTTCTAATATGCTAGTTATAATATAATTTATATTAGTTATAACATACATTGCCGACTGGTACTGTATGGAATTTGGACGCATCTTGTTCCGTTTCTCAAAATGATACCAAAAATTTTGAAGAAATATCAATGACCACCATTTTTAGGTGGTTCAATGAGTAATAACTTCTTAAACTTTGAATTGGTCAATTATCAGTGGCATAACCCTATAAAATTTTATATATATTTAATCGTGTAAATTCGAATTTTCATCTTATTATCAGCATCATTCTAGAGGGTTTCATAATATGAGTGAAGGATGAGTGTGGAATGGATAAGATGTAAGTCTTGTCACATTGCAAAAAAACATTTGCTCAGTAAAAATTATTAAAACAAAGAGGTCTATCAGAAAAATAAAAGGTGTTTAGCCTTCTCGGTGTTCAAAGTCCTAGAACCTTCTAGGCCTAACCCTTTTTGGTAATTTGATATGAACGTACATTCTTGGAACTTAACGGTTACAGACACGCTAATATTCATTTAGTTACTTATAAAGCAAATCTCAAATTTATCTTATTTATTATTTTTTCAGAATTTCAGTGCAAAAAAACTATTTTAGAAAGGAATATTTTGTAAAAATACTGCTTATATAGACTACTAAATTGGATAGCTTCGATAAACGTTAAATGTTAATGAATTAGTGATCGGCTGACTAGGACTATTTCAATTTATTTGTTACCAGCACTGGGAGCATCTAATGGGCTGTGGGTTAAAATATATCATCGGCCACTCAAACTTCCAGCGCTCATTAGGTGCTCGCGGCCGCGAGCACTTATCGTGCTGTGGGAGGCAGCTATATATCAGGAGCACTGTATGGGTTCCCCGTGTATATATATATATATATATTGTATGATTTTGTTCACATGCTAGTACTATTTATTTATTATTATTCATATCTATATATATATATTTATATATATGTGTGTCTGTAAGCACGATAGCGGCCGCAAAAATGATCCGATCTTTATGAAATTTGGTACGGACATGTAAAGTGGTAATCAATTGGACGAGTTCGTGAACCAGCCCGATCGGACCACCGGGAGGGGGGGGTAAAGGGAAATAAACCCCCCAAAAATGGGTTTTTTTGAGTTTTTTACATAGAAAAATAAAATTTATCGAATTTTTGTGGGCACCATTGAATTTAGCTAAAAAAAACAAACAATTTAGTATTTTGAAACACTGCTCTATGTCCATTGGTTACCGAGATATTGAAAGTGGTAAACACAGTTCGTTGTCCCAATGTTAACCTTATGGGAAATAAGTAAAATTCTATATCTCGCTCTCAATAAAACTTGGTAAATGGCTTCTTCTAGTTCAGATCTACTAAATATTGAATTAAAACCACCCAGTTTTAAAATACCTGTAGCAGCACACCTGCATACTCATTCCCCATGTTATTCTTATGGAGCTTACAAAAACATGTCAAATCTCGCTATGTTGGATTGAAATATGTTGTTTTGCATTTGAAATTCGCTGAGTATGCAGGTCTGCTGCAACGGGGGTATTTTAAATGTTCATGTGGATAAATATATTTTATTGATAATGACTATATCTCACACCAAGAAGATAAGAAGTTGTAGCATGCCATGAATCTAAAACAAATGGGACTGATAATGGCATTATGGTGCTGAAACCTAGGTCTCCCTAAGATACATATACTGGATTGTAAGGTAAGATTAAATATTAAATAATAATGTATAACGATCCAGAAGCTTCTATTAATTTGTCTTTACATAATATACAAAACGGTAAATATCACTAAGAGTAACTTGAGCACATACACTTGACCATAAATAGTTAACAGACATTATGTTCCCATGGTAAAAATTCAAACTGTTTTTGTGGAGCCAGAACTGAAAGAGGGCATAGACAGAGTGTTCTGATGTCAAACTTTAACTGTTTTACTTGTCCCTCAGGAGCAGGTAGGTAAGCGTCATAAAAAGCAAACAAAACAATCGTAAAATAGGGATGTATATCGTTTAAAAGTAAGAAAAATAACTTCTTTTTCTCCTCAATAAAATTTCCTATAGTAATAATAATTTAAAATGAATCTGTGAAAAAAATTCAAATTATGTAAATTTAAAGTTGGTTTTTGTGTTTTCTATCCATGACAAGAACAGAACGTTCTAATTAAGCTTGTTAGTAACTCCACATGAGTTTGCAGAGTGTTGTCAGTGACATATACTTCTGTTGTTCAGTTGCTAACAATTACTTTACGCTTGAAATGTTTTATATATAATTGCAAAGTTAGAAAATCTATTTTATTAAGGGGTGTGATTATTGAGCGATTTTATTCATTTTTATATTCTGAATTTATGTCGGAATAATTTTGTTACTATTATAATATTTATGTATAAATACTACCTTGAGAGTGATCTGGGGAATTTATACATTGTTAAATATTTGTTTTTATATTTAAATCGTAACATTACAAAGGTTATAAAACACAGAGCATCCTAACTCAAGTCCCTGTAAAATATTTGGTAATCAGTCAATTAGGATACTGAGAAATGTTTTAGAACAATATCATTGAACCTCGCTGAAAACAAGAATCCACAACGATTTATCTTACTTTCAACTCTTATTTCCTATACATACTAAAGATTCATTCCAAATTAATTAGTGGCTCATCTTGTAAAGTCAAAGATAGGTTTTCAAATACTGGCTGGAGGTTCGTACAGATGAGTACTTAGAAATTACTATAGAATTCCCCAAAATTTCAAAATACAAAACTACTGATTGATGTAGTTTTATGACATGAACAAGGAACGATATTTCGTTTTTTCATTCACATTTATTACGAGATAAATGCCAGTTATTATCAGATAAATTATTCATCTGTTAAAAAAATACTACAGAAAAAATTATTCGAAGACATTTTTAATCGTTTTTTTTCAAAACACATCATAAGTACTGTTGAAACAACCAAGTATGCATGGATGGCCAACAAAAACACAGTAGTCCACCGAAATAACGTATTAAATCCAATAAACAAGGTTCAATTTACAGTTAGAAACATCTAAGACGAAGGTTATAGTTAATTAAAACTAACTTTTCTAAGAAATAGAGGTTTTAGTTGTTAACATCAAGCACTAAAACCACATATTAAGTCATCTACAAATACCTTTAAAGTGGGGGAAATATATTAATAACAAAGGGTTGACACAAACGCTGCGTCACTGAAGGGTGAGGTAATCAATACTCAACTAATTAACAAATTGAAAACAACGCAAACAGCTGACGTTCGCGTTCTGGATTAAAAATGACAGTTTCCCTGGCGATCCATCTTGGTCCATAAGGGCCTGTCGTGAGCGGCAGCTGGGGAACCCTTCTCATTCCGACCGCGCACATACACATACACAAACACATACACATACACATACACATACACACACACATACACATACACATACACATACACATACACATACACTCACAAGGCCTTCCGCTTACATTACATAGCTGATTGGCTCAGTCATGAGCGGATATCCGGTTACTTCTTATTTAATGTACTTTAAGCCTTTGAGTAATCAAATAATACACACAAAGACATTATTTGTGATTAAAAAACATCTTTATAATTGTTTTTGTTTCTTATAAATTTTATTACAAGATTATAAAAGTTTTGAATTATAAATTTTATGTGAAATTTACATTTGCACAATAAATTAAAGAGATAAAAGTCAGTTCATATCAGCTACGCTAGTCTTCTGGTTTTATATTTGTGATAACTATTTTGTCATTAGTTTTTTTTTTTTAACTAGCGGATTTCTTTGCATTGCGATATACTTTTAGATAAATGCAAATAAATAATATATCGCATCAAATATATTATTGGATGCGATATATTACTCGATAATATGTATCGTATTCAATAACATATCATTGAATATATTATTACTAAACTAGTTTACCATGTTTAGTAAACTTTCATATAGAATGATGTTCTTTCTGGGGACTCAGTAATTAATACAAAAAGTATTTGTTCATAAAAAGCCTTACAACCACTTTTTAAGATTCCAAAAATAAATTTATGTCGTCCTCTTTTTACAAAACATAAAATTTTAACTCTTCCATCAATATACATCGTACAAAATGCCTGTTTTATCCATAAACATAAATAACAATTTCCCCTACAAATGAACACCCATATCTACAATACAAGAAATAAAAATAAAATCAACACGCCAACATGCAAAACATCGTTTTATCAAAAAGGATTAGTATACATGTCAACAAAAATATACAATAATTTACCCGAAAACATCAAAAAAATTGATGGCAATTCCAATTCAAAAGAGGTTTAAAGAAAATACTTGAGGAAAAATTATCTTATAAAATTGAAGACCATTTCGCAAATGGAGACTAAATCATAGTTCATAATTTCGTTTATATCTTTTTTTATTCTCTCATTACAGTCCCAAACATGAAAATGGCAACATAAATAAATAAATATATACTAATCAGTATTTTTTGTGGGGAACAATTTTGTTTAGATCAAGAATTTTAAATGCGTTTATGTATATTTCTAAACGTAACATATTTTAACATACATTAATTTTAAGTTAAAATCAACGTAATACGGGGGCTTCTGACCTTCTTCCCTAGAAGCGATTTAATTTTATTTTCTTCATTTTCATACTTCTTTAAAAGTTTTAACTTGCAAGTCGACTTCATAACAGAGGAGAATCAGCAAGAAGCTTTGATTCTTCTCTGTGACTTCATACAATTGTTTATTTTTACAGTTATCCTAAAAAAATCCAATATTAATGTTTTTATTAGTTTTACCTACAAACCATTTTAATGCCTTTTTCCCACAATTTATATAGACTTTTCCACCTTCACGTGGAATTTGCCTAACAAGGTCTACTCAAACTTTATCACCGGAATTTCAACAACTTTACAGAAGGTATTAGGTTAAGGGTCAAAGGGTTGAACCATAAAGTGCGGGGGTTCGGTGAAAGCCCCAAGGGCCGGGCTGTTACGGCCAATAACTTGTAAACTTGCGACTCAACTTTAGTGCCTCCGTCACCAGGTGAGCCTCGCCCGGTTATTGTTTCAGTAAACATAAGAGTTTTAACATTATTTTGATGATTTAAAGATAACCATCGACCAATTTTTGTTATTGTTTTTACGTTAAAAACAACTTTGTAGTTCGGTAATCTGGTCTGTGGTAAATTCGATTCAGATATTTTTTATGGATTCTTAATTGTAGTTATAAGAAGCTTTCCTGTCAATTCTATTTTTTATCTTTTGAATATTTTTTGTTTGCGATGTCTCTGGGAAATATCTTATGAAATACTATGTAATTTCATGTACTATATTTCAACTTTTGTTAGTTTTTTTCTAGCTGGTCGCTAAAATACTTGTACTTTCAAATTGCGCTCACTTACTATTTTAACTTTTTAAGTTTAGCCGTGAGAGCTAAGTTAATATTGAGTTTCTATGCCAAAAACTTTATATGACAGTTTAAAGAGTTACACATACCTTGATGAAGTGTAATTTAATAATGAACAATAAGGCCCCAACACACGCTGATATTTGTCTCAATCGTAAGGCTCCGATAGTACATTACGTGGTCAGCGTAAAATCTTACTTTTTACGATACAGTTTACTCCCTTTGTGTGTATGGATACCAGCGAAAGTATTGAAGTCCGAAGAACCAACTTTGAATTCGTGTGGAAACCTCTAAATTAGCCATTAAAAATTACCGCCTTTAATACATAAATTGCTCAATGGTCCGGTAATAATGGTCCATTAATTAAAAAACTTCTTTTTACAAGATCTTTTTAAAATAACATTTTTCAGCTTTTTATGTTGACTAGGTTGAAAACTCACAGAAATAAATGTCATTTTGATCGGTCAACAAAAAAACGGTCCAAAAAAGATATACACAGACCAATTTCCGAGTTTTTAAGGTTTGTTTTAGTAGAGTAGAGCATAAACCTAAATAATATTGAATGGGAATATTAAAGTCAAGGAAATCAACTAAACCAGGATAATTTTATGTTTTCGTGTTTATTTTGGAGGAATTTTTTTTATCTTCAAAATTCCCAACATAAAGATTTTACATTGCATTAAAAAATCAAGACAAAACATTGAAAAAACTTAAATAAATAATCGTCTTACAATATTAGCTTTAAAATTATTTTCCTTAGTCTCATTTAAAATATTTGGTACTTCTCACAGAGTCTGTGTAAGCGAACAGCTTTCATCCAACGTCCCTTTGTGCTATCTAATCTTCAATATTACTTATACTATTACTAGCTGAAACCTATAGACTGTGTAGACGTCGTCAAGCCTTTGACTAATTCCGAAATATCGCCTGTTCAAGTAAACATGTCATTAGCTTTAATGTAAACAATATCTTTGTTTTAACTATTTTATGCCTTTGGAGAGGCACCTAATTCAAATATGTATGTATACAGTACCAACCTCTTATATCTACATTTACTTATAAAAGAGTTTGTAAGTTTGCATATGTATTTATACATTTAAATTTTATGGACTCGAAAATAGTTTGGACCATTTAGCATGAAACTTGGTACATAAATATATAATTTCATGAATAAGGTTTTTAGGCCATCCATTTTCTCCAATACATTTGGCTTCCTCCCCAGAGGTCCAAAAGGCCTTCAATATTAATCTTATGCGAAAATATTGTTTAAATAAAAGCTATTATTTACTTTAACAAGCGTTCTTTGGTAATTAGTCAAAGGCAAATAGTAGGCAATTAGTCCAACGTCTGCTGGGTTCAGCTAGTATAAATATAGATAAGCAAAGTATACGAGGCTAGAAGAGATGGTTAAGCCAATGTTAAGCTGTAAACTCAGGTCCAAAAGGCCTCCAATATTAATCGTATGCAAAAATATGGTTTAAATAAAAGCTATTTTTTACTTTAACAAGCGTTCTTTGGTAATTAGTCAAAGGCAAATAGTAGGCAATTAGTCCAACGTCTGCTGGGTTCAGCTAGTATAAATATAGATAAGCAAAGTATACGAGGCTAGAAGAGATGGTTAAGCCAATGTTAAGCTGTAAACTCAGGTCCAAAAGGCCTCCAATTTTAATCGAATGCAAAAATATTGTTTAAATAAAAGCTATTTTTTACTTTAACAAGCGTTCTTTGGTAATTAGTCAAAGGCAAATAGTAGGCAATTAGTCCAACGTCTGCTGGGTTCAGCTAGTGTAAATATAGATAAGCAAAGTATACGAGGCTAGAAGAGATGGTTAAGCCAATGTTAAGCTGTAAACTCAGGTCCAAAAGGCCTCCAATTTTAATCGAATGCAAAAATATTGTTTAAATAAAAGCTATTTTTTACTTTAACAAGCGTTCTTTGGTAATTAGTCAAAGGCAAATAGTAGGCAATTAGTCCAACGTCTGCTGGGTTCAGCTAGTATAAATATAGATAAGCAAAGTATACGAGGCTAGAAGAGATGGTTAAGCCAATGTTAAGCTGTAAACTCAGGTCCAAAAGGCCTCCAATTTTAATCGAATGCAAAAATATTGTTTAAATAAAAGCTATTTTTTACTTTAACAAGCGTTCTTTGGTAATTAGTCAAAGGCAAATAGTAGGCAATTAGTCCAACGTCTGCTGGGTTCAGCTAGTGTAAATATAGATAAGCAAAGTATACGGGGCTAGAAGAGGCAGTTAAGCTGTAAACTCCGGTTAACGACCGGTTTTTTACTGCCCGTAAAACCTCGTTACCTGTTTATTATTAACCAAGTCGACGCTAAAGGTCATGGGTGGCGTGGTTTGGCTTGAAATAAAACATCCAATCTGACTTTAACACTCCACTGTTTGTTGATGAAAATAAACCATGTTTAGATTAAGACTTGATTTTGACGTATTTCACATATACCTATAATCTAATTGAACTTATAATCTATTCTATATACTCAATATTAAGGAGAGGGGCTTTTCTGACGGATAGAAAATCTCCGAAACTGTAAGACTAGCAGAGCTAAAATTTGGTATCTGTGCACCCCTTGGGCCATAGATGCGTGCTAGGAAACAGTTTTACGAAATTTCCACAGAGTTGCGTCTTACGGTATTCCAAAGTTTCGATGTTAAACGATTGGGAAGCTTATTAGATTGTTATTGGTACCTTAATATATAATCAATTGAATAAAGTCCAAAGAAAGTTTTTCTACGGGTGAAAGCCAGTTGATCAGCTAGTAAGTAATAACTTTATTAATTATACTAATCTTTTAAGGTTTTTTATTGACAGCATATTAAAATCCAGTAAATATTTATCAAACAGATTTTTTGTGATTACTGTTTTTAAAATATTAAGAATATTATCAAATGTATTCTGGATCCTATCATTCAGTAACGCACTCGTATAGCCCATATTTAAGTTGCATTTAGGTTAAGTAAGCTTTTTTCAACTATGCAAATCAATTATCGTTACTACACAGTTAAATATGTTATAGACAATGATTGAAGTAGGCTAAGGTATTTGTTAAATAAACTATATGAAATGAGTAAGGGACTAATTAGGCTCTAAAATGATTTATCACTTCATTATTAGAAACTCAATCAATTCCAAATAATTACTTTGTCACTCATAGACGGATGATTTTGCGGATTAAGTATCGTTTGTCACTTCTTCATTTTATTAAATCATAACTAAATCATTTTAAAAAAACAAATGTTTTTGACTCAGGTGTATATTATACGTTTATATTTAATAATTACTCAGTAATTCAGTGAAACGCAAGACACCTTAACGTTATAACCTTATTACTGTTATTTAACTGAGCAAATTACAATTGACGAGTGCAGAGAAAGAACGTGTTAAGTCCAATTTTTTTTCAATTTGCAGTTACAGATGGTTTCGTATAGCTCATATTCTGCAGATGAAATTGCGAAAGAAAAAAAGCAAATAAAGTGCTTAGTCCAGGAGATATTTTACTTTTAATTTTAGCTACACAGGGAAAAATCGTGATAAGTCCCAATAAATCGTATAATAAATAAATTTTAAATAAAACTAAACACTTCAGTATCATTAATTGTTCCTACAGGCCAATAAATACTCTTTTAATTATTAAAAATGTTGGCTTATAAGTTATTATTTAGTTTTCAATACTGCATATACATATGTTGAACTATATACTGATACTCGTTGGATTTTCAACCTCAATCTTTTCGAGTAGTTTTGATCAATAACACAAGTGGTATTTGTCAGCCTCATTGAATTTTCAGTAGAGAGAAGAAATATGATAGTTTGTCGAGTCAACAATAACAAAGGTGTTTGCGACGTAGGGAAACAATAGACTGCGTCTTAAAAATCTGAGACTCTTGGCACAATCTGTCTCTCGACTTTGCCAAATTATTTTTCCTCCAGAGACTTGTCTTTCTTTTGATTTTGAAACTCTTACGTCAACATTCGTTTAAGCCAATGAAGTCTTATTCGCATTATCATAGACTATAGCATCTGCTCTAATACAAGCTTTTTTATTTTAATGTGTAATATACTCCTCTTCTATTGTAAAGTAGAGTGTAAATTAAAAAAACTTTATATTTTAATATTTTTTAAACTAACCTATAAAAGACTTAATCAACACAGTACCTACTCATTTTAGGAATATCCACTGATGTTCCACTTACGATATTGTGTCAATTTTTTAACAGTCTGCTTTATCGAATTCTACAGGATCTAGTGTTATTATTTCAACATATTACTTTTGTTAATTTAGCTATAATTCATCATTGCAATTCGTGTGAGCCGATTTCTAAACTTAATATTTGATTACTAGCATATTTTAATTTATCACGGAACATTCCCCTGATTTTTTTCTTTACTCAAGGAAGTTTTTAATTTATTTCTGTATACTATTTAATTCGTTATAGGAATAATTTAGAAGTTAAGGAAAATTAATATCCAGGTATGAAAACGAGAAAACCCGTTTACTCAATTCAAAACCGAGTCCCGAACTAATTTAATGAAATCAAAAACTTTTATCTAATAGAGCCTATTATTACACATCTTTATAACTTCTTCAAACATCCGTTTCAAAACTCGTCTTTTCCCAAAACGAAACAATTAGTGTCCCGACTGGAGTGGCAGGGAATGTTGGATGGTTCGGATAAATTTAGTAGTTTGACGATACAATGATCTAAATCTAGCGCCTCGGACCTACACTAAACACAGTCGCGGCGTCGCTCCGGCCGCCTGCTTCATTGTGTCGGCTTTGTTGTGTTTCTTCAAAGTTTTTTGTTCGTTTTGTGTTTTATTATTTGTGTCTGTGTTCATGCGGAGGTGTATGTACCCGCATTGTCCACAATGTGTGGTTGTTTGTCATTCGAAAACTCTGGTATGTTTTACATTTATATGTTTGATCGTAACGCCGCCGTTGTGTTACCGTTTTCATATAAATTAATAAAGAAAAAATTGTTTTATTTTAGGGTAATGTTAATTATTTTAGTAAACCTTTATTAATATGTCAAATTTCTCTTATCATTCTTAAAATATTAACTTTATTGATTTTTATGATCAATAGGAAATGTTTTTATGCCATATTGGTTAGAAGTCGATTCTAGACGATAAATAAATTAGTTCTGGAAACCTCGAGGATGTTTGAGAGCAAAGGAAATTATAATTTACATAGACTACTTTAGGATTTTGTTATTAAGTAATGTAAATGTGTTTAAGATTAGAGACCCTATCAACTTTGTCTAAATAAATGTTAGGTTTTTTAATGTTTATTTACTTATTTACAACCTATTTACCATTTGAAAGTCAAAATTAACTATTCTTAAAAACACGATACTAATAACAGTGTTACTGATTTATTTTTACGCAGCTAAGCGAAAAATATTTTTGTGTCCTTCATCTTTATTCAACATCATTATTAGAAACGTTTGAGATTACTCGATTCAATTGTTAAACTTTATTTGCAATGACTGTAATCCTTATACCCTTAAACAATATTTAAGAAATGTTTTGCGAAAGCATTCTAAGCCGAAGATTATTTACTTGATACGTTTTTAGTTTAAAAACACTCCTAAATATCTATCTTGAATTATATTATTATTTTGGTTAAAATACTTAGATAGTTGGTATTTGGTTCCTCATGTATATTTCGGCAGTAAGAAAGTGTTGATAAATCTTCACTATCGAAAAATTTCCTGCAGCTTAGCTTAATGTTCGAATATGTCAATACAATATTGCAGAGAACTTACTTCTCGAACATAACTGTTTAATATCAACTACACAACAACTACCAGGGTCTAATAACAATTCTAAAAGCTTTTTCAACTTTAAGGTAAATCCTCACACCATCCACTACCCGTTACTCGACGCCGCTGCAATTCAAGGGTTGTTGATCACGCAGGATATAAAAGTCGACGCAGTTTGAGTTATTGAGTGCAAGGCTAACGTCTCCCTGGGGCCTCCTTCCCTCACCGGTGCCCAACACTCTCCGTGCCTCCTGTAAAAATAACTTTACTTTACTCCTGTAGAGTTCAGCTTGGAACTCTCTTCTTTTTTTATCGGTAGAGTTTAGTGTTTCAGTGAAGCCTTTACCTGGTTTCAATAGACTTAAACGTTGTTTTCTTTTAGAACTGAAGATCTGAAGAACTCAAACAGCTTCAATCTTATTTTATTTTAGCTTGATTTTTTACCATCTAACATTACTTTTAATCACTATGAGTAATAATAGCAAGAACTTGTTAATTATTCGGTCAATTTAAATTTTGTTCAATTGTCTGTTGTTAAATGTATATATTGAGGCTTGATGATAGTTTATGAAATTCCCTAATAATATATTGGTCTTTTTAATATCATATCATATGCATAAAACAACAGTGTTGTGTACTTTATTTTTTATTAAAACAAAAACCGCTTACTTTCCGCTGTTCAAGTTTTGGTTATTTGTGTGTGCATACATTTAAACATTTAACCAAAGTGTATGGTTATTTTCTTAATAACGATTATTTACATTTGATAAAGCGAACAAACTGTATTATTAAAAAATTATTGGTTAAAGTTTTGAATTTTGCAGTTAGCTGTCTCCAAGGTTCGAATGTATCATAAATATATAATTTCGGCTATAAGGGGAAAAATAATAAAGCTGATATTTTCGGATTTAGGAGGAAAAATAAATTTTTGAAGATCATAGCATTTGCCAAACCCCGTATTTTCGGTGCATTATGAAAAAAATATTTGAACAAGAAAAGTTGTTTTTTACACGTGTTGGGTTTTATATTTAAAGCTAAGAGGTTGAAACAGAGGGTGTTATTAAATAATAACAAAATGTTCTATGTAAAAGAGCAGAAAGCTTCCTTTGTTTCAGAGAGCAGATTCTAAACAGTTTAAGAAAACAGAATATTACTATTCCTAACACAAATGTTTGTATAGTACCTGCAGTTAAGTAAACTAATTATAGCAGACATAAGTGGGGCACCCATGAATCATGAACGTCCTACTCAGATTTAACATTCCAGTTATAAATATGACTTCTCGTTGAGATGAGCCTAACACATTAAACACTGAAAGTTCTAAACGTCATTTTACACTCTCAAAACTTTCCACTAGTAAAAAGGACTTACCTTTTTTGTAGAAGCTATTTTAATACTAAAATAAGATCATAAGTTTCAAGGCAAACTAAAAATACTTTTTTGGGGTATTTTAAGTTGCCAAGGAGGTATTTAAAGCCTGTAATAGTTTAGATTTTTTCCAATTGTCTAAATATCAATTTTTTCACAGCTTCGTAAAAGAAAACATAACTATTTAATCTAGTTGAAATAGACGCAAATTATTTTCTTTTTATTCCTTTTCGAATGGGAACAAAATAATACAAACAGCAATTTAGAATTGTTGTCTGTCAAATTTTAAATTACATATTTGTTACCCAGATTATAAAAAAAATTGGTTCCGAATTTTTAACGAAATACAATAAGCCTTTGCACATGTTTTGTTACGATAATTTTTCAACTTTATCAACCACTCAAATCAAACCCCGATTATTTTCACTGACAGCTACATATTCCAAACAAATCCTTCAATAACGATCGTTTATATTTCTTTCCACAACACACTAACATGAGAACCATAACAGCGAAGCAAATCAAATAATCTTTGAGTCTTTAGACCAATATTTAGAGAGAATAGTATCAACAGTTTAGGAAAACAAACAAAACTTAAACTCACAGACACTCGAATGGAACCAAAACAAACAGAGATTGAGATTAATAAGCAGTAGTCCGGGCCGTCTGTCATGTGAGATAAAGAATGGCAACAATTACATTTCGCCGACAAAACCGCGGGGATTTGGCATCCGTACAAAGGGTACTGATGGCTGGTGGAACCACAAAGACTAATCTTAGACATTGGCGTCAGTCTCTCGTCACTTGGTACATTATGTTTCATACATCTTTTCTAATTTGCTGTGCCGAAAATCATTTTTCATTCAAAATAACTCTAGATACCGTAGACTCCCTCTCATCCGAACACTCGGCGGACTACTCTTGACGGAAGGGACATCTTTTTAACCGGACAATTTTTAACGAAACATCGGTTTAGCCGTACTTTATCGGCGATTCTTGTGAAAAATATTTGAGACCAGTGATTTCGTTTCTAAATACTATGCTCACTTCAATTTAAGTGAATTTAGTTAGTTTTTGAGTGATTGAGGACAATATTGACTATTCCTGTGAAAAATTATGGTAGATTAACTATAGTAGAATATGTAATATTTAATGTTTGGATTTAATAATTAATTTTGGGAATTGTCGGTTTAACCGGAAAATCCGATATCCGGACAGGCCTCGGCCCCAGAGGGCTCCAAAGAGGAGGGAGTCTACTGTAACTGTTTATAGTGTCAAGATAAACTATTAAACAAGCGTGTTATATATTTCTTATGTACTTTCACGTTTTGACTTTACTAAATACCTATTTTTTTCAAATGTGGTGTATGATGTATATTATTGTTTGATTTTTTAGCATGTAAATTGTTAAGGATAATTGAAAACCTAAAAATCGTGGATTTTTCATTAAATTGTTCATCTGATCCCAAACTCAACTAGTTTTTTACCGGTAAAATTCACCAGTACGGATTGAAGAATAGCTTATTTCAAATATTTGAATTAGTTTTACTTAAATTTTGCTCTTTGTTGGCTGCAGCAGAGATATTATAATATGTTCATTTAATTGAACCAAAAATCCTTTTATTTTACTAATTTTTCAAAATGATTTATCATTACATGTGTCAGTAAAATATATTCTATAAATTTAGAAAATAAATGGCGTTACACCAAACAGTGTAATTTTACCTTACTTGATATGTTGTATCCGTCCCGATAATCCCAAAGTATTTCTTTTTTGCACTACTTTCACACTCATAAAATCAAATGGAACGTTTTTTGTTATCCATGTAATAACTTAGATTAAATTATATTTTGGTAGATTCAATGCTTTAAGTTTAAAAAATAATGCAAAACATACTTACATATTTACTTTTTAATGTAAACTTACAACTAAATGCTTGATAAATAATGAGATTTTAAATATTTTTTGCTGTAATTGTGATTTTTAATATTCAAAGTTTTTGAAAAAAACTATTTTATAATTATATTATTATAATAATAATTACCCAATATCATTTTAATCGCTTCACAAAACATAAATATTAAGTAATCAAACAATGCGACTTCACGTGACATCTCAAATCCGGTAGTACCAGCAAAACAAATCATTCCAATAACTGCAGGAAAATAAAAATTTTCTTACATAAAAATAAATTAAAATTGACGTATGGCATGATTACAAAATAACCTCATCCTTCCTCATATTGCGCTCTCAACCACCCTCACAGTGAGTTGTTAACGCTCTGTTAGAATCGAGGCAAGCCTTGCAACGATCGCGTTAACCGATCAAGAACTTTGCAAGTTATTGGCCGTTGCGGGCTTCCACTTCTGCAGGATCCTAAACTACATACTTTATGATGTGCAACACTAGAACGGACGTATTAAGGCTATGCTAATTTTGGCAACTTGGATTACGAAATGTTGGGAATGCAACATTCTTCATTATTGTAGTCTCGGATTTATTGGAAGAGAGGTTTCGCATATGACATTTTAAGAATCATTCTCTCCTCTTTTCCATTAAATTTCAACGGAGAAAAAATACAAAAATGTTAAAAGCTCCTCAGTTAGATCAACATTTATCAACTCGAAAACTTAATTTCTATCTAAACGGATGCCTTTTAAAATTAATACATACTAAGTTTAGAAACGTGCACTGATATGTTAATAGGCTAAGTAGTAGTAGCCTATTCTTAGCAAATTTCTGTTACTGTCGACTCTAGATATCTCAAACCTCGACACCTTGAAATCTTCAATAACTCGGATTATTTTCAATCCCCTAGAAAAATTATGTCTCAGTAAAAACCATTCGGAATTCAAAATAATCTTAAGGTTCATAAATTATTTCGCAAATAGAGGAAACTTAAAAATTATCCCGTTAGGCCTATCTTGAAGTTCAGTGTAAGTCGAGTAAAAATTGTACTTTACCTCTATATGTTGAGTTTTTGGGAATGCATCATTCTTCATTAGTCACAGATTTATTGGAAGAGAGGTTTCGCTTACGAAATTTTAAGAATCCCTGTTTTTAGGTTGCAACCCCGGCGTAGAGGTCGCAAATGTTAAAGAGTAATATCCGGTCCAGCGTCACTAATCATTAACTCTGCAAGTCGATTTACATCTATATCTCGAATTTAGCTCAAATTACCCTTTAACTCGAAATTAAGAAGAATTGTCTCTATAACTTGAAATATCTCGGGTTTTCCGAAATGCTCTTGAATAAGTCTAACCATATGTAACTCGAAGAAAAATCGACGCCACGTGGAATTTTTTGAGTTAGTGAGAGTCGACCGTACACTGTACAGCAAATGCCTTGCACTGCTCACCGGTATATATTTAGAGGTAGGCTTTCTAACTATCGATGAATCAACTATTTTATCTCTTTTGTTTACGTTAACTTAAAAAACTATGACACTTGATTATCAATTACCAGATGTATTTCCTCCTGAGTAATTAACAGTTGGGTTCAGTACACTACGTTCGTAACTTGCTGTAAATAGGTCCTCTATTAATCCTGGATCTTACGGTACCCTTAACAGAAACTCCACTCTATGGCGTCAACCAAAACTTTACAGATCCTTCAACCTTAATACTCCTCTCTTTTAGCGAAATTTTGGTTTCTAGCTTCTTATGAATGAGATCTAACGTATATTAGTCTGAAATCCCCGATATTTTCATTATTTTGGCTGCAAACCACCCCCCATGCTAACCTCATGGGACCCATGCTATAGTCATTCCCCATGTTAACCTTATGGGAAATAAAAAATGTACATCTTAATTATTTCTTGACATAACTTGATGAAACTTGGTATTTGGATTCTTCTAGACCAGATTTACTAAATACTGAATTAAAACCACCCAGTTTTAACATATCTGTTGCAGCAAACCTGCATACTCATTCCCAATGTTATTCTTATGGAGCTTACAAAAACAAGTCATATCTCGCTATCATGCATTGACATATGTTCTTTTGCATTTGAAATTCACTGAAAAATGCAGGTCTGCTGCAACGGGGGTATTTATTAATTATCGTGTCAACAATAACATTGACGACACACGGGAAATATGTGGTACGGTAAGGATTATGTTAAATTTAGCCTTGGGCTCGCGGATGGCTAGGCCACGCCACCTGCCGCTACCTACACACACTATCGGAGAGCACTTGCAGGTGTTACAGCGTGGGTGTGGGGGAACAGTAGCGATCCTCAGATATATTTAGTTGTTCCACGATACAATATTCTAAATCCAGCGCCACACCTCACTACGCCAGTTTCCTCTTAACACGCCGACATTTCGTGTTGTCTTCGTCTCAGGGTAGATGTCATTGTGATTTCCCCGAAAGTTCACTTTTTCTGATGCGTCAGTGTCATTGCCCCATCAGTTGACAGTTGTTAGTGGTATGTGACTTCAAGCTTTTGGAAACGGTTTTCTCACTTGTTTATCACATGTAAGTAAATCTAAATACGTAAAAAGCAGTATCATTATATCGTGAATTGTCTATTTTTATGATTTTTGCCTTAATTAATTACCTTAATTTGTTTCATGATTTTTTTTACTGTGAAATCCAATTCGTTTTAAAAAATCCATTCATTTTATATTGTCTTCAATATACCGCATATGTAATTTTAACTGAAAGACTCGAAGACAAGTCAATCAATTAATTCACCCACCATCAAGGCATATCAACTTTCCTTTGTAATCATCTTAAACAAACAATTGCAATACTAAATTAGTTTGTATGTGCATCACATTATGTAGAGCATTGCACTGTTTTACAATGATTATGTTACCTAAACACATTCCGGAAACATAGAGCTTAGTATTGTTAGTGGATAATTTGATGAAGTAAAACTCAATATGCCCTGTAATTCTCACTAAACTCAAAAGTTTCCTTTTGCACCTGGTTGACACAGTTTAACGTTGTAATACTCTTGAGACGTCCTGTTGGATTATGCCATTAGTCACTTCAGCCCACGCACATTCCGGGCCTGAAAAACTTTACTGCTCGGATCATGTCAAATCTCAGCTAGTAAACATTCGCCGTCACCACTGCTGACGTTGGTGGGCGTAAATAGTCTTTGACAACCATTTTACGGCTATCTTAGCAATCTAATGCAAAGACAATGATTGATAATCTTAGCAATCTAATCTAATGACATCAGTGTAGACCCATTTAATCCTATGCTAAAGAACAATGCTGATTTTTTTATTATATATACATTATCTTTAAGATGCCCAATAATATGCAACTGGATTATATAAATGATCAACCACACACGCTACTAAAGTTTTCATCAGATATGAACTTTTTAAGATACCTCATATTATTTAAATGAATTTTAAAAATTCTACAATTCCATCCATAAGCGCCTTTGCATATTAAAGTAAAATTTATTTATTAGTAGAAGCGCACAAAGTGGCAATTAATCCAAAAGGCTAGAAAGCTATGTTTTTAGAAAAAGTATAGACTATTTTAGATTTGAGATTTATTACGTTAATAAGGTACTATCTCAACAAGTGCACAGCTTTTGAATTACTCTGATTTCCTCACAAACCTACCAAGAAATAGAAAGCCCTCCATATTATGTAGATTGAGTAATTTCAGGGGACCAATGTAAACAGAGGACCATCAACTCCAACCGTAGTTGAGGCCGCAAGCGTTTTAATCTGAGCTCGCAAAATTTGCAGATAACATTTATTAACAAACTTAGCTGAACATTTTACTACTTTCCATTGATTCATTCTTCCACTTAAAAGATTTATTGCGAAATGTAGCTAAATCCTATGAAGTAGGTGATGATCTAATGAATTTTATTAGTGTCGAATCTTAGAATGTAACCGAGAACTATGTAAACATACATTCTTGAACTAACTTAATATGAATCATTATTTGAACATATTTAACCATCAAGCCCTCCCTACACTTTGTAAAAGAGTAAAAACATAGAAAAACCCAAATGCAAATTTAATTAACTCATAAAAATGCCTTGCTATTAAAATCCAAACATGGCCAAATATATGTTAAAAGTTAAGCATTTTTGATCATTTATATTACATAGCTTTTATACAGTCTACTCAGCCTATTCATTTCGTATCTCCAAATCCCCTTGTTTTAATGCGAATTTCAACTGTCAATCACATACTATTATTATGTACAAAATGAAAAGGATCAAACCATTTCTGAGCAAAACTGATTCAGGTTACAGTTCAGGAATTTACTTACAGGAGTCTAAAATCTCTATATTAATAAACCTTTTGAGAAGTCACTGAGAAGTTTAATGGAAACATTGAGACTATTTTATTGTACACCATTCGAAATAAGATATATCTGTGATCACCAACGCAGCTGATGGAGAGGATTCTAAGTAATGCTTGACTTCTAACAACATGTTCTTCAAAGTAGGAAGTCCACGGTTCGATTTGAAAACCTACAAAAATCATCTTAGCATGACAAATATTTCTCTGGTCAGATACTTTTCATGGGTGGTTACTTTTAAATACACTTACAAAATATATAAACGTCCACAAAAATATTTTAACTAGAGAAACATCAAAGGCATATGTTTAAATGTCACCATTGGTCACACTTCAAGATTCCGACCTCGTACATAGATAGATGATACAATGGGCTAATTCTGGCACGCCATGCCAGTCTCAACTAGGAACCGCTAGAGTCCAGACTGACAATGACCGGGCTGTGTTTTATTGTCACCGTACGTTCTTTGTAAAAGTATCAAACTTTTTCGGGGTTTGCTGTAAAGTGAAGGGAATTTGTGAATGTGAAGATATGTGTGAATTGTTAAAGTGGCCCCCAGAATACGACAGTGTGTCTGCAATCATTGTAAAGACAAAATGGTGCGCTCCTTTAGTCAGAGATTTGTGTCGTCCAAGGTATTGTAATGGGGTGTGATCACTGTATCATTCGTATATTCTGTGTGTTTTCACCGATTTTAAGTGTATTGGTTTGTATTTACTTTCAAGAAAATACAGTTTTTCCCTTATTTCGAAAATTGGTTAGTTTTAACTGATGGATTTTTATGTCATGAACATTTATTTCAAATTAAACTACTTTTATAGCAATTCTTACCTATTACCTGAGTTTGTACATTGAGCCGGTTGTCTTCTTTATATCCTTTTCTATATTCTGTATTCTTATTTTTTATAACTACAACATTAAAGGCTCGAATTGTTTTTCAATTTAAATACTGATTACCTATATTATTAATTGTGTAATACCTAACAAAATATTTTTCAGTAATGGTTACCTTAGTTTGATTATGGTTGCGTATTTCTAAAAGCATGATTTAATTTAGAAATAACAAGGTCATATACAGGGTGTTTTTTTTTTCTTAAATGGATCCCATTTTTAAAATTGAATAATGCTTACACAAAGATGAAATGAGTATTGTTTTGATAAACTTTACAACCTATTATTTAAGTATGATCACATTTAGCCTTAAAACAATCCGCCACTGACATTTAAACAAAGTTGTACTCTCTCCATCGAATTCATAAACACATTCTGCAAAGTACCTCTTTGAATTTCTTGTATCAAATTTTTTTTAGGTGATGAATATCCTGCAAACCGTTTCCTTAGGCCGTACTTTTTATGTATCCCCAAACAAAGCAGTATAGTGGAGTCAAATCCGGGGATCTTGGGAGGGAATAATCCTTCACTGATAAAATATAGTTTCGGGTTGCGTTTTAAAAACACACCCTGTATAATCCTGTTTATTAGGCCATTTACTTACTCATTATATTCCCTTTTTTATTGTTTTACTTAATATCCCCCAAAATCGGCACAGTCCTTAATAGTCACAGTCATAGTCAAAACTGGTTATTCATACATATATGTACACTTTGTGTATGAATAACGTTGTAAAAATTAATCCAAACATTTAAAAAATACAATTTTTAGATTCAAAAATAAGGTTGGACATCACTAAAGATTTGTGTATGATTGCCTTTCAAACAATTTATTGAGTACAGGGAGTGAGGCCTTATTTAAAAGTTTTCATGTTTTTTTTTATTATTTTAAATCATTAGGAATATATTTTTAATAACCATTTCCGGCATGGTTGGTTTTTTTATAAATACCTCCAATTAGTGGTATTCAATTACATAATCATTTTCTGTCGAGTGATGTAGGTTGAATTTTTATTCTTTAGTGTGTGAGTTTGAACAAACATGATAGACTTATCTATAAAAGTCCAAAGACGGCAGTAAGAATATTAAGTTCTTTTAAAAAAATGTTTGAAACGAATCATAGAAGTATAACATCAAAATTACACTGATTTCTGACTTCTGTAATTTCGTCAATGTAACCATATACACAAATTTAAGCCAGCTTGTTTGGATAAATATTACTTTCTTATGTTTCATTTGATTTAAAGGTTTCCAAATAACTTAACGCTACTTTAACGTTTTGGCACCAAACTCCTTGTAAAGAAATGAAAGATTAACCAATACACAAGACGAGATATACAGTGAAGTAAGCTACAACTTGTGTTATCACGCAACATGTTGTACAGTCGCTGTAGAGTGATTATTAAAGTTGGCGGGGTGACTTATGGGGTGCAGCTCGGAACATTCCCCAAGAGATCACTTTTGCTACAGCTTCTGCCCTACACTTCTTTGTGAGGTAGAGATTAAACATCCCGGATTAAGTTTTAAGATTATACTATTGAAACTCTCATGATAATGGCCATGCTTTGCATGGCCATTATCATCAAAAATTATTGATAACAAACCAAAAAATAAATAAAACTCTATCTTTACCAACTAATCTGTCTAGTATCCTTCTTAACATTAAAAATATAAAAGTATGGATGTTTTTGTGAATATCTGTCTTTCAACCACGTGAAAAATACTGGACCAACTGAGCTGTAATTTCGCAGGGTTAGAGCATACTAAAATTTGACAGTCCAAATAGCAGAAGTAAGATCAGCTGTAATTTTTATCGTGAGCGAAGGCACGGGCAACTACTAGTACAGAAATGAATATAACTGAAATAGTATATTTTGCAACAAGGGCCGAAAATGAGGTTTTGCAGGCTCGAGATTGTGTTTCAAATTCGAGACGAAGTCGAGAATTTGAAACACAATCTCGAGCCTGCAAAACCCTTTCGGCCGAGGTGAGAACGCTATTTTTCATCACACTACACAATGAAATATACCCTAAATAATTGAAAAACTGATTATTGACTCACTTGAAAACAAAACTCTAAGGTTATGAGCGACGATACAACTTCTTTATCATGATGGAAATTAACATAGGTATGAAAATCTGATCGCAACTATCCTGCCTTTGGAACCTATTGAATGCCGTATAGGTGATGTTCTGACGTTGTTTCAAGCAAATAAACCATTGCTGACTTTCGGCCCTAAGGCCCCAAACGTTTTCGGTCCTGTGGCGGCAAACAGTGTGTTTCGGTCCGCGTTTGACGTTTGTAAAACAGGTGATTTCGTCGTAGTGTGGTGAAAAATAATCTTATAAGAACATTGGTTATACGCAAATATTATAAATTTTAAATACAATTTAGATATAAATAGTGTTAGTCTAATAAGTTGCTTTTATTTGAGGACCTAAAAGTATAAGTAACAAAAGAATGATATGTGCATAATAATTTCCATTTTTTAAACAGCTTTTCCTTTTGAAATCCTTATAAATGAACTGTTTATGCAAATAAAGCAAACTTCAACCTTTATAGGCATCTATTTAAGTTTTCAAACTTGAACTTTTATTCAAGAAGTCTCAGAATCCATCTTAGAGGAATCTTCTAGAAAGCTTTGGACTCCTATCAAAATTACTGATTGAACTGGAAATTCATCCATCATAGGAAAAATTGATTTGTAGGTTTTAAACTATTAAAATTTCAATATCTGAAAGTAAATTAGCCCTTAGTGTATGTATAGTATTTATTCCTTAGAATCGGTTGAAATGAGAGCTATTGTTGAAACGCTGGCAACGCTGTTACACAGTTCCGCTGGTTAATCTTTGGGTTAAATCACCATCTCTTATTTTGGCAACTCTCGCCTAGAATTAGCTACACCTGTTCCATTCACGGTTGTTAAATTCAGATAATCTACTAATTGGTGAAAAAGTTCGTATTACTTAGAATTCGTCTTGTCAAAGATACACACGACTTTCTAATCACAACAATAAAGTCAAGACCACAACTCCCTGTGGTGAGGATTTATAGTCTACCAATGTGCTTTTATGATGATCAAAACTTTATGTCTCATAACGGCGAACAAATCCATCACTGGTGCCAGCAATTGAATTTAAATTTAAGATAATTCATGGCTATCCTAAAAACACCAATTCAAATTGTCAATTCTTAAAATAGTCTGAGTGGCACTTGTGTTGATTGCTGATAACGTTCAATATTAAGTACGTTATCAGCCTATGAAATCACTACACAGAAGGTAATGAGTTTTTCAAATAGCATCCAGTCTAGTCCAAACCTACCTGATTACGTTTAGTTACGTTCCGTTGCTAAAAAAAACTTTCTTAAAAAAGTAAAGCAAGACTCTAATAAAACCATTTACTATTTGGAAGAAAATTAAATAGAAATATTAAAATAGCGCTTCTTGTTTAGAGACAGAACAACAATTCAAAGTCTTAAAGGGAAGCGCCCAGCCACGCTTATACGCACATCATGCGACTTTCTGGCATATGAATTATTTTTCAAAACTACTAATTGATGTTTAGATTAAAACGTTAGAGACTAAACGGACAGTTAAATGGGCTGCAATTTGAACGTTGTGCATATCGGGAAGTTTATACTCAAGCTCACGTAATGTAGTTTTTTATTCTCTTATTTTTTAGATAGAAAGTTTTGCCTACTGGCTGTTCGTTAAATATCGTGCGCAACCGTTTTTCTTTTTTCCAAGAGGAGGACCGGAAACGGTTTTGTGTTTCACCACTCTCACCAGGACCACTCTCGAGCTGAGAGCAATGCGAGTTTCAGTTTCGGTTTGCTAGATCCAAGCCAAGTTAGCGGCTATTGTTGTAAAGTTGGCAGCCTTTGCTCTCCCGGTGATCTTTTCTCCTACAGTTGCCGTTATTTTCCCGCCGGGAGTGTTGGCACTACTCCCTCGAGTACTATTACACACCGCACTCATTCATAGTTATAATTTGTCCGTGGCCATTCATTAGCTTGTTAGTATTTAGTAAATTAGAGTTTGTAAACAATAGTGAGGGACACCTAGGTTTTGTAAAGTTGTAACCGTACACATCAACTTTCTTTTACCGATTGAAAATTAAGTAGTTTCTAACGAGTTATCATTTTGTAAAATAAGTCTTTTTTGCATTATATATCTAACACTGGCTTAACAGCTAAGATAGCTTGTGGACGCGGTAATCCTTAGTGAGGTTTAACGTCCGCACTATTGAAAACTACGTTCATAAGATAGACCTCATAATTAATTATACCAGTTCGTAAATTGTAAACCAGGCAAAATAATGTTTCGGATCCCACATTAAAATATCGGTTCCTTACTTTCCATTGGGCTATTAATTAACAGTCCTGTCAAAGAAACATGTCGGCCTTAGTCAGTAACAAGACTACAAGATTGCGCCACAATCATCCTTCACTCATCTGTCATTCATATTTGGCTTGAAATACCTACCTGGGTAGGTCGCCATTTCTAACAATGTATAATGTATAAAATTTGGCTCAAAGTGTTCCACTCTATTGTTTCACCTAAATACAACGTTATCTTAAGTAAGGAAGTAGATAGGACAAAAGTTGACGTTAATCAATGGACGAAAGCAGAAAGCTTCCTTAACACATTCATCAACTATTCTCATGTCGAATCAGTGAAAAAAACCATTTTAACTCCGTAATTGTATTACAAAAAAGATAAACAATGTAATTCTCATGTTTTAATTGGGTTATTCTACATCTGTAAATTGTGAACCTCTTTACAGTTAAAATATTTACAGTAATAAATCAAAGTTTACAGTTGTGTCTTTGTCCGCAGGTACTGACGCCCACAGGTTCCGAGGTGGTGACCACAGCCATCCTGCAGAGGAGGCAATCCTTCGCCCAGACCGGGGACCCGACCAAGGACACCTTCACATGCGCCGCCACGCAGCACACCACGGGGTCCCCGCTGCCGGGGGGCTTCGCCTTCCCCCTGGCGGAGCCCCCGGACCCCCCGGGGCCCCACGGGTACCCAGGGGACCCAGGGGGGCAGTGCGAGGCGTACAGCGGAACGTCCCCCAGCTTCCTCAGACTCAACAGCGTGCAGCCCTTTACTTTGGTGTTTTCGGTGACTGATGCCCAGCTGAGCAATCTCTCGGTGGGTGTTGTGGAAAAGTTATATTAAAAGTGGAAATATTTAATGATAGTAATCAGAATATTTAAGTTCAAGATTCCTGACATAATTTGTAACAGACATAAAAACATGTTCTGATACATTCTTTTTTCTGTAAATTAAATGAAATATCTCTACTCCCTACGTTACCTGTACTTTATATATACACAGTTTTTTCAATTATTTATACATTTATTTTAGACATTTTGATTGGGAAATTGTTGTTATATTTTGTCAAGCAAGCTTTTCATGTAAAGTTTGCAAGGCCTGTAACTTTAACTATCACGCATATTATTTCTCGGGCTTTGTAGTTCTTTATTTCTTTATCAGCTTTCATGCTTTGAAACTTTCTCACACTCCATTCTTTTACAATAGAAAACATCTTCCTTCAAATCCAAAATGGATTACCTTATACTAAAAATAATAATCTAGTCCCTTTTAAAATCATTGTAACATTATCATAACAATATTCATCGATTTATTTAATTTTCATATTAGTAGGCCTACATAGCTTACAGAATAAATCCCAAGATTCGTTAAAATAACGCCGAACATTAATTTAAATAACTGATGGTAGGAAGAATGTACCTTCTTAAAAAAAATGTATACATATTATGTAGCCACTTGACGTTGAAAAATTAAATAATTTAAAGAACACTTGTTTTTAGGAAAGCATTTGAACTCTATTTCGAGGGAGTATTATTTATCTGAGCTCTGAAGAAAAATTGTAGCAGGACAATTACAATTTTTAATTTTTAATTAGACACATGCGCATTTATTGTTGTTTCTTTCCACATTTTGCTCCCAGCTAAACTCGTAGAGAGTGTTTTAAAGGAAACATAACTTAGCCAGATATATGGTAAGTACCTTGAAAATAGCCATGTGTCACACTCGAGCAACTTGCGCAATTCACAAGTTTGGCAGGCCAAGTTTTTACGGCCGCTAAAATAAACTTGGAACCACAATAAGTGATTAACACATTTGTTTACTTGAATAATGTATCCCCAAAACAACACTAAATCTTGAACTTTCCCTATTGTAATAGAAAGATTGGTTCGTATTAGTTCTTATTGGAATTTTTCTTTTAAAACTGCAAGAATACACAAAGAGAAAGATAAATGTCTGATTGTACAAACCCTTTGTTATTCTTGTACTTTCAAAATTAGTTTTACAACCTTTTATGTTTTACTTATGTAAAACTTACTGTTAAACTTATGTAAAACTTATGTTTTACTTATGTGTTTTACTTATGTATGCACTAAGTAATTATTGAGTATTTAAATAATTATTTATTTACTAAACACTGAACGTGCACGATGTTGGGATCTAAATATTATCTCAATTAATATCGCTTGATTTAATACCGAGAAAATTATTATACATTCTATCTCTTCCACCTCCTTCCATGAAGGAGGTCTAAATAGGGAATTAATATTCTATAATATCGTCATTCAGATGTAGTTTTGCAGTTAGGTTAAGAAATTATATTGAAGCACTGGGTAGATAAATTAAATAACTCTTCTGTAAGTGTTTTTTGTGAAACCATTCATTTTGATTTGGTATGAATTTATATTAAAATTAATAGTTCACAAAAAATAAAATTAGCTATTCATTATAGTTTTATTAATTATGGTACTTTTCTATTTTTTTTTAATTCAAAAACGTGATAATAAGGGACAAAGTTATAAAAAGGTTAGTCAAAGGATAAATCACAAAACTGAACCTTAAAGTTAACTACTACCTCAGCTACCTCAGCTTCTCCTCCCAGCAGATGCTGACGCCGTGCTGACTCTGCCTCTAACCTGTGTAGGTGCAGGAGGTGATAGACGCCATGTCGGAGCAGCTGTCGCCGCCGCTGGTGCACTCGCTGCGTGGTGTGCGGCTGGTGGGCGGCCACTGCTACCTCAGCTTCTCCTCTCAGCAGATGCTGACGCCGTGCTGACCCAGTCTCTGTCCTGTGTAGGTGCAGGAGGTGATAGACGCCATGTCGGAGCAGCTGTCCCCGCCGCTGATGCACTCGCTGCGTGGTGTGCGGCTGGTGGGCGGCCATTGCTACCTCAGCTTCCTCTCAGCAGATGCTGACGCCATGCTGACGCTGTCTCTGTCCTGTGTAGGTGCAGGAGGTGATAGACGCCATGTCGGAGCAGCTGTCGCCGCCGCTGATGCACTCGCTGCGTAGTGTGCGGCTGGTGGGCGGCCACTGCTACCTCAGCTTCTCCTCTCAGCAGATGCTGACGCCATGCTGACGCTGTCTCTGTCCTGTGTAGGTGCAGGAGGTGATAGACGCCATGTCGGAGCAGCTGTCGCCGCCGCTGATGCACTCGCTGCGTGGTGTGCGGCTGGTGGGCGGCCACTGCTACCTCAGCTTCTCCTCTCAGCAGATGCTGACGCCGTGCTGACCCAGTCTCTGTCCTGTGTAGGTGCAGGAGGTGATAGACGCCATGTCGGAGCAGCTGTCCCCGCCGCTGATGCACTCGCTGCGTGGTGTGCGGCTGGTGGGCGGCCACTGCTACCTCAGCTTCCTCTCAGCAGATGCTGACGCCATGCTAACGCTGTCTCTGTCATGTGTAGGTGCAGGAGGTGATAGACGCCATGTCGGAGCAGCTGTCGCCGCCGCTGATGCACTCGCTGCGTGGTGTGCGGCTGGTGGGCGGCCACTGCTACCTCAGCTTCTCCTCTCAGCAGGATGCTGACGCCGTGCTGACGCTGTCGCTGAGTCTCCGAGGAAGACAGTTGACTGTACAAGACGCGTCTGTGGGTGCCACTGTCATCGCTCTTTCTGGAGTGCCTCACGACGTTTCTGACGATGCCGTTGCCGAGGTCCTTTCGCATTTTGGCTCCCTCGTAGGTGAGAGATTTCTATATTTCCAGTTGTCTAAATTTTATAGTATTTTGTTTAACTTTTACATCGATGTTCAACACATTTATTTCGATTTCATTGTGGTATTTTATGGATGTTTATTTTTGGTTTTACTGTTTAAAAGCTGCAGACGAGCTATAACACGAACATTCGAAATAATCATTCCAGTAAATCTTTTGGTAACTGAAAAAAACATGCATTTCTGTAGAGATAGGATGTTGATTATGAGTTAACTAGCAGCCTGCGTCACTTCGTGACTTTAAATAACATAGTAAAATATGTTTTAATTTCATGTTGGTAATTTATGGGATTCCGTAGGGTAAAAAACCGTTCAATGAGGAAGTGAGCGGATTGTCGTGTTTTTCTAGAGAAATTCATTGCGTTGCTTTAATAAAATTACCCGTGGCTGAAGTTGTCATCAAAGTAAACTTTTGAAATTAACCTATTGCTTGAGATTTTAAACTTCAATATAGATAAGAAATTCCTCACAGAATTTTCGAAGTTCATTTATTTCACCTCCTTGAAAGTGTCCATGAATATAACGTTTTATATATTTAAAAAACTTTATGTATTCATTTATACGTTCTACACTTTGCTGGTTTTGGCAGAACAACATAATTTATTTTACAAAATTTTGGGGTTAGTTTACATGGAGCTTCATTCCTTAGCGCATCTTCTTGCCTCTGTTTTGAAGGTTTTTTCATAAGTAATGAATTTTTATGTTATTTGTACACATCGACACGCCAGTCTATTAATCAATTAGGTCTTAAAAACAATTGGTAAGAAGATATACAAACCACATCTCGACATAAACTAATCTCTAAATAAAATTTATAACATTTCCATTGGGCGTACAAACGATTTCGGCCAGGACTCGTACATTTACAAATAATATATTTGGCTTTTTGTTCCGTATCTTACTTGCATATTCGGCAAATTAAAACCATGCAGATACCACAACTTTCTGCGAAATTCCTAAATTAAACAGGTGCATTTGTCATTTGAAAATGTAATTTAAAAATTGAGATAAAATAGGCATGCTAATCGTCATCACTGAAATATCCTTCGCATTCCTAGTAAACTTGCAAAATACATGTTTTAGATTTATAATGTATTTTAAATCTTGCTTAATTTGAGATATATCTTCAACTAATATTGGTATTTATAATTCCCAACGTTGAAATATGCATCAATTGTTTGTTAGAAAGCTCCACCTCAAGAGCACCTCCTAAGTTACATTTGAATTTGTTCCTTTTTTAAAGTTTCCTTATCAGAAAAGAAAAACTGTAAATTATAATAATAACAGACTGGCCTTCGTTTCAATAGAATAAATATACTCTTCCTTATGATGAAAATAGATTATTTTCTATTGTCTTTTAAACTCCTATATTTTAAGAAATCAAAATCATAATGTAAATAAATATTAACTGACATTAATTTGCTAGCCCCACGTGTAACTATTTAAAATCTTGACCATCTGTTTGGATATAAACTAATGTTAATTGGTAAAAGTTCACAGGTTTTACTTGTGAGGAAGTTTCCTCGAGCACTAGACCTTAACAAGGGTTACATTTACACACACACACTTACATTTATTCACACAGTTCAAATAATATATACACAATATACAAAATCCAATCACTGGTTTGTAGTCTTGGCGTGGACTCCGGGAACCAGCTCACCGCGTCCGTAGATGGATCAGTCTCGTCGCTTATGTGATGCCCCGGGGGGTTATTGCCACGCCATTGTCCAGCCTCGCTGAACCCCTAACTATCCTCGGCTTTCACTCCTGTATGGAGCCTCGGCAGCGACCTGCTCTGAGGAAGCCCGGAGGATCTTCGTCTGCTCACTAGGATACTCGCTGGCCCGCGGTGCCACGGGAGTACGGCCTGGCTGCGCACGCTCAGACGTTTAGCTGCGACGGTGTAGACGGGCAGCGGCCTGCCCTGACTACCATTAACTGGCTGTAACATACAGTTACCAATTAATAAATAACAAAACTATAGTGGAGGGGGAAAACCATCCCCACTCCACCAACTGGTGGACTACAAAACAATGGCTGGGGGCTCAACACGCCCGTCCAGCGTACCGGGGGCTCAACACGCCCGTCCGGTCTTCCGCGGGCTCACCACGCCCCTGCGGGTGCTGGGGGCTCAGCACGCCCGTCCAGCGCACCGGGGGCTCAACACGCCCGTCCGGCCTTCCGCGGGCTCAGCACGCCCATTCGGGTTGTCGGGGGTTCAACACGCCCATCCGACGTACCGGGGGCTCAACACGCCCGTCCGGTCTTCCGCGGGCTCACCACGCCCATGCGGGTGCTGGGGGCTCAGCACGCCCGTCCAGCGTACCGGGGGCTCAACACGCCCTTCCTGTCTTCCACGGGCTCCACACGCCCATGCGGGGTGTCGGAGGCTCAACACGCCCATCCAGCGTACCGGGGGCTCACCACGCCTTTCCGGTCTTCCGCGGGCTCAGCACGCCCATGCGGGGTGTCGGGGGCTCACCACGCCCGTCCGACGGTGCTGGGGGCTCAACACGCCTATCCAGCTCACCGGGGGCTCAACACGCCCATCCGGTGGGTCGGGCCGCTAGGGCCCAACTGCCCTTCCTGGTCCCCAAAGTCCGCCTTATATGCCCGCTGTCCCCACCATTGGGCACTATGATGCTCCATCCTCCCCTCCAGTGAGTACTATGAGGTACTTGGGTACCTGGTGCTCGGGTACCGTTGGGTGTTCGGGTACCACAGGGTGTTACGGTATCATAGGGTGCTTGGGCACTGTGAGGTGCTTGGGTACTGTGAGGTGTTGGGATACCCTGGGTGCTCGGGTACCATGGGGTGCTAGGGTGCAGTTGGGCGCTTAGGTGCCGTAAGGTGTTGGGTACGGTTTGGCGCTCGGGTACCGGGTACCCTGGGGTGCGAAAACACTTCATTACATACTACAACAGATAGTAGCACTTTCGCTGAAATTTCAAAAGCCTCCTGTACGAAGGCCTTTCATGCATTATTTTCCAAACCAACAAAAGGAATAATAGAATTAAGGCTATTATTCTAGAGAATAATATCTTTAATTTGGTACCAAATATGTATGGACAAATACAGATTTTTAGGGGTCGATTTGCTCTGTACAAAATCCCAGAAATTCTTTTAATAATATAGAAGATAGAAGATTATAACGTTTTTGTATTTTGAAATGGGCTGCTACCTTCAGCTCTTTTTTTGTAAATGGATAGTAACAAACTTAGTAAGAACATTTTTAGGGATAGTCTAAAAGTTCTCTTATTTTTCTGCTCGTGTTTTAATCGATGATGATAAGTATATTTTGCTAACCTATTTATAATATGTCAATTCCTTTACATAAAAGCCTTTGCTATTGACTGTCCAGGGCCGGTGGAGCGGCGCGTGTACAAGGGCGTGGACACGGGCGAGCGGCTGGTGCGGCTGAGGGCGCGGCTGGCGATCCCGCGGTGGATCTGGCTGGAGGGCTGCCGAGTGGGCCTCAAGATCCTCCGCAGCGAGGAGGTCTCTGGCCTGTCGCTGGCGAGGCGCAAGTCCTTCCGCTCCCACATCAGCGTGCAGCTCAAGCCCGTGACTGAAGACACTCCTCCCATCCCTCCTCTTCCTACCCATACCTCGCCTCCCATCCCTCCTCCTCCCTCCCATACTACGCCTTCCATCCCTCCCCTGCCGGTGTCTTCGAATTCAACCACTCCTTTCTTCACGACCCCGCCTAAAACGTCGTTTCCGAGCACGAATCCGTTCACGTGTGGGTCCGTCCCCTCGATCCCCGCGGTCCCCAACACGTCGGAGAGTCAGTCTTCCTACCTGACCAACGCGAGTGCATCCACTCCTAATATTTTTCAAGAATCCCCTTTCTTCTTTCCCTCCACTTTACAAACAGAACCTTCGGGATTGAGGAGGATCAACAGTGTGATGGGGACGATGTCTCTCGGTGGAGGTGTGACTCCGGAGGTCTCTCACGCCAGGAGCGCTAGTTCACCTCCGACCGGTCCTTCCCAGGGGAAGACCCCCAGCACGGCAGACACCGAGACCCCCGGGCAGACCAGCGTCCCTCCCTCGCCGAACACGGCCAGGAAAGCCGGGCAGAGGCACAAACCTTCCAGGAAAATCTCCAAAGTCAGCACAGACTCTCGCAAAACTAACGGTGAATGTTCCCAGACGTCTTCTTCCGACCAGGATTCCCCGCAGAAAGGAAGAAGAAGACCGTCTGCGGTGGGTTTCAAGCAGAAGCCGTCCCCGGGTATACTGAACAGAACCACCTCCGTGGACCAGTCGGACGGGGCGGGCTATGAAGCGACGACCTACAGCGAGCGGGAGCGGAGCAACAGCGACATCAGCAGCAGACTCAGCATCTGCAAGAGGAAACTCAGCACGACGGGGCGGGAGAGTGGGAAGGTGCCGTGGTGCGGGTGCTGGGGCAACGGATGCTTATAGAGACTAAAGAAGCTCTGAAGTGATTTCTCTGTGTTCCAAAAGGATAGTTTAATGAACATAAAATGTGTATGTAAGGGGACGTGTACGCTTCTTTGCTGAGTATTGTAGTGATGTATTATATTTTGTACTTTCAGATGTGTTCATTATATTTGTTAAATTAGCTATAACTCTACAAAACTTATAAGATCTTCTTTTGAAGATCAAGATAATCAAGAGAGTGGTTTACAAAGACTTGTGAAAACAAAAAAGGTTTTGAATTCAACTCGCTGAGAATCCATCTTCCATGCACCACTTTTACAAACATTAAATCTGATGGAGACTGCCCCTGGCTTTACTTTTGCATGTAGGTGTTGAAAAATTGTTTTGCGGGTACTGGTTTCAAATGATATCCTGCTGAAATTATGGATCAAAACCTAGCGTGTGAAAAGTGCAGAAAAGTGCTGTCGAAGAAGAATAACTTCATTCTGGGACATATTCCAATGCAGGCGAGAAAAAAGTCTATAATCATTTGAATTATGTTATGTGGGCCCTATTTTTACCTCAAATTTTAAACTTCTTAGGATCTAGAACGTTTTGGTTTCTCAACAGAAAAAACTTAATCTTAAAATTTAAAAAATTACAGCATACATTTTCAATAATGTAAAAATTGTCCGGAGAACATAATGCATTTTGTATGTCGTTTTCCCACTTTGAAAATGTTCCTTGGTACACTTTATTCACATTTATGCATTTAATAGCACAATCTTTTCAAAGTAGATTAATATTAATTTTAATAATTCTAAGCTAAGTTAAAACTATAATTAAGGCTGTGGTAAGTTTAGTCATAGCTAATTTAAATATAACAGTTGCTAAAATAACCATTCTTTTCCTGCAGAGTTCCTTCTTGGGTTAATATTAATATATTGGATGTCTGCAATCGTGCAACCTATTAAATAGAAAGATTTGTTACCCACTCATATGGGAATTTCAAACTATTTCATCCATGCTTGTTTTCAGAAATTACTAACGCAAACAATCCAGTTTATAAATCAGATTATGATATTAATTTGTCCATTGCCAGTTAAACGGTAATTCTGCTTGTTATTGAAATAAAAATATAATACCGTTCTTTAAGATAATATAATAATATTGTACTGGATATTTCTCATTCTAGAGAGGAGAGCCATGTTCACCCAACAGACAGAATTGCATTTTTAATAATATAAACTAGGTGTTTTAAATATACCATAGAGTATTGGGAAAAGGGTTTTCTTTCTAATGACTAATTTCTTACCATTTACATGTTATCTCCATATTACCAGGCAATTTCAGGGCTAAAAAGTACAAATTTAAAATTGCTTACTGAATTTTTTGTACTCATCGTCTGGTGCACTTCGTTATTCTATCATTGTTCGTTCGTCCTATTATTGTTTGTACTCATCGTCTGGTGCATCAGGAAGCACTTCGTTATTCTATTATTGTTCTCTTATGCTTCCTAGCGAACTAATACTGCTTTATATTTTATCACAGTATTTTACAAATATCACAATATAGTAAATAGTGGTTTAAGTTTTAACTTGAGCTTATATACTTTTACTATGACTGTAAAAATAATGGGAGCAAGCAAATTGAGTACCGTGTAAAATTTAACGTTTATAGCATTACAAAGAACAAACCTAAAAGTTTATCTGTTTTGAAATTCATAGATCAGAAACGGACGGATTTTAACGTTTGAGGTGTCAATTTAAATGTTTTCTAACGAAGATTTTCCAATATCTCTCAGTATCATAAGAAAGGGATTTACTGCCGTACGGTGAAGGATTGGAAGTTTTGGAGTTTTTTTTTTTGTTGACGCTATCCAAGGCATTATATCAAACTCAGTACGCTCGTATACAACTATACAAACGGGGAAATGTTTTGAAATATTTGTAAATGTTAACTGCAGATTACAACACTTATTATTTTCCGGGTGAGCCGACGCCACCAGCTAGTTTCTTTAAAAATTGTAGATATATTTCACCCTACTGTTTGTTGGACCCAGTCAATAAAGAACACGGCTGGAGTACTCCAATCACAGAGCAACAAATTCTGGAGGTGTAAAGCCCAAGTGGGGGTTTTTGAATAAAATTGGAACATTCAAGCCCCCAATTATTTTGTATAGATACCTCATAAATAGTAAGATTTAAATTAACTTTATTTGATAAGTTTATTTCGCTTCCCACATGGCATCGCGAAGAGAGCTCACTCGTTTGATTTGGAATATTACAGTTTTTTATGTTTAGTATACTATAGGGATGTAAACAAAACGAGGATGGCTATTAAATATAACTAGGTGAATCCGTGCGAATTCGCACGATTATTAAATTATAAATGATCGTCTGCATTCTATGCGCACATAATATGTCGACAATATACTCTACATATAGGTTTTTGGAACGATATAGCGTGCTGAAAGTGTCTTTGACAGCCAATCGATAGGATGCGTATTGCAGCATTGTAAACTATGTTATTTTTGCACTTGCGTGGATTGTCCCCTAAATACCTTAGGTATCCCCCCCCCCGCGGGACGTCCGAAACTCTAAGCGGATGAAAAAACCAAACAGATAATTACAGATTGCTACTACTTATTTTGAATTTTTAAAAGAAACAGCCACTTTGTTAATTGTGATTTTTAAACTATCAAGATATCAAAGTTAATTATTATATTTTTTGTTGTTGGGCTACTAAAGTTTACATTTACTTGATAGCAATTAAGTTAACGTTATGATTGCTCATTAAATTGCTAAGTTCTACTAGATTGCCCGGTCAACTCACACAAGAAACGAGAGTTCGAATCATTTTTTATGACCGATAAGATCTGAATAGGAACATAGCTTATGAAGTCAGCCTTCATAAACCTTAATATACGAGTAATAGATATTACATGTTCAAACAATCAACTTCATCTCAATTTAAAATTTGGATTTCAATAGTTTTAGCTAAAATTTTGTGCAGACAACATACAAGCAATGTTGAGGTTTTCAATATTTAACGTGTAAATATACAAAGCTATTTTTAATCCATATATTTTTTTGTAAGAATTAAAACCTTTATTTATTAAAAATAACATCCATACATACTGGCCTTATACGAAAAGATTCGAAAAGATAGTCCAACAAACCCTACAACATGTTGGTTGAGGACCCCAATAACTCGGGACTCTCGCTAAATATACATCCAGTGACGGTACAAATTGCAGCTCGAGTAAATTGTAAAAGTTGCTTTATTTTGAATATTGACCTGGGAGCCTTCCTCTGTTTGATTCTTTTGCCCCATGAGGCAGTAGATGAAGTCCATTACTGGTCCCAGCTTGTCGACGGTACAGCCGCTGGTCCCAGGTTCGCCGCACTGCTGGTAGATGGCGCAGGCGTGTAGCTTATTGGCCAGGTAAGCGTCATGCATGAGGTTTACTCTAGAAAATTGTTGTAGTCTTAGTTGATACTTCAAAAGATCATAATCAGTACTGATGGGAGTTATCAGTGAATATGTACTGCAAAACATACTGAATTACTGTAAATTACAGTTATGTACAGTATTTAATGTTATTTTAAATGTAATCTCGTCGAAAAAGTTGCAGGAGATAAAAAACTGATCGGACCTTCTCGATCACTGAACACCAGTTCCCAGTACTCCACTGTAACCAGTAATGGTATATTATGTGACAGCAGGTAAACATTACATTTATTGAAAATTAAAAGGCTAAGAACTATATAAAATGCAAAAAGGGTACAACATCCTACTGATAAAAATAACCATTGTAATCCCCTATTAAATTTCCCTCATGTTTAAAGCTCACGAATGGTTAAATATGTTGAAATATATTGACTTTCATACACCTTGCCTCCTATTCTCTCTGGAAGTCACATACGTTATTATTTGATATGTCTGGTAGTTTGTTTATATTATGATGATCTTTTGTTATGGTTCCCATTATTGTATTGATTGAAGTTAGTTGTCTAATTTAAGAATATAATTTGAGTATAACTGAAACATGTTGTGTTTATTATATCTCATCTCTACCAACGTAACTCTGCTAATTCTCCCATTAGGTCATGGGCCCAGGTACCCTTAAAAAATTAATTTTTAGGTAAATCTTTAAAATTGTCCAAGTTCAATATCGACTAATATCATGTTTCAACAACCTTCTATAGAGAAGCTGAAGGGCCGTGAAAACTATGATATCTGGAAAGTCGCTGTGCAGGCTTATCTGGAAGACTGTGAACTCTGGGACTGCGTTTTGGGGACCGAAGTAGACAAAAAGAAGATAAATGCAAATCCAAAATAATTTTACTTGTTGATGTTGTAAATTATGTCCATGTACAATCTGCTGAGACAGCAAAAGAAGCATGGGATAACTTGGAACGAGCTTTTTCAGACAGAGGTTTAACACGACGAGTTGGTTTGCTACGTTCGCTGATATCCACGAAATTGGAGAACTGTAATTCAGTTGAAGACTATGTTAAAGGAATAATTACAACTGCATTCAAGCTCACGAATATTGGTTTGAAGGTTGATGATGAGTGGATAGGAACGATTCTCCTAGCTGGACTCCCGGATCAATTTCAACCAATGATTATTGGTATTGAAAGTTCCGGCGTCAAGATTACAGCCGATTCTATAAAAACCAAGCTACTGCAAGATGTATCCGTGGAAAATAAACCCTCAAAATGTGTGGCAATGTATGGTCACAATCGAGGACAGTATCAACGACCACCGTACAGCAACAAACGTCACGATACAAGTGATAAGAAGCTCTCCGGAGGTAAAAAACATCAAGACAAAAGCTCCAAGGGACCTCGATGTTTTCAATGTAATGAATACGGTCACATATCACGCAATTGTGACAAGATCTGCAAGAAGAATACCGAAAATGACAGAAACTCTAGCAAGTCTAAACCGAACAGTTCACTGTTTGCTGCTTTCTATATGCAAACAAATGTAAGTAAAGACTGGTATTTAGACTCTGGCGCTAGTGCTCATTTATGTATGGACAGTAACATTCTGGATAATAAAAGGAAGTCTCCAGAATTGTGTATTACCACAGCAAACAACACAAATATGGTAACCGACACAATTGGAGATATTGAGCTTCCTCTAAAGGTTTGTGGAACTACATCGGATATTCATGTAAGTAATGTATACCACGTTCCTCACTTAAGTGTTAATTTATTGTCTGTAAGTCAAATTGTAAATAAAGGACACACGGTAATATTTGATAACAATGGAGCTAGAGTTTTTAATAGCGACAATCAAGTTATTGCTACAGCTTCTCTGGTTAATAATTTGTTTAAACTAGACATGTCTTCCTCTTTTGGCACAAGGTTGATAATCAAGCACGATGAACATATTCTCTGGCACAAACGCATGGCTCGTCTTAACTTTGACAGTCTAAAGAAGTTAGCCTCTGGTTTGGTGCATGGTATCAATCTTTCCGACAACGTACCTGACATTCCATGTGAAATTTGCATGCTTGGTGAAAGCTACCGTTTACCTTTTCAGTTAAGTAACAGTACAACTAGTGAATTATTAGAGCTAGTGCATTCCGACTTAGCTGGACCGATGGAGGTAAACTCTCTAGCTGGATAAAGGTACATTTTAACTTTCTTAGATGATTTTAGTCACAAAACTTTTGTATATTTCTTAAAGTCAAAGGATCAAGTGTATGAAACCTTCAAAACATTCAAAAATCTGGTTGAAAATCAAACTGGAAAGGCAATCAAGATTCTCAGGACAGATGGAGGAGGAGAATACTGCAGTAACAAGTTTTCTGAGGAATGCACAAAAACAGGTATTGTGCATTAAACAACTTGCAGCTACACACCTCAGCAAAACGGTAAGGCTGAACGACTTAATCGCTCACTTTTAGATCGGGCGCGATGTTTATTGTTGGAATCAGAATTGCCAAAAACCTTCTAGGCTGAAGCAGTTAACACAGTAGCTTATCTGCTAAATCGATCACCGAGTAAGGCTGATTCTCTGACACCTGAAGAATTATGGTCAGGCCGAAAGCCTTGTGTCTCTCATCTAAAAATATTTGGATGTAAGGCTTACGCACATGTTCCAGCTCAAAAGCGTAAAAAGCTGGATGCCAGGGCAACTCCATGTATCTTAGTTGGATATGGCTCGAGTACAAAAGGCTATACCGTCTCTATGACCCAAAAACAAAAGTAGTATTTCTGTCTAGGGATGTAACTTTTTCTGAAAACGAAAAGGAAGTTCTTTGCTAACAAAGGATCAGGATCAAAAGGACCGTTTGTTTTATATTCCTCCGAATGATCAACACCTTGCCGTGGCAGAAACAGAACTTGAAACAGAACCTAGCCTTGAAACCTCTAATGATGAAGAACCTGGGTGCAACTTAGCCAACTCTGAGTCAGATCTTATGGATCCAAATCCCCCAGTCTGTACTAGACCACAGAGAGAACGAAAACCTCCCGACGCACTGAAGGACTTCGTGACTTATTACGTGGATGGTGATGAACCCACTGATCCCGTAACTGTAAAGGAAGCGATGGAGAGTCCTGATAAGGATCTGTGGCTTCAAGCGATGAAAGAAGAGCTTTCCTCTCAAATAGAAAATAAGAGTTGGGAACTTGTAGACGTTCCGCCTGATAAAAAGCCGTTGAATTCTAAATGGGTATTCAAAACCAAAAGGAACGCAGCATTGACGCAGGGAGGAAACATTGTTCGGCACAAAGCAAGGCTTGTGGTGAAAGGATGTACACAGCGAAAAGGAGTAGACTTTGATGAAGTTTATTCGCCTGTGGTAAGATGCAGTTCTATACGTTACCTATTAGCATTAGCTGCCGAGAAAGACCTTGACATTGATCAAATGGATGCGATATCTGCATTTCTTCAAGGAGATCTTACTGAAGAGATATATATGAATCAACCAGAAGTATCGCAACAAGAACCGAACAAAGTGTGCAGACTACGAAAAAGCATTTATGGTCTGAAACAAGCCAGCCGTGTATGGAATAAGAAATTACACGACAGTTTCATGAGGATTGGTCTAAAACAGTCTAAGTATGACCAATGTGTTTATCACATGATAAAAATGGGAGGATCTTGATCGTAGCAGTCTGGGTTGACGATCTATTGATTTTTCATCAAGATAAACAGCTGAAAGAAACTGAAGATACAGCTTACAAACGAGTTCAAGATGAAAGATATGGGAGAAGCTAAATTTGCATTAGGATTCCAAATAATAAGAGACAGGAAAAACAAGAAGCTCTACATCAGTCAGCGATCCTACGTGGAGCAGGTGCTGAAGCGATTTAATATGGACCGATGCAAACCGGTGTCAACTCCCATGTCTCCAAATGACAAATTGTCAAAAGAACAGTCACCAGAAGACAAGAAAGAATTAGAAGAAATGGAGAATGTCCCATACCAGGAAGCAGTTGGTAGCTTGTTATTTGCTGCTCAAGTATCACGACCAGATATTTCTTATGCCGTCAGCTGCATGAGCCGATTCAACCAAAATCCAGGAAAAGCTCACTGGGCAGCAGTCAAACATATACTTCGGTATATGAAGGGGACGTTGGACAAGGGTTTAAGCTTTGATGGGAACAAGCCTGCGGATATAGTTGGATACAGCGACTCAGATTGGGCAAGTGATGGAGATGATAGAAAATCTACGACAGGCTACATTTTTATCAAGTGCAACGGTGCCATATCGTGGAATACGAAGAAGCAGCCCACAGTCGCTCTATCAACCACTGAGGCTGAGTACATGGCAATGTCTGCAGCGACCCAGGACGCTATGTGGTTAAGAGGATTGGCAAACGAAATCAACCCATGCCCAAATCCTGTTTCAATTTTTGTGGACAACCAAGGAGCCAAGAATATTGCGCTGAATGGTGCATATCAGCCTCGGACAAAACACATTGATGTGCGCCATCATTTCATTAGGGAAAAGGTGCAAAGCAATGAAGTTAAATTTATCTACACTTCCACATCAAGTATGGTTGCAGACTCCTTAACCAAGGCACTGGACCGAAAAAACTAATCAAGTGCATTCAAGAGCAAGGAGTATGCAAGTTGGGGGGATGTTGAAATATATTGACTTTCATACACCTTGCCTCCTAGTCTCTCTGGAAGTCACATACGTTATTATTTGATATGTCAAATAGTTTGTTTATATTATGATGATCTTTTGTTATGGTTCCCATTATTGTATTGATTGAAGTTAGTTACCTAATTTAAGAATGTAATTTGAGTATAACTGAAACATGTTGTGTTTATTATATCTCATCTCTACCAACGTAACTCTGCTATTTCTCCCATTAAAATATACGTTTTAAAATATTATTGTCATCATACCATCGCGTTAAACAACTGTTTCAAATACTCTTATCTCAGCTGTGATATAAACTAACCAGGTGGGTTGTGTAAACTGTAATGATAAAGCTGGAAAAAGTACTAGTGATCACAGTAACTTGAAAATATATTCTAGGTACTGTGATAGTGATGTTAAGGAGTGTTTACAAACATGCAAATATAAACATAGTTCATTAAGTATGCCTGAATTTATATTAAAACGAGCAAATGAATAATCATATTTAGTTAGTACACAACATAAATGTAACATGGCATTTCGTTTGTTTATAATAATCATCAGTAAAAAAGGTTTCAATATTCACCTTGAACAACAATTATTCTACACCTTGTGGAGTGTGTATTTCAGACAAAAATTAAAGACTAAAAAACTATCATTCCAGGTACAGACTAATAATGTTCAATGTTCCTTAATGTGCACTTCAAAATATACAGCAAAAGCACCAAACAAATGCTGAGTAAAATAACAGATAACAAATTAAAGAAAACAAATTGACAAATCAAGAAATAACATGCATGTTGTTAGCATCTTCCAGTTGAAAATGAGTTCCAACACTGAAATCTTTTAACACCTAGTTAATGGGAAGGACAAGAAATAAAAACAACTCAAGATGAATTGCCATAGTTACCAAACAGTAACTTATTTCACAATATTTTACTTTTCCCATTCATTCTGTATGTTAGGGTTACCAAGATCTTGAACTTAAGCCTTTACTTTAAAGAATTTAAAACTTAATATTCTGTTATACTGGGTTCATAAAAATCCTCAATTTCCTACGAGTTATTCAAATAATTAGTTCCTCAAAATCATTTTCTTTTAGAGATTTTCTTAAGATTAAAAATATTAAAGAAATTAAAAACATTTCATATTCATTACTTTATTTATTTGCTCTATACAAGTTCACATTCAACGTTTTCTTAATTCAGTTAAGTTCAATGCATATTCTGTCATCACGTGCTCCCTGTACAGTATTCTGTCTCGTTCTCATCAAGGCATCGAGTCATCTTGGGTCGTCTTGTTCTCCGGATTTGCCTCATCAGTCCACACATCTCCCACTTCTGGTCAGTTCTCTGCAAGTCACCAAACGTGGAGGTCCAGACCCCAGCAGCCAGCGTTGCACCAATGGAGTGGAAGACGATCGTTGCATATTGATGTACGATTTGTTTAATGAGATTGAATCCTTCCAGTACCAGACATCAGGCAATTAGGTGTGTGATGTTCCCTCCTCCTTCTCAAGATGAATTCTTCCAGTACCAGACAACAGACAATGAGGTGTGTGTCACCTCCTTCTTCTCAAGATGAGTTGTTGATAGGAAGTTTGTTCTCGCCCAAAAGTAAGATGTGGAAGGTGGGTGGGGCGGATGGTGGGTGGGTGGGGGTTTAGGTTGGTTTCTGCCTGCCTGGAAAACTGGATTGGGGGAAGTTGGGTGACAGGCTGAGATGTTCTGATGATTAATATTTTGCCCAGGCCTACTGATAAAGGATTGTCGGAGGAATGATTTTAGAAGCTGGGACGAAGGGTTGCAAAAAGGAATCTGCAGAAGGGGTCAGCTAGGGTTTTGGAGGGCTCCGTGGTAGATTGTGGACTGGGTCCTCGGATTGTCGGAGGGGTCCACAGATGAAGGAGGGGACACAGATGAAGGAGGGGACACAGATGAAGGAGGGGACACAGATGAAGAAGGGGGGTCAAAGAAATGAAGGGTTGAGTCCTTGAAGGGTCTATGGCTTTAGCGAATGGCAATATCAATCAGTCTCCTGATCGCCTCATCGCGAGGACCGATGCAGGAGGGCGCTGGGCATCCTGGCTCCCCCCGCCAGGGCGCCCCCCCCCAGTAGGCCAGGGCTACACCCACCCCCATCCCCACCCCGAGAACTTGTTTGAAGGAAAGACGACCCATAGTGATGGCTCTGGAAGCTAAAATCGAACAAAAAATAAGGAACAACGTGAGAAGAGGACTGGTAGTTGGGAAAAGTGTGATAACACAATGACTTTTGGTATCTATAGAAACTGATTAATTTATTTTTTGATTGTTGTATGAATTTATAATTATTATAGTAGAATTTGTACAACTATGAAGCGGGAGAGGGAGGGAAATTTCACTCATTTTTGCTAGCGACAGGCAAGTCCCTTATGTAAACAAACGAAAACCAACGATAGTAGTTCGCAAGATTCCACCAAGTATACCATTGACCCGAACATTTTGGTTTTTGTACAACAACTCGTTTCCTATTGGATGAATCATTTGGTTTGTTATTTTTTCATCTTGATCTAAAAGTTTATTGATTGTCCACTACATAGTGACACTTTGCGTGCAGAATTTTCTGAGGTATTGGAATTCCTTTTTGTTTTCGTCTGCCACCGTGGGATTGGCCTGTCGTTGGCGAATGATAAGTGTATAAATTACCCTCCCCCTCACGCTTCATAGTTGTATTGATTCGAGTATACCTGGAATATTATGAATGTATTTGAATATAGGCTTGTTAAAATCACAAATTTTCCAGGGTTAATGAATTTTTCATCATACCATCAGAGATGGCTATGTACTATCGCGTTAAACTACGTTTCAAATACTCTCAGCTGTGATAGAAACTCACCGTTACCAGGTGGGTTGTGTAAACTGTAGGCCTAATGATAAAACTGGGAAAAGTACTAGTGATGTTAAGGAGTGTTTAAAAACACGCAAATATAATCATGGTTTTTTCAAATATGCCTGAATCTGTATTAAAACGAGCGAATGAATAATCATATTTAGTTAGTAAACAACATAAATGTAACCAATGATAACACTAATATAACCTCAACAATTTTTAACGTACTAACAAGTTTTCAAATATTAAATAAAAGGTGTTATGATGAAAAGTACCGTTCGTGACTCGTCCGAAAGTGCTATACCGGTACTCGATAGAATTCAATTACTCGGCATCGCCTCGTAACAGGGCTGGATTTACATATGGGCTTAAAGGGCTATAGCCCAGGGCGGCAGAATTTGGGGGGCGGCAAATTTTAGAAGGAAAGAAAAATTAAAAAGTGCAAACAAAAACAATTCACTTTGCACTTACATTAGTAGTTGTAAAATATGTATTTTTTGTCACAAGTACTCCCGAAAAAAGATCACGGGATTCCGAGACGTGATCTAGTTTGCCCGCAAACTGTCAGCCGTCAGCTCTGGTTTAGCAGTGGCGCTCGAAGCGGAAGGCGGTATTGTTTGAAGTCGCCGCACCCGCCGGCGCCGTCAGGTGAGTTTGCTGGGTTGCTACCCCTTTCCGACCAACCACGCGCTCTGCGCCGCGGTCGCCGCTCATGTTGAGTTCAGTTCAGTTGTAGTGCAATTTGACAAGCTTGATGTGAACGCCTCGTGTACCTTGCGGTGCTGCTAGTTACGATACTAGAAAGATCAAAAGAGACAGTGCGGTAAAGGCCCGTTTACAACAGGTGGGTTGCTCGCGCGGGTGATCACGTGTATAGCGGCTTGCAGTAGCGCTGCAGAAATAACAATGTGTTAGTGTCTGTATCAGCGACGTATTTAGTGTTCGCACTAAGTGGACGGTCGCGGCTTCCTCGCAACACCCGATCTCCTGCGCGAGCAACCCGCCTAATATAAACAGGCTAAGTTGAGGGAATGAGACAGACTTGCCGCGCGGCTTGCTAAAAGTCAAGGAAACAAATCCCTCTATTCATTTAGCGCTCTCTTGCCTTGCGGAATCTGCCCGAAATTTCGTTTTGATGGGAATACAATGGGATGCAACATATGGCATGTGTTCGTGGGGAGGAGGGGGCGGCAAAATCTGGATAGCCCAGGGGCGGCAAATTTCCAAATCCGCCTCTGCCTCGTAATTGAAACACTATCTCGTACCGATAGCAGCCACTTTCTGTACTAGTAACGACATGTACTATTACAAAACATATTCAAACAATATTTTCCTTTACTTATGTTAAATGCTCACGTACATAAAATAAAGCCGATGGAAATAAGTGCGAAGGTTTCCTGCGACTGGGGTGTTTCTAATGATGTATATAAAATAAATAGTTTAAATTAGCTCTTTCAATAACAGCTGTGATAGGGAAGAAAGGTCTTATAAGTATCTCTAGTCAATGATTTTGTTCTATTTCTGACAGCTGGTTTGTCATTCTACTAAATTTCTTGCTTTTTACATCTGTTTAAATATAAACATTTCATCAATTTGTATTCTGTCATAAGAATAACATGGGATCTTTGAGAGGGTCTATGGCGGAGTCTGATGGTCAGCAGGATGAAAACCATTTAGTTGTTCTAAAGATTGAAAGAACACAATATCAGCCATCTAAGTGTATGGGAAATGGAGAGTTAGTGATGAATGAGTGAGTGAGTGAGTGAGTCAGTGAGGGCTTTGCCTTTTATAGGTATCGATTCTAAGCCATTTCATAATTTTGTTTATTTTTTTGGATTGTAAACAAAGGCAATACAAGATAAACATAAATACATGATTTTACTTTAAAAAAATAAGTGCATTGCCAATTGCCATAGATATTCCACCTCGTCTTAACCGCTTCCAGTTAAAAAACCTAACTGTACCCATTCTCCGTATACGCTAGAAATGTAATATGTTGATATATATTCCTTAAACTGAATATCGAAACTGAATTGAGAAAAGTGAGGTGGTCTAAATATCAATTAATAGTAAATATTCAAACAGCCATGATACCTTTTAAATATATTCAAACTATTACTTACGTAAAGCCTGTAGATATTGTATGATTAATTTGAAGAGTGCTGCTGAAGATGAGGGGTCAATCCTTCGAAACGTTCAGCACAATAAATTAATGATATAGGAATCAAGGTGTGATATCTACAGGCTTTACGTAAGCAATAGTTTGAATATAATTAATAGTAATGAACGTTATAAGAAAAATTATTACTTTAACAAAATTTGTTTTTATTTTGAAATTTCCGAAAACCCAAGGCTATATAAATAGCTTTAAAAATGTAGTAAAGTAGCATCAACATCAATTAAATGGTTTAAGTTACAGAAAATAGGTATTTAGCCCTTTACCTATGACTCATTATAAACAATGAAGAAATAATAAAAGACACACTGATAAAATAACGTTTCGATTCTACATTTAACCAGTTAAAAAATTATTAGTTTTAATTTTTCTCAAGCATCTTCTTCTTCATCATACTCATAATCATCTTCGTCTTTATCAGTCCCGTTTTGGATTTGTTTACGATTCAAAGATCTGAAATCTTCCCTTGATTTCTTGATCTCCCGCACCGAGTGGTTCTGAACGGAAACCATAACAACAGTATAATTAAATATTTTCCTTTCAAATTTTGACAGGATTCAACCCATTGATTTAAACGAAAACCTCAAGAAATTTTGAACACTCGTCAAATACTTAAAAAAATACATAGGGCCCATATAAGATTGAACTAAAGTTTATTTTGAAGATCTTTTACGGCCACCTAAAGGTAGATTAAATTAAATTCTAGTCATTCTAACGGTAGAGATTTTTTTTCTATTGTGGTGGCGCGATTTGAAGGCGCTAGGCCCTGACATGTGGTGTGCTCTGGGGTTGAATTGTTTAATTTTCTGTTGAATTATTATTCATTCAAAAGTAATTCATATTGCAATATGTCGTGTATCATTGATGTCAACTGATAAAATTTTATAAAATCTATGTAAAACAATTACTCTGTATGTAAGTACCATTAACATAAAAATAGATAGTAATTTTAAATGGTAATATCCATATATATTACTTGTATATTTTTTATAAAAAGGACTATAAGCAGAAAATATTCAGAATGATCTGCAACGAAAGTAACTCATCAAAAAAATCTTCTCTTTGAACCTTTTTTTCAAATTTATCTATTAAAATGCTTATCTACTTTTTTTGTGTTTAAGCTACTCACGTGGCTTTTAACGCCAACATCCTTTAAGTCCTTGCCAGGCCTCAAGCTCGGTTTTTCGTTTCCAGTGAGGCCCTTCGATATATCTCCTTCTTTTCCATTGGCGCAGTTCTTGTTAGATGTATACTCTAGTCCGGCCTCCGAGGTGCACTAAGCCATTAAACATATAAAAATCAAACTACAGAATATATTTGATAAGGTTATGAACATCAGAACATAAAACCAATCAAGCCCTTGACAATGAAGTCCGCCCTATGCTCTTTGAAATTCATATGTATTTTATTACTAGTAATATTTTGACTCCATAAAATACTTAAAGATCCAGGCAAACTCAGAAAACGGCATGTGCATAGTTGACCAATTGGTACAAATCACTGATAATCCATTTTTAACCTAGAGATAATTTTACACCTACCTGTAGTCTTAGTAGTCAAATTATTTTTTTTTAACTTTATAGTGTAAAACAAATGGGAGGCCTAATTTATTTTTTATATTTTATATACACAAGAAAAACCATCAAACGGGCAAAAAACGATGGATACAAAAACGTTTTGATTTTAAAAGGCCTTTCAAACCAAAATGTTTATCACAGTTGGATAACTATAATTTTGAACGAGGGCAAAGCCACAGAAAACTTCTAACGGGTCTTCTATATACATACCATGTGGCTTTGACTTTGATCTTGAAACTGTAAAAAAGTGCAGATATTTGTGGATAAGCTAACTACACGTATTCAAACGGCGCGGCGCCCCGCCGACTGTCAGCTATTTTAATGCGTAAGAACCTAACAAGTTGATTATCAGGTATATTATTCACTAACGAGTATTAAGATACATTTTGTATGTTTCTAATCATAAAAAATCTACGTTTAAAAATAACTTTAACTGGCTCAAACATTGTCATATTTAAATTACAACTATTATGGAATAGTTATGGAACTATTATGGAATAGCATGGGCTTAGTATGTCTAAAATAACATGTATCATTACATTATCAAAGTATTATTTCCAAACCAAACAGATTTTAAAGTTAATAGAATTTCAGGTACAAAAAGAAAGGTATGAAAGAATTTACTAATTTTTACTACCCTCAATAAAAAATCATGGAAAAATATTTAAAAGAAGAATTTTTAAAAGTGTTCTTGTGTTTAGATTGAACTATCCACGGTTTAAGCACCTTAGCTGTACGAGCTGCACTCGAGCTGTTCGACTGCCAGACTATGAATGTCACTTACGTTAACGTAAATCTTGCCTTGCTTTTTACGTATATTATAGCTATCTGTAAGATTTTCGATGTAAAATGGTCGTTCGTTTTCGTCATGTGATGTATAGTTGATTACTTTTTGTTTTTAAAACATATTCTAAACATGAACACAATAATTTTTTTTTCAAACGCAGTAAAATCTTCGACTGGAAACCAATAGATTTCTAGATTCTACAGTTATAGACAGTTGAAATATCAACAGTGAAAATTATACTAACCTTGTCGTCGTGAGATGTAACCCCAAGAGCGAGGCCAATTCCTATAATCGTGAGAACTAGTAGATTCATACTGACTGATAGCAACACTTTAGAGTAAAGAAACTAAAAAAAACATAAATGTAAAGTATGCTGACAAATCTTGGCCAGTTTAAATGTACTATACTTTCTTATATGGAATTGAAACACTAGTTTTAAATAATTATAAATTAAAGAATAAGAAAGAATTATATGGAAATCAAACTATGTATTAAAAAGGTAAGTAATACAATTAATCAAAATATCAACAAAGATATATATAAACATTGATCAAATGTAAAAATACGTATTGAGGGACAGGCTAGTGGCAAAGCCATATGATATTGCCACAACAATATTCAAAGCAATTTTAATATTGTTAATCAATTTTTAATATTGGTTAAAAAATGGATTAACTGATAGTTTATTTTTCGATTTGGTGCAAGGCTAGCGTTACGAAAATGCAATGTTCTAAACTTAAACAGCTGGTTATTTTTCCATATCATTACATTAGAAAAGCCAGCTGATTTGAAGTTTTGAACATTTGAACATATTGCTACGCCCTGATAGATTTTTTTTTTAATCCGTTCTTAGTGGGTGCCTATGCCCTGAGAGGAACGTTCATGCAAAGTTTCAAGGTTCTAGGACAAGTAGTTTGGGCTGTGCGATGATGGATGAGTGGTATTTGACAAATATATAGTAGATTCAGGATGTCAGCTCTCGTATTTTAAGTTTTTTTTTTATAATTAAAGCTGTACAATAACAATACTGTATAAAACATACATCACATTTAAAAAATTAAATACGAATTTTAATAAATAATTAATTATCAATTAACTTGGGACTAACAACATTACCGAGCTCACTCCTGTTTCCGTTGGTTGTACTGCGATCAATATGGTTATTCAAACACGTAACTAAATCAACCCAAAGACATAAAAATAGAAAATTATTGAACACATGCCATCGAATGCAATTGTGTTTGGTTGGATGGCTTTGTTATGAACATCGTGCGGCGATCCAAATTTAGACGCAGTCGCTCGCTTCCGCCGGCAAGGAAGCGTCGTGCATCACAGCGGACTGTGTGGATCGAATTCCTGTTTTATTACGATGCAATACTCTTGAGTGAGACCCTAAAGTTGATCAGTGACTGAGTGAAAATGTAGTTAATCTACGTTAGGTGCCAGTGCCAATAGAGTAGTTATTTTTATTGGTCCTGTTGAGTGTATTTCACGTATTGTGTCAACTGTATCCGTCTCCAGTTCACCAGTTCTGAATTGGTAAGTAAAATACATTGCGCCCATTTTGGATCCGACTCATAAATACTCCATTATCCATTTCGTATTGACTGATGACTTTAAAGTGGTATGAACCAGACTTCAAAGAAACTATACAGTATGTGGGAAAAGCCACTTATTGTTTTTATTATTTAATTAGGTTTAGCGTTCTTAAACTTTATAATGTTACAGCATAATTTTTGCAGTATTACAATTCAAAGCCAGAACATTCTTTGCGACATATTATTTTATCAAAAACCTGGTAGTAGTTGTTTGCTTCATATTTATGTATGATGTGGCACAAAATCACTTTACAGTCGACTCTCGCTAACACGAACCTTGATATCGCGAAATCCTCTATATCACGAATTATATTTTATCCCCTTGGAAAACCCTGTCTAACACGAAGAAATTACTATACATAACACGAACTGATTTTTCGGTCATATTTTACCTCTATAACTCGAAGGGACACAAAATTACCTCTGTATCACGAAGTTCAGTAGATAAGACGAATTCAATTCGCCTTTACCTCCATAACTCGAAGTTTACCTCCATACCGCAAAGTTTTCAGAATGGACCTCTGTTGTACGAAATGCCGGCGTTCAGGATGCAACCTGTCGGTGAATCATATCCGGGGTCAAGCGCATATTTAATAAAAATTTAAATCGATTTGTTTTTACAAAAGGAAGATTACGGACTTTTAATCAGTGGAATTAATAAAAGTCGAAAGTTTATTTTTTTAGCTGAAGGGGGTACAATAAAGTGTACTTATATTATTGTTTTAATAAAAATTATGATCGATACTGTAATTGTTTTTACATGTTTAAGCAGAGGAAGATTAGGGACTTTTTTATCAGTATTAATATGATCTTATCTGTTTTGTTTTTACAGGTGATTATATTATAAATACTGCATTTTTCATTGATATATAATATTTAAATAAGTTAAAAGCTTAGATTTGTCGAAGATGTAGGGAATAAATTACATTTTTCTTTACCTCTGTATCACGAATTTTCATTTGGATTACCTCTAAAACTCGAACTATGCCTACGACGAACTATACGTAACACGAAGACAAATCGCAGTCCCGTGGAATTTCGAGTTAGCGAGAGTCGACTGTATCATATTTCAATTTATAATTTGAAAGAACTAGCGAGAGATATTATTATTCGTCGTAACAGCTGCTGATGCATTTTACTGTTCCGGGATACTACAATAAAAAGTTACAGCTTGTTTAGTTATTAAGTTTTTAGAACAGTCAAATTACCAAAAAAACTAGCACATTTCTGACGAAGCATATAATTACAATTAAGATATTAGAGGGCACAATATATCTTTTAATGTAGCCTTTACGTGCTGATTAAGGAAAAATAAATGACGAGAGTGTTAACCTTTCGGGTAACAAAAACAAAGAACCAAAATGAACCGGGACACAGTCTTGTCTCTCAGTGTAACTTTGTATTTTGTAAAGGAATTGATCGTAAAGCGGTTTTTTTATCCTCATACTTTCATGACAAATTCTGGCAAATGTAATTTTATTTTATTTTATTTCCTTGCTTTAAAACAGGTTACAAACCCCAATTACATTAAATCAGTTAAAACTAATACAAAAGTCTTTTCACATAGGTTGAGTGTGGCAAAGAGTCCTCACACAGCACTATAACTAATATTAAATGTTACAGAAATCTGGAGACAATAGACTATCTTATAATACTAAACAACATTTATGATTTACAAATTAAAACCCTAAATAATCTTACTTATCACTGTAAAACAGATAACAGATCGTGGCAAATAATCTAAAATAAACGTTTTTTATCTTTCTCAAAACTGTACACTAACCTTGCAGATCTGCATACTTTAAACTTTATACTTCTCTGAAATGGCGATCCTCCCAGGTACATATTTTAAGCCAAGTATGAATGCTAGATGAAAGCAGAATGATTGTGGCGCGATCTTGTAGTCTTATTACTGACTAAGGTCGACTTGTTTTTTAGACAGCACTGGTAATTAATAGCCCTACAGCCAATGGCAGCTAAGGGCCCAACATTTTAACGTGAGATCCGTGCCACAATTTCACCAACGATGATCTGAGCTTTAGAGTGTTTTTTGTACTCAGTTTCTAAATACTATAACACATAATCATAAACGATATAATTTAAGTATGAAGACATTGAATTACCGACTCCCTCCCAACTTTTCTTTTTTTTAATTTACGTTAGCTTAAGTTTATACTTAATATTATTTCGAAATCACAAAGATTTTTAATATTTACTGAAAATGTCAACTTTCAACTATGACTTGATGTGATAAGAATGCTACTAAAGAGTTTAATGGTAGAAAAAACATAAGTTTAAGAAAACTTCGTTTACGTTTGGGTAACTTAATAGAATTGAGCCTAAAGATGTAACACGTGTTGCAGATTTCCGTCTCTAATAAAAATAACCAACTAAGGAGGTTTTGAAGCGGAAAATTCACCCCTGCAATGTAGATGTCAAATTGTATACGAAAGTTTTTTTAATGCTGGTCGGCTTTAAAGTAAAGTATGTCAAATGTAACTTATGACTAACACTCATTCAGTATAAATTGATGTTATGCTCTGTTTCCAGAATCACGAGAGGCAGGCAGAGGAGTCCCTGGTGGGGAGATTTGCAAGGTGCGCCCCGAGCTCTACTGCCCCCTCCAACCGGAAGTCATCTCCGTGTGACGTCACTACCCCAGCGCTTCCGGTCATCGCTGAGTGAAAAAGTCACTTGATTGTGTAGCTTAATTCATAAATGAATTATTTCGTGTTACTGACTAGTCTTACCAAGTGTTTTGTTATAATTGTTTTTACATTTTTCACTGTTGTAAAAGTGATAAAATTATATATATTTCTTTTTTAGATCCTGTGTTTTGTTTCCCTCAGTTGGTCCTCCCTACCCACGGCAGTTTTAGTTTTTCTGCGACACTAGAATTATGGGGAAAAAATTATGGAAAATATTTTACGATGAATATTTCGACGCAGAGAACAAAGTCGAAATCCGTTTCAAAACTCAATTCACTCTCAATATATTAAAACTTGTAAAAATATTATTTTAATCAAATTTAACAAATCGCAAAACTGAAATGTACTTTTATTTTCGTTGCTTTGCTTAGCCACACCCAATCTTTGCTGTTTAACATGAACTTTATTTTGGTGAGTGGAATATTCCGTCAGTCATCTTGGATTCACCATTGTTAATTGAGGTAAGCTATTTAAAATCCAGTGGTGTTGTGACCCACCATTTCAAAATGTTTCCCACGCCTAATGAAACGCCGAGAACCATTCTATAACCAAGTCTTCTATGACAGAAATCTTCAATAGAAACAGGATCTTCTATGTGCTGTTTCATGTTAATCGTTATTATTTATTAATCGTTATTACTTTGTGTTTATGGAACTATTTTATAAATCTTCAATGTTAAAGTTGGTTGAAAATAAATTAATTAGAAGTTCTCATATCTTGAGAATTTATTATAATATTTGAAAATGGATTGCAGCGTTTTTATCAGTATAAAAATCTAGTTTTAAATATTAGGTCACAACACAGCTTTTAAATAAGAAAAACTAATTTCAGATACAATATGGCTAATCCCAGAGGACGGCCAATAATATTAACTACCCAACAATGTTAGGGAGATGTGTAGGTTTTTATGTCAAACATGCGGAAACACTTGGGGAGGGCTACCATGGGAAACGTTATAAATAATGCCGTTTTATATTTATTACAGTATTTTAAAAATACCACAATGCCAAAATGTGTTTTTTAAGTAGTGTCTATTTTTTAGCATACTTTAATGAGGAAATTTAAATAAAATTTATGTAGAAGTGAAGAATTAATTCAACTGAGTACAGCGTAAAAGTAAACTTTTACGGCATTTCAAAGAACAAACCTATATTTAACTGTTCTTAAATTCATAGAACAGAAACGTAAAAAAAATCATTATGGAAAATATTTTACAATGAAATCCACTATCTTTATTGTTCATGGTGTATTTAAGTTACATAAATACAGGTAAACGTCCCATCGCAAAATTGCAGTTCAACCTCGGGTAAGTAAGCAATTGAAACTGGTAATTAGGAGAGTGTGTTTTCATAGGACCCCAAAGGGTTTTGACACTTTACCGAGTTCACATTGCCGAATCTTACGCGAATTGAATTCATATGCGAGGGATTTTAGTTTGGAATTCATAACTCGATAACGGCTGGATGGATTTTAACGTATGAGATGTCAATGTAAATATGTTTCTTCGTAGACTCGTCCATACGTAATAATTAAAAAATACATCTCCTAACAAGAGCGGCATTTTCTTTACAGAGGTGCTATCCGTCCAATTGAATCAAACTCTAATCACGTTATCAATAAATAACCACCCTCGACAACGGGTAAAGATTGTTCATGGGATTATGTGCTGTTGACGGAGAAAATTATTTATTAACAAGCTGATCTAACCGGTTCCACCTTTAGAAAAACAGGAAAATGTCCTTGGATTCAAGATATGATTTTTCAAACTTCTTTTGGATACCATGAAAATCATTCATAGCATTTTCTATACTTTAAAATTGAAAATTTGAATTACCATAGGACATAACCCTAAAGGAATTTGGTTGAACCGTTTCTTAGTGCGCATCTAGGACCCAAGGGAAACATACTCGTTTATACCAAATTTTTTAGTTCTGTTAGTCTTATTGGAGATTTGCAGTCCGATAGAAAACCCCCTTCTCCTTAATATATAGAATAGATTAAGTCATAAAACTGCTAATGGGATATGATTTCCAGCTCACTTAGTTGATAACTAGTCAATTAGACAGAGTTTAAAATGGGTATGAATGTTAGTTGAAAATTTCAAAACTTATTGTTTTCGCGACTACGCTCATTATTATAATCAATTCATTTTTTTATATATCCAAGTAATGTATTGATCCCTCATTGATAATAGTGTTGAGGAGAGTTTGGCCCTACCCTACCGTAGCCGGTAAAGCGACAACACGACTGTGCAATAAAACTGACAATGGCTATCGGTTTACCTGGTTTGCAGGGCTACGACTACACGACTGTGGTGCAGCTGCGAGGGGACACCGTCGTGTAGTCGTAGTCTGCACGGCTTGATTGGGGTAAACCTTGAGGTTAGGTTAGGTTAGGTTAGGTTAGGTAAAAAATAAATACAATAGTTTGATAGTATATAGATACTGTAGATATCACAGTGTATTAAATTACGTACAGTAGTAATGTGCAGTCATTTTTTTTGTTTTCAGTGTAATCAAATGAAGGTAAAAATGTTGAGAAAAGTATTATATATAGCTAATATCTTAGTTAGCATAGAAATCCGCTGTGGTAACGTAACTATAATCATAAAATGACAATTTACACTTACTACCGATTTACACATAAACAGTTATGTGAAGTGATTTTAAAGGAGTTAATATTTTCTAACTAGAAACTCAGTTATGGCATGGATAACGTTTTCTTCAAGACAGCCTCGCAGGTAGCCGCGGGGGGATTAGCGGCTGGGGGCTCGGTGCAGACTACGACTGTACGACTGAGCCGCTAATTAGATTCGGCACCGTCGTGCTGTCGTAGCCCTGCAGATTTGTTTATTGGCCCCCAGTGGGGTCAGGTCGCATTCAGTCGTGTAGTCATACAACCACCGTAGCCGGCTAATTCGCCGCCTCAGCAGACAGCAAAGTCGCTAATGCGGAGCAATTTGAGGGGCCGCAACGTCATTCAAGGCTGTCAAAGAAGGTGGTTGCGTGGATTGCCTCCCCATGTGTTCCTGCAACATTTATATGAGGTCGCTTTGAGGGACGGTTCATACGTTAGCTGGAAAAGTAATCGTATTGGAGTTGCAAGCACATGACATTAGTTTAACTCGGATGACGTTAAAATCAACTCACTTTCAGAATAATATTTAATGAAATTAAATGTCACAAAAGTCGATGCATCGTTTTATATAACCAGTACCGGGGACCGAGCTTTGCTCGGATTAAATAATACCCCCGTCGCAGCAGACCTGCGTACTCAGCGAATTTCCATAGGATTTATTTTGGATATGTGAGCATTCAACTTATTTGAAGGAAAGTATTATTTGAATACGTTAAGTAAATAATGTACTAAAAACCCATATTTAATCATTCATGAGCTTTAAACATGAGGAAAATTAACAAAGAGACCACATTGGTTAGTAATACACACGCTTTTGTATTTTATATAACGCTTAGTCTTTTAATAATTTTTAATAACTGTAATCTTGTTATAGTATATAAATGTCAACAAAAATATAATCAATGAATTCAAAACATTCAAAACAAACAAATAACTTAATCTCATGAAAAAATAAATTCAATCATATGGTCAGTTTTACAGTAATTAAAACATCCATGTTGCAACAGACCTACATTTCCAGCCAATTTCAATAAAACATATTATCAATCCTCATCATTGTAAACATACCATATATTATGCTACATTTTCAGGCAGTTTAGACCAAGACATCCCCCCCCTTCCAAATGCTCATACTTTCTTTATTAAACTTAAAAATAATTTGTATTTTTTGATATAGTATATATTTTCTGCAAAATCTTGATCAATGAACTCAACTAATCAAAATAAACACAAATAAATTATTCATCACCTGAAAATTTAATCATGTGTTCAGAACTGTATTTTTAAGAAACATCTCAAATCAGGGTGATTATACTTTTTGGAGGGAAAAATTAAAAATAATAATGGACAACGTACCGTGTTTAGCACATCCAATATTATCCAGTATCTAAGCAACGGATTGACGTAGGATAATAATTCAAAATGCTAAATTGTTTGTTTCTTAAAGCAGAATTCAACTTTGACAGTTAAATTTAAAAACAATTGGATCTTTTCCGTTATACGTATACCACCATTCCAAATTTATCCTTCTAGCTTGATTTTTGACCGAGCACCATAAACTAGGTCAAATAACAGTTATTAATCGTTTTTAAGTGGAAATTTCTTGAAAGAATAAATTTCCTGCGGTTTCGTTGTCTTATCTACCGTTATCTTTGTTAAGACGCGATAAACCAGCGTCTGGCCGTCTAATGGTCCCAGTTGCAGTTGGTTAGGCTAGGTAAGGTTAGGTTAGGTTATGATAGGTTAGGTTAGGTTAGTTTAGATTAGATTACCTAACCTAACCTTTCCTAGCCTAACTTACCAAAATCAAGCTTGAAAAACAAACCCGAAACAGTGGTATACGTATAACGGAAAAGATCCAAATAATTAGTAAAAAGGTGTTAAATCTTGAAAATAAATTTTATTTTGTCAAAAAACCCTTCTTAGAGTAAACCAGTCTTGCTGGTTTTCGAACTCGAAGTCACGAATGACGCTTTACACGTTTCTTCCAAATTTCATCAAGATCGGACCTTTTTTACAAAAGTTATCGCGCCTACGGACAGGTATATATATATATATATACCGGGTGTCTCACCTAAAGTGAACCAATAGCTAACTTTTTTATTATAAATCTGACAAAGAACTTCTTATGGGGCACTTCCCTTAATTTTTAACGCTGCTTTTTGGAATCACTTCGAAAGTTAAAAATATGGCCGCCATTTTCCAATATGGCGGACAACTTTGATTTTTCTTATGGAACACCCTATATTTTAGGGTGTTTTTAGATTCTACGCTTAATTTTAGGAACTTTTTATTCTTTATAATTTTTTCCTAAACCCAATGGTTAAGGAGGTATGAACAGTTAAAGTTAGATTTTATCGCCTTTAAAATGCATTGTGAAATTGTTGGTAGTCTGAATATCGAAAACGGTTGGGTTTGATAAAAGATACCAAAGAATAAAAGTGCCTAAAAATGTTAGTTTAGTTGAGGTTTAATCATAAAATAATTTTTAGTCGAGATTTAATCATGGAAATGTGTTATTTTGAATATGATTTTACTTCATAAGGAATACATGAGATGGCACAGTTAAATGGACACAATGCATTTTAAATGGGGAATAATCAAACTTTAACTGCTCATATCTGCTGAACCATTGGGTTTAGGAAAAAATTATAAAGAATATAAAGTTCCTAAAATTAAGCGTAGAATCTAAAAACGCCCTAAAATATAGGGTGTTCCATAAGAAAAATCAAAGTTGTCCACCATATTGGAAAATGGCGGCCATATTTTAAATTTTCGAAGTGACTCCAAAAAGCAGCGTTAAAAATTAAGGGAAGTGTCCCATAAGAAGTTCTTTGTCAGATTTATAATAAAAAAGTTAGCTATTGGTTCACTTTAGGTGAGACACCCGGTATATATATATATATATATATATATATACATATATATGAAAATGAACGAACGGTGTTTTTGGGGTCTAGGGACCTCAAAATGAAAAAATAACATGGTCCCGGGCTTAAGTCTCACCGTGCCGCCTACGGTAATAGCTACTTCCCTATAGGGGAAATTCGCTAAAAATAACCGGCTGATTCAGCTATTTTAGTTAAAAATTCCACAACTATAACTTGAGCACTTAACTATAACTCTGTTTGAGCATGATATCAACGCCTTTATAGAGCTGTGCCTTCAGCTTTTTCTGTTCCAGCAAAAATGAGTTGATTTGGTCTCGTTCAACACTGATAAAACATATCGACGACGTACTTTTGTAATAAATGCCCACAGAAGGGAAGTCCCGTTTAAGTTAGTCGTTATATTTTTTGTCAGTTCTTTGGAGTGCAGCGGTCTTGCGATTGCCGGTCGGAACCACGGTAACTGGGTCGGAACACTAAGTGGCTTATTCACGAATTGAAGTTTTGATATCTTAGAGCGACGATTGGAAGCAGTTGAAACTATGTTGGTCGGAAACGCCAAGTCTCCTTGTGGGTAAAAGAGATGGGAATGGCTTGAGCGGCGGCACGAGCGTTTTCTTCTTCAATGACCTCGCGCATCATCATGAACGCTTGGGCGAAAGGGTTATTGTTTCGCAGGATCCTCTCTAGTAACTGGATCAATTCAAGGTCCATGTCGGCGTTCACAGCAATTCGTTCGTCGACGGCATCGTTTGGGCCGAGAAAAACATCTGCCCATTGGGCGGTCTTTCAGATTCTCCTTGTTCATCTTGCGTTGTACGAGCAGCGATATTCATACGATGATACACTTGGCCCCCGGCGGTGAAACAGTAGATGCCTCGGGTGTTGCCCGTTCGGTCATCCTTTACATTGAATGACGCAAAAGCGAAGATGGCGTCGAGCCTACGTATGCCAGCCGCAAAATATTTCGTTAGTCTGTGTTGGCGGGCGAACAGCAGTGCAGTTCGTTTGGGAATCGTAAAGCCTTGTAGGGGTAATTTCCGTGGAGACAACAATCGCCAAATGAATCTCTGCCTGTTCAGTTCTGCATTCGTTCCTCAGGGAAAAATATGGCTCCACAATGCATGCATGCGACGTTAAACGGCCCCATTCTTGAATACTCATACTCAACATCCGCTGACATGGCGACCTTATAGCTTTAAGGAACCGTAGTGCGCTAACGTTGAAATTGCTGACGAACTTGGTCAATTCGGTGAATCGTTTCATTTTCGGTTTCTTCAAAACGTCGGGCAGCGATTCGTTGCCGTTCTTGCTCATGGTGATCGGCTCGTTCTTCATAATTGAGCTGGGCCGTAATATCTGATATACTTTCTTTACTTTTATACTTCGACGCGCGTATTAGCCGTGGTTCGAAGATACTTTGTGAGACGAAGGAGCTTGTTGAATCCGGCTCGATTACAGATGAAGATGTAGAGGCTCGTTGAAGGTCCTGAGGATTGTTTGAAGATCCTCTCCCTTGCAAATTCTGAATACAGATTCATTTTAGAAGTCTTCCGCGTTTCATTTTTATTCCTAAAATTCCTATAATCTAAAACATGTCCTTACAAATATTTGACACTGAACAAAAATAAGGCAAACTAAAATGTTTAAATAACCTGTAAAAAAATAAAATTTGTTGTTTACAATTCAAATTAAAATAAAAACAATCTGAATCAGCTGTTCTGGTTTTAATAGCAGCTACGAAAATGCCCATGACGATGGGCACTTTGAATGGGCACTTAGAAGTGCTGTAGGGCGGAAACCGGATTTTTCCCAGACTTGAGACCAGTTCCAATCGATTTCTGGTCGTCTAAAACCCCAAATCAAACGAAAAAATCAAAAATCCTAGGAAGGAATAAAAAGTTTGCCCTTGCAAACTTTGCTTGTTTTAGAGTATAGGATAGGATAGGATATTCCAAGTAAAAATTCTTTTGACGAAACCTTTTTTAAATTTTGCGCGGAATCTGTAGATAATTTCTCATGTTACAACTTTTTAATTTTTTATATCCTTTCAATTAAATCCTCTACTCTTTTTTTTACTCAAATCACGGTTTTAATATCAAGCCAGAGCTGCGTTTGGGTGATAACCATGGTAATACCTGCAGGTTAATGGTAAAGATTTGAAACATGTTTTGGTTGAAATATTCACCCATATAACAAATTATACAGAATTATAATTCTAATTTTCTTTTTTACCTCTTAAGATTAAATGTACAGCGTTGAATCAAAGTTTTGTTTCCTTTATTCATTTTCTGATTACACTAATCCAAGATTTTTCTAATAATATTTATTACAATGAGTCTAAAAAACAAATGAAAATGAACACATGATTTTTGTTGATTGCTCTAAAACCAATAAATACACTCAAATAGCCTACCTGATAATTAATTGTCTATTGAGTTTCGAACATGTAAACACTTACCCTAGGGGTGTTTAATTTAAAATCTATGTGTTCTTGCAAATTTATCAATTCCCTTAATTTTACATTGGTCAGACAATTATTTATACGTTTAAAACATTTTAAAATCTTCATTCATCCATCAGAAAATTGTGTTCCCGACACGTATATCACATAAATGAATGAAAACTAATTTATAGATTAAAATAAACTGAAAACTGTATGAGTGCGATTTTAGAGACTACAGTAATCATTAAGATGCATAAGGAAGCAGTCTGTACAGCGTTATAAAATATATGTAAAAAATATTCCTATAAAATTCTTTATTTTAAAAAATTGACTCAAAAATTGGATTACACAATAATTGAATTTGTGTCTTGACTCACTGCTTCAAACTACGAAGAATGATAACACTCAGACAATACACCTTATCACTGACTCGATAAACTGACGCGAACGGCAATTGAACAAATTAAAAACAATTCAGTCATGTGAGGTTGGTACGAGTGAATCACTGCTTACCAACTTTATAGAGTGAAATATGTAGTGATTGGGTGTAGCCAGCCAACTGACCAATACTGGGTAAGTTCGTCGTTATGTAATGTTACGGGTTACCTGATTGTGCAAATAAAGTAGTGATTGATAAATGAAGGACTGATAAAACTGATTAAATGACTGTATGGTCCTAAAAACTGTGTTGAATTTCCTCTTATTTCCTATCAAATAGCATAGTTTTAGAGTAAATAAAAGACTAAAAAAGTATGTGCAATAGCGGAATACTATTTTATGGTATATACTATCAAAAAGGGAGTAGTCTGAAAAGCATTCATCACCGTAATAATTAAGTATCAAAGTTTTTTCAGAATGTATATTTTCAGTTTGAGTTTGTATTTATGAGTAAATATTTGTAAGTTTACTACTTTGATTATTTTAATGTTTTTTAATCCAATTATCTCTCAAGTTTATAATTGAAGCTGAGGGAAACCAGCAATCTCTACATTGCACTAAATATTCGAAATTTCAGATCTCATATTTTACGTTTACATTTAAGATTGAAAGATTTACCGGGTAATAGGTCTAAATGCAACCGTGGCACATTAATTGCCGTACAATAAATATTACTAATTTCTAGGGTACTGGCACTATAAATATTTATATCCCCAAAAACAATGATGCTAATATGGCTAAGAAGTTAAGTAATAATTCAACTTCTTTAAGCATGTCTCTGCTTCCTTGACAATCCTTGAGACACATGTGAGTAAAAAAAATAAAACAATTATTTATAGAACATACAAGTGGGAGTACATTACATAAATTTGGTTTAAGATGTGTTGTTCGGCAATTTCTATTCTTGATTCCGTTAACCCAAAAAAAATAAATAGAATCTTGACAATACTTCTTTTAAAATCATTAAAACACAGTCTATAATTTATTAATCAGCTCTTTTTGTGTAAGGTCAAGGTCGATAGATGTTTTGTTGCTTATCATAGATATTGAGGAAAATAAATCAATTTGTTTTAATTGCGGCTGCAATAAATTGATGACATTATTTTTGATCCAGATAACACATTACCAGGGAAAAATGAAGTTCATCGCTGTGGCTCTGCTCCTGTGTCACGTTTCAACATCGAATGTCCTTGCAGAACTACAAGAGGTACGTTTCACATCTATGACTGAAACTATAAAGGAATTTCTATTACACACATTGCTTGGTTGAAAAATAATGCTACGGTAAATTAGTTATGGTTTTTTTTTTTCAAAAATGTCATGTCTCTGCAGGATTCATTGACCGTGACGTTGTTCTATGAGAGCTACTGCCCCGACTGCATACAGTACATCGTCAACAAGCTCTACGGTGCGTGGACCTCCTTCAAGGGCCACGTCCTGTTCGACCTGGTGCCTTTTGGAAATGCAAGGGTATGTTTACCGTACCAAATCTTTGCTGTGAGCTTCGACGTGTGTCATATTATCACTCCTCGCACGTAGTATACTGGGTTAGGTCTTCTTAGCCTTGGATTGTACTTGTTGAATTTACGTTGAGTCTATTTCTTGTAATGAAATATTTAGTCAATACACGAACCTCAATCTCTATTTATTTAGGTGTAAGTAACTAAGATCCATTTAACAATATAAATCTAACTTTGTCTGTGACAGTTCATTACAATTGTGTCAGAATAGCTAAACCGATTTTTTCCTCATAATAATAAATCTGGCAATAGAAACCACCAGTCCTCTTATACTTTGTTTATCACTGACTGTTAATGTTTTTTTTTCTTTTTTTTCCTACCTGGTCAGGCCAACTTTGCTTAATTTTATTTTTACTTAAACGAACCACGATCTGTCGCCCGTGAAGATAAGCCAGTGCACCATTTCAAATAAATAAATAAAAATTCCTTTGTTGAAGCAGGTATATACACTGGTTTTCAAATAAATACAACTCTTGCCATAGCTTACAACAAAGTCAAGCGCTTAAAGTGCAACAAAGTACAAACAATTAAATTTATTTAGAACGTTGAGTTCATAATCTTTATCCAACCTTTTACCAGTTGGGTTGACTGTTCCCCAGATATACTATTCTACCCTCAAAACCCCCTATTTAGAATATTTCATTTCACAGCAACACTACGTGGACGGCCACTGGGTTTTCGACTGCCAGCACGGCCCCAAGGAGTGTGAAGCCAACAAGCTGCACGCGTGCGCCATCTACCAGCAGTGCGGCGAAGCTGGGACCAGCGGCTGTGCCGTCGACAAGCTGGGCTCAGTCATGGACTTCATCCACTGCCTGCTAAGGAAACCAGACCAGCAGCGGGCTACTAAGCAGGTGAAATACTTACTTACTTACTTACTTACTTACTTACTTACTTACTACTTACTTGAATCCTTTATTCATGCCCAGCGTAGCTGGTGGATAAATGGCGTCACTATGTACACATTGATTAACCGCTTGGAGATTACACGTTTGGAAGTAATTTATCGTAAAAAAGAGTTTTAATTTTAAGTTTAAATGTTTTCATAAATTTCCTATAAGATTTACACACCTTTTTACTATTAAGGGAGACAGGTGGAAAAGGTAGTTAGTGAGGCTACCGAAGGGGTATTTGAAATAGAGAAGAACATTGATTTAAAGATCATCGTGCTCTTGTTAAGGTAGGAACTAGAGCCCTATTATTCCACTAAAGCCATTAAGTCTGAAAATTAGGTTTTTAGGATCAAATTTGTCTAATTTAAGTATATAAACTTTCGGGTACATAGAGGTAAACAGAAGTGTGAAAACATGTACCAAAACATGTTTTTGATCTTCTTATCAAAGCTGCGGAAGTTAAGTCACTTTTAAGGCAATAAACCAATATCATACTGACCTCTTAAATTACTTGTTTCTCCACCCGTTCAATTTAGTTTCTTTTAACTCCTTGCAAAGAAGGAATAAAGTAATACTTCGTCTCCGGAGGGAGTAATGTGAATACTTTGTCTCCCTAAGTAAAGTAAACCCAGATTAATAATAGCATCGAAAACAGAAATTCAATAATTGAACACCTTTAAATATCTTCGCAAACATACTACATATTGTTGCTTTGGCTCTACCAACTGCTTAATAGTAAACTGTCTTAACTACTCTAGTGAAACAGAACCTGAACTAGCTGGAGCCGATACTTGCATCCACAATAGCTGAAGTATTTACGTTAGAGCTTTTATCGAGAGCGTTGTTCAAGAGTCTTCCAAATGACGACACAGCTGTATCTCAATTCTGATTAACTGAAACATATGTGACATCATTTGGGAGAAGGCAAAGACCTGCTTAAGATACTTATCGCTACGTGCTTACGTCAAAGAAGGTTTTGAGGTTAGGTAAATCAGTACTTGATAATCTCCTTGTGTTGGTTACAATCTGGTTTTAGTGCCCATAAAGTAATTATTTACACATTTTGCATTTATTCACTTTCACGGGTTCAGTAAAAATTAATTCCTCTTTACTCCTTTAATTCACAAAAAACCAATACTTCTCGCTCAAAGGGTGATATTTAATCAGATAAAACAAACAACAGGAAAAGCCGATAAAATGTATTTTTTATTTCTAATCTTACATCCTTTCATTTGAAAAATACGTTCTGTTTCAGTGTGCAAAGACCGCAGGACTTGACGGCGACGCAATCCTTGGCTGTGCAAGTGGAGTCCAGGGTGACTCCCTACTTAACCACTACGGCAACCAGACAACTGCGTTCAAACCGAAGATTCAATACGTCCCTACAGTTGCCATCAACGGGGTAAGGGGTTTGTTTATCACTGTGTGCTGATACAAAGAGACTATCTACATTTTTCAGATTAGAACGAGCTGAATTTTGAGTTTGCTTAGGCTGACATTGTTGCTAACGCTAGTAAGCCACTGCAAGTATCACCCCAAACACCACTTTACTACGTTACCTTTCTAAAACGGAAGTCATAAACGGATACAATAATACATTCTGAATTAATTTTTTAATGTATGTACACTAATAGTTTATCACACCACATCGTTAACATTTTTACATAAAACGAATTATTTATTTTATACATATATACTGGATGGTTCATTTGGGTTAGTAGCACAGACTTCTCTATAGTAATCCATGGTCGACAATTCAACGCCATGTTAGACATGTTTATGTCTACTGGGAGAAAATTATTTGATAACAGGGTCAGAGTTAAAGCCCGCATCTGAAAATGATAATGCTGCCGATGATGAACAGTCTGTCACGCCACAGCTTTTATCAAAAAGTAGAATTTTAAAGAATTCTATTAATTTAAAACTGATACAATCGTATCTTATATTTTTAAAGAACGCAAAAATGTTTCTAGTCCGCAATTATTCAAGTTTTTTTAATGAAACATTTCCTCATGTGAATGAACCTAACTTGCCGAATTTCACCATGCTGAATTATTATTATTTTTTAGAAACATTTTGATAGTAAAATCAATGATAAATTATGAACTATTTGAGTAGTGTAAGTTTTCAATAATTTAACATTAAAAGATAATTATTTGGATAACTAGCTATATCCATCAATTCAACGTATTGCATTATTCTTACATGTAATTTACTTCTTTGTTTGAAATTCATTGTTGGTGATGGTGATTTTATATTTTGATTTTGATTTTTGCGGACATTTGCCATCACTGATTAGTAAAAAACAAGTTTCACGACGTTTCGGGATCTGGAATATGATCCCGTCTTCAGGTGGAAGAAAACCTAGAACATAACAAGATTAGTAACACATAGCCAGGAAAACCTGGACCAAAAACACAGCTGAAACAGAGAACTGTAAAAGCAGTCACAAAAACACTATGCTGAAAAGAAAAAACAATAACAAAAAATAACACAGAAATCACAAATATCAAGAAACACCAGACAGGAGAGAGCACGTCCACACCCAATCAGAGCTGAGCTGAGTCAGTCTCAGCTAGGTTCTAGGTTGTTGTTAGGATTCATTGTTAAAATGCAAATATTTATTTTAATACTAATTAATTAATTGTAGATTTCATGACGTTATAGACCTAGTGTTTTAATTTTTTTCATTTATTATAAAAATATTTGACTTAAGTGGGCTATGTACCAAACTGAAAAACATTTTCCCACCTAACTTTAATTCTCTATTTTATTACGCTTACTTAACCAAAAGCAAGTTTACATACAACTCTGATTTGGTAATCGTGCCCAATAATAGTTTTATATGCATGAACAATTATGCTCACGGTCTTTTGTGAGACCAATTGGGATTGTGTAGATGGGTCAATAAGGCTGAAAAAGCAAAATTATACTTTTTTATCAGTTATATAATATTTATTTGTGCTGGCACCAGGAATCGCTGTATATAAATTAAATTAACTTGACTCACTGTCTTAAAGCAATTCAATTTCTGGTTCCAAATGTGAACAATTGTTACGTCCTAGGGACATCATCAGCACTTTAGTCCTTCAAATTAAAACATTATCAACTCTAGGCTGTTGTTATTGGTCAAAAAAGTCATGGCCAGCATTAAAACACAATATACTAATACTAACACTAACACACATTCTTGACGACTCAATGTTTTTTAACCTATGGCAACAACCTAATGTTTATGTTTTAACCTCAAAAACTTAAAGTGCTGATGATGTCCGTAGGAAATAGGGGCGAAACAATTATTCATGTTTGAAACAAGGAACTGAATTGCTTTAATATGGTAGGTCAAAAATATTATTTTGAAAAGTTTTGGTCGCATGAAAGTAAAACATGCCAAATTTAACTAATATCAAATTTAAATAACTAATTTTTCTCACTAGTATGTAAATGTAATTTATGTATTTTAATAATTTGCGATTTTCTGTTTTCAGAAACACGACAAGCACGCAGAGGACGACCTGGTGGGAGAGATTTGCAAGCTGCGCCCCGAGCTCTGCCGCCCCCTCCAACCGGAAGTCATCTCCGTGTGACGTCACTACCCCAGAGCTTCCGGTCATCGCTGAGTGAAAAAGTCACTTGACTGTACAGCATAAATAAAAAAAATATTATTTCATGTATATGTTATATTTGTTTTTACATTCTTCACTGTTGTACAAGTAATAAAAATTATGTACATATTTCTTTTTAAATCCATCTTTTTTGGCTTACGTCCTTAAAAAAACTATTAAGGTCATAAGTTTTAAAACATATTGATCATTTAAGCATGTTAATTATTAATATTGAAATCAAATTAAGTGATATCTGAATTAATGAATTTTACTTATGGAAAATATACTTGCTTATTTCTTAACATATCTTGATAAAACTTGGTAAATGGCTTATTCTAGTTCAGATCTACTAAATATTGAGTTAAAACCACCCAGTTTTAATATACCTGTAGCAGAAAACCTGCATACTCATTCCCCATGTTATTCTTATGGAGCTTACAAAAAAATGTCAAATCTCGCTAAGTTGGATTGAAATATGTTGTTTTGCATTTAAAGTTCGTTGAGTATGCAGGTCTGCTGCAACGGGGGTATTATTTAATTGCCAGAAGAACTCAAGGTCTATAAACTTTAAAGTTTGTAACTCTAAATAAAGATTCAATCTAAGTTAACCATTAAGTGCAGGATTGTAGGTTTTCAGCTTATTAGTTTTCTCATGACAATTGATTTAATTTATATTTATTCGTATATTGTTTGATGCATTGACCTCATACCAGCCAGATATTTTAAGGTAAATATAATGGAGAAAGCACCTTTATCAAGATTCGGACATTCACAAAATTCTCTCAAGATTTTGCATTGGATCAATTTGTCAATAGTCGCATTACAAAGAAAATTTGTTATTATTGTGTTTTGCAGTCCCGTAGGACAAATTTCAAGTCTGGGTTGTCAAATCTGTGACACGCAGACCCTGTCAAGACTTCATTTAAATTAAACCCAGTATCTCTGTAGTTTGAGTGAACAGCATTACACCAATAATTCGTCAGTTTATTACAATGTTTGGGTTTTTGCACAGAGAAGAATCAAATAAATGTTGGTTCATGATTATTTTATACTTTGATATACATTATTTAAGCTATGAACTATATTCTCTGAGTATTGTTGCGAATGCTAAAACATTTCTACATGCGTTTACAACCCTTTTACGTTTCGTATACTGTCAATGAATCAAGAAATTTAATTTTAGTGGATTGATGCAACTAAACGTATTTCTCAAAGTATAAATTTCATTTAAAAAATGCTATACAACAAAATATTGTTCTATTATCTAAATGTTATATTTACTTTGAATATAAATATTAACTATATAAATTATTATTAAATAATAAATATTCTATAATTTATTTATAATCCATACAAGTTTAATACATACTTTCCATTTTAGTGTTACTGTAGTTTTTATTTTTCGTTAAACCAACGAACTACTCTGGAAGACAAAACTTTCTTATCTTGAGTCAACCTGTGGAGCTCTTATCACTTCTCGCCACAGCGTTTCTTACCTTATGTTTAATTTTTTTACCTTACAGTTTAATCGAACAAATAAAGTTATGTTAAAATATATTTTCCAGTTTAATACTTAAGAGGAAAAAAGAAAGTTATAAAATGAAGTTACGAGTGATCTTTGTTTTTCTTGGCATTTGTGTATACGGGGTATCGACGACAGCTGAAGATAATAAGGTAAGTAACGTTACTGATGTTAAAGGTTTAAGCATGACATATGATGATGTCAAGTTTTGCATTATTGTTTTTATGGTAAAATTAATGGAAATGGTGTGAATAAGAAAATCCAGCCCATTATTTTTCTAAACGTTTGTGATGATGTAAACAAATCCTGTAATATCGGTCACCATCGTCGAACAGATTTCATGTCCGATAAGAATCAGCAAGAACTAAGAGGAGGGAAGAGGTGATAGACGCCTCTGCTTGCTTTCCTGTGGGTCTTAGACGAGTGCACTTGTTGAAACAAACGCTTTTCTGACCAGAGATAACAAAATTGTATATATATTTGTGTACGAAAGCTGTAGCGGATAACACGAATAGCACTGCGTTATAGTAGCGTATTTCAACAAATTAGATGGGGCTTTAATTAAATTCGTGGCTTTATCAGTTATATTAAATCGTAGTATTGTTTTAGTAAATTCTGTGAATATAGTGTTATAATTTAAGGATGTTATTGTATTTTTTTACAGGATTCTGTGAAAATTACGTTACTCTACGAGAGTTACTGTCCTTACTCCAAAGACTTCATGGTCGATCAGCTATACAAAACATGGAAGAAATTCAAAGATCAAATTAAACTAGACTTGGTACCTTTTGGATTGGCAAAGGTAAATTATTTAAATCACTCTATATGCACAAATAAATGCTTGATACTTACTTACGCGCAGTTTCTATCAGATAGCCGTGCACTGGCCAATGTGTCAACTCAGGGGTTCAAGGAAAATGTTTTTTTTTAATAGCTTTGTAGGCTGCGTGAGGCTCCAAAGAGAGAAATTAATCAAAATTAAATTATTATAACCTATAAGGTTGTCCATAGAATTAAAATCAAAATAAGTTAAAATATAATTAATTTATATGTGAATTAAATGAGATTATAGCAGGTCCATGGTGTTTTACGTTTTTAGTTAAAAATTTTCAAGTATTAACTTTCATTTTTCTAAGTGCGTTTATTGTTTCGGATTTTAAGATGTAGAAAAGAGAAATAGCCATGCAGAGAAATTCTACCAATTGCTTGTTAATCTTTTTCCCTAGTCCCTATCTTAATCCAACAAATAGCCTATATTGTTATATTTGAAAAGGCCAACTGTACCATTAATTTACCGAATTATTCGGAGCGATTATCTAACTCTTCATTTACATTATTTTCATGCCAATATTTTTTATTAATATTATTTTTTATCACTTTTATTTTGTACTTCCAACCACTGATAACGACGAGTAAATAACCCAGTGTTGAAGTTCTCGATTATCACGTCAGAACAAAGCTGAGTTCCGTTTGACCCCTCCTGAAAACCTAAATTTATGGAAACTATCCACTAAAACTGACAGTTCTTTAAGCAATATAAAAGGATATCGATAGATGATATGGCCCTCACTATCAGGGACAACATTTTCATTTACTTTCTAACATTTTATTTTCGTTGCTGACCCAACTCATCTAGCTGCTTTTACTATCCTAAAAAATAAATCAAATCAATTATATCCGTCTGCAAGAGTATGTAGACTGATTCATCAAAAAGTTCTAATTTAATTTCAAACTAGTCTTCAAGCATTTCGCTGAAATGAGGGAGCAAATTCTACTTTATGGTCCATTCCAACCCCAAAATTATTTATTTATTTATTCCATGTCTCCTCATAGGGGGTTCCAATTCATCCCCCAAATAACTGGCCAATCAAACCATAGAAAATAATATCTTTATCAAGTTTAAAGAAAATCGGATGATAATTGCAGCCGCTAGAGTGCAAAATCCCCTTAAGGCAAAGTTCCGTAGATTCACATTCGCGTTCATGAAGCGGTTTTCTTTTGGCTATAAAAGGACATTGGGTCATTTTTTTTCTTTGGACATTGAGAGAGTCTTTAAAAATTGTTATTTTCTTTGACAAAAAATGTCACACAATTTACAATATGACTTACATTGCCATTTTGAGCTTAAAATTCAAAATTTGGGGCCACTACGAACCCAGTATATCATAGAACCCCTATGAACCCTATATATCATAGAACTTAATATATCACATATTTCTTCCTGCCGAATTTGAAGAAAACCCGTTTTTGGAAACTCGAGGCCCCAAGATGCAAAACGATAGGTGATCTTGATTGTCCCATTTCTCAGAAACACCGTGCAGGTATAGCCAATAGTTCACTGTTCCTGAAAACCATCGATAGCACGCACGATTAAGGTAAATAACTATTCTTTGTTTTTTAGACACTTAATTCATGACTTTTTATCCCTTGAACAGCAAGCATACAAGGACGGACACTTCGTGTTCACGTGTCAACACGGACCCAAGGAATGTGTGGGGAACATTCTCCACGCGTGCGCGATAGACCAGGCGTGTAGCGGCCACGGGACCCTCCAGTGTCCATCTGGCCAACTGGCCAAGGCCATGGACTACATCAACTGTGTCATGACACAGTCGGACCAGCAAGACGCTAGTGACCAGGTGTGTATTAAGTGGTTTTAATTTCTTTGTTTACTTTAAGGCTGAGGACTACAAGAAAGTGACGTACAGGTGCGCCAAACCTTTTGAGTGTGTATGCAAACCTTCGGATAGGTGGACGATAGGAGGGTTAAGATGCCTCGCACAACCGCAGTTCTGATAACTCTTATCTAGAGCAGGCCTACGCAGGGTACCCATGGCTTAGAATACTTGATTAACCTACTAGTACTCTTGGTAAGGTGCCTGGAAAACTATCCAAAATCCTCTATTAACTGCCCATAGACTAATGGGTTTTGGATCCATTAATGAATAATAAACAAGAAAAATGTTTTTTGAAGATCAAACTGCCATTTGTTAATTTATTAAGCTAGCACTATAGCAACTCAGCCATTAAGGTAAACCTTTCATTATATTAAAACAATTTTCATGCAATAAAATTTGTCTCTATTATGTTGGAAATCAATGAATAATCATCTTTCACTAACAGGAAAAGAATTGATAGTTATTAATCTTTAATTATTTTACTGTATCACAATCTGGAAAGTAAATTTTCAACATATGTATATTTAATGAGGAATAAAAAAACCGCATGGTTTTTAACACGTGTGATTACTAGTGTTTAGTCATATTGCAGTGCGCCACAAAATCGGGGCTTAAGCCAGAGCCTCTCAACCAATGTGCCAAGGGGGTTACTGGAGAGAAACTGGAGAGCGCTTATGGGAACAGGACCGCGACTTTCCATAGTCCCAAGGTCAAACACGTGCCCTATATCGTCATCAACAACGTAAGTATCTGGGTTAGTGGAAAGTTAATCATCTCATTAATACAGCTTTCATTATTGAATTAAATTTCGCCTAAACAAAACCCTGCAGGTTTTTTAATTTTGCAATTTTTGCAAAAAGATTACAGTGTAAAACTCTAGCTGTTACAATATTTTATATAATGTCTGCGACCATATTCAATAGCCGCTAGTTGAAACAATATGCATATGTGATTGTATACCTGCATTGTTATTTAACTATCTAATCGAATTTACTCACTTCATATTTATTTGTTTGGCTAGTTAAGTCTGAGAGGTTTACTAGTCCCATCAACAATTTAATAAAGTAAAGATAAATGATTTTACATTGTTTAATTACAAAAACTGTGTACAGATATACAATAAGGAAGAGGAGCACGCTGCCAGGAAAGACCTCAGGACTGTGATCTGCAAGTACATCCAGTGTTGATCAGAATGCAGATATTCACCATAATATTTTTTTAAACATAAACTGTAATCTATATTGACAATAAATTAACATTATGATTAAATTTTTGTCTCTTCCCTCGAATTTAATATTCTAACTAACGTAAAGGTAAGGCCTTTATGCACTTACAATAGACTTACTACACAGGCCTGCGACAAAAAAACTGTTTAACAATTTCATCTTAATTTTACGTATTTTAGTGTGCTGAATCCGAAAATGACCATGAAAAAGCTGTATCACCCACCGTTTTTTCACATTTTAAACTTAACTTCAAATTTTTGACGTCTATGCTCAGTCATGTGGAATCGTGATTGTAATTGCAGACCTGATAATTCTTATCAAATCTGTGGGGAATTCATGATTAGAAAATACCAAAGAAACATTTCAGTTTGTTATAAAAGTTTACTTTTCATATTTTGGAACTAATCTTGGCTAGCAGGATAAGTAGTCATGTGCTCCTCATAAGGTATGCGTTGAAGAGCTAAGAAAATGGATAAGAAGAGTGAAGAAAATTTTCAAATCAGCTATCTCGATGATGTGGATAGAGTCTAGAGAGCATTTTGATGAAGATTACATTTGTAGTGTTGATGTTGCTAAAAAAAATAGAAAAGTAATTCAGTATTTCCACCTGCCATCTGATGGGCCTATGTGGCCTGTAGGCCACGGGCCAAGGTCTGGACCTACGTATTCCTGAACCCCAAAACATTCCAGAACATATACACAATATTTTATTGGGTGTGTCAGTTGATGAATCCTGCCAGATAACGAAAAACATTTGAAGAGAAATAGTGAGGAAACTAAACTATTTACTCAAACTGAACTAAACAATTTAGTTAGGGATTAACATTAACAAAGGTAAAATCTGAACTGCATGACACAAAGCTTAAGGAAAAGACCCTGCTGGCAGCTGGAAATTCAATTTATGTGTACGGGAAAAGTGAACAGCAAAGTGCAATATTTTTCAAAGAAGGACAGAACTGCTGTATTGTTTAGAAGCTGCCGGTCTAATGAATGAGTTTGGAATTGAGGATAAAGAAAAGAGGATTAGAGAGGTTGTTTACTGATTCATATAATAACAGTTTAAAAGCAGTTTTATTGCACAGTTCCTCTGTGAGTGGGATAGTGAGGCAAAAGATCTGCATTGGTCAAGATTAAACTATCAAAAAATTCCTCCAACCTGGAGTAAAAACGCACATCAAAACATCTTGTTGACCTTGTGAAAATTCCACTGTTTCCATTTCACATCAAATTAGGTCTTATGAAGCAATTTGTAAAGGCCCTACCTAAAGATGTGCATTGATTTCAATAGATTTGATTTGCTCAAAGTTCCCTCATTTATCAGAAGCAAAGTCAACAGAGAGCATGTTCGTTGGCCCTAACATCAGAGAAATGATGTGTGATTCTGAATTGGAATTATACATGATAGACAACGAGACAGAGGCTTGGACTGCTTTCAAAGAAGTTGTAAAAATGCTCCTAGGTAACCAAAAAGACCCTGACTATGTGACCATTGCATCGAAAATGCTAGATTCATTTAAGAAATTAGGGTGTTTTACGAGCCTTAATGTTTATTTTTTAAACAGCCACTTAGACTCTTTTCGGAAAAATTTAGGGGCTGTTAGTGAATGGCAAGGAGAACGTTCTCACCAGGACATTAAGACGATAGAAAAACGACATCAGGTTCTTTGGAATGCCTACTTGATAGGGGATTACTGTTGCTACCTTCATCGCAAATGTCAACGAACAGTACACAAAACAAGTCTAATCAGAAGCTTTTAGGAAAAAAGAGAAAGAATATACAAGTCAATAGGCTGTTAGAGGGTTTAATTATCTTTAAAAATATGCGTTTTCTAAGTTAAAATGAGATTATGTTTTCCTTATATAACCCTTTTTCATTTCACTCATATCGCATATTTGTGATTCTTTGTTAAATTTTGCTCGCAAAATGAGAGAAAACTGAGGGTGATACAAAAAACCAAATTCAAATTTGTATTCAGCACCATAAAAAGTATAAAAATCAGCTGTTACCATTAAAAAAGTTTTCTGTCACTTTGATTTTGCAGGCCTGTGCTATTCATGCTTCTTAGCCTGACTGAGTGTATGTTCTTTGTTTGCAAAAAAATCAATAATCTTAAACAAAGTAAAATTATAAGAGTTTATTTAAGATTCATTTTTTTCTAAACATTGAAGGAAATGATGTTGTGTTCGAACTATGTTAGTTGAGTCCCACAATTAAGCAACGAATTTAGAAATCCATTAGGTAAGACTCCAACCAAATTGTGGTCTTTTATAGTTAATGAGTGAAAGGTTATAGTGATACCATGTGTGACTTTGTTACTGCCCATGAGTAGCCTATCAGTCATAGAATGATAGGATTCTTTTGTGCATCATTCTTTCTTTAATCATGATTTTTTTTTAACCAGGAACCTGTGACAACTCTGATAGCTGGAGCCAAAATTAGACCAGATCTTAAGACAACAAACTATTTCCACTTTAAATTTATCTTAATATAATATATACTTGTTTTAACCATTGAGAAATATTGAGACTCCTTTCGTTTTCCAAAAACTAAAAACCTGTTCACATGTTTTCCTCCGAGATGGCACCGAAAATTTATAAAGTTGAAACATGAATTATGATTTCTATCTATATGAGCAACCATTGGAAGTATTGTAATCTAAGTTTTTACAATTTTTTAAAACTAGTTGAACACGCACCATTTTAATCTTTTCCATTACAAAACGCTCATATTTGAAAGGACAATTCCAGACTGGATCACGCCACGCACGTTTTCTTCAGTATTTTAGTGTTCTGTGTCCCTACCCCCGACGTATGTGTACGTGGACAACTTAGAAAATTGACAAAAACATGTATTAAATTATCCTTGCTTTGGTTGCAAGGGAATTTGAAAATGGGACAACAGCCCCGAAACTAGTAATCGTACAGTTATTTTGGATTGGCGATGTAAGTGTGGATTAACCTATTTTGTTTAAATAGATTTTGAATCCGGCAGGCAAATCGTGAATCAGTTTTTTGTTGCATAGCAACACAATACCATAACCTCACCCTAGAAATTGGTAAATAATTCGTTTTAAAAACATTCTTCCAAGTGTATAGTCAATGGTTTCAGCGTCAACAAAAGATGCGCCTGACTTTCTTCTTCTTGATTATTGTTTTGGTGGGGATTTCATTAGAAAAAAGAAAGGTAAATCATGGAAATCAACTAACATTAATATAAAAATTGGTGATAAGTCGTTTTAAAACACTAAAAGAGACAGCATCTGTTTACACGGAGACGCTAGTCCGCCCGTAGATGAAATGCTAAAATTAACAATAGGACTGGCTAAGTCTAAAGCAACCGGCTTAAAATGTATAGTTTTTGTAAACCTCTTAATTTACAGGAATTAAAAATAATAAACTGAACTATTAAGAAAGAAAAACAAGACTGAAAAAACTACTACAATTATACTACTCGTAATAAACAGTAACGAAAGCATGAAATACCTTGGGTTCAATATTTTTGGGCTATAACTTTAATTCAGTATTTGTCTAGAGCTTTCAAAATCATTTCTAGTCAACTAACTGTGGTATTCGTACATGAGTGTTTGCGTAAAATACTGATGGGATTAATATAATAGTCTCCATGAAGTTATCCTCTAGTATTTTTTTACCTAATGCAATAATAAACATAATAGCTAACTAAATGTGACATTGTTATCAAACAAATAAAGTTGTTTTAAAACAATTTCTTAACTGCGATTTACCATTAAAGTCCATGGATGTAACTTAATATGTATTGTCATTAAAATTAAGTATCAGGACAAAATAAACATTTTACTGAATTCAAAATAAATAGGCTGATTCTAAAATAATAAATACAAATTTATTATTTTAACTACTAGTTATGGTATTCGTGCAGAAGTAAAGTCCCTACCCGTATATAACATTTGTGTAGCAAAAAAACAATCAGTAAAGAGGCGATCCATGTTCCCAGGGATGGTTCACAGACATTACACTCAGTAATTTGCAATAAAAGATACAAACCATATAATATGAGCAACAAATAAAGCATGTGTCAATGCACTTATTAATCTTATGAACTATGTTTTTACTTTTTAAAAGCTCGCGTGCATTTTAAATTCACTGCAAACAAACATAACCATGATTGGCTTTGACATCAAGCATCCGGTTACAGCCACAGTTTAACTTAAAACTCTTCAGAGTTCTATAATAACATCAGGTATTTCTGTGTCACAGCCTGCAGCATGACAGAAATGGTGTAATGATTTACATCGTGATTAAAGCTAGCTGGTGCAGAGTTTGGGGCTTAACTTTATCCTCTTATTGAATAAAGTGTAATAGAATAGACAGTGATTTTACCAGTAAATTTTTAAAATGAATTTTATTTCGCTGTTAAATATGTTGTATTGTTGTAAACATTTTACTCTGGAGGTATATTCTGTCAATACTATTATAATTTAAGGATTTTTTTTATTTTACAGGATTCTGTGAAAGTTACATTACTCTACGAGAGTTACTGCCCTTACTCCAAAGACTTCATTGTTAATCAGCTCTACAAAACATGGAAGAGATTCAAAGATCATATTAAATTAGACTTGGTACCTTTTGGAAAAGCAAAGGTAAATTGCATGAATCACTCCATATGTACATGTAAATGCTTGTTATTTACTTTGCGCAGTTGTCATCATATAGCCGTTCATTGGCCAATGTGTCAACTCAGGGGTTCATAATAGGTTTGTGGGCTGAGTTAGGCTGAAAAGAAAGAAATTTATCAAAATTAAATTTTAATAACCTATGAAGTAGTACAGAATAAAAACCGAATATGTATAAAATGTAATTGTTTGGGAAATAATAACTTTATTTATTTAGATTTCATAATTTTTAATATGATTCCCTTTACAATTTATTTATTTTTATTAGCTCCAAAATCCTTTCCAAAAACTAAATTTGTAAAGTCAGCTGAGATAGGCTTAAAATATTCAAAATTAAAATAGTGAATTGTGATTGGTTTACATCAAGATTTAATTGTGTTTCCTGTCTCCTGTTTCCTGTTCTTCTTCAGTGTGGTGTTGGATAGACTCAAGATCAAGAAGCAAGATTTCTCAGCCCACTCAATAATTACATTAATTACTTTATTTGTACTTTTCTAAATTCTCCCCACATCAAGATTTGAACTATTATTATTTGTATCTTATTTCTAAAACTCAAAAGTATTGTAATGTTAAATTTGTACCGTACGTATCACCAGTAAATTATTACATTTTCCCATGGATCAATGGTGAGTTTCATTATTTTCTATGAACATTCAAGGTTACAACACATATTTTTGGTCCTCCGGGCCGGATCATTGAAACAGTCCAATTGAAATACAGTCCACAAACTCAATTTTGGTGAAAATTATCTTTTGAAGATTACAATTTGAATATTTTTACGTGAATAAATATTTGTTTGTTCGACAGTGCCGCCATGTTGATTTTCCAGTGCCCATCAAATCGACAAAAAATAATAATTTAATCACCACTCAGCTGACTAGTTAGGGTTAGAATGTTGGCAACACTGTCAAATCTCTCAACTTCACTTGTTTATGTTTAAGTTTTGATCTTCCTCATAAATTAGGTTAAATATCTTAAAAACAATCAACAACGTAATTTAAGGTATTTATGGGAATTTTAAATGAATATTAAAAATATTATTGCTTAGGCCTACCTCAACTCAATTATTTATTTATTTTGATTACCTTTCAGGACCTGGCAACAAACTACTTCTAGGTTACTACTTGCTTCTTGCCCTCTTAATACAAGTATTTCTCTCAATTATATGAATAAATGTGTTTTTGTGTTATTTCTTAACTCTTTTAGTTTAAGTTTGTGTATTTGTATGGTTCTGAGCTCAAACATAGATAGCCTAATTTGAAAACTCTGCTCCCTAGTATATTGCCTTGGTACCTATTACTACAAAAGTAGCCTACCTCGTATATAATCCTCTCATATCATTTGCACAATTATTTTTGCCTCAAGATTAGTTTATTTTCAATCTGTTAACTCAATGTTTGTTATTTTTACTCACTTTAGACTCAGGCTACAAAAGGTATTTCAAGTGCAGTAACCTTTCATAGGCCCTAGTACCAAGATACTTCATATTTTTATGTTCTGTTTGTATAGGCCCTACCTATGTCTCTGTAGTTCTCTAGCTTAACTCATTTCACCACACTCAAGTTAACTTTTGTATTTTTTCTCTTTTGTTTGTAATAACTTATAGGCCCTAGCTTAGATCTTTTCAGTTTATTATTGTTAATTCTCATTAACTTTAGCTCAGTTTTTCTCCCTTCATACTGTTGTTACTTTTTACCCTCTTTAGGCCTATTTAAAACACACATTTAGCTTAGTTACTCTCAATCTCAATTTGTTTGAATAGCCTAACTTAGTAATTTTAAAACAATGGTGAACAAGGAAATGAAATACAGTACTTATGAAAGACTGACCACTCTCACTAAAAATCGTTTTAAGGTTATATTAGATTCTGTTGAACAATTGTCCCAGCAAGTTGACCCTCTCACACCAGTTCAAATAAAAACTCTCTCCAATTACTCTAAAGAAATAAACAGAAAACGTGACGATTTTGAAGCAAACCTTCTAAAAATTGCAGAGCATGTAACTGCTGATGAAGCCCCTGATCAAACTCTCGCTAAAGATGAAAATGAGATAAATGATACTTTTAATTTGATTGACAGTATTATTGCCACTCTATTACCTCAAGATGATCCTTCCTCTGTTCCTACTGTTGATTCCTCATCCGCTCATTCTGAATCTCAGTTACATATCAGACTTCCTAAACTGGAGCTCAAACACTTCAATGGTGATTCTCTCGCTTGGGTGTCATTTATAAATTTATTTGACACAACTATTCACAACAACCCCAACCTCTCTAATGTAGTGAAATTTCAATACTTGTTAAGTGTTTTGTCAGATGAACCTCTCAACCTCATAAAATCATTGTCAATCTCAGACGGAAATTACCAAGTAGCCTATGAGCTGCTTATGGATCGCTATCACTCCCCCCGAAGGCTCACTACATTACATCTCAATAATATATTAGATTTACCCAATGTATCTGCGAACTCACCCAAACAGATGAGAACTTTTGTTAATCAGTTTTATGAGCATACTCAAGCACTTAAAGTTTTGTCGTGTGACATTGCAGAGAACAATCCTCTTCTCTCTGCGCTCCTACTTAGGAAAATGGATAATGAATCACGTAAAAAATTGGAAAATTATCGTTCTAGTATTCAAGATGATGCAGCTTCTCAAATTTATCACACTCTCCCCACAGTGAATGAAATCATTAAATTTTTAAATAATGAATGTAACCATATGGAAGATGCTAGTCTACACAATGTTAACAAAAACAATGCTTCCTCTGTTTCACAATCCAACACAAGTAAACCTCATGTACCTAAAAGGCCTTATCCTCCCTTGAAAAATGTATCGTTAGCTGCAACCAACCCATCGAAAGTTTCAACCCCCTCTTCTTTACCCTGTTTTGTTTGCAATGAAATAGGGCACAAAGTGTATACCTGCACTGTTTTCAAAAGTAAAACTCCTCATGAGCGCTACCAACTAGTGAAAAATAATCATCGGTGTATATCATGCCTAGGTACTCACTCAATCAAAGCATGTAGATCTAAGTCAAAATGTTTTACATGCCATAAAAAACACCATACTCTCATACATTTTGATCAGCAAAATGAGGATACTGTTACATCAAAACCTCAGCTAGAAGAAAAACCTAGCATCACAGTTCCTTCAAATGATTTTGTAGCCATGTCAACTCAAGGTGGGAAACTTAGAAATAACCCACATACTGTTCTCCTAGGCACCACTTTAGTAAAACTAACAGCATCAAATGGGAAAACTCATGTTTTTCGTGCTTTGTTGGACTCTGGCAGCATGTGTGACTTTGTTAGCGAACGTGCAGCTCAACTGCTCGGGACCCCTAGACACAAATCTTCCCAAACTATAAGTGGAATCTCTCAAACCTCCTCACACACCAAAGGATGTTCTAACCTTGGTTTATCTTCGCTTAGTGGTTGTGACATCGCCTCAGACCATCCGTTCCATATACTGGACAAAATCACGAGCAACTTACCTCGAACTCAACTCGCACCCGAAGTATTTGAGAAGGTCAGACCTTATGTTCTCGCTGACCCCACATTTCACAAGCCTGGTCCAATTGATGTACTTGTTGGAGGAGCTTTGTTTCCTAAGATTTTTACTCAAGAATCTTACTCTCTTGGTCTCAATATGCCCCATGTTGTTGGCACTCTATCTGGCTTTGTTGTCATGGGATCAGCCCCTTGTATACCAGACCCTTCGCAACTCACGCATCCTTCGGCAACTCATGTCACATCCTTTGTTACAACAACAGATCATGACCTCCATTCTTCATTACAAAGATTTTGGCAACAAGAAGAACCTCCTCCATGTAATAAAAGGAGCGAAGAAGAAAACTTCTGTGATTCACATTTTGAAAATACCTTTTTGTGGTGTGACTCTTCTGTCGTTTTAACCTGGCTCAAAACTCCCTCCTATAGATTAAAAACCTACATAGCCAATCGAGTAGCTCAGACTCAAGAAATAATACCATATTCTTGCTGGCAACATGTCAGAAGTGAAGACAACCCAGCTGATTGTGCCTCCAGAGGAATTTCTCCATCACATCTCCCTAACCATTCCCTTTGGTGGAATGGCCCTGAATGGCTCCATTTACCTCAAAACAGTTGGCCGTTATCTCAATCAACTCTTGATGAGCTCCTTGTTTCTGAAGAAATTAAACCTATACCCCTCTCCGTGTTGGTTTCCACACCTCCAATAGAATGGGAACTGTTAGCTAAATTCTCTTCATGGACAACTCTGAAATACGTAATGGCCTATATATTGCGTTTCATTCATAACTGCAGACAGCCCAATAAACTCACAGGGCCGATATCCTCTAATGAATTAAACGATTCTCAATGTAAGATAATAAAAATGGTTCAGAGCTCATATTTTGCTGAAGACATCGAAAATTTGCGTAAAGGCCAAAACTGCTCCACAAAGCTAAGCCGCCTCACTCCGTTCTTGGACCCTCAAGGTATACTCCGTGTTGGAGGACGCCTCAGAAAAGCTCCAATCTCTCCAGATACAATGCATCCCATAATACTTTCCAAACGGCACCAAATAACCAATCTGATTATAGATTATTATCATCAAAACCACTTGCACAGTGGTCCTCAACTCACACAAGCTTTAATTTCTCAGAAATTTTGGATTTTATGCGCCAGAAGTGTTATAAGATCTCAAATTTACAAATGTGTTAAATGTTTTAAATCCAAACCCAAGAATTATCCTCCTCTCATGGCAGACCTACCTGCAGCAAGGGTAACTCCAGCACGTCCCTTCACTTCCACAGCAATAGATTATTGTGGACCGTTCACAGTAAAAGTTGTTAACTTACGATCGACACGTCATATCAAAGTGTACATTTGTGTTTTTGTTTGTTTGGTGACAAAGGCAGTTCACCTCGAGGTTGTAACAGACATGACCACTGAAGCCTTTATTGCCTCTCTAACACGCTTTGTGTCTCGTCGCGGATTATGCCACGACATATACTCAGATTGTGGTACAAACTTTGTTGGTGCAGATGCAGCTCTCCGTCAAATTGTTGAGGAAAATCTTAATTCTGTGGACTCAAAAAATAAAATTGATCGCTTTGCAACTGTAAAAGGGATACAATTTCATTTTAACCCCCCTGCAGCTCCTCACCAGGGTGGACTCTGGGAGAGTGCAGTAAAAGGTGCGAAACATCATCTCCGAAGAGTGATGGGAGAAACAGTACTTACTTTGATGGACTTCATAACTTTAGTTACACAAATTGAAGCAATGTTAAATTCTAGACCGTTAACACCACTTTCTAATGATCCATCAGACTTTACAGCACTTACCCCAGGACATTTCCTCATTGGAGACCACCTCACTTCAATTCCTCAAAGAGATCTTCAAGAAGTTCCAAACAATCGCTTGAAACACTATCAATTGGTTCAATCACTGTACCAACGCATCTGGCATAGATGGCAATTAGAATATTTGCATACCCTGATGCAACGCTCTAAGTGGACAAAATCTACAGAAAATCTCAAGATTGGAGACTTGGTATTAGTGCATTCTACCTCTACCCCTTTATCATGGCCTCTTGCTCGTATCACTAAAGTGCATCCCGGATCAGATGGTGTTGTACGTGTCGTTGAACTCAAAACTGCCAATGGACAGTTCACACGACCTGTTGTGAAAATTTTTCCCCTTCCGATTAATTGACCTGCTATTAAACTCCTCTACTACAACTTAGGTCAAGATATATTTTTAAGTTTATTTTCTAATTTATAGTTGTAAATATTTTAGTTTTCTTAATTTCATAAATATTATGTTTAATGGTCTGATTAGTTTGTTTTAATGTTTTGTTGAAGCAAATATTGCTTCAAGGGAGCCGGTATGTTTGGGAAATAATAACTTTATTTATTTAGATTTCATAATTTTTAATATGATTCCCTTTACATTTTATTTATTTTTATTAGCTCCAAAATCCTTTCCAAAAACTAAATTTGTAAAGTCAGCTGAGATAGGCTTAAAATATTCAAAATTAAAATAGTGAATTGTGATTGGTTTACATCAAGATTTAATTGTGTTTCCTGTCTCCTGTTTCCTGTTCTTCTTCAGTGTGGTGTTGGATAGACTCAAGATCAAGAAGCAAGATTTCTCAGCCCACTCAATAATTACATTAATTACTTTATTTGTACTTTTCTAAATTCTCCCCACATCAAGATTTGAACTATTATTATTTGTATCTTATTTCTAAAACTCAAAAGTATTGTAATGTTAAATTTGTACCGTACGTATCACCAGTAAATTATTACATTTTCCCATGGATCAATGGTGAGTTTCATTATTTTCTATGAACATTCAAGGTTACAACACAGTAATTATGCGTGAATATAATGAGATTATGGTAAATCCACGGTGTTTTAAGTTTTTAGTAAATTTGTTAGGCCATTTTGGGCTCAATAATCAAAATGAGGGGCCCCTATAAAACCAATAATATTATAGAAAGGATGATTCCTAACCAAATTTAAAGGAAATCCGTTTGGCTACTCGAGGCCCCAAAACGATAATTGATCCCATGTCTCAGAAATACCATGAAGGTAATGCCAATAGATCACTGTTTAATAGGAAATTTTCTAAAAACCCCACACGCACAACACGCACGATGCGACACACACACGCACCGTGCGACCGTGGCCACCACCTTGCGGTGTGCGTGGTGTGCTGTGACCGTGCGGTGTGTGATGACGGTGCGTCGTGCGTGTTGGATAACACGCGCGAGTAAGTTAAATAACCATTTTTTTTGTTTTTTTTATACTTAATTTTTGACTTTTTCTCCCTAACAGCAAGCTTACAAGGACGGACACTTTGTGTTCACGTGTCAACACGGACCCAAGGAATTAGTAGGGAACATTCTCCACGCTTGCGCCATAGATCAAGCCTGTAGTGGCCACGGGACCCTCCAGTGTCCATCTGGCCGACTGGCCAAGGCCATGGACTACATCAACTGTGTCATGCGACACAAGGATCAGCAAGCCGCTAGTGACCAGGTGTGTATTGTGTGGTTTTAATTGTTTTGGTTTTTTTGGGTAAGGCTGAGGACTGCAGGAAAAACTATGACGCACATGTGCACCAAAGCTTTTGAGTGCGTATCAAACCTGCGGATAGATAGGCGATAGGATGGTTAGGGTGCCTTGCATAACCGCAGTACGGATAATCTTGAGTACGCAGGGTACCCTTGGCTTATGATACTTGATTAACCTGCTAGTACTCGTTGGTACAGGTGTCTCTGGTTCACTCTCCAAAAACATATATGTTAACTGCCCATATACCAAAGGGATTTATTATTTGCTAATGAATAATGAATATGAAAAATGTAAATTTGTACAAGATCAAACTGGCATATTTTTATCAATTGAGCTAGCACTACAACAACTCAGCCATTAAGGTAGTGTTCTTTTTAAACGAACTTAAATGAAAACTATTTTAATGTATTAATATTTTTTTCTTTTATGTTGGAAATTAAACCATCTTCAATTAACAGAATAAAAGTTGACAGTTATCTTTTATTATTTTCCTGTATCATAATGTGGAAATTAAATTTTCAACATATGTATATTTAATAAGGAACTAAGAAAAATAAAAATTACATGCTTTATAACACGTATGATTACTAGCGTTTAGTCATATTGCAGTGCGCCACAAAATCGAGGCTTGAACCAGAGCCTCTCAACCAATGTGCCAAGGGGGTTACTGGCGAGAAACTGGAGAGCGCTTATGGGAACAGGACCGCGACTTTCCATAGTCCCAAGGTCAAACACGTGCCCTTTATCGTCATCAACAACGTAAGGGTTAGTGGAAATTTAAACATCTCATTAATACAGCTTTCATTATTGAATTAAATTTCGCCTAAACAAAACCCTGCAGGTTTTTTAATTTGAAATTTTTGCAGAAAGATTACAGTGTAAAACTCTAGTTGATACAATATTCTATATAATACCTGCGACCAGATTCAACAGCCGCTAGTTGAAACAATATGCATATGTGATTGTATACCTGCATTGTTATTTAACTATCTAATCGAATTTACTCACTTCATATTTACTTGTTGGCTAGATAAGTCTAAGAGGTTAAACTGGTCCCATCAACAATTTAATAAAGTAAAGACAAATTATTTTACATTGTTTAATTACAAAAACTGTGTACAGAAATACAATAAGGAAGAGGAGCACGCTGCCAGGAAAGATCTCAGGACTGTGGTCTGCAAGTACATCCTGTGTTGATCAGAATGCAGATATTCATCAGAATACCTTTTTAAACATAAACTGTTATCTATATCGACAATAAATTAACTTTATGATTAAATTGTTGTCTCTTCCGTATAATTATTATTTTAGCTAACATAAATGTAAGGTCTTCATGCACTTATAAAGACCTTTCCTTTGCCTTTACCTTCACCTTATAATGACTTACTATTCATTCTCCTTATAGCCTGACTGAAAGTATTTTCTTTGTTGGCAAAATAATCAATAATCCTAAACAAAGTAAAATTATTAGGGTTTATTTAAGATTCAGTTTTTTTACATTGAGGAAATTATGTTTTGTTAGAACTAAGTTCGGAATTTTAGACATCAGTAAAAATTCCAGTTAGTTGAGTCCCACAATTAAGCAACGCATTTATTAGGTAAGACTCCAACCAAATGTGATCCAACACAAGATTTTGTGAAACTCATATTATTCTACCAGAGTAACTGTCCCTGCTCCATCGAATTCATTGTAAATCAGCGTCATCAGCACATGGAAGGCATTCAAAGACCATATTAAACTAGATTTGGTACCTGTTGGAAAATCAAAGGTAAATTGCGTAAATCACTCTATACAGGCAAGTAATAATGTATTACATAGAAGGTATTATATAGAGGGTTCAATTGTCTTCTATTGCCGTTGAAAAGTACAATGGTGTCGTCGACATAGCGGCAATAAAATACAATTCTGTATTTCTGCCGTTCTTCCTGCCTTTCATTGAGGATTATGAAATATTCAAGGCATCCAAGGAAAATCCGCACTTTTTATTAAACGACAAACTCGCATTCGAATCCAACATAATTAGATAATTAAAATTAAAACTAATTAAACTGAACAACTAAGACCAGACCAACCAATATTCCAGACGTGATAAGGACGAACAGGTTGTGACGTCATCCAACGACAAAAATCAGCAGCTTGGCAGTCATGACTTATCACCCGCCGGCTCTACACGCGTCTGTAATTAGTTTTAAATACTGGCCAGTTAGGTGTCGTTCGTGTTCCGTGTTTGATGTTTTTATGTCTTTTTGTATTTTTTAAGAATTTTAAACAGTTTGACAACCTCATCTACATTTGAGGATGATCGCTTGATGAATGTGTAACATTTGAAAATGAACCCATAAGAGGTTCGAAACCGTGATAGTGTGATATCAAAAGCTGGATTACTGGACAGAAGCAAGGTAATTTAAACCATTTTTGCTAATATTTAGTAATCCAGAGGCTTTTCAATAGTGAAATTATTTTAAATTGTTTAATGATAAAAACTTTACAGAAATACAAAAAAGAAGAGGAGCATGCTGTTAGGAAAGATCTCAGGGCTGTGATGTGCAAGTACATCCGGTGCGGATCAGAATGCCGTTATTCACCAGTAAACAATAAAAGCTCTGTATTGAATATTGACTGTACATTTAATTTATCTTCAGATTGATTAAAATAGTCTTATTTCTTAACCATACCGTTCGTAAAAAAACGTGTTTGTCTGGCCTTCATGTACTTAAAAAGACTTATCTTCCCTATTCACTGACTGAGTGTATTGTCATTTTACGCAAAACGACCAACAATATTAATCAATTTGAAATTATTAAGGATTGTTGTTAAGATTTGGCTATTTCTCGAAGCATGTGTAGGAGATAGTTAGAACTTTTTAACTTGGTTCGAGGTAGTTCGGAATTTAGGACTACAAAATAAAAATTAATAACAAGCTAAAATTAGTAGGGTCTTACATCCGAGTTACCCATTATTAAATCTATTACATAAGACCCTAACCAAATTATGGTCTTAGAGATATTAAATAACTTTTGTGATACCCTGTGTGACTTTGTAACTGTCTAAGGACAGCCTATTTAGTACGTGTGGTTAGCGTAAATTTTCACCAAAACCTTGCACTCTTTGATACAGCTGGGCCGCTTGGTACAATGTGTACAGAAGATACCAGTAGAAGTATTTTTGTCCCAAAATCCAACCTTGAATTCGTGTAGAACGCCCTCATATCAGCCATTAAAGATGACCGCCATTGCATTCATAAATTACTCTATAACTCCAGGAATAGTATTCCGATCTTGATACACTTTTTTTGTTTGAAAGATAATTTTAAAATACAGCTTATTTTGTATTTAACATTTTTTCTACAGTTATTAGTTTTCATTGTATATTTGAAAAACGAAATTTTCCATTGAATTCCATGAGAAAGTCTAATTCCTCAATAAAATTCGTTTTGAGGGTTTCAACAAGGCTATAGATAAATGTAGTATGTTCTCTAGGTTGAAAACTTATACGTACAGAAATATTATTCAAATTGGTCAACTATTATCAGATTAATGGCCTCAAAAAGATATACGCACAGGCCATTTTCCGAGTTAGCCTAGTTTTTTTCGGTATTTTATGGAGTAAAAAAACTATTATTGAGGTGAAACCTAAATAAAAACGAAGAAAAATAACTAAACGACCAAGAAAAAATGATCATAGTAATATAATTCTGTTTTCACCCATTTTAAAGATCCAAAATAAGTTTTTGGTCGCCCCATGTCAAGCATAGGGCCAAAGGACAGGCTCTGACTTTTTTCGTAATAAATACTTTATCCGACGGAAGAAATAAATACAAATTCATGAACATATTTAACATGAACATTTGAACGTTATAACCTAAAAATAATCTTAGATAATTAATCGCTAAACAGAATTTATACCTGTTTTAAAATGATTTTTTGTGGTAAAATTGAGCCTTGCTGCTGGCGCCCCTTTTGGAATTTGGCGCAAGCGAGCCTAGCGCCGACTATGCGTGTTTGCGAGCACTCCACCAAATCTCTTAAATTAAACTGCTGAAAATAATTATTATTATAGATCTTTTTCTATTATATCTTCAAGATATTTTTGTTGAACATTTTCAAGACTTAAAAAAGTTATTTTCATAGTTATTATGCTTTTTTAATCGAAGGGATTCGGCGTAGCTCTCTCAAATACGTGTGGCTAGCACCAGCCACGCTTACGCCGAATTCCACAGGGGGCGTTAGCAGCGAAGCTAAATTTTCCAACTAAAATTAATTTTAAAACACGTATAAAGTCTGTTTAACGATTATTTATCTAACATATTTTTATGTTACATCGTTAAAATGTTTATTTTCAATATGTTTATAAATTTTTATTCATTTCTACCGACGGATAAAGCATTTATTACGAAAAAAGTCAGAGCCTATCCTTTGGCCCTATGCTTAACATGGGCGACCAAAAACCTTTAAAAACCTTATTTTGGACCTTTAAATTGGTTGAAAACATAGAATTATACTAATATGATCGATTTTTCTCGGTTGTTTGGTTATTTTTCTTCGTTTTTATTCAGGTTTCACCTCAATAATAGTTTTTGTTTTTACTCCATAAAATGCCAGAAAAACTAGGCTAACTCGGAAAATGGCGTGTACGCATATCTTTTTAAGGCCATTATTCTGATAATAGTCGACCAATAGGAACAGAATTTCTGTGAGTCTAAGTTTTCAACCTAGAAAACATACTACATTTAGCTATAGCCTTGTTGAAGCCCTCAAAACGCATTTTATTGAGGAATTAGACTTTCTCATGGAATTCAATAGAAAGTTCGTTTTTCAAATATACAATGAAAACTATTACCTTTAGAAAAAAATGTTAAATACAAAAAAGTTGTATTTTAAAATTATCTTTCAACCAAAAAAAAAGGTTTATCAAGATCGGAATACTATTCCTGGAGTTATAGAGCAATTTATGAATGTAATGGCGGCCATCTGTAATGGCTGATATGGAGGTGTTCTACACGAATTCAAGGTTGAATCTTCGGACAAAAATACTTCTACTGGTATCTTCTATACACATTCCAAGTAGCTAGGCTGTATCGAAAAGTGCAAGGTTTTTACGCTAACCACACGTACTAATTGTATTGCTAGGGTAATTATACAAAATCCCAGTGACTAATGGCAGCGGGGCTCAGAATCAGACCAATTAAACTAACTTTATTGTTTTTTAAATTATTATTTTTGAGCAACTAGCTTTTTCGTCTTCAAACTTAACGTTAAATAATTTTATTTACTTACCGTAACCATCGACAAATATTCGTATAAGGTTATGCAATACCAGTATTTAAACGGCCAAAATATTGCAAAATAAAAATAAATTTAAACAGCTATTTATATTTTATGTAAGCCTATTATTGTGAATATATTTATATTTGGTATGTTAAAATAACAATTAATTGTCTAACAAAAACCCATAATATGCCACAGGTCCACATTTCTCCAGACAGGTAAACAAAAGAGTTCATTACTTGGTTGCTATAGCAACTGAGCCGAACAATGTGTCTTTACGGGACTGCCTAACTCTTTACACCTCGACAAGTGTCGTACTTTTGACATCACTCTTTGTACCAATCTACAGAAATAACGGTTTCGAGTCTGAGATATAAGAGTTGAAAATTATCTAATTTGAAACTTTGTTGATGGATTTAAAGATATAATTAAGTAGCAAAGCATCCTAAAACCAAAACCAAATTAGAGAAATTTCTTTAAAAGGCGATTTTTTTAACCTTTGTCATTTGGACCAAGTCCTCAATAGTCCAGCCACTTTGAAGTAGAGCCCGACTCAAAGTTTGTGATTGCTTCTAGTACTATTTGATGTACTGAACAATAATGATGCGCCACAACACCACATTCATATATTTAAAAAATAAATTATATTGTTTCCAATATGGCGGATGCAAGATAGCGGCTGTAAAATTAATACCCGATCATTTACCATCTAGCATCTATGGGCGGTGTTTCCAAATCAATATCTTGTGAAATATTGGTGCAATGAAAGGGTCGGGAGAGAGGTTAAGTTTTCTGGTTTCAGTTTTTTGTCTCAAAATTCGCAATTGTTTATCTCAAAAGAACATGTTGGCAAAAAAATAATAACATCCGAATTAAAATAGTTTATAATGCATTCAAGGAATTCAAAAGGTTTTAAAAGAAAATTAAGTTATTCTTCATGAAATAGGTATTTAATAGACCGTAAATGATAAAAATGCTTTATCTGTATATTCAATTAGAGTAAGTTCTCTAAAGGATAATAGCTGTTCGTTTAATGTAGTAAAGTGTTATTGATGAAAATCAAAAACGATTTTTCTCGGAAATATCGTTAAAATAACACAATTTTATAGATTGATCCTTGTAATTGTTGGTATGGATCAGGATAAATAATATATGCCTAATACTGCAAAACGAAAATGCCGTAACAAGTGTTGTAGTAAATAAAATAAGCACTATAGTTATCAACAGTACATTTATAGGTTTTATTTGGATACAGTAGAATTTTTTTTTTTTATTTTTTTAGTATTAAAGTATAAAATTTTGAATTCCTACTAAAAATAACTGTACCCGAGAAAATAGACCCTTGATTGAAATAAACTTAGAAGACAAAAGCATCACATATAAAAATTATAGAACTTTTTAAACAAACGTAAAATATTTGATAAATATAATTATTACTCTAACAATACAAGATAGCCGGCCTGCGATTGCCGGCCGGGTGTGATGTCCGTCTTTAATTATTTTTGTTTCCGACGTCAGTGTATTAGTATTTTGTTCCGTGTTTGCGTGTATGTTATTTGTAATAATTATTGTAACTATTTTTTTTTAAGTTCTGACAACTACATTTTTTTAATGTGGACTTTTTGATGTAAATTGTGTGTACTGCCGCTGAAGATGAAGGGTAATGCCTTCGAAACATGTACGGCATAGTTAGAAGATATTTTGATACCTAAAGGAGATTACGTAAGTAACAAATTAAGATTAAATACAAGATAATTACTTTCCTAACGATGACTAATGGAAAACTGCGTATTTAAGACACATAATGAAAAGCATATAAATCCCTCAATAAACTGTGCTAAAAAGTGGTACAACTGATGGGCCGTGCACAATTTTGTGATTGGTCCGCTGACGACAAAGGCACCACACTTCCAAGCTATACCATCGACCACATAGTACAAATAGACAGAGTACCCCTATCTTAATAGCACTGCAGCAAATGAAGCAGGGGCCGCCATATTATTTCGGTATAGAAACACAAAACGACGCTTAAAACCGCGTAACCTGACAGTGCCCCTGTTTCAAAAAACTCGTAGTTTATACTATTTAGCATTGAGGCTTAAAATTGAAATTATGTATGTGAAGAGTCCTTTAGATTTGAACAGTAATAGTATCAATCATATTACCAAAATAATTTTTGTCCTATTTAAAAAAATGATAAAAATTCATAAGTTTTTATTCAACTTTTAAACATGATATGAAATACACCCGTTGCAGCACACCTGCATACTAAGCGAATTTCAAGTGCAAAAGAACATAATTCAAACCAACATAGCGAAATTTGTCATGTTTTGTAATCTCCATAAGAATAACATGGGGGATGAGTGTGCAGGTTAGCTGCAACAGGTATGTTAAAACTGGTTGGTTTTAATTCATTATTTAGTAGATCTTGACTAGAAGAAGCCATTTACCAAGTTATATCAAGAAATTTTAAAAAATAAGGAAGATATAGAATTTTTTTATTTCCCATAAGGATAACATGGGGAATGATTATGCAGGTTTGCTGCCTCATAAATGGAAATGTCGGGGGTTTTAGACTAAAATACATTAGATCTCATCTAGATGAAGCCACAAACCAAGTTTTATTAAGATATGTTGAGAAATAAGCGAGATATAGAATTTTACTTATTCCCCATAAGGTTAACATTGGGACAACGTACTGTGTTTACCACTTTCAATATCTCGGTAACCAATGGAGATAGAGCAATGATTCAAGATACTAAATTGTTTGTTTTTTGAGCTGAATTCAATGGTGCCAACAAAAATTTGATTAATTTTATTTTTCTATGTAAAAAACTCAAAAAACCCATTTTTGGGGGGGTTTATCCCCCTTTACCCCCCCTTCCGATGGTCCGATCGGGCTGGTTCACGAACTCGTCCAATCGATTACCACTTTACATCTCTGTACCAAATTTCACTAAGATCGGACCATATTTACGGCCGCTATCGTGCTTACAGACACATATATATATATATAGATAGATAGATAGATAGATAAAAATTCGAACGAATGGTGTTTTTTGCTTCTGGTGGCCCCAAAACGAAAAGTTATCATGGTCTCGGGCTTAGGTCTTACCATGAGACCTACGGTAATAGCTTCTTCCCTATAGGGGAAATTCGCTAAAAAGAAGTCGGCTTCTACTTTTTTTTATTTTTTGATCAGGTAAAATAAAAAAGGTAGAAATTGTTGCTAAAAAGTTGAATTTTTTAAATCATATATTTTTTTTAATTAACTGCCGTAGATTGGTCAATAACTTAGTTATTGTGGGAGAGTTTATCCGTGCGGCGCCTGCATAAAAACAAAATCAATCCTAAACTGCTGTTTACAAAAATGCAGTCGACTACAAAAATACAAAAGTGGTATCAAATTAAAGGTCTGAACCTTACAATAACTATGGTACCAATTATAAATGGTTTAGAAGCAGTTTATGCATCATAGGAACGTTACAGGTGCATTCCGCGGCAGCAGCTTCTCTTAAAAAATGTCAGGACAAGCTTCTAGGTTATCGAATTTTATGATGTAAACTGCCTCTAAACAGTTAATAATTGGGACCATAGTGATTGTGAGATTCAGACCTTTAATTTGATACCCTATTTTTAATCTTTTACGTAATTTTTCCGCCACCTTGTCACCGACTAAGGACAATCTCTTGCTTCATCGCGCGCGGGCTTATGCTTCATCTGTTTGTACCATGTGGTCGATGAGCTATACCACATTCCTCGCCGCATTTCGGGGCGGTCGAGTTAGGCGGGGCCGGCCCGGACAAACCGTACCACTCAAAAATGGAGAGTTTGCCGCTGGCAGACCTAGACTGCGGAGAACTTTGGCGAGTACCCAAAAAGATTTAAGTCCGGGGAAGTATTATAAAACAAAATTAATGAACGTTAATTTTGCAATTTTTTGGTATCCCATCAAAATACATCATGGCTGATGAAATTTAATCTCAAGATTAATCATGCTATGGCAAGAAATATCTGAAACGATATGAGAGTTTCTTGACTGATCGTTCTTGACAACTTCTATCAGCCTCTTCACTTCTGAGAATCCAATAGTTAAGTTTAATCTTTTCAGAGGTTTCCGTCAGGCTTTGTGGTGAACGTTCATTTTCTGGAAAGTGCAGCGAACTTCCATCTGTTAACGGTTGAGTATTTAGATATTATGTACACCAAGATGAAAGATTTTTTTGATTAAAAAGTTCGTTTGTACATTTTAAAAATAATGCTTTCACTTAGACAGTTTTTTATTCATTATAGTAGTTTAGGCCCTGCGATTAGTTTTCTTAGTTCTTAGAAATCCAAGAGAAAAATTCGAGAATGTGTCTTATACAGAGGTCGTCTATTCAGTATAGATATTATTTAACCGTCAGAAAACTCTACATGTCTATACACATACACTAGATACTTTAAAGTCTATACCTTTAGATAGGAATCCGATGAAGGGTATGATTTGATTTACAGTTAGTTACTTTACCAATAATGATTGAACCGATTGTTATTGATTGATATAATATAGTTATACCCCAAATTCATAACAAGTGGGTACTTATTTTAAGGTTGGTATAATGACAAACGGCGCCGTGATCAAGTTTCGAACATTCACGATGTACTCTCAATAATTTAATTAGGATCAATTCGGTAATAATTAGATTACCAAGCAAATTTGTCATCATTTTGTTTTCCATTCACAGAGAATAAACATACCAAGTCTAAATGTCAGATCTGTAACAAGCAGTAGGGGCCTACCGTGGCAAGACGTCATTTAAATGAAAACGAGTGTCACCGTAGAGTTGTGTAAACAGTGTTACATCAGCTACTCGGTTTACTGCACTGTGTTTGTGATCTTGATTCTTTCAGACTTTGATGTCTGTCATCAAAGTCAATCTAAGTCAATATCCTATTGAGGATATTCCATGTGTGTGATGTTGCTAAACCAGACTCCTAAAGACTATGGGCGGATCGGGAAATTTAAACGGGTTGACAAAACTAAACGTATATTCCAAACTATAAATTCATTTCATAACTAAATATGTTTTCATCACTCTGTATACGAAAGTTGCCCGTTACCGTACAGCTGAGATCTACGAAAACTCTCGATTTCCTTACGTAAAAACAAGTAATGATCAGCTGCTTTTTCGGTACCCAAACATTTCATTCCCGTACCCAAACAAACCATTTCCGTACCAAAACAAAATATTGCCGTACCCAAACAAACGAATTCCTTAATTTGACAGTTCAACCAGCTGACTTTATAAACTAAAAAAGACAGTTCAGCCGTATTGTGTTTACTTATAGAAAAATTACTAAATTATGAAATGTTGGATCATTTTTTATGAGTTTGGTCACTTATTTGCATCGTGATGAAAAGTACTGTTCACAACACGTCACAAAAGTACCATTTCGGGGCTCGATAGTGTTTTACTTGCTCGGCTTATGCCTCGCAAGTAAAACACTATCTTGCCCCGAAATGGGTTACTTTCGTGACTAGTAGTGAAATATACTATTTCCAAAAAAAGATTGTGATAGCAATGTCATCATAGTATATTACGTTAATAGACCGGAAAGTATTTTTTGCCGAACGAGCATGATAGTTTCCGCGCGAGCGGAAGTGAGAGTGGGATTTTCATGCGAGTACGGTAAAACTTACCGGTCATGTAACGTACGATACTTTTCATCATACTTGTTGTGTGTTTCACTACAACTGAACATATGTTTGAACTGTCATAAATATTTGTTTGTTTATGTTTATGTTTTTATTCTAATGAATTAAATACTTTTTGATTTGCAGACACTTAAAAATGTAGTTATTTATTAATTAAGTATAAATTTTATAATGGCGCAGTAGTAAGCCTGAACCTTAACTGATTGCATTCTACATTATTTATCCTTCAATTATCACTTTACAAGTTTTTTTGCTAATACTTTTTCTTAATAATTTATCAGTTTTTGCAAGTCATGGAAGATCAAAACCTTTTACCTTCAGGTGAAGCACAGCAGAACATCAATGTACAAACTCTAATTCAACTTCTCCAAGGACTTCGGGGGACTTCGAGTGACACGAGTAGTTCCATGAACATTACATTTGAACATTTTAATAGTGAAATTGAATATATTTCATTATACATTCAGCGACTTGAGAACTACTTGGATTTAAGAGGATTAAACAATCCTGAATATGGAGTAAAGAAAGTGCAAATACTTATTAACTGTCTTGGGGCAAAAACTTACCACTTACTCAGTGAATTGACGGCACCTTATTTACCTAATACCAAGACCTACGATGAATTGGTGCATTTACTTAAGTGTCATCTTGACCCAAAACCTAATGAAATAGCAGAGCAGCATAAGTTTGTACAAAGGGTTCAAAAAGATGGCGAGAGCATTGCCGACTACGTTAAAGGACTCAAAACCCTTACAACTCATTGCAACTTTGTTTGTCTTGAATGTAAAAGACCAACCATCGACTCTCATCTACGTTCACAATTCATTCGTGGATTACGTAGTACAGAAATAAGGGAAAAGTTACTACAGCAGACTAATGATTTAACTTTTGATCAAGCAGTAAAAATAGCATTGAGTATAGAGTCATCAAAACTCGAAAGCAGTCACATGCAAGTTGGTTTCACTAGTGAATCGAGCTTAAGCTTGCATAAAGTAAGTGCTAAAAATTACCTTAAAAGTACATTCAAGCAAGAGAAGACTAAAAAGCAATTCTCCGAGGAAAAACCTAACAATTCTTTGTTGAAAGGAAAATGCTTCAGATGTGGAGATACAGACCACAAAGCTAATGCTTGCAACCGACGCAACCTCAGGTGTTTCCACTGTAATAAAGTCGGTCATTTGGCAAGTGTGTGTTTTAAAAAATCTTTAAATCAATTACAGGATGAACAAAATATAAATTCGCCCAATTCTACCTTTGAAGATGATAATACAATTGATGAGACCATCAGTAGTTTGACTTGTAACATTTACAATCTACAAAAACAAAACTGTAAGTACATAATTCAAGTTAATGTTGATGATAAAATTTGCCCGATGGAATTAGATACAGGAGCTGCGATATCTTCTATGAGTGTTACAAGTTTTCGAGAAATGTTTCCATCCAAGGAGATTATTCCTTCTAATTTGACTTTCAAGACTTATACAGGGGAAGTGATTCGACCTATGGGATTTGCGAAAGCTGTAGTAAAAAATCAACAGAAATCATTCAGTGGTTCTTTATACATTTTCAAACAGGATGTGGACACAATTGTTGGGAGAGAATGGATACAGAAAATGGACTTGATTAGCTTGCTATCACCTTTCCAGAATCTGAATCAAGTAGAAATTGCGGACAGAGAAAACCTAATAAAAAAAATTACAAAGGAGTACAGTGACGTTTTTGAGGACAAAATTGGGAAAATAACAATCACTACAGGTAAATTGAAATTAAGAGAAGGTGTTATACCGATTTACATCAAACCAAGAACAGTGCCATATTCAATCAAGGACAAAATAGAAGACGAGTTAAAACGATTGGAGGAATCAAATGTGATTGAGAAAGTGACACATGCAGATTGGGGTACACCGATAGTTCCAGTTGTGAAGAAAGACGGCTCAATACGATTGTGTGCAGATTACAAAGTTACACTTAATAAAAACTTGATCAATGACAAATACCCTATTCCCAGAGTTGATGACATATTTACAAAAATGAGGGGTGGAAAATACTTCACTACTTTGGACGTGCATAAAGCTTACTTGCATATGCAAATGGATGAAGAGAGCGCTTTACTTCAGACCATAAGTACACACAAGGGCCAGTACAAGGTGAACAGACTTATGTTCGGAGTCAAGACAGCTCCTAATATCTGGCAGAGATTCATGGACCAATTGCTGGGAAACCTGAATGGTGTAGCATGCTTTTTCGATGACATCATAATTCAAGGATGCACTCTTACAGAGGCACATGAGCGAACAAAACAAGTTTTGGAGATCCTGAGAGGTAATGAAATGCATTTAAACATGAATAAATGCAAGTTTTTCGAAACCTCTGTTAAATACCTAGGACATACAATTGATGCTACCGGTTTACACAAGACAGATGATAAGATTGAAGCAATTTTGAATTCACCAAGACCAAAAACAGTCTCAGAACTACGACAGCTCCTTGGTCTTGTTAACTATTACAATAAATTCATTCCTGATCTTGCCACTCTAATCCACCCATTGAATGAACTACTTCAAAAGGGGAAAAGTTTTGAATGGTCCAAGAGTTGTGAAAATGCATTTAACTCTATCAAGAGAGAAATAACAAGTGACAGGGTACTTGTTCCGTATGACCCAAGAAGGAAACTTTATTTAGCTACAGATGCATCACCTTTTGGACTGTCCGGAGTGTTATCTCACCAGATGGATGATGGAAGCGAGAGACCTATTGCTTTTATCTCTCGTACATTGACTAAGGCCGAGCGCAATTATAGTCAAATAATCAAAGAAGCTACTGCAATTCACTGGGCACTGCATAAGTTTTTCCACTATTGTTACGGAAGACGGTTTACCCTCATAACTGATAACAAACCCCTTACAACTATATTCAATCCGGATAAAAACTTACCTGCTCTAACTACAATCAGGATGCTCCACTACGCTCAGTTCTTATCTGGATTTGATTACGATATTCAATATAGAAATACCAAAGACCACCAAAATGCTGATTACCTTTCAAGGTTTCCTATGAGGGGTGATGAAACCATTGATGATGACACAGATAAAGCTATTCTCCAACTACAAATTGAGCAAATGCTAATCACTGCAGACGTCATAAGTAATGAAACAAGAAAAGATAAGGAACTGAAGGTAGTGTATAACGCATTGCAATCGGGTGGCACACTTGATAATACAGAATTCAGGAACAAGGATTTTGAATTTACAATTGAAAATGGATGCATATTTCGAGGTATTAGAGTTGTCATTCCTCAGGCTTTGAGAAAAAGAATTCTTGATGAACTACATGAAGCCCATATTGGAATGGTAAAAATGAAAGAGTTGGCAAGACAGTACTGTTGGTGGAAGGGTATTGATAAAGACATAGAAAATATGGTAAAGTCATGTAAAGGATGTTGTTTAGTTCAAAACGAACCAAATAAGGCTCCAGTACACCCTTGGACGATACCCAACACACCCTGGAACAGAGTACATATAGATTTTGCTGGCCCATTCATGGGGTGGTTTTTCCTCATACTAGTTGATTCGTATACAAAATTGTTGGAGGTGATTCCAATACGTAGTATAACTTCATACAAGACGATTCATGTTTTGAGAGATATCTTTGCAAGGTTTGGTCTCCCTATTACAATCGTATCTGACAATGGAACCTCTCTTACATCCGAAGAGTTTGAAGGGTTTTTAAGATCGAATGGAATAAAACATAAAGTAACAAGTCCAGCACATCCATCAACTAATGGGCAAGCTGAAAGATATGTACAGACTGTGAAGAAGAGTTTAAGGGCAATGGCTGACGAGCCAGGTGACATTCACTTGAAGTTGTGCAGATTACTAATGCAATACAGGAAAGTTAAAAGCGCCACAACTCATAAGAGCCCGGCTGAGCTAATGCTAAGAGGTAATCTACGAACAAAACTCAACCTCATCAAGAGAGATTTCACATCAGAGCAGAGAGATAGGCAGTTTGAGAAAACCACTGTGTTTCAAACACCAATAAGAGAGTTTAAAGTAGGAGACACTGTTCAAGTTCGGTCATACCGCGCAGGGGGTGATAAATGGAGTTTTGGTAAGATTACCGATAGGGATGGATTACTTCATTACTGGGTCGCAGTTGAAGGCCAGATGTGGAGGAGGCACGTTGATCAGATACGACGATGCAACGTTTCTGAATCGGACGAAACTATGCCATACAAAATGTCACATTCACAACAGTTTCATGAATGTGTAAATTGTCCACTAAAAGAGACTTTACCTCCACAGATTCCACCTACACAGACTCCATCTACACCAACTCCACCTACGCAGACTCCATCTACGCCAACTCCACCTACGCCGACTCCATCTACTCAGGTTCCACCTACGCGGACTCCACCTACGCAGACTCCACCTACGCACGCTCCACCGAGGCGATCTAGCAGAAAACGAAACCCTCCTACGAGATTGGATTTATGAGGGGAAGACTGTTGTGTGTTTCACTACAACTGAACATATGTTTGAACTGTCATAAATATTTGTTTGTTTATGTTTATGTTTTTATTCTAATGAATTAAATACTTTTTGATTTGCAGACACTTAAAAATGTAGTTATTTATTAATTAAGTATAAATTTTATAATACTGTTCAGAAAAACCATGCTTTCAATCATAACGTAGTCCTTGCATAAACAAATACATTGCCCAAATCTTCAAACCTGACCTATAACAAACAAAACAAGCATTTGCTACTGCTATCAGTGCTGCCACTTCGTTCCTCTAGAAAGTAACCAGTAAACAAGCATTGAACGTCGGCTTGCTGCAGATCAGCTGATTGTTTACTTCCGTTTCCTGTAATCGCAGTCCGAAAAATAAAAATTCCGGACTGGTACGGTAATGGGTAACTTTCGAGGCAACAAAAAGGAACAGAAAACAGATGTTTCTGAGTCAGTACGATGAAAAAGTGTAAATTAAAACAACGAATACTCTGGAAGCTGTACAAATGACCTTATCTCGAGTCAACCTGTGAAGTTCTTATCACTTCTCGCTAGAGCCTGTTCTTGCCACCTCAAAGAATTATCAAACAAATATTTAAATCGATACTATACAGTTTCTAAGTTAAATATACGTTTTATGTTTAAATTCTTTTCCAGTTTATACCTCATCAAAAAGTGAAAACTCATCAGTTTCTATAATGAAATTACAAGTGATCCTCTTTTTTCTCGGCATCTGTCTTCTTCAAGGGGTTTCGACTACGTCGGAAGAAAAGAAGGTGAGTATTACACACGGTAACAAGAAAAAATAGCTACTGTGGTATTAGATATGTTAAAATTTAAGCACGAGGTATTATGAAATAAAATCACCTATTGTAACCTTGCAGAAGGCTTTTATTAGAATTGTATTAAGGAAAAAAAGAATTGAACATACTTGGCCTCTATTTCTTAAACTCAAAGTTCTTCCGCTTAGACATTATTATATTTTTAGAACTTTAAAAACATTTTATATTAGATATTTAAATTGCCAAACTAATGTCGGAAATAATAGGTATAATTTTAGAAATGTTAATCTTGCACCAGTGCCTAGGCCAAAGCTCACCTTTTATAGACATTTTTATAAATTCAATGCTCCACGTATACATAATATTTTCACCCTGCAAAATTTATCAAGTGTTGAATCTGTTTCTAAGTACCTCAGCTGCTTAAAAAAATGGTTGTTTACAACTGAAAAAGTGGAATGTTTGTTTCAAATTTTAGCTTAATATAACTGTCACTTGCTTCTTTCTTAAGTTTTTGTTTTTGTGTCTATTATAACTGTGTTATTAGTTCATAAGTCTGTAAATTACTCACATTATGTAATTATTTGTTCATTTACTAATTACTTCATAACTGTGTCAATGTTGATTTCCAAACAATAGTCCTTGATCAGAGAATAATTTAACCTAGTATACTGTTTAGTATATATGTTTAGTCTTAGTCACTCAGCCATTATAATGATGCTATGTGAAAGAGGCCTCGAAACTGGCATTTCATGCCTAGGAGGTCCCTAGATTTATCCATCACTTTGATATTGTGGTTATTAACAAGTGTCATCTTAACTTGTATAACATGTACTGTACATTCATATATTGTATCATTGTATTATGTAATTTGATGGATAAATAAACGTTTCATTCATTCATTCATTCATTTATTCATTCATTCATTCATTCATTCATTCATTCATTCATTCATTCATTCAAATGCATGATTGTTTCTCAAAGTTGAGTCGCTCATGAGATAATTCAGCCTATTTCGTGGTTAAACGTCTCGCATTATATCTACCAGTGTTAAGTGGACAAACAGTCTTCTATTAACAACTCCAGCAAGAGACATGGGAAAAGTAACTAGCTTAGTATTTAGTTGCTTTGGACAATTCATGACCACTCCTTGTAGTACACGACATAATTTAGTCTTGATCAAAACGACTCGTATAACATTCCTATTTCTGCTCATATAAGAATGGTTGATCTTTCTTAGTGAAGGAAGATTGGAACATTAATGAGCACACTAACTGTTTTTAATACCTCTCCTGAATACGAAAATATTTTAACGGAAGTTACTTGACATTTTATTCCTCTGATGTGATTGATGAAGTATGTGTATTGCGGTGTCTAAACAATAAAACTTATATTTACTTTAATATTTATTAAGAGTTGTTAATCCTGGATTTTAAGGATTACTATTTCGCTTTTGGGTTACATGTTTCATCTCTAACCCGATCATTCTAACTGAGAATAAGTCCTAGGTTTCGAAACCAGGTTCTGCCATGATTATTTAGTCAGTTAAGGTTGCCGCCATTCATTTTGTGTACTGTGCGTGTTTGATATACTCTTTTGCAAACTTTCAATAATGTTTTGTCGCATAAACTCAACTGATTGCTTGATCTTGACACAACTTGTGTTGGTTTTCAGAATGGGATGGTGGCGAGTCCTGTAATTCAGCTACAGTAATAATGGTTACTTATTGAAGATTTTTTATTTTACAGGATTCTGTCAAACTCACATTATTCTACGAGAGTTACTGTCCTTACTCAATCGAATTCATTGTCAATCAGCTCTACAACACATGGAATGAATTCAAAGACCATATAAAACTAGACTTGGTACCTTTTGGAAATGCAAAGGTAAATTGCATAAATCATTGCTTATCACAATTAAATACTCATGCGAAGTTTCCATTTTTTGGAGGTATTTATCTCAAAATGTATTAGAAATTTTTGTCATAAAAACGTTTTAAAACTAATCACAAACATGTATTTTCCTTCTTACAGTAATCTGACTGTCGAGATAAATAACCACTCAATACTATATGACAATTTGACATGGGACTTGATACTTGGTACTTGAGATGACGATGTTGATATGCTTTAAAACATAACTAAAATTGGTTCTCTCTGTGGCTGCAGCTCTGTGTCTATAGCTCTGTGGCAAAGTTCTCGATTACCACAAATTAGGACAAGCACAATTGCCACAATTAGGAGTTACGGTTAACCATAAACTATCGTTTCTTTCGTTGTCCGAAAGTAGTATTTATAAAGTGATGTTCAATAAAAAAATTATATAATCTAAACATAAAAACCTGTATTGTTATGTGGCAAGAGCTGATTCTTGATTAATGGCATTTATCCACTAAAAAGTCGTAATTCGTCAATCCAAATTTAAAGATTCATTAGATTAAGAAGGGGCCATTAACATCAGAGGACGTTTTCACTACCTGTCAAAAATTTGTTTCTTGTTGCTCTTGCTATGGCTGATTTTTTCACCCTGAGGAATAAATTAATCAATAATCGCAGTCTTAAAGGATATAAATAAAAATTATACAAAACTCAGTTAAATCTACCATGACTTCTTTAAATAAGAAATTCCACTAATAACATGCAAAAACTATGAAAAATCGCTTTTCTTTGTTTTTACACATAACTTATCAAGGTTTCTTCCTTGGCAGCAAGCTTACAAGGACGGACACTTCGTTTTCACGTGCCAACACGGACCCAAGGAATGTGTGGGGAACATTCTCCACGCGTGCGCCATAGACCAGGCGTGTAGTGGCCACGGGACCCTCCAGTGTCCATCTGGCCAACTGGCCAAGGCCATGGACTACATCAACTGTGTCATGCCACAGCCGGATCAAAAAGCAGCTAGTGACCAAGTAAGTATTATGTGATTTTGATTGTTTTGTTTTCTTTTGATAAAGCTGAAGCCTGCAGGAAAATCAGTGATGTACAGGTGCGCCAAAGATTTTGAGTGCGTCCACAATCCAGCGGGTAGGCAGGTGATAGGATGGGTAAATGCCTTGAGCAGCCTCGAGACTGGTTACTTTTACTTAGGATACTCAGGGTGTTGTTGCATGTTGTGTTTTGGGTGTTCTTGATTGATCTGCTGGGACTGGCCACAGGTTACACTTCGCGGAATCATGAAGTAATCACCCACTGCTTAGAGGAAACTGGATCCAATATTGAACTATGATAATCGGCGTTTTTAGAAATCTCTATAACTGATAAAAATAATATTTTGATTTATCGATACTATGCTTCTCAATTATGTTGGAAAGGAAAACCTATGTCTTGTAATATCTTTTATCCTACTGGCCTCCTGTAACAGTGTAATAGATACAATCTTTTAAAGATTGTAAATGTTCCTACATAAAAACCTGGCAAGTAAATTTTCAATCTATGTCGTTTGTTTAAGCATGAACTAAATAAAAGCACGTGTGATCCCTAATCTTTAGTCATATTGCAGTGCGCCACACAATCCGGGCTTAAGCCAAAGCCTATCAACAAATGTGCCAATGGGGTGGCTGGCGAACAACTGGAGAGCGCTTACGGCAACCAAACCGCAGCTTTCCACAACCCCAAGGTCACTTACGTCCCCTTCATCGTCATCAACAACGTAAGTATCTGAAACGGTACAAAAAGGAATAAGTTCAAAAGACACTTTTTTGGTGCAATTAAATTTCGTCAAAGCAAAAACATTAGTGTATTTTGATTATTTAAACCAGGTGAATTGGAAGTTTGTTAATGTATTGAACTCTTATCTATTTTGTTAATATATGAATGAACCTATTATATATGAACCTAGTGATATTGGTCTTATCTAGTAACCGTTGGTTACCTTTGGTCATCTAAGGTTAATAGATAAGACCAAAGACTGGCATGAAACAACATGGCGCTATGTTTAGCCTTGTTTTCTCGGTTGCAGCGAAATGTGTCAATGTTTCAGTGAAAAATATTTAAATCTGGTCTAATGCTATGTAGTCATATACATGCAAAATAAATCAGGCAATTTCAACTATGGCAATGTATAACATTCATTTAGTCCCATTAGTGATCAACTTAGAGCCTATTTCACAGAAAATCTTACGGATAAGGTAATTTAAGTATGTTTGACAACTTCATGTCATGTTCCTTACAAAAGAAAGAAAAGATCGATGTTAAGAGGGTCGAGCTTAAGGTGGGGAAAAATCGAAGTTGAACTTCAATTTTTCCAAATAGCCTTTAAAACTAATATCGTCCAGCCATAAATACTACTAACCAATTAAAAACAATTATAGAGTATATATTTTTACTGAAAGTTTCAATTTATCACACTCAACATTATTTTCAATTTGCAGAAACACACCGAGAAACAACAAGAAGCAGCCGAAAAGGATCTCAAGTCTGTGATTTGCAAGTACATTCCGGACCAATGTTAGGTGGAACTGTAATTCCATCTCCTCTAAGAAGTTTAAACATCGTATTTAATGTCGTAAAAGTTCATATCGATAAAGGTATCGTAATGTTTAATATCGTATGAAGAAGAAAACTTCTCCTTTATACGATGTATACTTGTAAATATTATTGTTTAAAAATCAAAATATCACTCATCTTAGCAAAAAAATATATATTTACTGGTACTTATGACTATGCGTGGTCCATTATTTTCCAAGCTTCTCTGTCCATTCTGCAGCGCCGATAAAGTTATTTGTAGTAAAACTTTGACATGTACCTATGTTAACGACATTAACGGCTGATGAATCGGGCAAAAATAAAATGAATTTTGAGTTTTGAAAAATGTTACTTTTAGAATTACCGACAGAGCCAGCTTTATTTTTCGATATCCTGGATTACATTTACTGTAATCAAACAATCAAACTATGTGGAATTCGGCTATGAACTTATTACTTCTTATCCTTCAACAAACTAAAATGTATATTTTTTCGTTTTATTAACTGATATTAAGGCTGAAGATTTCAAATTTTAATATCAACTTTATTTTCAGCCCTGTATGATAATACGAGTAACTGACCTACAGACTTGGCGTTCAGGGATGTTATTTATTATTATGATTTATGATTAGTAGCACGGATTGGTTTTGTCAATATCTTAAATTATTTGACTTACGTCCAACAATCCTGAGTTTTATTCTGGATGTACGCGTTTCAGCCTAGGCCATCATCAGCATACATAAAAAATATACTTGTACACTAGGTTTCCTGCATTCTTCGCTGTTGTGATGTTATAACTAGCTGCGTCAAGTTTTTAAAAAGTTCACACATATTACGGCACACGAACACGACAAAAATACACATAAAACAGACAATGAAATTTACATACGTGCGCACGTTTGTAAATGTCTGTAACATTGTCTGTTTTACGTACAAATAGAGTTCCGCACCCGCTCCCGAATACGTGCGCACGTTTGTAAATTTCATTGTCTGTTTTATGTGTATTTTTGTCATGTTCGTGTGCCGTAATATGTGTGAACTTTTTAAAAACTTGACGCAGCTAGTTATAACATCACAACAGCGAAGAATGCAGGAAACCTAGTGTACAAGTATATTTTTTATGTATGCTGATGATGGCCTAGGCTGAAACGCGTACATCCAGAATAAAACTCAGTATTGTTGTACGTAAGTAAAATAATTTAAGTTATTATTATGGTAATTTATCAATATAAAGTACGTCAGTTCTCAAAACAGAGGAGGAGAAACATATTTCTTATATAGCCTGAGTAAAATACGGTTATCATGTTTTTTTTTAATAGGCCTGATATTTATAGGCACAGTGTAAAGCATTCAGTTTAGTTCAATATAATGATAGATTTTTAAAAAGCTACAACATTAAGGATATTTTTCCAGCCTCAAAACTGTAATGATACAGCACTCTACTTTCTGGTTTCGTTGAGCTACATGTATTTGTGTGTAGCGTGTTCGTTCCAATCTTTATTTTTGAAAAATCTGTTTTTATTACATTCTTTTGCTGCGGAGAGTAAATTTATTACTTTGAATTACAAACAAAACTACACAAGTTAAAAATTATACTGAAACAGAGGAGTGTTTAAAATGATCTAACTTCAGACAAAAAAAGTATTAGGTAGGCCTAGTAGGTAGTATTAATACAGGTATTAGATGAGGGGTGTGAAAAATATTTTTTCGGTGAATTTGTCCAGTATTAGGTTCGGAAGGTACTGTAGGCCTAAATATTTTTTGTTGATGTATAAAGTACGTTATTTTTACCTATTAACCTTGTATATTTATTTTCATTACTCTACACACGAAATTAAACTTTATAAACGTAAAATGAGCCAGGAAAATAGGTTATTCCCGCCACTGCACGGCAAAACTGCATAACGTTAACTTTCTGTGCATATGTGATGGACGGAAAGTAACCGTTATAGGATTTTGCGGTGCAGACCGATCAGCTGTTCCATTACTGTTCCTCGACATAAGCACGGAAACTCAGAGTTTTGAGTTCGGTTTTTTTCTTGATACTAAGTTGAATAAACAAAAATATTCATGTTGTTTACAAGTTTTTCGATATCGTAATGAAAAATAATGTTCAATACTCGTCTCAAAAGTGCTATTGCGGGGAGCTTTTTCCACACTCGGCTGCGCCTCGCGCGTAAATGCAATCTCTCCTCGCAATAGGTCACTTTCGAGACTAGTAATGAAAACTACTATTCTATCTTTTTAAGTCCGTTAATTTTAAACCGTCGTTTTATTTTCTCCCTCAATAAAAATCCCAACTGCACCATGTTTCGCCCGCGGGAGTCCGGCCCGACAGCGCACTGCAAATATGTGTTTGTGCAAGTTCAACATTCTCAGAAAGGAAGTTTATCGAAGGGTAATAATAATGTTTACCCGGTGTCAACAAGCTTGAAACTCAATCTGAAGATTATTGCTGTTCATCGCATGGTCTTGTACTTGCAAAACAATATTGCTGTCTTCAGCGAACTATCTTATAACAGGTGAAGATCTGTGAAGTTTTACAATTGTTTCAATCAATTCAACACTGGAAAATATGTGGTGTTTTCGTTTGACATGGCATATATATAATTTCATATAACAATGGTTTTACTATAACCTGCATGGTTTTTGTAAACTATGAAAATCTTCTACTTAGCCTAACGTGATAATGGCAATAGCTGCTGATAGCTTCGTTGCGTGAATTTTAGCTCGATTCCAGGCAAGCACACATTGGATGTAAGGGAGGTGTTTTAATGAGGCTTTTCCCTACCTTTCCTGCATTTCCTAAAACAACGATCCCGGCCTACTATCAAAGATTGTTGGGTATTTCTTATAATTTTGACTAAAAGCTTACATTCAGTCACCATGTTAAATTCAACAAGTGGTTAGAACTTGATTTAAGATTTAAAGAATGTCTTGCATCCCCATATTTATATTTTTGCTCTGAACATTATGCCCTGATCATTATGAGGCATTATCAAGATGTAAGACTTGAAAAAGCACTTAAGAACAAAATAAATAATAAAATAATGTGGTACTGGGTAATTTTATTAATCATCACATGAAAACCATTTCAATAAAATGGTTTTGGATATACTGATAGTGCCCATTCTCATAGTATTGCTGAATCATGTTTACTGAATGTCTGTATTTTAAAGTTTTCGGCCGCAATCTTAAAATATGATAAACTATCACAAAACTATAAAGGAAGTATTGTATCCAATTATTTTAAAATGATTTTAAACGTAAAATCTAATGCTGCCTACAGTTTGTGTAAAAAAGGTTCTATTTGGTTTCCATATTATTGGATACACATTTGATGCTATGGAATTTTATAGTAATATTTAAGTCACAAAAGAATAAAATATTTCGATCAGAGCTTTTTGTACTGAGAAACACGGAGACAGGTTTAAAATGTGCAATATTGTCCTACTTTTACTTGATTCCTGTACTTTTGTGACATAATCAACATGTCACAAGTCTGATTAAGCTAACTCCAAAGAGTTAACAATGACTAAACTCGCTCTTTATTAAATTACATGATTTGCCGTAAATATTTATTTTTGTCTCACATTACAAAATCGACGATTGTCAATCATCAAATCCGTTTGTCACATGTGAATGTAGATCCGCCAGGGCGGTTTACAAAGATCCCACATTCCTGCAGGCAGGTAAACAAGAGAGTTCATTACTCAGTTGCTATGGTAACCGAGCCCAACAATGTGTCTTTACGAGGCTGCTAACTCTTTACTTACACCTCGACAAGTTAGGTGCTTTAGACATGGAGTAATAATACTGTGGACATATTTCTCTCTGTCAAACTTCAACGAACTGTATCATACATTAGTGATAAACAATATATAAAGAAAAAATTTATTTAAAAAATCGAATTTTATATATTTATTGTCTATTAGAGGGTTTATTATGTAAAGATTACATAAAGAACCCTTTGTTCTTATATACACCAAATATTATCCACTTCTATTGACAGGTGAAATTTATTTTACCTTACTAATTAAAAAAACTTTTCCCCCAAAAACGTTCAGTTTATTCTTTTGACTTTCAAACAATAAAAATATAACTCTCGTAAATTAAAACCTACTATAACAAATCATAGGTTTAAAAAACTTGCGGGAGGGGGGAAAACACTGGTCAATCTTTGCATGGTCAGTCAATTGACAAATTTCTACAGGAGTTTTTTCTTAACATTATTCAAAATCCTCCTAGTTTGTCCCAAGAAACTATATTTGCAAAAAAAAGGATTTTTGGGGAAAATGTCACCTTGGTGTAGGTAAAACAGGATCGCTTGGAACTTGTATTTTGCAGCACATGAATATGGACATGTAGATCACGCAGTATCAATTAGTTCAGCCAATTACAGGTCTTTCTTTTCCACAGCTTTTATCAATCTATACATGTCAATACATAGTTAGTCGGTTATAACACTATACTTGGATGTAAAATTACATTTTCTCTTCCAAATAAAATATATTTTGAACCTAATTTAATGTGATACATCAAACTGCATTAAAATAACTCTACAATTATTTTAATTTTCTGTACTATAGGTATGTTTGATTTGATTAATTACCAACATTGCATTAGCAGTGGTAAGAAAAGCTCACAAAAATATGATTTGTGATTTTTAAATAAATAGATAACTCAGGATAGTTAATATACAATCGATTAATTAAAATGTGTATATACGATCCGTCGGCTTAAGGCATATACTATAAGTATCAACTTATAACTCAATTATTTAAAAAGTCAAAAAGTTATAATCATCATAGCACGCTACACATAGGGTATTACTTACTGATTATGGTGCATTACTTCAAAAGCTTCCCCGCCCACTCCACCGATAAAGGTAGGTGTAATCAAAATGAGAAATATTACATAAACCCTCATAAATAATGTAGTGTAAATATAAAGCCCAAATATTCAGAGGGATTACGCACCTTATTGGCCAGAAAGATGGAGGGTGAAATTTATTACAGGCCCGTATCATCGTTCCGCTAATATGGGCTTAACGGGAGAATTCTGTTATAAATTAGCAGATGTATAATCCCACCCTCATCAATAAGTTAGGGGTTATTGGACTCCGGTATCAATTCGTAACACGTCTAATATTTGACCAGTAAATATGGTCGCTCAGTACATACTTTTATTTATTATGTTATTACTAGCAGAACCCGTGGCTTCGCTCACGATAGTCTAACCTTGATATGAAGAATCTAGAGGACTGAATAGAAAATATTTATATCAAGGAATATGTCATGTAGAGATATTATGTTTGTTTTATGGCGGAATGTAGGATAAAATGTAGATACCACAGTAGGATGTAGGATACCACAGTAGACAGTGAAGGTTTTCTTTTCACCGTTATAACTCGAAAACGGCCGCACCGATTGTAACACAAAATGTGTCGATTTTAAGGTACTTCTTTGTAGATTTACCAATATGTCCCTGGATTGCCTAGTAGGGCATCAATTAAGTACAGTAAAGGGCTGAATGTTCGAAACAGTTATGGTGCTATCCGTGGGCAGTATTTCAAACTCGATTCACTTAGTTTTTAACTTAAAATATGGGCGGGTAGTAATAATTTAAGATCAACCACTGATTGCAGCATTTATGTTTCCGTGAAAAGCCGGGACACCGTCGAATTAGATGAAAAAGGTATTTTCCAAATTATTGTAATTGGCATGATTGTAATTAAAAACATAAAGGCCGGCCTAAGGAAATAACTATAGCTCCCGCTGCCTAAAAAGATAGTACCACATAATGAGCTTATGATTAAACGTATAAGGTACGAAACGTAACCAAATGTAACATTTATATAGTACGAATAACCTAACAAAATCATCAAAACAACCATAAAACCATGATAAAAGGAATCAAATTATAAATCAGCTGTAACAACGTATCCGTTTGTGAAGCTAATATGCTTGATTGAATAAAATTTGAAATTTAAACAAAAGATCATCCATTGCATTAACATGGGGCATTTTCAAAGCTTCAGATTCACCAAAAACCTCTAAAAACGTCGAATTAAAAAAAAATCCGTTCTTGGTGAATGCCAACACTCTGTAAGGAACGTCCATGCAAATTTTCAAGGTTCTAGGTTAAGTAGTTTTGGCTGTATAATGATAGGTCAGTGGTATTTGACAAAAATATAGTAGAAAAGATAGTATAAATATAACTTACAATCAGGGATTTGTATAATTTATCAATTTTTACATAAATATATCAAAGAATCATATCATTTCAGCACATTCTGTTTGTGACTGAAAAATCAGTGTTCTTTTCTCTTTCCATCTTACCGGGATTTAGTCTCAAGACTCAGCCACAAAAGGCAGTATGCTCTTCACGTTTAAATCTGCGTACGTCGAATCATACGAAACACCAAATCATCGGACAGGCATAGATGTAATAAAAAAATTATTAGGAACGCCTCCAGGAAAAACGATAACTCCCGCTACCGAAATATAGATGGTGCCACTTAACTCTTTTACATAGTACATAATTATGCCTTGAAACAAATCAACAAAAATCAATGAAGCCATGATCAAAGAAATCAATTTATTATCATCTGTAACAACGTATACATTTCCCAAGCTAACTACCAGCTGATAGTTTTATGAACATTAAAAATGTAAACAAAAATCGTCCAACATAGTTTTAAATGGGAAAATTTGAAAACTTCGGCCTCGCCAAAAACCCCTTTATACTACGAATTATGTAAAATCCGTTCTTAGCGGATGCCTACGCCCTAAGAGGAACATCCATGCAAAGTTTCAAGGTTCTAGGTCAAGTAGTCTGGGCTGTACGATGATTCCACTGAGTGGTATTTGACAAATATATAGTAGATTTCATATACAACCAAAATTAATAAAAGTTTATTGTTAAATTAGGTCAAGTTTTATATGTTCGTATATTCCCTTTTATGTATAGTTCAACACTTTTTCTTTTATTTCTGCATAATAATAATTTCTCAAAAACTACCATTATTTCCATGGAATAGAAAAAGCTCGACATTCTGGAATTCAACTTTACATTATATACACGGGGAAAAAGAGTTGACAGAAACGGAAATGTTCTACTTATTCGCTTCCCTTCCAATTTATATGCTTTGAAACCCCCTTAATTGGGAAACGCTCAACCGAAGAGAGAAAGTTAATCACAGCTTCGGCGGGAGCAAGTTGTCATAGCATAAGCGCAAAGGGGGTTGCTTAGCGACTGACTCTAAAGTAACTGACTGGTCGTCCTAGTGATGTTTTCGACAGGTCATCTTTAAAAGGATGGCAATTATGAAAAATAAAAATAAATTTAATCAAAAATTAATTGAAAACTCTTTACTTAGCCTAGTAAAGTTAAGGCCACATGGCCTTTCCTACCCTTAACCTACCTTACATACGGAGAGACATTTAAGATTCATTCAAATAACCTGTGTATAAAAAAAAAAACCTAATCCAACACACAGACACAGCAACCTTACCAACCACAGCAACCTTAAGGAGTATTAGCTGTACTCCTTTAACAGAGCGAGAAAATAAACTAGGTATACGCTCATTCTTCCCGTAAGAGGATGAACGAAGAAAAAGGCCAAAACTTCTTGTAATCCATAACACCATCTGTGATCTTTACTTTTCCTACACTTTTTTCGATATGTTTTAAATTATCTTTTTGATCATATAACTCTTCCAACAGCCCCAAAAGTTAGGGTTTTCCCTAAGATTTTACATCGGATAGTAAAACAGAGATTAGTGTATATGTATACAATTTTTAAGCAAACCTATTAGAAGACTATTTTATCTATTTATAAAGCAAAACTACCCGTATACCTTTACATTGCCCATGATTCAGAAGCCGTTAAGGTTTGAATGCATTTTTCCTATTAGAATTAAGTCAACCTAGCTCTACAAAACTATCAGCGACTAATTACACACCAAAGCAGTTGTTTGCAACGAACAGCCGCCACACACCCCCGCCCCATTACTCTGACCATGATTAAGAAGCCATGATGGTTTGAATGCTTTTTTCTATTAGTTTTGAGTAAACCTAGCTCTACAAAACTAAGAGCGACTAATAAAAGGTATACGATAAAGCATTTGTTTGCAAAAGAACATGGGGGGCTACGCCCCCCCCACCCCGATTTACTCTGCCTATTATTAACGTGCCATGATGGTTTGAATGTTTTTTATTAGTATTGAGTAAACCAAACTACAATACTATGAGCAAATTATAACAGTTACACGCCAAAGTAGTTGTTTGCAAAACACACACCTCCCCCTTTACATTGCCCATGACTCAGAAGCCATGATGGTTTGAATGTTTTTTTTCTACTGTGTAAATTTAGCTCTACAAGATTATGAGCAAATAATAACAGTTAAACGCCAAAGAAGTTGTTTTCGAAAGGACATGGGGGGGGGGCTTCGCCCCCCCACACCCCCCCTTTGCTCTGCCCATGATTAAGAAACCATAATGGTTTCTTACCATGGTTTCGTACCATGTAAACCTAGCTCTACAAGATTAAACGCCAAAGCAGTTGTTTGCAAAAGGACATGGGGGGCTTCGACACTGCCCATGATTAAGAAGCCATGATAGTTTGAATGTTTTTTTTCTTACTATAATTAAGTAAACATAGCTCTACAAAACTATCAGCAACTAATTACTCGCCAAAGCAGTTGTTTGCAGAAGGACATAATAACAGCAAATAATAACAGTTACAAGCCAAAGTAGTTGATTGCAGAAGGACAGGGGGGGGCTTCGCCCCCCCACAACCCCCTCTAACACCCATTTACACTGCGCATGATTAAGAAGCCATGATGGTTTGATTATTTTTTTTCTATTAGTATTGAGTAAACCTGAACTTGAAGTAAAGTAAAGCAGATACGTATTGGAAACAGACATAATAAAAGTTACTAGATAACACGTAGCACGAAATCGAGTAAAAACCATATAGTAAAAGAATAAAGTATAAACATCCTTATACTTGTATACTTTAAAATTTAATCAAAGGGCTAAATTCAATAACGAAATGATGGCTAAACCATTGAAACTCTAGTTCATTTGATTTACCGTAGGAGTTTCCGGTAAATAATGTTTTGGAAAACACCTTCATTTTCCATTTTCTTTTTATTCTGAAACGTATATTTTTAAAAAGCTTCAAAACCACTGTGCTGAAATGTATTGAGATATCCTAAATTACATAATAAATATTTTTGTTGAAACCCAAAGCAGCTGTAAAAACGATAAAACTGCTCTTTAGAGAAAATAATTATAAAAGTGCTGCAACCTGTGGTCTACCTGTAAAACTATTTCAGAGCTTAGCCATATGTTAGGTTGTAAAAAAAGTGAACCGAAATTGCTCAAGTGTCGATGAATAGCGCCACTTTTCCGAAACTTCAACCCTTTACTCTACTTCAGAGACACCCTTTTTAAAAATTCTGATACGTATTGACAAGTCTTCATAAAGTTCACTTTAACTTGACACCTCAAACGGTAAAATGTGTCCAGCAGTCATAGAGGTTGGACTGTGAAAAGAAAAACGCTTGCAAATTAATATACGGTAATATAGATATGACGATATCCGCGCTTACCGTGGAACCTTCTACGACACTCTGGCTCCCTGATATCTTCGGCGAACACTTTTGACTGCTGTATGATAGCTGTAGAAACACGGAGAAAACCAAGCAGTGATTCTATGTTATTCTAACGCCCTGTTACTAACGCAAATGTTGAAAATAAGAGAAGTGCAAAAAAAAATACAATTTTTTTGAAAATTATTTGTGACGTAATAGGAAGTGATATAAAGGTGGTTCAAAATCTTTTCTTGTGTAAAATTTTGCAAGGAATCCACTGGATTAATCAGATTTCCAAAATCACTTCCGGTTTCGGAGTTATAATTTTTCACCGATTTCAAAGGGCTCACAAACAAACATGGTTAAGGCGAGGTTGCCAGGTAAAGAACTTGACTTAGAGTTTAAAAAAATGAGCCTCCCTGCCAAATTTGGTCAATATATCTAAATTAGTCTTCGAGCAATGCAAGTGACAGACATTTTTTCCGAGTGCATTTTTCTTATCCATAAGGCCTTATTTTGCAAATCTATTTAAATATTTAAAATCAATGTATTTCGATGATATAAATCAAAATTGTCGGTTTTAAACCTAAAACAGCCAATTAGCATTGAAATCTGCATTGTAAAACGTAAAAGTACATTTTGGCCCTTTAAGGGCCAAAATACCAATTTTTTGAAAATTATTTGTGACGTAATAGGAAGTGATATAGAGGTGGATCAAAATCTTATCTTATGTAAAATTTTTCGAGGAATCCACTGGTTTAATCAGATTTTTAATATTTACTTCCGGTCTATAAGATAAAATTTTTCACCAATTTCAAAGGGCTCCCATACAAATACGGTTAAGGTGATGATGCCAGCTAACGAACTTGACCTAGATTTTTTAAAAACGAGCTTTCCTGCCAAATTTGGTCAGAATATTTGAAATCTTTCGCGAGTTATGCGACCAACATACATTTTTTTCCGAGTGAATTTTTGTCAATCATAAGGACTCACTTCGTTCATCCAATTATATATTTAAAATCAATGTATTTCGGTTATTTAAGGCAGAGTTGTCGTTTTTACAGCTAAATCAGCTGATTAGCATTGAAATCCATATTTTCTTATGAAAAAGTACATTTTGGCCCTTTAAGGGCCAAAATACATATATTTTGAAAATTATTTGGGACGTAATAGGAAGTGATATAAAGGTGGTTCAAAATCTTTTCTTGTGTAAAATTTTGCAAGGAATCCACTGGATTAATCAGATTTCCAAAATCACTTCCGGTTTCGGAGTTATAATTTTTCACCGATTTCAAAGGGCTCACAAACAAACATGGTTAAGGCGAGGTTGCCAGGTAAAGAACTTGACTTAGAGTTTAAAAAAATGAGCCTCCCTGCCAAATTTGGTCAATATATCTAAATTAGTCTTCGAGCAATGCAAGTGACAGACATTTTTTCCGAGTGCATTTTTCTTATCCATAAGGCCTTATTTTGCAAATCTATTTAAATATTTAAAATCAATGTATTTCGATGATATAAATCAAAATTGTCGGTTTTAAACCTAAAACAGCCAATTAGCATTGAAATCTGCATTGTAAAACGTAAAAGTACATTTTGGCCCTTTAAGGGCCAAAATACCAATTTTTTGAAAATTATTTGTGACGTAATAGGAAGTGATATAGAGGTGGATCAAAATCTTATCTTATGTAAAATTTTTCGAGGAATCCACTGGTTTAATCAGATTTTTAATATTTACTTCCGGTCTATAAGATAAAATTTTTCACCAATTTCAAAGGGCTCCCATACAAATACGGTTAAGGTGATGATGCCAGCTAACGAACTTGACCTAGATTTTTTAAAAACGAGCTTTCCTGCCAAATTTGGTCAGAATATTTGAAATCTTTCGCGAGTTATGCGACCAACATACATTTTTTTCCGAGTGAATTTTTGTCAATCATAAGGACTCACTTCGTTCATCCAATTATATATTTAAAATCAATGTATTTCGGTTATTTAAGGCAGAGTTGTCGTTTTTACAGCTAAATCAGCTGATTAGCATTGAAATCCATATTTTCTTATGAAAAAGTACATTTTGGCCCTTTAAGGGCCAAAATACATATATTTTGAAAATTATTTGGGACGTAATAGGAAGTGATATAAAGGTGGTTCAAAATCTTTTCTTGTGTAAAATTTTGCAAGGAATCCACTGGATTAATCAGATTTCCAAAATCACTTCCGGTTTCGGAGTTATAATTTTTCACCGATTTCAAAGGGCTCACAAACAAACATGGTTAAGGCGAGGTTGCCAGGTAAAGAACTTGACTTAGAGTTTAAAAAAATGAGCCTCCCTGCCAAATTTGGTCAATATATCTAAATTAGTCTTCGAGCAATGCAAGTGACAGACATTTTTTCCGAGTGCATTTTTCTTATCCATAAGGCCTTATTTTGCAAATCTATTTAAATATTTAAAATCAATGTATTTCGATGATATAAATCAAAATTGTCGGTTTTAAACCTAAAACAGCCAATTAGCATTGAAATCTGCATTGTAAAACGTAAAAGTACATTTTGGCCCTTTAAGGGCCAAAATACCAATTTTTTGAAAATTATTTGTGACGTAATAGGAAGTGATATAGAGGTGGATCAAAATCTTATCTTATGTAAAATTTTTCGAGGAATCCACTGGTTTAATCAGATTTTCAATATTTACTTCCGGTCTATAAGATAAAATTTTTCACCAATTTCAAAGGGCTCCCATACAAATACGGTTAAGGTGATGATGCCAGCTAACGAACTTGACCTAGATTTTTTAAAAACGAGCTTTCCTGCCAAATTTGGTCAGAATATTTGAAATCTTTCGCGAGTTATGCAACCAACATACATTTTTTTCCGAGTGAATTTTTGTCAATCATAAGGACTCACTTCGTTCATCCAATTATATATTTAAAATCAATGTATTTCGGTTATTTAAGGCAGAGTTGTCGTTTTTACAGCTAAATCAGCTGATTAGCATTGAAATCCATATTTTCTTATGAAAAAGTACATTTTGGCCCTTTAAGGGCCAAAATACATATATTTTGAAAATTATTTGGGACGTAATAGGAAGTGATATAAAGGTGGTTCAAAATCTTTTCTTGTGTAAAATTTTGCAAGGAATCCACTGGATTAATCAGATTTCCAAAATCACTTCCGGTTTCGGAGTTATAATTTTTCACCGATTTCAAAGGGCTCACAAACAAACATGGTTAAGGCGAGGTTGCCAGGTAAAGAACTTGACTTAGAGTTTAAAAAAATGAGCCTCCCTGCCAAATTTGGTCAATATATCTAAATTAGTCTTCGAGCAATGCAAGTGACAGACATTTTTTCCGAGTGCATTTTTCTTATCCATAAGGCCTTATTTTGCAAATCTATTTAAATATTTAAAATCAATGTATTTCGATGATATAAATCAAAATTGTCGGTTTTAAACCTAAAACAGCCAATTAGCATTGAAATCTGCATTGTAAAACGTAAAAGTACATTTTGGCCCTTTAAGGGCCAAAATACCAATTTTTTGAAAATTATTTGTGACGTAATAGGAAGTGATATAGAGGTGGATCAAAATCTTATCTTATGTAAAATTTTTCGAGGAATCCACTGGTTTAATCAGATTTTCAATATTTACTTCCGGTCTATAAGATAAAATTTTTCACCAATTTCAAAGGGCTCCCATACAAATACGGTTAAGGTGATGATGCCAGCTAACGAACTTGACCTAGATTTTTTAAAAACGAGCTTTCCTGCCAAATTTGGTCAGAATATTTGAAATCTTTCGCGAGTTATGCGACCAACATACATTTTTTTCCGAGTGAATTTTTGTCAATCATAAGGACTCACTTCGTTCATCCAATTATATATTTAAAATCAATGTATTTCGGTTATTTAAGGCAGAGTTGTCGTTTTTACAGCTAAATCAGCTGATTAGCATTGAAATCTATATTTTCTTATGAAAAAGTACATTTTGGCCCTTTAAGGGCCAAAATACGTATATTTTGAAAATTATTTGTGACGTAATAGGAAGTGATATAAAGGTGGTTCAAAATCTTTTCTTGTGTAAAATTTTGCAAGGAATCCACTGGATTAATCAGATTTCCAAAATCACTTCCGGTTTCGGAGTTATAATTTTTCACCGATTTCAAAGGGCTCACAAACAAACATGGTTAAGGCGAGGTTGCCAGGTAAAGAACTTGACTTAGAGTTTAAAAAAATGAGCCTCCCTGCCAAATTTGGTCAATATATCTAAATTAGTCTTCGAGCAATGCAAGTGACAGACATTTTTTCCGAGTGCATTTTTCTTATCCATAAGGCCTTATTTTGCAAATCTATTTAAATATTTAAAATCAATGTATTTCGATGATATAAATCAAAATTGTCGGTTTTAAACCTAAAACAGCCAATTAGCATTGAAATCTGCATTGTAAAACGTAAAAGTACATTTTGGCCCTTTAAGGGCCAAAATACCAATTTTTTGAAAATTATTTGTGACGTAATAGGAAGTGATATAGAGGTGGATCAAAATCTTATCTTATGTAAAATTTTTCGAGGAATCCACTGGTTTAATCAGATTTTTAATATTTACTTCCGGTCTATAAGATAAAATTTTTCACCAATTTCAAAGGGCTCCCATACAAATACGGTTAAGGTGATGATGCCAGCTAACGAACTTGACCTAGATTTTTTAAAAACGAGCTTTCCTGCCAAATTTGGTCAGAATATTTGAAATCTTTCGCGAGTTATGCGACCAACATACATTTTTTTCCGAGTGAATTTTTGTCAATCATAAGGACTCACTTCGTTCATCCAATTATATATTTAAAATCAATGTATTTTGGTTATTTAAGGCAGAGTTGTCGTTTTTACAGCTAAATCAGCTGATTAGCATTGAAATCCATATTTTCTTATGAAAAAGTACATTTTGGCCCTTTAAGGGCCAAAATACATATATTTTGAAAATTATTTGGGACGTAATAGGAAGTGATATAAAGGTGGTTCAAAATCTTTTCTTGTGTAAAATTTTGCAAGGAATCCACTGGATTAATCAGATTTCCAAAATCACTTCCGGTTTCGGAGTTATAATTTTTCACCGATTTCAAAGGGCTCACAAACAAACATGGTTAAGGCGAGGTTGCCAGGTAAAGAACTTGACTTAGAGTTTAAAAAAATGAGCCTCCCTGCCAAATTTGGTCAATATATCTAAATTAGTCTTCGAGCAATGCAAGTGACAGACATTTTTTCCGAGTGCATTTTTCTTATCCATAAGGCCTTATTTTGCAAATCTATTTAAATATTTAAAATCAATGTATTTCGATGATATAAATCAAAATTGTCGGTTTTAAACCTAAAACAGCCAATTAGCATTGAAATCTGCATTGTAAAACGTAAAAGTACATTTTGGCCCTTTAAGGGCCAAAATACCAATTTTTTGAAAATTATTTGTGACGTAATAGGAAGTGATATAGAGGTGGATCAAAATCTTATCTTATGTAAAATTTTTCGAGGAATCCACTGGTTTAATCAGATTTTCAATATTTACTTCCGGTCTATAAGATAAAATTTTTCACCAATTTCAAAGGGCTCCCATACAAATACGGTTAAGGTGATGATGCCAGCTAACGAACTTGACCTAGATTTTTTAAAAACGAGCTTTCCTGCCAAATTTGGTCAGAATATTTGAAATCTTTCGCGAGTTATGCAACCAACATACATTTTTTTCCGAGTGAATTTTTGTCAATCATAAGGACTCACTTCGTTCATCCAATTATATATTTAAAATCAATGTATTTCGGTTATTTAAGGCAGAGTTGTCGTTTTTACAGCTAAATCAGCTGATTAGCATTGAAATCCATATTTTCTTATGAAAAAGTACATTTTGGCCCTTTAAGGGCCAAAATACATATATTTTGAAAATTATTTGGGACGTAATAGGAAGTGATATAAAGGTGGTTCAAAATCTTTTCTTGTGTAAAATTTTGCAAGGAATCCACTGGATTAATCAGATTTCCAAAATCACTTCCGGTTTCGGAGTTATAATTTTTCACCGATTTCAAAGGGCTCACAAACAAACATGGTTAAGGCGAGGTTGCCAGGTAAAGAACTTGACTTAGAGTTTAAAAAAATGAGCCTCCCTGCCAAATTTGGTCAATATATCTAAATTAGTCTTCGAGCAATGCAAGTGACAGACATTTTTTCCGAGTGCATTTTTCTTATCCATAAGGCCTTATTTTGCAAATCTATTTAAATATTTAAAATCAATGTATTTCGATGATATAAATCAAAATTGTCGGTTTTAAACCTAAAACAGCCAATTAGCATTGAAATCTGCATTGTAAAACGTAAAAGTACATTTTGGCCCTTTAAGGGCCAAAATACCAATTTTTTGAAAATTATTTGTGACGTAATAGGAAGTGATATAGAGGTGGATCAAAATCTTATCTTATGTAACATTTTTCGAGGAATCCACTGGTTTAATCAGATTTTCAATATTTACTTCCGGTCTATAAGATAAAATTTTTTACCAATTTCAAAGGGCTCCCATACAAATACGGTTAAGGTGATGATGCCAGCTAACGAACTTGACCTAGATTTTTTAAAAACGAGCTTTCCTGCCAAATTTGGTCAGAATATTTGAAATCTTTCGCGAGCTATGCGACCAACATACATATTTTTCCGAGTGAATTTTTGTCAATCATAAGGACTCACTTCGTTCATCCAATTATATATTTAAAATCAATGTATTTCGGTTATTTAAGGCAGAGTTGTCGTTTTTACAGCTAAATCAGCTGATTAGCATTGAAATCTATATTTTCTTATGAAAAAGTACATTTTGGCCCTTTAAGGGCCAAAATACGTATATTTTGAAAATTATTTGTGACGTAATAGGAAGTGATATAAAGGTGGTTCAAAATCTTTTCTTGTGTAAAATTTTGCAAGGAATCCACTGGATTAATCAGATTTCCAAAATCACTTCCGGTTTCGGAGTTATAATTTTTCACCGATTTCAAAGGGCTCACAAACAAACATGGTTAAGGCGAGGTTGCCAGGTAAAGAACTTGACTTAGAGTTTAAAAAAATGAGCCTCCCTGCCAAATTTGGTCAATATATCTAAATTAGTCTTCGAGCAATGCAAGTGACAGACATTTTTTCCGAGTGCATTTTTCTTATCCATAAGGCCTTATTTTGCAAATCTATTTAAATATTTAAAATCAATGTATTTCGATGATATAAATCAAAATTGTCGGTTTTAAACCTAAAACAGCCAATTAGCATTGAAATCTGCATTGTAAAACGTAAAAGTACATTTTGGCCCTTTAAGGGCCAAAATACCAATTTTTTGAAAATTATTTGTGACGTAATAGGAAGTGATATAGAGGTGGATCAAAATCTTATCTTATGTAAAATTTTTCGAGGAATCCACTGGTTTAATCAGATTTTTAATATTTACTTCCGGTCTATAAGATAAAATTTTTCACCAATTTCAAAGGGCTCCCATACAAATACGGTTAAGGTGATGATGCCAGCTAACGAACTTGACCTAGATTTTTTAAAAACGAGCTTTCCTGCCAAATTTGGTCAGAATATTTGAAATCTTTCGCGAGTTATGCGACCAACATACATTTTTTTCGAGTGAATTTTTGTCAATCATAAGGACTCACTTCGTTCATCCAATTATATATTTAAAATCAATGTATTTCGGTTATTTAAGGCAGAGTTGTCCGTTTTTACAGCTAAATCAGCTGATTAGCATTGAAATCCATATTTTCTTATGAAAAGTACATTTTGGCCCTTTTAAGGGCCAAAATACATATATTTTGAAAATTATTTGGGACGTAATAGGAAGTGATATAAAGGTGGTTCAAAATCTTTTCTTGTGTAAAATTTTGCAAGGAATCCACTGGATTAATCAGATTTCCAAAATCACTTCCGGTTTCGGAGTTATAATTTTTCACCGATTTCAAAGGGCTCACAAACAAACATGGTTAAGGCGAGGTTGCCAGGTAAAGAACTTGACTTAGAGTTTAAAAAAATGAGCCTCCCTGCCAAATTGGTCAATATATCTAAATTAGTCTTCGAGCAATGCAAGTGACAGACATTTTTCCGAGTGCATTTTTCTTATCCATAAGGCCTTATTTTGCAAATCTATTTAAATATTTAAAATCAATGTATTTCGATGATATAAATCAAAATTGTCGGTTTTAAACCTAAAACAGCCAATTAGCATTGAAATCTGCATTGTAAAACGTAAAAGTACATTTTGGCCCTTTAAGGGCCAAAATACCAATTTTTTGAAAATTATTTGTGACGTAATAGGAAGTGAATAGAGGTGGATCAAAATCTTATCTTATGTAAAATTTTTCGAGGAATCCACTGGTTTAATCAGATTTTCAATATTTACGTCCGGTCTATAAGAAAATTTTTCACCAATTTCAAAGGGCTCCCATACAAATACGGTTAAGGTGATGATGCCAGCTAACGAACTTGACCTAGATTTTTTAAAAAACGAGCTTTCCTGCCAAATTTGGTCAGAATATTTGAAATCTTTCGCGAGTTATGCGACCAACATACATTTTTTTCCGAGTGAATTTTTGTCAATCATAAGGACTCACTTCGTTCATCCAATTATATATTTAAAATCAATGTATTTCGGTTATTTAAGGCAGAGTTGTCGTTTTTACAGCTAAATCAGCTGATTAGCATTGAAATCTATATTTTCTTATGAAAAAGTACATTTTGGCCCTTTAAGGGCCAAAATACGTATATTTTGAAATTATTGTGACGTAATAGGAAGTGATATAAAGGTGTTCAAAATCTTTTCTTGTGTAAAATTTTGCAAGGAATCCACTGGATTAATCAGATTTCCAAATCACTTCCGGTTTCGGAGTTATAATTTTTCACCGATTTCAAAGGGCTCACAAACAAACATGGTTAAGGCGAGGTTGCCAGGTAAAGAACTTGACTTAGAGTTTAAAAAAATGAGCCTCCCTGCCAATTTGGTCAATATATCTAAATTAGTCTTTCGAGCAATGCAAGTGACAGACATTTTTTCCGAGTGCATTTTTCTTATCCATAAGGCCTTATTTTGCAAATCTATTTAAATATTTAAAATCAATGTATTTCGATGATATAAATCAAAATTGTCGGTTTTAAACCTAAAACAGCCAATTAGCATTGAAATCTGCATTGTAAAACGTAAAAGTACATTTTGGCCCTTTAAGGGCCAAAATACCAATTTTTTGAAAATTATTTGTGACGTAATAGGCAAGTGATATAGAGGTGGATCAAAATCTTATCTTATGTAAAATTTTTCGAGGAATCCACTGGTTTAATCAGATTTTTAATATTTACTTCGGTCTATAAGATAAAATTTTTCACCAATTTCAAAGGGCTCCCATACAAATACGGTTAAGGTGATGATGCCAGCTAACGAACTTGACCTAGATTTTTAAAAACGAGCTTTCCTGCCAAATTTGGTCAGAATATTTGAAATCTTTCGCGAGTTATGCGACCAACATACATTTTTTTCCGAGTGAATTTTTGTCAATCATAAGGACTCACTTCGTTCATCCAATTATATATTTAAAATCAATGTATTTTGGTTATTTAAGGCAGAGTTGTCGTTTTTACAGCTAAATCAGCTGATTAGCATTGAAATCCATATTTTCTTATGAAAAAGTACATTTTGGCCCTTTAAGGGCCAAAATACATATATTTTGAAATTATTTGGGACGTAATAGGAAGTGATATAAAGGTGGTTCAAAATCTTTTCTTGTGTAAATTTTGCAAGGAATCCACTGGATTAATCAGATTTCCAAAATCACTTCCGGTTTCGGAGTTATAATTTTTCACCGATTTCAAAGGGCTCACAAACAAACATGGTTAAGGCGAGGTTGCCAGGTAAAGAACTTGACTTAGAGTTTAAAAAAATGAGCCTCCCTGCCAAATTTGGTCAATATATCTAAATTAGTCTTCGAGCAATGCAAGTGACAGACATTTTTTCCGAGTGCATTTTTCTTATCCATAAGGCCTTATTTTGCAAATCTATTTAAATATTTAAAAATCAATGTATTTCGATGATATAAATCAAAATTGTCGGTTTTAAACCTAAAACAGCCAATTAGCATTGAAATCTGCATTGTAAAACGTAAAAGTACATTTTGGCCCTTTAAGGGCCAAAATACCAATTTTTTGAAATTATTTGTGACGTAATAGGAAGTGATATAGAGGTGGATCAAAATCTTATCTTATGTAAAATTTTTCGAGGAATCCACTGGTTTAATCAGATTTTCAATATTACTTCCGGTCTATAAGATAAAATTTTTCACCAATTTCAAAGGGCTCCCATACAAATACGGTTAAGGTGATGATGCCAGCTAACGAACTTGACCTAGATTTTTTAAAAACGAGCTTTCCTGCCAAATTTGGTCAGAATATTTGAAATCTTTCGCGAGTTATGCAACCAACATACATTTTTTTCCGAGGTGAATTTTTGTCAATCATCAGGACTCACTTCGTTCATCCATCGTTCATCCAATAAATGTGTCACACGCTCACTCATTCATCAGTCAGCGACCCCGCCTATAGGACACACTAGCCAGAGATATCCGCTCAAAGAATTATTTTTTCAGCTCCACCACAAACTGACAACGAGTTTCAAGGGGTCGCAGAGAATCTGGTAGGTTATTCCAAAGACGGCAAGCGTACATAACAAATGTGGTTGTCATAGACTGTTTTCCTATGCTGAAGCATACTCAAATTAAGGGAAGCAGAATCTGTGTTCCTTCAGACATTAATTTAAAATTATTTACAGTATATTTTTTTAGTACTTTGAAAAACCAGTTTTTAATATTTTATAAAAAAAGATTGAAAGAACTGTTATTGATCATTGATCTTTTTATTTTGATAATTTTTGCTCAACGTGGTAAAAGAACGATAGGCCTAATCTCAACGCACCTCGAATCATTAAAGTATCTCAGGCAGTAGTCCAGAGACCGTTGGAGCGTATTAGAGAGAGCCCAGCGATGTCATTGATTTAATAGTTGCAGAAAGTAAAGTATAGCACTGGGTATAGTTCGGTACGTACCCAACGGCAAAAATAATTTTAGCTTCTTCAGTGACTGGTTTGGAGCAAGACATTCTATAGAATGCCCACCACTGAAAAAGGAGAACCGTGAAAGAAGATGCCTTGATTAGCCTACTATACGTCTTGATAAGCCTACAACCAATAACTGTATCAATTACTCTGATGTTATGTACTTTTTAATTTCTTTCCCAATTGTCTAATCAATTGTCTAATCAATTTTTTGCTTGGAAGTGCTTTAGCAGAAAATCCGACCCCACGATCCTGGAAATTATACTTTTTATTTGATCCTTAAAAGAACCAAGAAGGTATTTAAACCTATCTGCCATCGGTCAATCATTTTTGGCCATCTGTAGCCACTGAGAAGATACAGCGCAAAATAAGCCCATATTTTACAAATTATAGAGAAGAAAGCTGAATCGTAACTTCGCAAAGATGTTGAGTAAACCTCCCTAATTAAAATTATAAAATCACCGGAAATTCCTGCTGCGCTCCAGTCTACATTTTTCAAAAACATTTTCGGTCCGTGTTTTTCAACTCTCTTTTTCAATTACGGTTAACACAAAAACCATAATAGATAAGCAACATTTGTGAATGGCGTTTTTGTACAGGATAAAATGTTCAATAAATTGAATATAAATAAGTTGAATAAATTATTGAATAAATTTTTTTAATATCTGATATTAACTATACAAATTTTAATTTTAACTCCCCTGCCATTGGGAATACATTCATGTAAGATAAACTTTTGATGGAGCAAAGCCTGTTGATATACTAGGAGTACGCTCCTATGTCGCGTATAGGTCGAACGAAGTGCGGTAAAATTAAAGGAAGGCTATTAATTCAAAAATAAATATTTAAACGTATAATTAACTACTCACTTATAGATTAAAACAATCTTCGGGGTATAAATATGATGTAGTTCAAATTTCACGAATTTTCATCAAATAATAAAAGAGGAGTTAGTTCACAAAGAGTGATTTTCAAGTCGAGTATAACTCACTTCGTTTGAATTAGAGGACAGTTATATAATACATCAGAGAATAATAAACTATAAGATTATTCATATCGTATTGACACAAATACCAGTGTATCAAAATATTTCCACAAAAAAGGCGCAAGTGAGCTCACAAAAATTGTGGTTGGTAATATCTTTGCCATATAGTTACTTGAGGAATCGTTTTTAGAGAGCTCACTCACACCTAATTAATTGTGATCAGAATTTAATCGTTTATGTGTCTGATTATGGAATTTTCATTAAGACTCAAAGATAAAACATTAGTTTGTTATCCTTTTAGACCAAAAGACATCGTCCGTTTGGGGATGTATTTTACGTAATATGTATACCATATCAAAAATATTAGGATGAGATAATGTTTTCGAAAGTTTATATTAGGCGTTATTTTTAAGATTTCACACATACGTCAAAGCTCATTTTATTGGAAATTGTTTTTCTCTAAAATCGTCGCTTAAACTTCCTTTGCATCTTTTATAATTCCCTTCGGGTCTTTTCTGTTATATCCCCGCATTTACAAACTACTCTCTATAGACTGAGGATTAAATATTAATTACGTTGTTACATATTAAAGCTACTCAGAACAACTAAATGTCTTTGATGAGTTGGTTAGGTTGGTTAGGTTAGGTTAGGTTAGGTTAGGTCAGGTTAGGTTAGATTAGGTCCTAACAGCGACTGATAACCAATACTACAACAGCCGGCGTTCAATGAGAAAACGATAACGCGAGTGACGCATGCAGAGACCTGTTTGCGATAACCCTTATCTGATCTCAACAAAAAATGGAAAATTCTTCTGTTAGATGTTATTGAGTTGTTATGAATAGCTATTTGGACATTCCCGATTAATCCTCAGTCTATGGAGAGTAGTTTGTAAATGCGGGGATATATCAGAAAAGACCCTTTCCTTCTTAATTGAAAAACTAAGAATTTATTTTGGCATTTTTGGTGGTGAGTTTTTTGGAGGGGGTCCAAAAAATGAACCGATGCGATGGCATAATTTATAGATTAAGTGGTGTTTGAATACAAAAGCATTTTACGATCAGAAAATATTTACAATTCGTGGTGGTCTAGTAAATTGGAAGACGTATCATCTATAAGGCTAATGTGTGAATGTGTGTATATATAGCCCTTCAGAGGTATTAGAGGATTGTATTTTATTTACATTGAGGTAAGAGACCGTCCATGGATCTTGTCGCCTGAAAATAGGGGGGATTCAGGCTTGAGAATAACGGTAGAATGATGTGCAGCCTGAGCCTGAGGCAGGGGTCAACGTTGAGATGACGAGATTTTGTTACTTATGTTCTATAACTAATTTTATAGCAAAATAATAAAACATTTGATGAAAATTTTAGATACTTGATCTGACTAGAAAATTATTCCTAAAATATATGAAAGTTTTTTTGTAGTTTATTTCCGCTTTGACTGCCTTACATAAAACGGATGTTTGTACAATATGACTTTAATTTTGCAATTAGGGTTCAGCAGGGTTAGCCAAATTATAACGGTATGTTTTTTTGTTTTGTTTTTTTAGGGGGTCCAAAAATGAACCGATGCATTGGCATAATTTGTAGATCAAGTTGTTTCTTAATACAAAAGCATATTACGACCAGAAAATTTTTACAATACTTACAATTCCTTCAACTCGTTTTTCATTGTTTCGATATTTTACAATGTTTCATACCAAACGTCTTTTTAAATAGGTATGAATTAATTTTTGATTTCCATACGGGTAAATATTAGAGCAAAAGTCATTATGACGTAATGGTGATTTTTTAATAACTAACAAGGAAATATATATTAATGTTAGAGTTTATAAATTTATTATTCTATAATATGGTTTGAATTTATAGATTTGTATTACCCCTTACTACAAGAGTATTAATTTTGTATTGTGGTCAACCTGGTAGTTAACAGTAGTTTTGCAACTGCAATCACAGGTGAAAAAAAATTGAGTCAGCTTATAATGTCAAATAGAGAAAATAAACAAACAAATTATTGACATGCATTGCATGAGACAAACAAGAAATTATTGCTGATAACCGTTATTGATAAATCAATTTCGTAGCCAAATTTCGCGTTTGAAAAGGGCAGTCAACATCTTGTCTTCGTGTACTAATGTCATTGTCTTTTAAGTGGATAGTTTAATGAATAATTCCTCATGTGCTGGTAATATGGAATTAAGCAAGTGGAATATTTTCAGCTTACTTGATTCAAATTTTATGGCAACCGTGAAAACAGTCTGTGTATTTGGTAAGAAATGATTATTTTACTTTTTAAATTATTTTCAACAGTGGCCTTACCCTCGATATATCTTTTTTAGCTAGGCTGGACCCCATGTACTTTCCCAAAGCAATTTTCAGTCAGTCACATTTAAATATATTAGATTATGGGTTTGACAGAGATAAACTGTAAAAGTGGCAATAAAATTTGGCTGTTTTTCCAATCATCGTGGCTGGTAATGCGAACAATTAATTATCCATCATTGCTGTTTAGGCTACGGTACTTATTTTACCTTTATTTTACTTACCTGCAATCAGTAAAATGATCTCAATATGTTTGTAAGAATTAAAAAGCATTTTTGTTTGACTGTGTGTTCAACCCAAACCCCACAGATGTCCCTTCTTGACCACAAAACATCACTCATCAAAATCACCTTTTTCCTCAGTGGTTTTGGATAATCAATGTAAAACTGTAGGCTAGGCTCTAGTTCCACAGGCGAATGCCTTGCCTCACATCTAGGGGAATCGGGGTTATCGGGTGGGGAACTATCGCTAGTCGAACACCTCATACGAACGATATGTCGATATTCGTTAACAATATTTCACTGATTTACTTCACATTAGTAAGCCGAATGCGCCACTTTAGGCTGCATCAGTCGGAAAGTGCCGTGGCACCAAGGGCCCCACTCAGGGCATCACCAAAATGGGTACCACCAAATGAACTGGCACTAGTAAAAGTAATTCACTTTTTCACATATTTGCTACTTCAGGCACACTGATTATTTCTTTTGTTTTCATACGATGTTAGCGATCGTGGAACTACGGTGGAGGAAACAAAGCGCTATGTATTACAGAGCCAGCGCCGTGTCGCCCGATAACTGTTCAGATCAATATATCAGTATATACAATCTATAGAACTATCAATGGGCCTATATTGTTCTTATGAGGTGTTTGACTATCGTACCCACCTGATAACCCCGATTCCCACTGTGTCCACTAGATAGTCGGGTCAAGCATGCACCTTCTGTGGAACTTGTACCAAACTGTATTTCATTAGCCTATTACTTAAAAAGTTCACTGCTGTTATATTTTTTATATAATGTCCTTTTATTATATATCTAAATATAGGCCTATATATTATTGAGACTTCCTGCATTTCTTACCTTTACTTTTTTCAGGTAGCCTAGGGAATGAAGCACTTTTAATAACCCGAGATGATGAAGTATTTGCTATGGGCCCAAACACTGCAGGTTGCTTGGGTCTAGGCAACCTTCAAAGTACCTTGGTACCTCAAAAAGTTGATGTTTTGTGTGGTAAAAAGGTCGTAGGTGAGAGAAATTTATTCTGCTTTAAATCAATGAATGTCATATTTACTGTCACAAAATTAGGTAGCTAACAGTTTGTGCTTAGCAAAGCTACAAAAGCCAAACTCATTATAAATAATGTTTATATATTGTTCAGTGCCAGCTTTAGCGATTGCGAGGCCCTGGGCAAGAAAACATTTGCTATCCCAAATACCCATCCCCCACTCACCGCCAATCCTACTAAATATATTTTTATTTTTATACTATTTATTCCTTTATAAGTTATTAACTAAGGTTCCAAGGCTTACAAAGGTCCTCAAAAAAGACCAAGACACGTGTATGGTTACTTATATCATAGCCATCTCTAGTAATAAGGCCGCGGCCTTCGACCTGGCAACGTCGCTTCTCAAGGGTTTTTTGCATAGTAAAACCATTGACTTTCCCTTACAGAGCCAGCTGGTTTCAAGTAAACAAAAAATAGTGCCATAAGAGAGTATGGATAACCAAATCAGCTGAACCCTTAGGCGCGATGTTGCCATTTACTAGCGCCGCGGCCTTGTACTAGAGATGGTTATGCTTATATCCTATAAGGCTGGTTGCAGGAGCAGTTTGTTACTCATTTAACATTTTATGGGGAAAAATTAAGTTTAATAACACTCTTCAGGATATTTTCTTGAACAAATATACTTAACATACAAGGATATTATTAGCCCCATTTTTATATTAAAAAATTTAGACATCTTAAGGCATCCCTACCAATCAGTTTTGCCAACCTATGGTATAGGCCTTTGTTACTGTTGTTCAAGGAACCTGTTTCTCATTTCTCTATTTTTTTAAAGTACCCTTGCTTAACGTTATATCAGAGAGCTCTATCCTTTTGTATACCGTTCGTTCATTCTATATTTTTCTCAGGCTTTAGCTATGGAAGTGGGCCCCATGTAGTTGCATTCACAGAAGATGGTGAACTTTACACTTGGGGCCATAACGGATATTGCGAGCTCGGTAATGGAACGACCAACCAAGTCCTCGTGCCGACTTTGATTGGCACAAACTTGACTGGGAAATTCATTGTAGAAGTTGCATGTGGCAGTCATCATTCATTGGCTCTTTCTTCAGATGGGGAGGTAGGCTAAGTCAACTTCTTGCACAATTATTTAGATTTTTAAGTTTAGGGACTAGGACAACCTTCTTATATTTTTGCAGTTTACCCAAGGCCCAATACAGTACACCTCAGATTATCCGGACCCCACATTATCCAGATCCCGGATTATCCGGAACGGTCCATCCGAGAAATTAAAAAATCTAAATCACGGCAAAAGGGATTTTAGCGAGTTCACGAGTGAAATGTGCCTTCTAAAATTAAACTGCAAATGCAATAAATCACTGTATGCATTTGGAATAATGCCTTAAATAATTAAAGGAGTCACATCGCCAAAACAGTACACTGCAGCATTTCCGTGAACGTAGTCTTTTGGTTTGCTACTTGGGGCGCTAGCAGTAATCCCCAACTTTTTTTTGGTTTTTTTTTGGGGCGCTGCGGCTAAGCTTAGCCGCAGGCTTAGCGTACGGTAATTTTGCGAGCTCATTTATTGCTGTCACTTTAAGTGTTTACAGTTGTGAACTCTTTATGTGAACTGATATTGAATTTCAAAATGGGTGGTTGTAAAATGAAAAAAATGGTTTTAACTTTAGAACAGAAACTAAATGCTGTCAAAAGATTTGACGCTGGAGAATCAAGCAAGCTAAGGAAACAAAGGAAGGAGCTAAGGAAGCTAAGGAAGTAAGCTGGAGAATAAATTAGCTAAGGAACGGAGAATCAATTAGTTGGGACAACTGCAATGACAGGAAGAATCCAGCGCAGTTAGAAAAATAGTACTTATGCGGAACAAGCTTTAAAGAATAACTTGTTGTACAGTCTTGATACTTAGTTTGCAGCATCAATGTACGTGATCGCTATTTAGGCGATATTGTAATGACCTCGGACTATCCGGATTTTTCGTTGGCCGGATCGGTGTTCCGCCACATTAATCCGGATAATCCGAGGTGTACTGTATTTTGAATCATATCATTTTGTGAAGTAGGGCTCTAGGCCTGAGTTGTAAGAAATCAGGGTAGGACAGGGGAATCAGCAGGCTTACCTGGTAGTTAAGGCAGCTGAAGAGCACACAAAAAACACAAAACACATAAACAAAATTAATTTTCAGAGCCACTGGCTCCTTCTTCAGATTGTAGAGAGTACATTCACTCTCTACAATCTGAAGAAGGAGCCAGTGGCTCTGAAAATTAATTTTGTTTATGTGTTTTGTGTTTTTTGTGTGCTCTTCAGCTGCCTTAACCACCAGGTAAGCCTGCTGATTCCCCTGTCCTACCCTGATGTACCGGGCGTTTCAAAATGAAAGAGCAGATTTCACATATGTATTACTTGAAACCCATAAATCGACGAAGTATGATTTACATGGCATTGGATAGAGCAAAGAATGAAGTTTCATTGTTATATCAGCTGATAGCCTGTTATTATTTCCTAACACAAAATGTTGTTTCTTTTCATTACATTCTTGTAATTGAAAAAATTGCGACTCCTCAAGAAAAATTCCTCATTTTTCGACGTTGGCCTCCCAGATCGCCAGACCTCACTCCATGTGATTTTTATCTTTGGGGCTACATAAAAGACAGGGGTTCTGTCCCACCATCGCCTGCTTCGCTTCAAGAACTCAGAGTACGCATAACAGAAGCTGTTGAATCAATTACTCCAGACACTTTGGCCAATGTATGGCGAGAACTCGACCACCGATTTGATGTATGTCGTGCTACACAAGGGGCCCATATCGAATGCATTAAACCTCAGTAAAATAAACTTAAAATGTCCCTCTGATTGTTTGTATTTTTACATGTATATAATTAAATAAAGATTGTCTGTTATTAGAATATGAAATCTGCTCTTTCATTTTGAACCGCCCTGTATTTTGAATCAGTTATTTCTCCCAAGTAGGTTACTTAAAAATATGCTTAAGCCCTCTTGTAACTACAACTGGACAAGCTCTTTACTTTTATACTTTATACTTCTTATACTTTACTTTTGCCTAGTGACTGGATTTCTTCCTCTCCGTGCCAAAACCATCACGCAGTTACCCTGTTTGTTGTTTAATAGGCCTACTGACTGCTAGGCACATGGGGTGTTATAACACCTGTGTGTGACAGAGTTACTCATGTCACACATTTTCCGCCCACATTTCCCGCACGATATATCAGCTGAGGCTTAAGATATAGCATCCAGTTACCATCACAGAAACTAAGACGACCTTTTTAATCATACTGCAGCTCAGAATTCGTTTCTTACATCATCCCAGGAAGAAGTCATGAAAAAACTAATAACTGTATATGTTTGTGCAGTGTGTAAAAATTTACAATTTCAATAATAAATTATATGAGAAATACTAATAACATATTTATGACATAAGTAAAACATGTGTAAAATTTGTTTCATAGAATAGTAATAACAACAAATATAACTAAATTTAATGTTACATAAATAATCACAGTGCAGCACGAGTGACCGGTTACTCATGTACGAAGAGAGTTAACAGTAAAATTGTACTCTCTGAAAAATTACGAATTGTGGGATTTAACATTTATTGCGATTGCATTACGAATAACCGAGATACTCGTGACGCAGTGAGGATGACATTTATTCTTGTTTAGCCAAGTTTTAGCGAATTTCTCCTATAGGGAAGTATTAGCGAATTTTCCCTATAGGGAAGTATTAGCGAATTTCCCCTATATTAGCGAATTTCCCCTATAGGGAAGTATTAGCGAATTTCCCCTATAGGGAAGTAGCTATTACCGTAGGCGGCACGGTGAGACTTAAGCCCGGGACCATGTTATTTTTTCATTTTGAGGTCCCTAGACCGCAAAAACACCGTTCGTTCATTTCATATATATACCTGTCCGTAGGCGTGATAACTTTTGTAAAAAAGGTCCGATCTTGATGAAATTTGGAACAAACGTGTAAAGCGTCATTCATGAATTCGAGTTCGAAAACCAGCAAGATTGATTTACTCTAAGAAGTATTTTTCACAAAATAAAATTTATTTTCAAGATTTAACACCGTTTTACTAATTATTTTTAAACTTAATTGTTAAAATTGAATTCAGCTTAAACAAACAAACAATTTAGCATTTTGAATTATTATTCTACGTCAGTCCGTTGCTTAGATATTGGATAATATTGGATGTGCTAAACACAGTACGTTGTCCAATATTTTGTTTTTAATCTTTCCCTCCAAAAAGTATAGTCACCCTGATTTGAGATTGTTTTTTAAAAATACAATTCTGAACATATGATTAAATTTGCAGGTGTTGAATATTTTATTTGTGTTTATTTTGAATAGAGTTCATTGATCAAGATTTTGCAAAAAATATATACTATATAAAAAATACAAATTACTTTTAAATTTAATAAAGAAAGTAAGAGCATTTGGAGGGGGGATGTCTTGGTTTAACCCAGATAGCAGAGGAAGCTTACAAAGAGTTCAACAAACAGTTCCAGCAGCAAACTAAAATGTTTGCAGCAAATATTCTAAGCAAACCTGTTTGTTTACTAAAGACTTGCAACAAATATCAAAGTCTACAGGCGTCACACTTCCCTAAAGTTTATATCGGATGTTTGATTCAAATTCGCAATGAATGTTTGAAAAAGATATACAGTGAATCTTTGCAGTTTACTTGCGAAGACAAATTTATAGCAAATTTAAAATTTTAAACTTTAAAAATACTCGCAAAAAAACTTGCAACAGATATAAAGGTCTAAAGGCGTCACACTTTCCTAAAGCTTATACTGGATGTTTGATCAAAATTCGCAAATAATATTTGGTAAATATATACAGTGAATCCTTGCAGTTTACATGCGAAGACAATTTTATAGCAAATGTGCGTTACCGGGTGTCTCATAATAGCCTTCCTGACTTTTGCCTATATTTTTTCAAATATCAATCCCACACCACCCCAAACATTATTGGGTTGTTAATAATTCATTTTTAGGGGGTTCCCAATTTTCGCCGCCATCTTGGATCCACCATATTGGATCCATAAATATTATTTCAAATGTAATAGTTGTGTTGTGACCCATAATTTCAAGCTAGATTTTTTCACTGATTACAATATCACAATCCGTTTTTTAATATCTCAATTGGTTCTCAAAATATGAGTAACTTATATTTACTTATTTTCAACCAATTTAAACATTACACATTGATAAAATAGGCCCATAACCACAAAATAATGCAAGAGAGGGACGAATAACCACCATCAGTCATTGTTGAGTTAGTTACACTTAACTTTCACTGATGTAAATTGTTGGCCGCCATCTTGGATCCACCATTTTGAAATAAGGTAAGTTATTTCAAATATGAAGTTGGTATTGTGACCCATCATTTCAAACTAGTTTTTTACACCTAATTCAATGCCGCAACCCATTTTTAATTATAGTCTTTAGTTTTCAAGATATTGACATTTTTCTACTAAAAATCTAAAAATATTTGAACTTTTCAAAAACTAAGTTTAATAGCTAAAAACAGGTTGTGGCATTGAATTCGGCGAAAATAAAACAGTTTGAAATGATGGGTAACAATACCAACTTCATATTTGAAATAACTTACCTCATTTCAAAATGGCGTATCCAAGATAGCGGTCAAAAAATTCACTTTGGTGAAAGTTAAGTGTAAATAGCTTAACAATGACTGGTGGTGGTTATTCGTCACTATCTAGCATTATTTTATGGTTATGAGCCTATTTTATCAATTTGTAATGTTTAAATTGGTTGAAAATAAATTAATTAAAAGTACTCGTATCTTGAGAACCTATTGAGGTATTAAAAAACGGATTGTGGCATTGTAATCAGTGAAAGAATCTAATTTTAAATGATCGGTCACAACACCACTTTTACATTAAAAAAAAAATTTAGATCCAATATGGCGAATCCTAGATGGCGGCTAAAATGGGGTACCCCTCAAAATGAAGTATTAACTACCCGATAACGTTTGAGGGTGGTGTGGAATTGATATTTGAAAAAAGATAGGAAAAAGTTAGGGGGGGGACTATTATGGGACACCTAGTATGTATATTTATATGTATTTTTTACACATATATATACACATACATGTATATTTACATGTAAAAAGTTAATATTTACTGTGTATTGAAAACAAACTCAGAATAATATCGATATTAAACTATGAATTACAGACAATAGACACAACATTTTATAGACACAAAAGTTTTAGAAGACAGCAGGAAATATAGAAACTTAATTAAGTTATTACATTAAAAAAACTTTATTACATAAAAAATTAATTTATTACATCAAAAAAGTAAATTTTATCAACAAAAAGTTAATTTTATTACATCAAAAAACTTTTATTAAAATATTAAATCAAATGATGATTTTTACTCTGCTCTCTGGTTGTTCAGTGGGACCAGTCTTGATTCCCTGGAAATAATAAAACCAAAATTATGATACAATAAATACTCTTAAAAATACAAAAACCATCGCGTTCACTAATTCCTCTAATGCTGTAACAAGATATAAGAGAATGTTTTTGAGATAACATGTAACTTTTACTAGTAAACACTACTCGGCAGCTGTTAAGTAAACAAATACATTACATGGATACGAAACAAATGCATCATCTGTTCAGTCCTTTGATTTAAATTTGTGTTCTTAGGGAACATTTAATCAAATAACTAGGTTTCCTAGAATTTTCTTTCAGAGATCTTTCATTCAAGTATAGGTTTGATGGATGTTGGACGCAAAAAATCCATCTGGCAACGGCAACGCTGTGCCTCAAATCAGTAATCACACAAAATATCAGCTTTTACCAACCACTGGAACTGGACTTTGTAATTTAAAATATTGCGTCTGTTCATGTTTGTTCATGTATAGACAATAATATGTTTATAATTGAATTCTGATATTTTATTTTAAAATCTATCCGATTTAATCCAAGATAGGCCTAAAGTCAGTGTTTTGAAAAAGAATATGCAATTTTAGCGAATTTCCCCTATTGGGAAGAAGCTATTGCCGTAGGTCTCATGGTAAGACCTAAGCCCGAGACCATGATAACTTTTTGTTTTGGGGCAAAAAAACACCCTTCGTTTAAATTATTAGATATATATTACAGGGGTGCTGAAAAGTCCCGGAACGGCTAAATATTTTTTGATCCGCTTTGCACATTCACTCCTATGTAAAAAAAAAACTTTCTGAGGTGTTTACTGACTCTTGGCCCCCAGTGGGGGACGGCCCACAAGGAGTTGGTACAAAGTCTTAATGTAAGCATAGGTTGATATGTACATCATTTTAAAGGGCTAATCAAGTAGAGTTCAATGCCACAAACCACACTCAAAAAGGTTCATTCATTACAAAATGGCAGCTGATCAAAAATCTAAAGGAAATACACATTGTTCACTTAAAGATTATTCAAAAATTGTTTACTGTCTATGTCTGAAGGATCTAAACTCTGGAAATGTATGTCAGACCTAAAAACTATCTTTTAGGGTGCCGTATAGGGTATTACCTCCAAGGGGGGATGGCCCAGGAGGAGTTGGTGCAAAATCTTTAATGTAAGCATAGGTCGATATGCACATCATTTTAAAGAGCTAATCAAGTAGACCGCCAGAAAATCGTCTGCTACTGGCTACTCGCACGCGAGTAACTTAGCACCATGTAAACCAGGCTTAATGTAAAGTAGCCATCGGGAGGAGGACGTCTGCTCCCTTGCCATTAACTTAACACTCGACTTCATAAATGAAAACTTTTGATTTCAGCTAAAAACAAATTATTTTAGTTAATTTAATACGTTATGGGCAAACAGATGCTTTGATGGATTACCTGCAGTAAATAAGAGTTTTTAAAAAGAGATAAAAGTGGATAAAGGTAAGGTCACTTATAGAGATGTTAATTTGATTAGATATCTTTGGCCTATTCTTCTTCTTATTATTTTCCCAAATGCATTCATAAAACCCAGTATAAACACATAATATATTTTTAACATTGAAAAACTGTGGTGGTTTAAGCATAAAAAACACTTTTGAAGTCTTTTAGTGGCTGGTAACATCATGGATTTATGCCATGTAACCATTATAGACATAACTATTTTTGGCAAAAATGTATTGTCAAGTGTACATTGTTGTTATTTGCAGAATTGAGGTTGGGACTCATTGGGCGCGTTCAGCCGCAGTCACCGGTGGCTAAGCGGTTACCATAGTAACTAATAGGCAAATCCACTGCATCTTGACAATCAACAATGTCCGTTTACTTACCGAATCCACCGTAAACACAACATTGGTGGATGCACAACAATGGTCGGTAGGTGGTACGTCCACCACTACCGTTCACTTATTATAGGTTAGTAGATTATTCACCGGTGACTGCGACTGAACGCGCCCACTAACATTAATCTTATAAAGTAGAAGTTATAAGGACATAATTGAAGATACGTTATGTATAGTGTATGGTAACTTTAACACAATGGGTTAAAAAGATTTATTTTTTGGCAAAGGAGTTCCGAAAAATATTAGAGATTTAACCATCAGTTGTCCTGTAGGCCTTCTTAAATATGAATTTTTATTGAGTTTAGGAAATGTTAAGATTAGTTTAGTATTCCTCTATTTAAAACTTGCACAATTTACCATTTTTACTTGATTCGCTGTGCAATTTTGACTAGAATAGCCAGTAGGCTATGGATAATTGATCTGTTGTAGGAAAAAACTTACCTTCTTGAAATCCTGGTCTTCGCCCGATTTAAGAAGGTCATGCATGATGTGTTTTTGTTGCTGCCTCAGTTGTGTGTGGATATGATTTAGAAACAGTAACTGCAAATTAAAAATGAAATTAGAATATTTCAAAACAGTACATATATGACTGTTGCAAACTGATATCTTGAACAAAAATAAAATTAAAAATCTAATATTGCATCTTAGATTTGACAAAGGCTAAATTTCATATACATAAGTTTTAAAGTAAATTTCCTTTGGGGCTGTCCATAAATTAAATTACGTCTTCTGAAAATAGAGCGAAGGGGTCCAGATTGAAAATGATGGTAGGATAATGTGCATGGGAGGGGGGGGGGGGGTTTAGACGCAGAAATGATGTAATTTTAAAATTTAGATTCAAAACTGATTTAGATAGTAAAATTGTAAACTTTCAATCTGAATTCATTAAATCAAAGGTACAGGTTAGAAATTTTATTAGAAACCAAGTAATAGATTTTACAATATCAGTTAATCTCATTTCAGCTTCAAGTCAGAACAAAGCTACAGTAAGCCTACCTGCAGATTTTAATGACCAATGTTTTAAGATTTTCAGCGTCGGCGGCTATCACTACTAGTACTAGCCACAAAGACAAAAAATTTCTGGTTTAAATTGTTGATGGACAACAAATTTGCTCAAAATGGGACTAAAACTTAATTTGATGATTTTAAAACGCCACTAAAAGAAACCTTTAATAGGGCTTTCCCTACAACTGGCATTATTGTGGCTGTTTGTTCTCTATGACATAATTTTTCAATAGTGGTGGGGGGGGGGGTCAGGCGGATAATAACGGCAGGATGATTGTAGGGAGAGGGGGAGGGGGTTTAAAATGGCCAAAAAGCGATGACGTAGGCTAAATTATGTACAGCCCCTTTTGGCATTGTTGCATGATTAAAATAAATTATGTGAAATTATGTGAATAAATTATGTGTTTTTCTTTCCATCAGCAGAGCCATTTTACAAAAAAAAGAAATCATAATGCTAAAAGATAGAAAATCAAAACAAATCGCATGAATAAAGAAACTTAAGTCTTTAAAGTGAATATTTCAGGGAAAAATAAGATTCCATTTGGAAGTTATAAAGAAATAAATACCTACTGATCAGTCTATTAGTTTTAATCAATGAATTACTACTGATCACTACTGCCTTGGCTGAGCGCCAAGGCATCAGCCAAGGCATGAATGGGCCTAAAACACAATTTTGGTTTTCTTCAAGTTTATTTTAAAATATGAGGTTTAAGTTTTAGCTCTTGTATTATGTAATTTGCAATAAATAAATGTTTCTATAGGAACAACTTAAACTACTCGTACTAATAACTATTCGTACTTTTTCTTAAATGAAGTTCTTTCCTGATAACCTGAAATCTTAACAAACACGAACACTTTTTGATCCGTAGAAGTCAGTGTTTATGGAACTCATAACACACATTTAAACAGTGCTCAATTTAAAGGAACTGAGGTGCTGGAATTCCAAAAAAAAAGCAAACAAAAAAAGCGGCGTTTTTTGGCCATCTTAAACCCCCCCCCTCTCCCTACAATCATCCTGCCGTTATTATACGCCTGACCCCCCCCCCCCCACCACTTTTGAAAAATTATGTCACAGAGAACAAACAGCCACTATAATGCCAGTCGTAGGGAAAGCCCTATTAAAGGTTTCTTTTAGTGGCGTTTTAAATTCATCAAATTAAGTTTTAGTCCCATTTTGAGCAAATTTGTTGTCCAAATACTGAACCTCCAATTTCGCTCTCTCCCAGACCTCCCATAAAAAGTTTATGTGAAGGATTGAGATAAATCATTTCATTGAACAAAGTGAAAACCAGTAAAATAATAAAGCATCAAACCAGCTTCAGACTAATTATAAAAGCTTAATATTAAACCAAAACTTCACTCTTTTCTCATACCGATTTAACGTTATCACATTTTGAGGCAGTAACTGAGGAGTTGTATGCTGAATACTCGTGATTAGATTTTGCAACTGACGATTGCACAAAAATGTCTTTTACTCAAAAACCTACAACCCCTTATTACATGTGATCGTCTTTTACTACAAAGTTGGGACCACCAATTATGCAAAATCATCTTTAATGGCAAAATAATAATATTACAACATTACAAAACCATTACAGTTACCTCTTCTGAATTTTGGGGGTGGCTTGCTGAAGCCAAGTTTTGATCATGTTTTAGGCCCATTATGTTTTTCATCACATTATTCGACGTCTCAATGTCGCCTCCTTATACAGCTTCTGTCAAAACATAAAACAGGATCAGACTCTATTTAAGAAAGAGGAAAAGGGACAATAGGCCATGCTCAAATTGTTACACGTGAGGAGAGGTTATTTGGGATAACACATTGTGACTTTTTACATAATCATTAGATATTTGAGATATTTAAGTGAATCCTTCAAAATTGCAATTGTTGCATGATGAATTAGATACCAGTAAGCTTATTATAAAGTTGCATGAGTTTAGCCAACATTTTCGTGGAAAATTACCTTTGAAAATAACTCACTGAAAATTACGCCGCATATTTTGGTGCCTAAGAATATTTTTTTTAAATTAAGCATGGGATTAAACACCGATATAAAATACAGGTGTTCCATAGAGAAAATTAATGTTCCCCCATACTAGGCCTACACTACTTGATGCCCACGGCGTCACCACAACAGGTACGAACAAATAAACGAGCAATAACTTAGTAAAAGTAATTCACGTTTTCACATAATTATTTAATTTGCTATTTAGATCGTGGTGATTGTTTCCTTTGTTTTCATAAAACGTTAGTGATCGTGGAATAACGGTGGAGAAAACAAAGCGCTACCTATGTATTACAGTGCCGGCGCAGTGTCACCCGATATGTAACTGTTCGAATCGATATATTGGTGTGTAATATCAATAGAACTATCGATATAGGCAATCAAACCAATTCGATTTCAGGCTTTCAGTAGTTAATTCCCCACCCAACAACCCCAGATTCCACCTTAACCTCAAGATAGACTGGGTGTACACCTTCTGCGGAACTTGTACCTTTTCATTTGGTTCTCAATTATTTTTATATTGTTTCATTTGGTTCTCAATTATTTTTATATTGTAATGACTAACTTGAATAAGTTAATCCAAGTCAAACACACTGAGTAAAATGCCAAAAATAGGCCTACCTATCTATGTTGTACACATAGAAGTTAATCCCTTATAATCATTCGATATCTAAGGTTACCGAATTGTAGGATAGTTGAATAATTAGGTCTGCGAAAATGAATCCTATCCCCGTTAACGATGAAGACATTTACTTTGTTAAAATGACACATATTACACTACAATGCTTAATTGACTTAGGTTAAGTTTATATGTTTCAATAGAAGCCTAGACGTCAAACTTAACCTAAGTTTACTTCCCTGTATGTAGCTAGAAAGTTCCACAAAAACTGGTTTTCAATTTTTATAATAGTTACTATGAATTACATTGTTTTGTTTGCCTATACATTTGGGCATAGGCCTAGTCCCTACAATAATGAATGTAAGAGCAAAATTACAAACTAAACAAAACACCAAAGTCCAAAATTGTAAATCAACTTAAAGTTTTTTGTTTAAGGAGCTTGTTTTTGAAAAGGTTATGTTCATTTGAGTGTTATTCAGTTTTAAATATAAGTTATATTAAGAACACAATCTAAGTTAAAAAAAACTTTTTGGGTTCATGTAGTAAAATACCCGCGTTAATAGCCTATGATGAAAACCACATCAACTAACTTGTACTTGTACTTGTACTTGTACTTACTTGTACCTACTTACTTGTAACAAAGTTACAACTGAGTTTTGCTTTTTCGCTGGTAGAGTGTAACCTGAACAACTTAAATAACTTATCTTAAGGTCTAAGTTAATGTGTTATCACACTTACCGTTATCTGATTCTGAAGTATGCGTATCTACAAATAGCTAGTGACTAAATAAAACAAAAAACTATTAACTATCTAAAAGTCGAAACAATAAAATTATTAAATTATTAAAGACTCGAAAGAATCTTGCACGACTTAAGAAAAATAAACACCAGTCACCGGTTGAAAGCAAGATGGCGAGTCTCCAGATTCAGGGTGAGACAGCGCGGGCGGATGCGGTGACGTCAGCATATCCTGGCTTCCGATTGGCCAAGACTACAAAGATTTTTTTCAAATTTGATTAGATTTTACTGAGACAATTGACTGTCGATTCTGAGAACGGCCGTGGCCCTGCACCGGAAACAGGCCCTGCGAGGGTATCGCAGGCATACTTTCCTTAAGCGTGCAGGAAATACTCTTTCGATAATATAAAACGAACGAAAAAATAATTTGCACCATAGTTTCGATGAAAATGTTAAAGAGCAAATGAAAAATAAACAAACAGGCATACTTCCCCTTTGCGAGCAGTAAATATGCTTTCGATAACATATTAAGCGAATTAAAAGAACACTTGCGACATATTTTCGTTGAAAATCTTTAAGAGCAAACGAAAAATAAACTAAATAGTCATACTTCTCCTATGCGTGCAGTAAATATGCTTTCGATAGCGTAAAGTTAATTAAAGAACAACTTGCAATATATTTTCAGTGAAAATATTTAAGAGCAAACGAAAAATGAACCAAATATGCATATTTCCCCAACGCATGCTGTAAATAAGCCCTTGATAACAAAAAGTAAACCAGAAAAATATTCTCAAAAATTTTCGATAATAATTTTCAAGAGCGATCGAAAAACAAACCAAATTCAAATATTGAGAAAGCTTTCATGCTATCTGGGAAACTGCCTGAAAATGTAGCATAATATATGATATGTTTACAATTATGAAAATTGATAATATGTTTTATTGAAATTGGCTGGAGATGTAGGTCTGTTGCAACAGGGATGTTTTAATTACTATAAAATTGACCATATGATCGAATTTAATTTTTTCATGAGATTAAATTATTTGTTTGTTTTGAGAGTTTTGAGTTCGTTGGTTATATGTTTGTTGACATTTATATTCTATAGCTAACAGGATCACAGTTATTAGAAATTAAAAGACTAAGAATTATATAAAATACAAAAGGGTATGTGTTACTAATGAAAACCAATATGGTCTCTTTGTTAATTTTCCTCATGTTTAAGCTCATGAATGATTAAATATGCGTTTTTAGTATATCATTTAGTACTTAACGTATTCAAATGATACTTTCCTTCAAACAAGTTGAATGTTCACTTATACAAAATAAATCCTACGGAAATTCGCTGAGTTCGCAGGTCTGCTGCGACGGGGTATTTACCTCTTCAGTTTTAATGTAGCTGTTGTTTTATTGTCTTCTATTTAAATAACTCTCAGTTTGAAAAACTTTTACTGAATACTCATGCATAGGTATTTGCATGGGGCTGGAACAACTGTGGGCAGGTAGGCTCAGGCCTGTCTACCAACCAGAGCGTGCCAAAACGCGTCCTGTCGTCCATCGGAGGCAAGAAGGCAGTCAGCATCGCTTGCGGCCAGACGTCCTCCATTGCTGTTATCGACAACGGAGAGGTCAGTGTAGAGGCCACATTTCAATGTACAGTAGAACCCCTCATATCCGGCCTACACGGGACCGAGCCCAGGCCAGATAACGATTTGACCGGATAATCCAACCTATTATGTAAACGATAATTAACACCTAGGTAATAATACAGCTATTGAATTTAGTCCAAAGTAGAGCTTTAAGTCGCCTTTTGGATGATTTTAAAAATACACATGTTAGTAAAACCATCACCACACATCATTTGAAAGACTAATTCATCTCGTTTCACCCATGGTTTTGAATTAATTAAATCATTTCCCTATTCTGCAGTATTTGTTACAGTCATAGCTTTCATCTGAGTGCCTGCCATAGGTCTACAATGAAACTTGACCAAACAAAATAATTGATAACCGGATACATATTAAACAACACTTTAGAGGTTACTAGCTCAACTAAGTACTGTACACGTAGCAAACATAGCAGTACAAATTATTGGCTCAAGTTCGCCGAATTAGAGTAGATCCTACTTGCCAAAACATTCGGCGAGCACTTCGCCGCATGCATGTGGTGAGAGTGATGTGGATGAGTATTGCTGAACGTACCAGTTCACGTTTGCATTAGCCAAGATTTTTTTTTTTTTTTGTAGTATACTGGAGCCATAAATAAATATAGAGATAATAAAACGTAAACAGAGTGATATCCAAGACATAATCAGAAGGAATATGCGTCAGTAAGCGTGAGAAATATCTTTTGATGTAGGCTTCTGAGGAGCGGCCGGATAAACTGAGGACCGGTAAAACCGAGGCCGGATATGAGGGGTTCTACTGTAATGCGTAATTTTGTAATGTTTTGATGCAATGCAACATTTTTGGTAAAATACCTTTTCTAATGTTTTGGACGCCTGTTTTGTAATGAGTTGGCCAATTCTTAACAAGTTCGCTATAAAGTACGGGTATACCCATGGTTACGGTTGTTCCCGCGACACGCACTATGGGTCTGCCTATACACACAACACTCAAAGTTTACCGTTTCAATGTGCACCAGTGTGGCGTGCAGGAACAACGATTGTTGCCAGTATGTAGCTACAAATGGGGGCTTTATTTTGTCCTCTGGCAATGTTGTAAAACCAACTAGTTGCCCCGTTTTTCTAGGATTTTTCACCTCATGTTTTGGCAATACAAGCGGGCTGGTGCAATCCAGGCAGTGCTGCTATCTGTGGGTGTTCCAGTAAACTACGTCCACCCTTGTGGTTATGCAGTACCATCACCGCTAGTGTTTTGCGTTTAGTCGGACGGAAATAAATCAGGTTTGCTGATCCACTGCCTTGCACCGCCCGCACTTCGCGAACGCCCGCCATCGGGTGGCACGCAGCGAACTTGTTAAATGGTGTTTGTTGTTTACCTAATAGGTCATTTTAAAAGGCCCAGTAAAAAGTTCTACAAATTGTTTCGGAACTTTTTGTTTCTCCTGAATTAAAAATAGAAAAAAAACACATAAAAAAGAAATTCTTTTGATTTTGAAATTTGGTGTATTTTTGGAAACATCGGACTTTCCAATGCAGGACATCATCTGTAATGTTTAGACGTCCTGTTAAAGGAAGAATCGTTTCTTTAATAGCAGGTAAAGTAAACTTATCTTTAAACTGTGATGTGTTCAGTTTTTTGTGCAAATTTTGAATTGTTACAGGTTTATGCATGGGGATACAATGGCAGTGGTCAACTCGGGATAGGAAACAGTGTCAACCAACAGAGCCCAACCAAAGTCACTGGATTGGCAAATGTTGTGATTGTTAAGGTGAGCAATTTTAGCAACATGAGGCACCTACTGACCACTCAAAAATTATTTGTGAGGTTTATAAACCAGTTATTATTTAATGCTTGTGGACCCTTGCTGCTCAGCAACTGTGAGGTACACAGAATTAGAACTAGAAATAGAAACCGTAGATCAGCAATAGCCCAAAATCTCAGATTGTTAGAAAACAAGCCCTAGCTTTCTTAGTCCAAACTTTTTCAACAAGATCCCCGATCGCATATCCTCAATAGTAAGACCCTCAAAACTTAAGTCCAAATTTAAAAAGTATTTGATTAATAAGTGTTTTTACACTAAAGATGAATTTCTAGTGTGAAATTGTAACCTAGCCTAACCACTTTGTCAGTCCTAAACGCTCTTTTCACTTTACTACATAACCTACCTACATAGCCTAAACCTAACCCTGTCTTGAGAGACTCAACAAAATACTACTGTGTTTTGGCGGGTCCCATGCTGCAGTTGTGTGGTCTACAGGACAACTCATCGCATGTATGTATATAGGAAAACTAATAATTTTAGATAAAAAACTAATGTATCAGTTGTTCAGCCCCTTTCTTTAAATTAGTGTCCTCAAGGGAAGTTTTTTTGAAAATCATATTTTTCTTGGGACTACAGGACAACTCATCCATCGCATGTATGTATGTAGGTAAATTAATAATTTTAGATAAAAAACTAATGTATCAGTTGTTCAGCCCCTTTCTTTAAATTAGTGTCCTCAAGGGAAGTTTTTTTGAAAATCATATTTTTCCTGGGATTTTCTCACGGCGATTTTTTATTCAAGTATGGGGTTGATGGGTGTCAAACTTATGGTCTTCTTAAAGTTACGAGTAATATATAGGGCTTAATATAGATTACCGTAGGATTAACCTTGCCAGTTTATTGCAAAACAAATTTTTGTATATCTTTACAATCCATCTTCAGCTGCCAAAACTTATTTAAATTATTACTCATTAGTGGTTGCCACAGTGCTTAACGTAGCATGAAACGCTTAACGTTGGAAACAGGGAAAAGACAACAATGTCACCTACTATTTTTACTATTTTCTTATTGCAGTTAGTATAATGTGCAGGTGGTTTGTGGCTACGCTCACACGTTGGCGTTGTCCGACGAAGGCACTCTGTACGCCTGGGGGGCAAACACTCACGGACAACTCGCTAGCGGAAACAAATCAAACTCGTGCAGCCCCACTCCGATAGCAGCTGATATTGGCAGGCAAGTCATGCTTGAACCCAAGAATTTTAATTGATTTCCCTACTTCTTCTGTATGGGTCCTTTCATATGGAATGGTGGATGTCAGCACCTGGAGCTTGGAAAACAGAAATAGGTGCTAGTAAAAGTATATGTTGTTTCATACATGCACAATCACAGACAAAGGTCCTGCCACCTTCTAGGTGCAAGCTGTAGGTTCCAACTAGCTTAATACAATATTTTTGAAACATTGTCCAAAGCATTGATGGATTTCTGCTGATAATGAGTATGGTATCATTTTAGGCTTAAAATAATTTATTAAGTATGACTCCGTGTTAAGTATTAAGTATTAATACTTTAATAATAAGTATGACTTTCCGGTCACAGCATTAGGCGGGTGGCAAAATATGGAAACTCCAGCAGTGTAAAATGACTTGATGTCGAGAGGCAGCTAAGCTCTCCTACGAATGTATGTAGTTGAACATATTTCCTACAGGTAGTAGCACATTTATTTAATTGGATATGAATAAACCAAATTAAGTTTTGGGGAGTCAACTGTTTAACACATTCACTGCGGAAAAAAATGGTGAACCTTCCCCAGGTGGTGAATTTTTTTCCATAAAATCTTGCCTTTATATAAGGTGAGTTAAAAACTGTGTTGCAAAAATTCCTCTGATGTATTTATGACGTCAAATGGTGATGTCAAAGTTATGGGTCAGTACTGACCCACCCGCATTATGTTACGGACAAATTGAAAAAAATTATCATATTATACAAAAAACTATTGTATTACACTATAAACTTAACTTAATGCAAGTGTACATAAAGTTAAAAAAGTTTACACGGGTCACAGATGAAGAACTATACAGATTGGCAACCTAATGCACTTTTGCGTGCCCGTCAATCGAAGTATAATTTCGTCAATATCAAATCTTCAGGTCCCAAAGAACAAATATAGCCATTAATAATGTTGATACCAATGCAATATGTGCGGCAAAACGACCTAACAAACTTGACGCCGCGCGAAAAAACGGGCACGCAAAAGTGCATTAGGTTGCCAATCTGTATAGTTCTTCATCTGTGACACGGGTGAAAAAATTCCCCGGAAGTATGTATGACGTCATTAGGTATAGTCAAAACCTTGGGTCAGTAATGACCCATAAGGAATATCAGAATGGAAAAAATTTAAAAATCCACTAATCACTCAAAAAATGTTTATATTATTTTATTAAACTATTTATTAAAGATATACTTTAATATATAATTATGATTTAATATAACTAACACACACGTGTCATGACGATAATACCGAGGAATGGGTTAGTACTGACCCAGCCGCGTAAGCAAAAGTGCGACGCAGGAACTGAACTACCCGAAGTTGCACTGTTTCGTACACAGTGCGGCAACGTAGTACACGTCCGTCTCCGCCACACGCTTGGTGTACACGGAGCCATTGTCTAGGCCAGGAACCCGTGGGTCAGTACTGACCCACCCGCATCTCAGCAATGTCCGTCATGGGTCAGTACTGACCCACCCGCAGGGAATGTGTTAAGTAAATCCAGAGCACACAAGCACATAACTAAATGATGCCAAGTTTAGTGCTTTATATGACTGAGAAACGTTTGAAACTACGAAGTTTAAGTTCTAAAATAGTAAATGGAAAAATAAATACACATAAATTTTAATTATCAGCTGATAGTTAGGAAAAACAATGATCATAGCTGTTTGTAATGTCAGGTTGGTTAGTAAAATAACATTCGAACATAAGAGTATTTTAAACACCAGTGGCGCACTCACTCACCCGCATAATGCTGTGGCGAGGACCACAGATGACACTAAACACAAATCGCATATTCATCACACTAAACACATATCGCATATTCATCACACTAAAGACCTGGATATGTTTAGGATTGTGGAGATAGCAGCCACACATTATGGACACATTTCCGCTGCGATGACTCAGAACTGCACCGTGTACATGTGGGGACAGTGCAGAGGTATGTTAGTATTCTTGATAAAGGAAGTAACCATTGATAAATAATAAATATTGAAAATTATGTTCAGTAATATGTCTTTCATCGTTCTATGCATTTTAAAAACCTCTTTTACAAATAGAATGAAAGATCGAACATTGATTTCGAACAGAATGAAATTATGATGAACATAATTTTGTGGTGTCCCGTACAGAACAAGCCTATTGTTAATTTTTCCAAGAGAAGTAAAATGTTTGCAAAAATTTAAAAACATATAACATATTAATTGACAAATCGACACACAAGTTGAAGTATATTTTATCCTGTAAAACCAGATTAAATATTTTTTAAAGTCCATAAACTAGTTGTGGACATGGTCTAACTTTCCCGCATGGAACTTGGAACGGCTGTAAAATATACATCTTCTCATGTTCATTATAAAAGGCATTTTAGGGTTTTGTGCTCTTCCAGTGGTAAGATGCTTTATTTAAATCAGGCCTGTCTATTGTATCATTTGCCCATTGAATCTCTGCTCCCCCCGACAGCAAAATCCTGTTGAATTGTTGCTACCCCCTGACTGTAATACCTTATTGAATCATTGCTCACCTTGACGTTAATAGCCTATTGAATCATTGCTACTCCCCAACAGCAATAGCCGATCAAATCATTGTTACCCCCGATAGCAATAGCCCATCAAATCATTGTTCACCCCGATGACAGTAGCCTATTGAATCATTGCTACTCCCCAATGGCAATAGCCTCTCAAATCATTGTTACCCCCCCTGACAGCAATAGTCTATTGAATCATCGCTACCCCCAACAGCAATAGCCTGTCAAATAATTGTTACCTCCTTACAGCAATAGCCTATCGAATCATTGTTACCCCCAACAGAAAAAGCCTATTAAATCATTGTTATCCCGTCAGCAACAGCCTATCGAATCACTGTTACCCTCTGACAGCGATACCCTTTTAATCATTGTTACCCCCCATCGGCAGGTCAGACGGTGTGCGAGCCCACGTCCACTCCGTTCACCGCCCTCCACGAGGTGTTTGCGTGCTGCGCCAACCCCGCGGTGCTGTGGCGGCCGGTCACGGTGCGCTGCGAGCCCGGCACCTCCGTCACCGATAGCCTCAAGACAGCGTTCGATGACCAGAAGACCAGCGATCTCACCATCATGGTCGAGGACAAACCTATCTACGTGCACAAGGCCATACTGAAGATACGGTGCGAACACTTCAACAACATGTTCCAAGAACACTGGGACGCCAACAGTCAGAAGTGAGTGATGAATGTGGCAGGGTGCTGTTTTATGTTTTTATTTTTATTTTAAGGTTTTGTTCTTGAACAAATTATAAAATTATTATGACTGACAGAAAGCTAACCCGGTGAAACCGGGACCAACCAGTTAGTTTCCTATCTCTTTTTATGCATATTAGGTAATTTTTGTTTTTCTCTCTTATAAATTTATTTCAATATTGAAAAATATGCCATTAATTTTAGTAATTAGATATATGTACTAAAATTATAATGACTGATGGAAAAATAACCCAATCTACCAACAAACTAACGTTTTCCCTCTCCTTATACTTATTAGGTAACAAAACTAGATGATTAGATTTTCCTCTCTTAGAAATTTATTTCAATATTTTAAATTAATTATGCCATTTATCTTAGTAATTAGACATATGTACATTATTTGGGATTTGAATTGTCTTCTTGAAGCCAAGTATAAGTTTGTTTGCTTGTACCAGATATTACCGTGTGAAAGAAAGATTTTCATGTAATGCACTAATAGTGACCATCCAGTACACACTTTGGAACCATTACAGAAATCACAAATAAACCAAGCACAGCCAGAAGAAAGCTTACATAGGCATGTCAAAACTAGCCTCTAATGTTTCCCAAGTGGAACTTATTATTGTCACAATTTTCCTGCTGAGTTTATTGTTATGTTTTTGTATTTTACGTTTCAGAGTGATAGAAATGACTCAGTATTCCTACCCTGTATACAAGGCCTTCCTACAGTACCTGTATACGGACCAAGTAGACTTGCCACCTGAAACTGCACTGAGTAAGTCCTTGTTAATTTTCCATCTTTTTTTCTTAGTTCAAGATTTGCACCGTTTTATGATGAAAAAGTTTCTTCATTAAAACATGGCTTAGTTCCTACTCATACATGTGTCTCTCACAAAACTTAAAAAAATTCTTGTAGGGCATTAAAAATATGCGAGAATTATTGTGACTTTTCTATAAAGCCTGAGCGAGAACTGTACGAGGGTGGGAAACAAGAGAGGAGCGGGAGTGTGCTGAATCTAAATTAGGTTTGTTGTGGATCGCCAAGTGTGGGCACAGAAATTCTCCTGCGAGCTTGGCGCGCTGAATCCGGAAGGGGGATTGGAAATTCGTGACCTGGCCAGACGGCCAGACTGCCCCTGATCCAAGTCTTCAACATTTAAGTATGTACATTGAATATGTGAGATACAAATGTTACTGCGATCAAAAACAAATTAATGCTTACGTTTCAGCTTGCTTGCATAATTTAGAGAATTGTTCTTCATGATTTGACTGTTTTCCAGAGCTGCTGGACTTGGCCAACTCTTACTGTGAATTCCACCTGAAGACTCGTTGTGAACAGATCATCACCCAGGGAATCACTGTGGAGAATGCAGCCATGCTGTACTCCACAGCCATCTCGTACCAGGCCAAGGTTAGTCACCGAGGTTATTGTTTTACATTGATTTGAAGAGTTTTAAGTGTTGTGGAATAACACAATGGTCGATAAGTATACCGATGATTTTCAGATATTTTATAGGAACATTTAAACATCATGGCTTGAGAGTGCATGCTTTTGGTTTGTTGCATCATCTCGGTTTGTGTGAAAAAATGGATTTATGCTTGAAAAATTTATTATAGATTATTTATAAATTTAGCAGTGGTTTAAATTTATTATTTTAATTAATTGATTGGTACATTTTAAGAATTATTTGCAAAAATTGGCAATACCAATAAACATTATTAGATGATACTAATCCCAACAAATTAATTAACAAGGACATGTTCTTGCAAAAAATAATATGCATCAGCAACTAACACAGACCAGGCAACTTATAACTAGGCAAGAAAAACATCAATGTGCAACAGTTAGAAAGTTTGTATAAAAGGATTTAATGAACTCGTATTGGATAACTTTTTGTTTTAACGGAAATAGGTTCAATTTAATTAATTTTAACATTCAGGTTTTTTTGTGCATTATAAGCTCTGACCCTAATAAGATTATAATTTATCATCAATGAAATTTCTCGTAAACGGAACAGTTTATTCATTTATTTAATGCGATTGCCAGTCACTGTTTAGCTTACAGCTTGATATTTTTTCCAAGCGAGCCACCATTAGTTTGTAATTTGATTCACTTAACTAGGCCAAAACTGTACATTTAAAGTTTCTTAAAAGTTAAAAAACAAACACACTGACTTAAGACCCTTTAAAAATACACCTTTACATTTACTTCAACGGCCAAGGCACCTAAGAGATTACAAAACTGCATGTGCACATAGATCCACTTATCTAAAGAGATGTCATGGCTGTTGAAATGGAGTAGTATTCAATAGCATAATTCACCTTACCTACTGGTACTCTTTTTATTTACCTGTAGATTCTGAATGAGTTATCATCAGCTTTGTCAAATCAGACAAATCATATTACTCGATCTCTTATCCCATTCACCTTATAATAAGCAAAAAAGGCAGTGGCTAATATATTAGCCATTAGCTTTCATACATTCAATTTTAAGAAGTTTTAAAGTTTAAAATAAAATTTTTTATTCTTATTCATTTTTCCTCTTTTAGGAGCTTGAGGATTTTTGCTTCAAATTCACTCTAAACCATATGACAGCAGTGGTTTTATCCAATGGATTCTCCGAGTTAGATGATGCCATTGCCAAGGACTTCATACGCAAGGCTGCCAAGTGTCAAGCTTTTAAATCCTAAGTGAAATTTATCGTTGTGTTTCAGTTACTTTTATACTCTTCTTTTAAGTTGGCTCATAGGGTAAGTTTTAAAGAAATGCAATCTCAGTCTGTGATATTTTTACAAATTATTTTTACTTTTTATTGCATGTTTTTATTTTTAATACAGCCCATAGGGTGTGTGGTCTAACAGGCTAACCATGCTGAAAACTTCTCATAATATATTTAGAAGCTTCTTATATTTTATCTGTTTTGTTTGTACTCTTCTTTAGCTTCATAATCAATGAGATCTTACTTACATTCCCTACTTAAAAGTGTTATAAGACTGTAACTACCGTAGTTAATAAAAATTGCAAAGCAGTGAAAGATTTCTTTATTTCCTTTTATTTTTTAAATGGTTGAAACAGCTTTGTTTATTTTATGTGTTGTAGCAACTGAACAAGAGATGTTTAAAAGGATCAAAGCTATCTGTATTTTTGTTCATCTTTTGTAAGGCATTGACTTTAAAAGTTTAAAATCAGTAGGAGGGCTTCATGGTTAATTCTAAATTATAAATAAATTAGGGTAAATTACCATCTTCAGTGGATTTTGGTTGGGGAATAAATTCATAACTTATATTGTAACCCTCAGAATGGTCCCCTAAGAATAAAAATTCTATAAATTTTCAAATATTATTGTTGGTTTATAATTTTTTTTACTTAAAAACCTTATTTTTGACCTGAAGTTTACTATGTAACTGCTCATGAGAAGTGGCATTGAGGAGTCCTCATTTATCAGAGGTCATTAGCAAACTAAAACCCCTTTCAATTTTTCAATTAATATTACATTTTTCATATTTGGCTTTGTTTTTATTTGAAGACTAATGCTTTCACCACACCCCACCCCAACCAATCACTTCCCCTCCCCTCATCCCATAAATTGCCACCACCTGCTCGGATCAATGAATTCTCTCATAGTAAAAAACCCATCAAAACCCCCATTGCAACAGACCTACATGCTCAGCAAATTTTGAATGTGTGAAAACATATTTCGATCCCAAACAAGCTAGACATGACACTTGAGTGAAAATCTCCATAAGAATAACATGAGGAATGAGAATGCTGGTTTGCTGCAAGAGTTATAAGAAAATGGGGTGTTTGATGCAATATCCAACTATATCAGTTATATCAAGAAATGTTTATAAGTAAGGAAGATAGCTTTTTTATTCCATAATAAGAACATAGAGAATGAGTGCATAGGTTGCTGCCAAGGATCGTCGGTGAAGAAACAATACCACCTACCCGACAAATCACAAACTTTACAGGAGAGAAGAAAAACTGTTTTAGCAACACTGCCTATCTGCTTCAAAACTGCTTATCACATCAAAAATGTATACGAATAACAAAGCAGATGGGCGGTTTTTTCCTATCTCTTAGGCGGTATTAGAACAGTGCTATATTAATGCTATCCCTCGGATTTTTGGTGAACTATGACGTGCAGAACTGCTGCCATGCCATGGCGTGCACTGCTGCCGTTCTTGTCTGTACCGGCTCACTCCTTGCCTTTGCTTGATAACGTCCGCGCACAGATTAATAGTCTATGTGGGCGAGGCTAAGGTGAAAAAAGAGGCCAACCTCTTTTTATAAAAAAAGAAAGAAGAAGAAGGAATTATACTACGGTTGCTACGATACCAAAAACTCAATTTCCCAAAATTTGTCCGATAGGCGGTATTGTTTCTTCACCGACGATGTGTAAATTAGAGGACTTTTTGGCTAATAAACAATATATGAAGCCACATATTAATTTGTATTAAGATAAGTTTAGGAACAAGTAAGATTTATAATTTCATTTACTCCACACAAGGAAAGAAGGGAGAAACTAGGCTATTTATTTCTGTCTTTCTTGGAATAGCATTGGGGCAACATTAACGATAACATCTCAGTAACCAATGGGCACAGATCAATGGATTCAAAATAGTAAACTATTGGTTTTTTTTCGAGCTGAATTAAATTATACAAACCCAAATTAGATTATTTTAATTTTCGTATGCAAAGTAAGAAACATGGTGGTTTTACCCTCCTTCTTTTAATGGTTCAATCGGGTTGGTTTTCAAACTGTTACGAACAATAATTACTACTCAACTTCTTCTGTACCAAATAAAATTTAAATCATACCATTTTTTGAATGGTGAATGGTGGTCTTTTTAGGATATATATACGGTGCCCCAAAACAAGAGAATATCATTTGCTCATGTACCACAAGACCTGCAGTAAAAAAATGTTTAAGACTTAGGCCAAGAAGCTAAAAGTATTTTCTAAAATTTTGTTATTTTTTGCCTTGAAACTTTTCAATACCTTACTCTCCCTCTGCCAAAAAGCCCCCATTTATGCAGGGACAAACTCTCTCTTGCTCATCAGAAGTCATTTACCAATTTTAACCCCTAAAGTTAACAAATGAAAGAAATCCTATTTCATTTTATACTCTATGTGTTGTAAAGTAAAATCTAAAGGTCTGTAAATTAAATGTAACACATGTTATGAAACAACATGTGATAATTAATCAATATAGACGAAGGAAGTTTTTGTTTTGTTTAAGGAATGAGATTTTTAAAAGTTATATGTTTCTATCAGTTCCTAATTAAATGTTAATAAAATAATTAAAAGTATTAATTTGTGTGATTATGAAAACTTGGCGACGAGGATGGTGATAACCATACTGAGAGAAATTGTAAACCAGTGATGTAAAATATTGAGTAAATACAAGTTTATTTCTTGGTAAAAAAAAAAGAATTATGGCTGCCAAAACAATAATAGGTAAGTTGTCTGAGTTTGACCCGGAGGTTGAATCATTCAAAAACTTTTCTGAAAGACTTGAGAATTTCTTTATGGTCAATGCTATTAATGACACTGATAAAAAGGGCTATTTCATATCATTAATGGGTCCTAAAATGTACGGAACATTAAAGAATCTGTTAATTCCTGCTGTTCCTAAAGATAAAAGTTTTAATGAATTGTTGACTGTTCTGAAATCACATTATGCTCCCAGGAAAAATGTTATTTACGAAAGGTTTGTATTTAATAAAAGGAATCAGAAGGAGAATGAATCAATTTCTGATTATAGCGTTGAACTCAGGAAGTTGGCTACAACTTGTAAATTTGATTCATTTTTGGATCAAGCACTCAGAGACAGATTTTTGTGTGGGTTAAGATCTACTCATATTCAAAGTAAACTTTTATCAGAGGGGGAAAAATTGACGTTTGATAAAGCCATTGAGGGTGCCTTGTTAATAGAAAATGCTGATCATAATATAAGGTCTCTACATACTGAAAGTTTCCAGCATTCTGGTGATATTAGTTTAGTAAGGGGGAAGCCTAAGAAGTTCATGTCGAATACTAGATCCAAATCTTGTTTTCGTTGTGGTAAGGATCATGACGGTAGAAGCTGCCCTTACAAAGAATATAGTTGTAATTTATGTAAGCGCAAGGGACATTTGTTTGTGATGTGTTCTCAAAACAAAAATAGGCAAGGTCAAGTAAATCATAGACATGATTCCAGAGTGAATTTCTGTGGAGGAGAGGGTGATCAAGAAGAGGATCGCTCACCAGAGGATGATAAGTTTATTACGAAGGATTTGGAGTTGTTTACTATAGCTTATTCGAATGATAAAAGTAGGTCTAATAATTTTGTTGCAAATATGGTTATAAATGATATTCCATTACAGATGGTAATAGACACAGGTGCTGTTGTTAGTGTTTTACCGGACACAGTTTATTTTGAAAAATTTCAGAAATATGTTCCGCAGCTGGAAAAAAGTAAGTTATGTTTAAAAACATATACTGGTGAAAAGATAAACGTTTCGGGAGAGTTTCAGGCCAGTGTATACAACATCGATGGAAAAAGAAAATGTTTGCCTTTAGTAGTCGTTCAAAGCTCAACGGCTAATCAACCAGCACTCATGGGAAGAAACTGGATGGAAGCTATAAAGCTTGATTGGAATAAGGTTACGAAAGGAGGATACAATTCTACTCTCAATGAAGTAAACGGTAAGACGGTTCAGAATTCTAGTCTAAAAGTAGAAGAGTTGAAGAAACAATATTCTAGTATATTTGAAACATCTTTTGGGGAAATTAAAAACGTAGAAGTTGAATTAGTACTTAAGGAAAATGTGACTCCTGTGTTCTGCAAACCGCATAGTGTGCCATTTTCGTTACGTCCAGCAGTGGAAAGAGAATTGAATAATTTAGTAAATAATGGTGTTATCTACCCTGTGACACAAACTGAATGGAGCACACCTATTGTTGTAGTTCCAAAAAAGGACAATTCAGTAAGAATTTGTGGTAATTATAAAATCACACTGAATCAGGTAATCAGAACGGACCACTATCCATTGCCTAACCCGGATGAAATTTTTGCTCAAATTTCAGGTGCAAAATATTTTTGTAAGCTTGATTTGGCTTCAGCTTACAATCAGGTTAAGGTTAAGAAATCTTCACAGCCCTTGTTGACTATAACTAATACTTTCAAGGGATTATATCGATATACACGTTTACCTTTTGGGATTTCAAGTGCGGGTCCATTGTTTCAATCTGTGATGGACAAAATTCTGTCAGGAATACATAACACTTTTTGCTACCTTGATGACATTCTGTTAGTTGCTCGAACTCAAGAAGAAATGGTAAGCTTGGTTCATAGGGTGTTGACTAGGCTAAGTGAATATGGGGTTAAATTGAATGAAGCAAAAAGTGAGTTTTTCAAGACAAAAGTTTCATTTTTGGGACATCTTCTGGATGGAAGTGGAATTCATCCTAGTCCAGATTTGACTAAAGCTATTGTTACGGCTCCTAGGCCTAAAGACATCACACAGTTGCGTTCTTTCCTTGGGTTATTGAACTATTATGGTAAATTTTTACCAAATTTGTCGTCTTTACTCTATCCTCTTCATCGGTTGCTTAATAAAGGAGTAAAATGGGTATGGGATACTCAGTGTGAGGAATCTTTTAAGAAGAGTAAAAATCTGTTAGTGCAAAACAATGTGTTGATGCCTTTTGACCAAAATTTGGAACTTTTGGTGACTTGTGATAGTTCACAATATGGAGTTGGAGCCGTAATGGCTCATGTGTTGCCAGATGGTTCAGAAAGGCCTATCGCCTTTGCGTCCAGAACTTTGTCAAAATGTGAAATGAAGTATGCACAAGTAGAAAGAGAAGCTCTGGCAATAATTTTTGCAGTAAAAAATTTCATATATTTCTATATGGTCGTAGATTTAAGTTAGTGACTGACCACAAAGCTTTAACTTTTATATTAGGTCCCACTAAAGCAGTACCTACGTTATCAGCTGCTCGCATACAAAGATGGGCGCTGATTCTTGCGGCTTATCAATACGATCTTGTCTATCGAAAAGGGTCGGATATATCAAATGCTGATGCACTTTCCCGTTTGCCCTGTAATGAAGTAACAGCTGAAGATGCTGATGCAATTTCCCGTTTGCCCTGTGATGATGTAACAGCTGAAGCTGAAGAAATAAATTTCTTCTCTAGCACATACAGTTTACCTATTACCTACAAAGAGATAGGTTTAGCAACAAAATGTGATCCAGTTTTATCAAGGACCCTTGAATATACGCTATATGGGTGGCCTAGTCATGTAAGTGATGATTTAAAGCCATTTTCAGATAAAGTTCATCAGCTGTCTGTTGAACAAGACTGCCTCTTGTGGGGTACGAGGGTAGTCATCCCGCCGACACATCGAAAAGAAGTATTATTACTTCTACATTCAGAACATCCAGGTGAATCACGCATGAAATCGCTGGGCAGAAGTTACGTGTGGTGGCCTAACATGGACAAAGACATTGAAAAATTTGTTTCAGAATGTAATATCTGTCAATCGACTCGGAAGTCTATGCCAGTAGTGCCATTACAGCCTTGGGTGTGGCCTAGTCAAAATTGGCAACGGTTACATTTAGATTTTGCACACTTTGAAGGAAATGATTTTCTCATCCTAGTTGATAGCCGTTCAAAATGGGTGGAATTGTTTCACATGACCAATACGACTTCTCTGAAAACTATCGAGAAGTTAAGATCCTGTTTTGCTGCATATGGCCTTCCACAAACAATTGTAACTGATGGGGGACCGCAGTTCACTTCAAGTGAATTTGATGCATTTTTGACTGCCAACGGAGTACATCATGTTCTAACTCCACCATATCATCCGGCTTCGAATGGTCTGGCAGAGAGGATGGTTCAGACGGTGAAAGATATTTTCCTTAAACAGCTTCTTCATGACAAGAAAAACCAACATAGGCGGACACTTCAACACAAAATAGACAGTTTCCTGTTTGCTTATAGGAACACGCCACATACTTTCACTGGATGTACCCCTTCTGAAATGTTTTTAAAGATGAAGCCCCGGACTTTAATGAGTCTTTTGAAACCGAATTTGTCAAGGGAGATGGAAATGAAACAACAAGATATCAAAAGGAAGGTTGACGTTCACAGAGGTTCCCCCAGAGTTTTTCAAACTGGAGATAAGATTTTTGTTCGTTCTGTCAGACAAGAAAAGGTAAATTGGTTGCCTGGAACTGTAGTTAAGGTAGTAAGTCCAGTGACTTATTTGATTAAAGAAGGAAACCGGACTAGGTTCGTTCATGCTGATCATTTAAAACAAAATAAATCATGTATTGAAGATGATGGTGAAGTACAAATATCTAGACCAAATATGATGGAGCAAGAACCATTGTTAGGGCCAGAATTAACCATGACATCTCCATCAAGAACCAAACAACAATCACCAGGCATAGGTATACCCACACCTGAACGGATTTCAAATAATTTGCCAAATCAAGAAATTGGTATTCATGAAGGACAACTGCAAAGAAATGGAGGACAAGAAAATCAAGAAACAATTCTCAGACGTTCTCAAAGGACAAGAAGGGCGCCTGAAAAATTGTGTTTGTAAACAAGAATTCTCCACTTTTCATGAAGGCATTTGTTTCTAAAAAAAAAAAATTTTTATTTTTGGAAGAGAGAGAGTAAATAAGAGAAAGAGTTAAAATGTTAAATTTGTAAAAAAAGTGTTTAAGAAGAATTTGTTTTATATAAGTCGAAGGGAGATGTTGTAAAGTAAAATCTAAAGGTCTGTAAATTAAATGTAACACATGTTATGAAACAACATGTGATAATTAATCAATATAGATGAAGGAAGTTTTTGTTTTGTTTAAGGAATGAGATTTTTAAAAGTTATATGTTTCTATCAGTTCCTAATTAAATGTTAATAAAATAATTAAAAGTATTAATTTGTGTGATTATGAAACTATGTTTGGACCGTTTTTATTCTTTAAACATTTTTAGCATACCCCCACTCCCTCTACCCTCTCCCCCACAAAACTACCTCCACCATGGCCCCGCCATCACGACAAAGAAATAACTTAGCGAGGATGTTTTGTTCATAACTTTTTAATAACCTTGCTGAAACAGTGCCCAAACCCTGCCTCGAGGTGAAACCTCCCATAGAGACCTGAGGTGGATTCATCAGTGAGCCAAAAGCAAGTAATTTTGATGCAATTGAATATGGGGAATCTGCTTGGGGCACTGGGTTAAGTCTAGACCCCAGGAATTTGTTCTTGGCTAAAACTTTCAATCTTTACGATGCAGGCATCTAAACAAATACATTACCCATTATCCTAGATACAATTTTGGGGAACACAAGCCCCTTCAGGAGACCAGAATCTCAGAGCTGAAGCAATGGCCCAATATGACAAAAAGTCTTTAGTTCGACCCCATCCACGAGTGACTCCTGTTCTACCATGAACAGTCACCGATTGCTAACCAACCTGGGTGCTATTGCTATTTCAGTGTGGTACCACACTGTCTTTAGATTGCCGCAGAGGCCTATTGAATAATTTCAATGGTCAGCTACAGGTTTTTTGTTTATTATTTAAAAATATGTTAGTCTCTTGAATCAAACATTGTGTAGACATTGAATAGTGAAAGTAGCAATATGACGAATTGGGGCATTGTTAAAGAAAATTCCCAACCTACTGTAGCAGACCCCACCTCATGAATGCCAACCCTGACTCACCGACAGGGGATAAGACACTATAACCTCTTTAAGTGGGTTCTTTTAAATAAGTTACAAAAAGAAAATTTATAAGTAAAACACAGAATGTTTCTTGGATTTTATTGGTATTCAATACAATTAAAATCAAAGCTAGTCCACATCTGAAAAGAAATGTTTTTACTTTTAGTCGTCTTCATCGTCATCATCGTCAAATTTAGTATGCTTTCGTTTCCTGGATGCAGAACTGGTTTCAGCATCAGTTTTATTAGGATCCCATAAACCACTTCGAACAAACCTCTTCGCCGCTCCTTTGTCTATTCTAGGCATTGATTTTCTGTCATGTATTTGTTTGGATCTGTCCATGTATTTCTTAACCCTGTCCAATTCTGTCTTAATGTGACTTGCAGGATCTTCTCCTTGTGTCCTCAAATATACCCAGTAAAGAGAAGTTAACGTATAAGACAAAAACAAATCATACTTCACTTTATCTTCAGAACTTAATGTAGGATAAATACCACTCTCACAACAAGATTTAATAACACTTCCTAGAGCAGAAATTCTCTTTTCATATTCTTGAACACTGTTTTTGAACTCAACATCTTCGCAAAGTTCATTCACTTTTGCTTGATCGGTCATTGTGCTCAAAGGAAATTATGAACTTGAAATTTATATCTTCAGTGGTCTAGTTGTTAGAACTGAAAAAATTACATTTTTCTATAGCTTGAATCGTGATCCATGATCCTTTTAATCTTTTTAGGTTATGTTGTGAGAGGGGTGACGCAAAGCGACAGGCGCTCATTTTTTTGTAAATGCTGGGTGGCTGGATTTGATTAATGAAGCCTATTTATCGCTGAAACATGTATCTATTTACACTTTACACTCTACATTTCGTGACCAATGCAGCTGAAAATAGCAAATTTAAGTAATTTTAGTTGAACCGTCGAAACTTTTCAAGACCTTCTTTAACGTTCAAAGGCCGGTTCACACCGGGTATCCGTCCATCCGCTGGGCGTACATGTTCACTAGCGACCAAAAAATATTATTCTTTAGTCGCTGATGTTCACGTGGATTGACGGTATATTTTTTACGCGGTGTATGTATAGCCTCACCTTCATCTATTACATATTGAACACAATGAAGCAGATGAAAACGTCCACGCGGATGCGAGGGAAAAATCGCTCGGAAAGCAATTCCGAAACATCCATCCAGTGGACAGATTTTGCATCCAGAGGATGGATGGACGTCGGTGTGTAAGCAGGCTCGCGATCTTTTTCGAACATCAATCCAATCAGTGTTTCCACACAAATAAGATCCCACACAAAGACAAGAAAAATCCCATTTTATTCCACCTTCCCAAATGACTTATCCCATAAAATATCCCTCACTTTCCCGTTAAAAACATAAGTCTAAATTGTATTAAGTGATACACACTAACCCTATGCTTGAATATAAGGTCTCTGTGAGAAAATCCCAGGAAAAATAGTTTTTTTGATAAAATTAATTGTCTTAGGGCAAACATTTTTAAGAACAGGGTTGAATAGCTGATTCTTTAAATTCTGAAAATTGTACCTGAATGGTAGTACGCTTGGTTTAATTACATATGCAAAAGAATAAAAGATCTAAACGTACGAAGCATAAATAAGAATTATTTTTTCCCAGTCACATTAAGAAAAACCCCATTTTATCCCTCGAGTATTCGAAGTATCCCATAAATGGGATAAAAATCCCTAAAGTGGAAACACTGCATCCAATCCATGGGCGGACGAATGCCCGGTGTGAGACCGCCTTAACTTCTTTCTTTATTTCAATAAATATCTCATATACCATCTGCGGTAGGAGCGAGACAAAGCCTAGTTTACACTAGCATCTAAAAGTGTCGTCACTTGGACACTCTAATTAACATTGTTGTCATGCCGATACAGGTTTACCAAAAACAGCTGTGTTAACACTTCAATTGAAACAACACCTTATTTATCATTGGAGGGATGCAGTCTTGAGTGGCGACACAAATATTTGTTTTTACAAATATTTGTGTCGCCACTCAGGGTCGCACCTAACCAGTGTAATCAATGAAGCGTCAACAATTGAAGTGTTAACACAGCTGTTTTTGGTAAACCTGTGTCGGCATAACAACAATGTTAATTAAAGTGTCAAAGTGACGACACTTTTAGATGCTAGTGTAAACTAGGCTTAAAACAAGCTTAGTTTACTATAGTATGTATCAGTGGCGCCACTTGGAAATGCAAATTACAGTACGTTTCAGTTTTTATACCACTACCTCAGTTTCGTTCAATGGATGCGTAGTCTAAACCACTTAAATTGATGTTTTTGTGCAAAAATTAACAGACACCATAATTTTACTCCAGCTAAAAATCTGTATTATAACTGGCGGTGAGGTTTACAAGTATGTAATTGTAGCTTTATGAAGTGGCGCATCATTGAAGATGACAGACTCAGCAATTTGTGGCGTTTTTTTTTTTAATCAATATCAGTGGCGTCACTTAGGATGACACTAGAATGCACCTCTCCAATTAACCTATTAAACCATTATAAGGCTATAGAGGTCCCCCAATAATATCGTAAGGTTTACAAATCAAGTGACGCGCCACTTCATTGGTTAACAATCATGTATTTTGCGAGTTAAAGTGACGCCACTGTGTAAACCTAGCTGACACTTTTTCCATGGTGACAACATAATATAAATAAATATGATCTGTCGTCATAATGATACTCTATGAACAATAGTTGTTGATCTTTCAATAAAACTCCATGTAGTTAGGTAAACAAAACAAAAAAGTTAATCCATCAAAAGAAATCGTAATCTTACCCGATCTAGGTTAGATTAGAGAAACTGATTGCATTAATTAGCTTATTTATCTCAATTGATCACCAACCTCTACTTAAAATTCAACAATTTCGAAGACTATTTAAACAAACTATGGCCCAACCTGACCAACAGTTTCTTTGGAGCGTTTTCCAAAAGTAAGTAACTTCATCACAGGTATGACAAATTAGTCCTATGACTGCATGTAAACTTGTAGCTTATGAGATTAAAGCTTAAAAAATGACTGACAACCCTTCACTTGGGGATGACTTTATTTAGCAGTCCAGGCCTAGTTAGTGTGCAGAATTACCCATAGAGAGCTTGTGCTTAACATGGGTCAAAATCTGAAAAGGGTACAATCACTGTCCCTTCTTAAAAAAATAATGTAGCCTACTGTAATTATTGCTAATAATGTTTTATTTTGGAAGTTTAGGTCTTAATCTTATTGTCTATACTGTTTAAATCATGAATTAAGATGAGGTTAGGGCAAAATACTGAGAAAAAACTGGCCCAAGTAATGACGATCACGTGTCCCCAAACCCAGTTTTACCGCTAAAGATACGTTTTAAACATGTTCACCAATCAAATAAGTGAATATAAAACCCACGTTTATATTGTCGGATACAGGGAGATAATCAAATAGCGCTTATTACGGATTAAACTACATTATTACGACGCCGAGCTCGGTTCAAAGTCGTGTCCCCACCTTAAGCAGTAGCGTCGGTAGAGTAGTCTGTTTCTCATCGTACAGCGATACTAGCGCTAGTAGCAGCCGACAACGAGTTCAATTCAGGAGTATTATGGCGGCGAGCAACGACGGATGTCGGAGTTCGTCATGTGAAATGAATTTGGACGTGGAGGAAAATATTTTTGTTCATTAAAATTGTCATGTCTCATTTTTTGATGTAGCATCGGTACATGATTTATTCTTAATCAAAAGTAAATCGCTATCCATCGTAATAGTTTAATTCGTGCGTAATACGGCCCGGTTTCAAATGCCGATTCGTCACTAGTGATAGCGTTCGCCATTTTGAGGTTAGCAGACACAACAAGCGAAATTGTAGCGTCGGTCTGGGAAGCGACGGTGGCGAATTTTGGTTAATTTAACGTGAGATCTGCTATATTTTGTGATTGGTTTTTCCATTTGACTGATATACCTTATATTCTTAATGGTGATGTATTTTTTTTTATTACGGCCGATTTTAATACTTATTAGAGTAAAATGAATTAGTAAACAATGTGTTAATTATGAAAATAATGACGCAGTGTTGCCACCAACAGGGGAAATCGAATTGTGCGGGCATTTTTAGTTCCAGAAGCAATTTTTTACAACTGTTATACATTCTTTTATTTAATCTGAAAATGAAATTAGCTGATAGAAATTCTTTATATTCTTTTCATAGCTTATTCTTTTTAGGAGTATTTGCCCTTGTTTCTGTTTTTACGGTATAAATTTTTAAAATAATGATAAAAGGTATTTTAATGTATATTTAAAATCAAATTTGGGTGAAAGTTTTTGATTGATTGTTTTTAAGTTTGTATTAAGCCTATAACTTATGCTTTAGATTAATTTATTAAGTCCATAGCTTTTTTGACGTTTGTCACCTAACCTTTGTTTAAAATGTTTGATACATAAAAAATGTAGCCTAACATGTCCAACATTGAAACAAAATTATTTTTTAAATGCTTCTAAACATTTTTTAATTAAGTTACTTAATTAATTAAAATACAGTATGTCTTAATAATATTTTTTGAAATTTAAATTGTGAGTAGCATTTTTTAATTATGACAAATAATTTTTTAATGAAAAGTTTTTTAATTCTGTTTGGTCATCTGTTTTTGCTGCAGTTTAAAAAGCAATTTAATACATTTTGAAAAATATAATTAATTTAATGTATTTGAACTTACTCTAAGAATAGCTAAATGAGTTTTCTTTCTTTTTTAATTTTATTTTTATGCTCTAAACTATGACTTATTCAGGCCTAAGCCTATTTTTTAAAATTTGTAATGAAGCCTTCATTTAATCGTTGAAACGTTTTGATACACAACCACATTAAACATACCGTGATCATTTAAATGTAATTTTGAAGAATTTCAAAATAATTTTTCATGACTAAGAATTTCAAAATAATTTTTCATGACTAAATAATAACAATGATTGATTTTGGAAATAGAACATCCTATTCATTACATAGAACATCATAAGTCATTAAAAATATTTTGTATCATGCACCTAATGATTCAGTTAAGGTTATTTTAACACTATTGTATTGTCTTGTAATTACTGAAAAAGGCCTATATTAGAAATCAAATTCTTCCTATTTCAGACAATGAAAGGAACAGATGAAGATTTTATATTTAAAAAAAATTAAACAACAAACATGTAATGGAAGTCATATCCATGTAACTGAGGTCACACGTTGTAGCAGAATGTTACATTTAAAATTTTTTATTTAAAAATATGTATGGTCAAAAAATATATAAATGGTATATTTTTTTCAATTAAGTACAGTTTCAAGTTGGTACAAAATAATTTTCATGACAATGGAATGGAGTAAACACATTGTGAGGTTAAAAAACCTGACCAAAACTTGTATTTGTAGGTGAATTACATCTTTTCTAAGCTATTATTAAGATATAGGTCAATCAAAAGTAAGAGGGCTGTAATATATTTTAAAACAGTATATGTGAGCAACAAAAAATATGAAATACAATGGGTTTTCCCTTTTATTTCATTATGTAATATTGATTTATCTGGGTGTGACCTCTATTACGAAAAATGGGAGTTTCCGATATATAACTGCCTCTCCCATTGACATACATGGGTAATGGTGCTTTCTTTATATTTTCTCATATTCTAAAGGGTTCACAGTATTAAAAAATGTAACTGTCATTTAGATACCAAGTAATAACTTTTTAGTTTTTTCCTACTTTGCAATTGTACCCTTTTCAGATTTTGACCCACATAGATAGGCCTAGATCTTCTGCCTGTACAGGTTGGGACTATGGTGTATCGTGTAATTCAGCTACTTTAAAGTCACGAACTGTGAATAGTTATCATACTAGTTATCATATTTAGCCTATTTATATAATTCACTTTCCTAAAATCCCCTCGGGCTATGTCCCGTGAGCGTCCTCAGTTTAAATGTTTACATTTTATAAGGTTGTAAACATTCAAACACAGAAATGTACACTTGGCACATTATATCTTGACCCTTGGCCTAGTCCATTGCTGGAGCTGTCAGATATTGTTTACTGACAATGATTTTGGACAACAAACAATATAAAAACAAATTTCTACAAACATCAACTGTATTTTGTTTACAAATGACAATTAAGTTATACACTGACAGCTGATGGAAAATGCTACTTACTTACTTACTTGATACTTGATACTTGAAGTCTTCATCGTTGACTGGTTATTCCAGATAGATTGCGTCAATTTCTTTCTTTGGTTCTTCTTTGTTAGGCTGTATGACTCCTATGACCAGTAATGAGGATCAGCTTCCAATTCACTGATGGAGTATATAGGCCTACTAATTAATCTTGAGTGGACTGTAGTCTTGAACTTGGTGATGTCCAGCTGCTTTATGTCTTTAGGCAGGTTGTTGAAGAATTTCATTGCGACCATTGGAAAACTGCAATGATTTCTTGAGAGCCTGCTGTGAGGTAAATTGATGTCACCTGCCCTTCTAGTATTGTAGGAGTGCACGTCTTGCCGTTTGCCAAATGACGTTATGTTTTCTTTGACAAATACTAGGGAGTTAAAGATGTACTGGGCATAGACAGTCAAGACTCCTAGGCGTTGGAAAATAGGTCTACAGTGATCCAGTTGGCCAGATGAGGTGATACTTCTCAATGCCTTCTTCTGCAGAAGCAACACTCTTGAGCAAATAGCTGAGTGACCCCACAGGAGTATACCATAAGACAGGTGGCTGTGAAATAAAGCGTGGTAAACGGTGACCAAATAACGTTCAGAAACTAAATATTTTAGCTTTTTCAATAAGAAAATAACCCTGGAGAGCTTTGAACACAGTTGGGAAACATGATGATTCCAGTTTAGTTTGGGATCCAACCAGAAGCCAAGGAGCTTAACAACATCACCATGATCATCAGTAACATCTCTTTTAAGAGTGCATAGGAGTTTTTGTGTTTTGTCTGCATTCATGTTTAGTTTGTTAGCAGTAAACCAAGTTTTAGCCTCCGACATCAAATTTTCGGCCTCTTCGAGAACTCTTTCAGGAATACTCCCCCTTGTCAGCAGAGTAGTGTCATCGGCGAATAATAACGTCCGACCATCCAGCTTCAGGTCATTTATAAGGAGAAGGAAGAGCAGGGGCCCTAGAATGGAGCCTTGTGGGACTCCATGTGGGACATTCTTACTGCTAGAGACAGCACCACAGATGGAAACAACCTGTCTTCTGTTATCCAGATAGCTACTAAGGGTCCGATGGGCGATGCCCTCAATACCATACTTTCTTAGCTTGTCTAGGAGGATATCGTGTGGCACACAATCAAATGCCTTACTCAGGTCGCATAACGTTAAGGCAAGGGAGTCTCCTTCTTCAAAGGCATCGCTGACTTCAGAGGCTAGCGATATTAGGGCACTAGTTGTAGAGCGGCCCCTCCTAAAACCGTGTTGATTGTCGCTAAGCAGGTGATGGGATTCCAGAAAGTTGGTTAACATGGCTAACATGTCAGGCTAGTACAACTTTGTGTATCAGCTGTGGTCCCTTGATGACTTTCACTCCACTCATAGCTTCAGGTTTAAAGGGTTCTCAAGTGTCAAGATATAATGCGCCAAGTGTAAACAGCTGTGGGTACTAATTTGATAGTTCTAAGAGCAGTGGCAAGATCAGCTGTTTCAAGCTACCTATCTATCATGATGAGCAAAGCCACGGGCAACTGCTAGTGGTACAAGTTCCGCAGAAGGAGCACACCCACTCTATCTAGGATTTGGGGACCCTGTGGGAACCGGGGTTGTCGGGTGGGGGAACAAACTATTGAAAGCCCGTAACCGAATAAAATTGATATAGGCTATCGATAGTTCAATCAAATGGATATAACTTAATCGAGATATCAAATTTTACAGTAATCGGTGGTACCCATTCTGGTGATGCCCGCAGTGACGCCTTTGGCGTCACGGCGCCGCGGCTGCAGCAGCACCAAGCTCTTAGAGATAGGAAATTTGTAGTCAGGCAAAAGTTCCAATGGGGGAAAATTGCAGCCAGGCAAAAGCACGTTGTCGGCTATTGTAAAACGGTGCAAACCACTAAGAAACGATAGTGAATAATACAGCCTATCTTATTGCAGGTCGGGATAAACGTGTTTAATCGCCTGTGACACCCGTCACATAATGATAAGGGAAAATTGTTAGGACATCGCCGTAAGTAAGATGAACAAAGAAGGCGTTCATTCAGCCGTTTTGCTTCGTTGCAGTGAGTAACACAAACAACATAGGCACTAAATGTTTTATAGCTTGACAGTCAAACGTCAAGCCAATCACAGGAAAGGAATACCAACGGCCGCTTATGATTGGCTGATCCACTTTTGTGTAGGCCTATCGATATATCGTTCGTTTACACATGTTGGCATTCGATCGTTCCGCAACCAACATCCCCAGTTCCCACCGACTCGAAAAGCTACTCGACTGCTAACTCGCCCAGTTTAACTCTACCATCTTAACTTGACCCATGTTAATCTCCTCTAAGGCCTTTTCGGCCTACAATCTTGGTTTTAAATAAAAATTTTATAAATTACATATAAGTTTATTTCATATATGGCAGAAAAATAGTACCTATTAAAATGTTAATTATTAACCCTGCAGTGGTGACATGATTTTGCGGCTTCAACTGGTGACATAGGTCTATGAGACCAACTTTAACATATTTCTTTTTTTCAATTACTAAATATTGGAACTTGTTTTTGATAAAAATTGTGTAATAACTTTATAGTATTGGGAAGATTTATACAGGGTTATTATAAAGAAATCACGTTTTGAAGTGGAGAAAAAAAAGTTAATTGCATTACATGTTTTATTCAATACTTGACACAGAAAAAAAATCAGCAATATTAAACTAAATATAAAAACCTAATATTTATTCATTTTTTGTGATTATAAAGGATTAATCTTGTGATTAAATTATGAAAATCCAAAATTTATCCAATTGTTTTTTGAAAAACGTGTTTTGAAAATTGACAAAAAAGGGTTTATTAGTGAATATGCGAAGTCCCTACTATGGTGATGTCGGTCTGAGGAACCATATATTAATTTTGGTGACGTCGGTCTGTGGGATTATATATTATTAAATGCTCGTAAAATTAGTAAGATAATAATTTCATACAAATAAAAAATGTTTCCTTAAACTTAATCTCTAAAATATCAATGAAATTAGGTGTAATTTCTCTAAAAGATAAATAAAACCTATAAAACCTAGAACAAGAGTATGCGGACGTCGGTGCAACACACCGAAAATTACAACATTCACAACGTGTATGGTGGCGTCGGTGCACCAGACCACTTACACTTTCAGTGACGCCGGTGCAGTGGACCGTTGAACACTGCTGCGTACTACTACGTAACCTTAAAATTACGCCCCGGCACGTGGAGGCACACTGAAGGGTGCGTGTTACATAATTCAAGTGGCAGCGAACACAACCTATCGGTAAACTCGTGAACTACGACTGAAAATCGGATCGGTCTGAGAGACCTTGCGTCACCACTGCAGGGTTAAAGTCTAATTTAATAATTTCAACCTTTTCTTGATATATGTATACAGAGTAGACAAAGACCAGAGTGGACAAATAACAATCAATGAGCTTCAACAAGCGCTTTCCAATGGTTCCTGGGACCCATTCAACCCAGAAACATGTCGTCTGATGATAGGTAAGCTATTGGCTTGTACTCTAATATTTGATTTGAATCTATCAAGACCTTAATATTCTATCATAATTTTGGCTGGATTTATTAAACTTAAAAAATTTAGGCCCTAAAAAAAGATTAATGAGAATGTTTTTTTTTGTTTTCAACTTTTAACTGCTTTTACCTAATGTTTTTGTGCAGTGGTTCAGATTCAGAACAGGAATTTCCACTGAATATTTTTTTGTACAAGCGTCATCAGAAAGTAAAAATTTTTTTTTCTCTAAGTCTAATGCTGATGCCTCCCTCCCCAACTGAGAGTGCAGCTGATACCTCCACTTCAGGCCTCAATGTAAGCAGAGACTTTTAGCTGCCCGATCAGGCATTTCAGTCCCACAAAGTTTCAATTGGTAGCGCCCATTGAAAATCCTGAGTGGAACAAGTCAACGAGACTCTCCTAAGATTGAAGCCAGGAGTGGAGCTAGCTGCCATACACTGAGTTACGGGGGTTAGTAACAGTGCTAATTACAGTTAAGAAACATTCTTTACTTTCTGGATGACACGTATGAATTAGGATGTCTGGGACAGTGGCATGTCCTGTAATCCAGCTACTTGGAGGTCACGAATTGTAAATAGGCCTAGTTATGAACGATGGCTTGTGATTGTGGTGTTCTCTAGTGGGATTAATGTCTGCTCTCTGCACTATTGAATACTACTTTTATAAGACCGTCCTCATAATTAGACCTGTTCATAAATTGTAAACCAGGCAAGATTGTGGTTCAGATGCCACGTTAACACGTTAGCTGCCACGCATATTTTTCTGCTGATTACCGTAGTGCCATGCTCATTTTTTGTTGAAATTCTGGTTGTGATTTTTTTTGTACTTTTTGAGGTTATGATGACTTTTAACTAAATAAATAGAAATACATGAAAAAAAATTGGTGACCGATCCGGTCGGCATTAAATTTTTTAAAGGAATATTCGATGATATTTTGACGTGCCAACCCGATCAGGCCGACCCAGCAAACTTAGAAACGATGAAAACAATGCTATATACCAGAAAATTGCTTTGTAAACGATTTTTGAGCACACAACAGATAAGATCAACTCAAGAACAATAATATATTAGGTGTATTCAACAATAATTAGTAATTTTTAATAATGAGAAATGTTGCTAGGAAATGATGCCGACCCGATCGGGTCGGCGAAATTGACGCGGATGCTTGAGACACTTCCAGTAGGTTTAGAAAACTGCCGCAATGCTATGTAGGAGGCTTGGGATGTACTACGTCATATTAGTTCCCCAGTGTTCCACTAGGTGCCTACCAGAGACATCTATCGGCGATTCGGTCAAATGTTGCACTACTCTGGTTGCCGACCCGATCGGTTCGGCAGGTTGCTCTGCCCGACCTACCTATGCCGACCCGATCGGGTCGGTGTGGCAGTTAACGTGTTAAAATGTTGGTCACTTAGTTGCCATAGGCTGTTGAGCTATTAACAGTCCTGTCTAAGGAACATGTCGGCCTTAGTAACAAGACTACAAGATCGCACCACAATCATCCCTCATCTGTCATCCATACTTGGCCAAAAATACCTACCTGGGTAGCTTGCCATTTCAAGCAACATATGTGTAATGTAATTTATTAAAATAAAAACATTTCCAAATTTGAGTTTAATAATACACCTCTAAACCAGGCATTATTTTTTTTTTAATTGCTGTTGTACATCTGTATCAATATCTTAAGGCCAGATAAAAACTTTTTCTTATTGGATTCAACTAACCTATTTAATTATTATAAACTGATTAATTTAGGGCTTTTAAGAAACACAGTGGGCCTAAACACAGTGTTACACATTGTTAAAGGTGTTCATTCAATTAATATGTTTTCAGCTCATCTACCTCATTATTTCAGGAATGTTCGACAAGGAAAAGAAAGGCACAATATCATTTCAAGATTTTGGTGCGCTGTGGAAGTATGTGACCGACTGGCAGGGCTGCTTCCGATCCTTTGACAAAGACAACTCGGGTAGCATAGACTCGCAAGAGTTGCTTACGGCTTTGCAAACGTTCGGCTACCGACTGTCTGTGGAGACTGTCAACACTATTGTGAAGAAGTTCAATCGGGCAGGAGGAGGGAAAATCTACTTTGATGACTTCATTCAGGCCTGTGTACTTCTCCATGTAAGAATGTGTTTTTGTAGTTTTTTTATCTAATTCAACTTAAGAGATCTATTTAATTCAATACTCTTATTTGCTTGCTTCCTTGTATTCTTGCTTGATTTCAAAATAATCTCAAAAAAGGTTCATTCAAAAGATTTTATTGTTAATGCAAAAAATTATATCTATATCTGGTTCAAAAATGTATTGTAGGCTATGGAGTTTATTTTTCTGGCAAAATCTAATTATGTAAAAAATTAATTAATTTTAAAGTTGAAAAAATTTAACTTTTTTTTGGGTCGTAATGCTGATTCATTTAAGTTAACAATGAAAACAATCATAACAGCTGTTTGAAAACTGTCGCCTTCTGATAGGAGGAATGCCATTTTGGAGAGCTGCCTTGTGGCTGTGCTCTGAGCTCAGTTGGACTCGCCTAGCACTAGCTAATGCATTGTAAGCGACTTTCGCTCTTTCCTGTTGCTCATGTTACGGTAATATTAAATTATTTGGGATAATCTATTTTTTGCATTAATATAGAAGCATTATACAGGGTGTCCAGGCTAGAGGTATCAAGAAATAACTATCTCGCATGATATTTAAATGTAACTTTCATTCTAAAATAACTATGCCAACATGTCATATATACAACCAAGATTGTGCGAACAATGTTTAACGGTCGTATTTCAAACACAATGCCTAAAAACTACAATTTAAGGAAAATGCAGTCTTTCCATTTGACCAAGCTCAATCATTTCTGGCCATAACAACAACTTAGCCACTAATGTGAATATCAGCCATCGCCATCATGTTAATCATGTTATGGATTTGAAGCCAACAATGGTGTTGTAAACAGCTGACTCCTCAGTTAACATCGTCATTAGGCTGATATTCACATTAGTGGCCAAGTTGTCAGAAATGATTGAGCCTGGTCAAATGGAAAGACTACATCTTCCTAAATTTAAGGAGGTTTAAGGCATTGTGTTTGAAATATGACCTTTAAATGTTGTTTACACAATCTTGGTTGTATTTATGACATGTTGGCATAGTTATTTTAAGGTAAAAATTACATTTTAATATCATACGAGATAGTTATTTTTCGATATCTCTAGCCCGGACACCCTGTATTATTTATGATTTTTCTTAAGGGGATCATGTGCTCTTGTGCTTCTTTGCACTGCATTAGCATTTTATTTTAAACACTAATTAAGTAATAAAGGCTGTAAGAGGCTGCTTTAGGAAGGAAAACATAAGTCACAGACTTTTATATTTAAATTTTTGCACCACAGGAATTTAGAGTATTCATTACATGACATTTGGATCACCTGTACTTAAGGGTTATTAAACTAAATATTTTACATTAAATATTTTTTTTAAATAATGCTTAAATTGTTAAATTTTGACTCTTGAAAGTCAGAACCGTAACAAATATAATAAGTTGTCTTTCCTTAACTTATAGGTTATGTTTTGTATTATTTTCGATAATCTGACACTGACAGATAATTTTCGGTAATCCCGTAACTGTTGAATTAACGATGGTCGACTGTATGTTAATTAATGTACTAGGCTATACGAAATTATTATATACGCTTAGTTCAGCACATGACTTACATATTTGAAATTATATAGCAGGCAGTCTAATTAAATTAAAAAATAGAGATTTTTTATCAAGGCTTAAAATATTTTTTCTGAAAAGTTTTTTTTCACTGTCATGAACTAATTATACAAGTTCGACATATTTTATGAGGAATTTTCAGTGTTGTCGTCCATATCCTGCCAAAGGACTTTCAGCTGGAATTTTCACAAAAGCGTTCCCTTAAGCCATAGGCATGCGGTGGCCCTTGTCACAACAAAGCAACAACCAAACCAATCAATCAATAACTGGTTAGATCTGAACTCTTGACTTAGACATGTTTCTCTTTTCAGATCAAGTCCAATCAAATTGTACGTTTTTCCACCAAAGCCTGAGTTCTGTCTCCGTTTTTACATGTCTTTATGTATTATAAGAACATGGTTTTTGAGCTTAGAATCCAATGTGTTAAGAAAGTTAACTGCAAAATATCTCTACGATTCAGATTCAACTTCAAGTGCTTGACTAAGAAAATGCTTGACAGAGAATTTGGAGGTTCAAACAAACTTGCTCATCAATTTTAATACGAGTTAGAAGTTCAACTTGGAAAAATCAAACTCTTTCTCGTTTTTATTTTTCATAGTTTGGTTAAGATTTCCTGTTAAAGCTGATTATTTGTGTTGTTACAGAACATCACAAGTGCGTTCCGGACGTTTGACACAGACCAGGATGGAGTAATTACGATCCAGTATGAACAGTTCATCAATTTAGTATTTGGAGCAGGCATATAGCCATTCCTTTTATGTATTTTTAAAACAAAGAATACTTTAGTATTCTGTTTTTAACATAGTCTCTCTTATTTGAAAAAGCATTGCTTTTACGTTGGATTGATTTTTCATTCGTTATCACATTTTAAATTTGCAAAGATCTAGTAAAATTGTTTAAAGGAAAATATCATTGCAGTGCTTATGTGCTTATTAGAGAGAGAGACTACATATATTTCACATCTGATCTTGAAACTCTTTGAACAAAGAACAAAATATTATAGTATATTTATTATATATTTTTATAAACTGACCAATAAATAACATTCCAAAATCTATGTTTCAGGTTTTTTTCAAATTCCTTTTATGAATCAAAATATACTTTGCTTTTATCATCATGAAATTTCTAAAATCCATTTAGATTTGAGGTTAGGATGGCTCTAGGCCAGGTTACATTTGGTAATTGAGGAAAGGACTGCCAGAGAACTTACCCATCTGGATGACTAGGAGTCCCAACTAGCACAAAGATACACAGAAAAAACACATTAACTTGAAAATGTGTTTTTTCTGTGTATCTTTGTGCTAGTTGGGACTCCTAGTCATCCAGATGGGTAAGTTCTCTGGCAGTCCTTTCCTCAATTACCAAATAAAATACATTTAGTTAACATATTCAATAAATCATAATTAAAACATACCAAATATAGAAATGTATGTTGATCTTTTTTCATTTGTTTACTGCATTATAAACTGTAAGAAAATAACTGAACAGTTAACTTTTTTCTTGAACAAAAAATGAGTACAGTAGAACCCCTCATCCGGCCTCGGTTTTACTGGTCCTCCGTTTATCCGGCCGCTCCTCAGAAGCCTACATCAAAAGATATTTCTCACGCTTACTGACGCATATTCCTTCTGATTATGTCTTGGATATCACTCTGTTTACGTTTTATTATCTCTATATTTATTTATGGCTCCAGTATACTACCAAAAAAACAGAATAATCTTGGCTAATGCAAACGTGAACTGGTACGTTCAGCAATACTCGTCCACATCACTCTCACCACATGCATGCGGCGAAGTGCTCGCCGAATGTTTTGGCAAGTAGGATCTACTCTAATTCGGCGAACTTGAGCCAATAATTTGTACTGCTATGATTGCTACGTGTACAGTACTTAGTTGAGCTAGTAACTTCTAAAGTGTTGTTTAATATGTATCCGGTTATCAATTATTTTGTTTGGTCAAGTTTCATTGTAGACCTATGGCAGGCATTCAGATGAAAGCTATGACTGTAACAAATACTGCAGAATAGGGAAATGATTTCATTAATTCAAAACCGTGGGTGAAACGAGATGAATTAGTCTTTCAAATGATGTGTGGTGATGATTTACTAACATGTGTATTTTTAAAATTATCCAAAAAGGCGACTTAAAGCTCTACTTTGGACTAAATTCAATAGCTGTATTATTACCTAGGTGTTAATTATCGTTTACATAATAGGTTGGATTATCCGGCCTGGGCTCGGTCCCGTGGAGACCGGATATGAGGGGTTCTACTGTATTGAAAAAATCTAGAACTAATTTAAAACTTCATATTTTAGGTTTGAACCATTGGGTGCTCAACAAAATGTTTTATCTTGTAAGGGACCCACACCAACATATTAGTTACTGAAATTTTATTGAATGTATTTTTGCCCAGTTTAAACTGGAAAAGTCGGGAAAAATTGAGTAAGTAAAATCTGGTAGACACCCGAAATATTTTAATCTATTCTTCAGTATGTACCGTGGGCAAAATTTCCATCAGTATGTCAAACATTGAAGATTGCAGTGTTTTGTAGTGTCCTGGGTGATATAACTTGGGAACCATTGAGTATCAGTTATGGGTTTTAATTTCCAAACGTAAACGTAAATGACTGACATTTTATGTATCAGTGCATTGCGTATGTAACTCCTGAGGACCTTTCACCATTACCAGTAGTTAGCGGTTAACTTAGTTATCAGTAGTTATACTATTATATCAAGTGACTACCGTGGTGGTATACAGTAGAGGTTTTCTTATAGATTAAATTATTAAGTCAAAAGCAGAAAAGGTTTTAAGTAAACAACAACAAAATCTACAAAAAACTTTAATTTTAAAATCATTCATATGCAAATACCAACAAAATTTTTAATTTTGAAAAATTAAATATAAAGCTGAAAATTAATATATTTTGGAAATATTTTATATTCAATACATAGCAATGAATATAAAATGTTTCACTATCATACTTTATGTAACTCTATCTACAATCCTGAATATTATTAAAGGGTGATTTAAAGTAGGTTTTACATATTTTAAACTAAATTAATATACAATAGTTAACACATTTCTATGGCTGAAATTATTCTAAACTAATTTAAAAGAAATTCACACAAAAATAACACTGATAGAAATTAATTTAAATTAATTTTACACACAATTGTTATCAGTTCATTTTGGGTCCAAAACTAGGACCCTGATTCTGGAATAGAGAAATAATTTTATATACATTTAAAACAACGTCAAAAGTAAATATATTTCTTACATTATATATTACAATAATGAAATATATTTTGATCATAACTTATAACATATAAAATACTGTAAAATGACTGTAGACAAACAACGTCTAGACCTTAACAAACCTTAACAGTTCTGAAACAATCTTTCAAGGCAACACAAGATGTTTACTATTAATAAATAAATAAAATCAAAAACAAATCTGCAAATTTCCCGACTGGGTAATAAAGAGTGCAAACTAAAAAAGAGCATTAAGAAATTAAAGTGATCAAAACCAAAAATGTATATGTTCATCTAGAACTGGGTTATCATGATAATTATTACCAAACAAGCTATTAATGAAATAAACAAACTGTAAATAAAGTGATTCGTTAATTGAAAATTTAAAATTAGAGCTACTCGAATAGATTTAATTGCTCTTTTAATGTCAAGACCCTTAATTTGTCTAGAGCTATGAAATAATTATCTCAGAACCTGGAAGGTTGATGTCTAGTCAAATGCCATGTGATATCACTAAATACAATAATTTAATTTTAACCGATCGATACAAAGTAAATAAATTACTCTGATTAGTGTACATAGCGCATTTTATTTTAAATTATTGTAAATTCATACAAAACATGGTAACACAAGTTTTATATTTGATACAGTTATTTTACAATATGAAATGATTACACGACTTAAACTTCTGTACATAAGTTTTGCTAGGCAAAATTGTTTATACAATATAAAAATTTTAGTAAAGTAACATTTGGAAAATAAATTACAACGAAGAAACACTAATCCACTAGAATAGCTTCTAATGCAATGTGGTTCTTAATCAAAGCGTGTCTGGTACGTTAAACAGGCTGTGGTCTCAATGCACCCTGACGTAGTAAAAAATAGCACTCTATGCATCAAAAATATTAATTTATACACCTCTGAGTAATTGGAGAGTGAGAACTATTATAGGAAGGCTACTTGTACGTCATTCAAAAACTATTTTGAATCAAAGAAACTGTCTAAACTGAGTAAAAAAACTTGCAAGGATTGAAAAACGTTTTAATAACTTGAAAACAAATCTAAATCGATTTGAATCTAATCAAAGTATATGTGAAACGGAAGTGTGTGCTCTCTGTACAATCCTTATCCTCACTATATATTCACAAAATATAGAAAAATTCTTAAGTTAACTTAGAACATTTTGATTAATCACCTCACGAATCCTCGCTGAAGACACATTCATCAGCACCTCTTTATTCCTAAATTAAAGCAGACTTTTTTGTTGAGTTAGCACAGTACGGTAGGCAATAGTATAGTATAAGGTTCTCAAGTTCAATATTTTTACTATTTTAATATGACATTCTTAAGGCTTAATTTGTAATAAAAACAGTAACATTTTATGTCCCAAACGTTGTTTTCAAGAGGAAAACCAAGCAAAACTTTGAGTTTACAAAATATAGGTTATCTGTATTATGTACGGCCTCAAGTATGTTTGTGGGAATACGGGTAACTAGCTAACTTACAATTAAACTCTATTAAAGTTGAAATCTTAAACTCCAAAATTATTTGCCAGGATGTGCTAGTTTTTGTAACATACAATCAAATGTTTTGGCTTCAAAATTTAACTGCTTGGACTACCAATTATTTTCTCTACAATCAATAGTTATTTTTTTCTATTAAAATTAATAATTTGCGACATCGTAAATAGATGTTTATCTAACAAAATGAGCCTAAAGAACGTTAAATTAAAACAGTAAAAAGATGGAAGTTGAGAACATTATACACCTATCACCGGTCGGTCGGCTAAGGCACGTGGGGCTCAGTGCTGCTCGGGCCAGGGGGAGGGGGAGTCGCTCGCAACCGACGTGGAGGTGTGCCAGTCGCTCACGATGCCGCTCTCTGCGCTCGAGCACTGGCTGTGATGCAGACGGTGCTCGCCGCTGCTCGAACTGCTCGCTCCGCTACTGCTCGACACCGAGATGATGGAGTGCGGACGCTTGCGGACTTCGGTCGACGGCATCACTGCGATGGAATTGCGGAACCGTGGTGCCGCTGGAATACAGACAGAGAGGTTAGTGAGAGGTAGTTACAAGATATTTTCCCAACCTACAAGGTTTGAGGCTTTTTACCCCTTGTAATGGGTGAGTAAAATAATAATTTTTCTCCCAGCGGAAGTGATTACCCCCAGAACCCATAAATACTCCATAACCCATAAGAAACACCCATAAACCCATAAGAATATTAGGTAGAAATTAGTAGACTCACTTTTGCTGAGCTGGGCGATGCTGATGGAGCGGTCGCTGATCTGGTCGGCGCTCGGCCGGATGTCGAGGCACGGCTTGTTGCCGATCCCCATCGATGACATTTCTTGAAGCCGCATTTCTTAAACAAAAAATATACATTACTGCTTTGACCTAAAAACACTGAAAATACACTTGAAAAATCTGTTTAACTAAGGTTTACTTATTGTAGCTGGGACAAGCTAAAAACAAGCTTAAAAAGTTTTAGCTATATTGGAAAATCGACGGTAACATTTGAAAAGGCAGGAAATTCTAATACCTCTACTGCAAAGTGATAGACTCCAGTACCGACAACTCAATGACACTGAAATGCCTCTACCATCATCCGCCCTTCACTAATCATCCCCCCTTCACTAACCATCAATAACGGTCTGACACCTTAAAACCTAACATATAACAAATTGGTTGCTGGTTTTTTGTGAATAAAAAGAGCATTGTAAATAAAAAATTTGTTCAACCTAAAAAATAATTTCATTTTAGTTGTGTTCCAGATTACAGGGAAGTACTAAAAGTGGTTTACAAACCTGCTTTCATGTGATCCAAATTGTTGCTAATGGCAACCAGTTTTGACTCCTTAGTATCTTCAAAGCCATCGAAGGATGTAGTTCTCTTAATTTGAAGATCATCTTTGATTAAAAAATGCAGGTCTAGGGTCTAGACTTCTTTCTCACTCGTGTCAGGCCGCGTGTCCGTTCCTCAATTATAATTTGTTTATTTTTTGGTTCGATGTTTCTTGTTCATGATGTTCGTGTCCATCAGGACATGTGCATGTGTGTTTTGAATCAAGGACGATCTTCAAATGAAGATAACGATATCCTCGGGCAGCTTTGAAGATAATTCCATTTGGGAGATGGAACTCCTGAGAGTTTCGCTAAATTTGAGAGTTGTCACTAGCTCAATTTGGATAACATGAGAGCAGGCCTGTAAACCACTTTTAGTTAAAAATTATAAATATTATATATATTATTAGACAAAACCAAAAATTCTCATGTGTTTCAGATCCATCCTATGGTCACACAAAAAAAGATGTTAAGAAGTTCGTGGAATAAATGTAAAAATTACTTAATTTTCTGAACTATGTTGGACCATAAATTTTTGCCTAATACGAGCTTTCTTCAGCTAAACTGTAAAATAACTAAATGCACTTAAATCTAATACTGTTTTGTACAACTTATAGACAAAACAGACACATACCTCTGTTTCTGACGGCCTGTTTCCAAAGGAGATTCGACAACTCTTCTGTCCACGCCTGCTTGATGTCTTCTGACATTGACTGGAGCGTAAATGTATCATTCGGTTTCCTTTTTCTAAACCAGATCTCAAATTTGGTCGGGCTTTCTCCTACTCTTGCTGTCATGCCAATATCACTCGTTTTTATACTGTTTTTGTAAATGTATATATCAAGATTCTGCAACAACAACACAAAAACATTGTGAATGTTCACATGTTATAATTCTTGTGAGGTTCACAAAGTTATTTAGAAATGTATGACAGAAAATTTAACTATTTTTAGAGCATGGGCATGAACAACTTGATGGTAAAAAAGTGCCCGTCTTCCTTATGTAGGAACATATTAAGTAGAATCAATCAGGGTTCCCACTCCACCGTGAAACCTTAAAAACCGTGAATAAGCCGTGAATTTGGCAAACCATGAAAAAACCTGGAAAGAGCCGTGAATTTCGTCATCAGACCTTTAAAATCAGCCAATTTTAAAATAGCCAATATTTTTATTAAATTATAGAGAAATATTTGTATCAATTTATTAGAGACATTAAAAATGATTCACAGTCCCAAGACGAAGACACCAATTGTGTACTTTAAGACGTAGATTGTACGTACAGGGCTAGACGGTAGGGCCTGCTAAACTGAGATTGAGATTCCACTGTGGCTGCAGAAGGAGGGGTGGAGACTGGGGAGATAATGGCGGAAGGCGATCAGTTGCCTTGGAGGGGGGAGGGAAGGATGGAAAGGTGAAGAGAGAGAAGACTAGATAGCTGAACACGCACGCTCATTGGTTTACGTTTGCGCGGCAAATAAATACGTGAATTTCTTTCTTCCTTAATTAATTTGTTTTCTTATTCTTTACATTCCTTCTATTGTTCGATTCATCGGTTTTCAACTACCGATTAATGCATCGATGTCTCCGCTGCTTGTTTCTAATCATTTTCTGTTTTTTGTATCATCGTTCAAGATGTTTGTGGCAATAAATAAACTCTTTAAAAATGACGCCAGAACGAACGTCTTTGTTGCGTATTTTGTTTTCTATATGCGAAAATCCAAACGACTTGTCCTACAACAACATTTGACGGCTAATATTTTTTGTCTAATTTTTGGTTTAAATCGATTGAGTGAAAAATGAAATTTTTATCTCTTGCCGTTCAAGAGAAATTCTATGATCAAACTATAGACTGGTGTATATTTTGTCGTTCTCCAAGGTCAACTAAATATAGCAGAAACTCCGAATTCCATCTAATTGGAGATAATATTTTTTCACCTGTCAACCTCCTTTCCTTATCATTCAGGATTATTGTTTGTACGTTTTTCGTGGGAAGGACACGCTCTTCCGGTTTAACGTGACCAAAAATAGATCACAAAAATTATCTTCTCGATAAGACTTCTCGTATCATAAGCTCGGCTAGAAATTCAACCTTATTCAAAGCTGTTAGTGTTTGTACGACTATTTCATTGCGTCAAAAGGAGCAACGGTCCTTTTAAGTTGTTATACGAGGATACGATATTAAGCAGTAAGCGTATGATAATTTTGAGTCGGCAAGGGCTGGTTGTCTGACTGAGACGTATAGTGAAGATCGCTTCGAAGTTTGACATCGTGATCGCGACCATCCTTGTCCTGTCGTCTCGTTATAATATTGCGTGGACGCCGTAAGTCAGAAGCTTGGCGCGAATCATTTATTGTTGAACATTTTTAAAGTTTCGGGTTTCTTTCGGGGTAGTGTGTCGGGTATCGTCAACCCGATTTCTTTCGGGTAGTAGGTACCCGCCCGACCCGACGTGTAATAAAAACCCGCCGAATTAAGCCCGAGACGTGTCAAACCCGCCCGACCACTCGGGTTCACATAATTGCCCGAAGCTACCCGAATTTTCGGGTACCCGCAGACCTCTACTTCTCACTCACTACCCATTGCACTGTTTGAATGACAACAAGGCCCTAACTTTGGCCGCTGGAAAACATGCCTGCAGGCGACCAACGTTGTGCCATTAACTAACATTTACGGACAGTAGAACAACGATTTATCCGGAGGCGTATTAACCAGGCGGCGCGCCTAACCGGTGTCCAAAACTGGCAACAAGAATAATTTTTAATCACGTTTTTACTTTCAACTTTCGCAAAAAACTATTTTACAAAAAAATGTAATTGAAGTGTATTTACTAACTTGCAATTAATTTTTAAACAAACACATTATTTTAATACGTGTTATATAGATCATATTTTGAGTTTTTGATGAATAGAGAGTTGATAATCACGAACTTCAACTCGGTCAAGACGCAATAAATGAACGATCGAATATTCATCTAAAGGTTGGCAACATACGCAAGCGCAGACTATCATATTGTCTTTCATCACACAGCTGTTTGTTGTCTTAAAACGCAGTGCGTGATTGGCTCGTTGCTGTGACGACACACGGTTGTCATGGCAACATACAGTGCGACAGTGCGCACTGGACTCTGCGCATTGTGTGGGCGGATAGAAAGCAGAAAGACAGGAAGAAAGGAAGGAAGGAAGAGAGGATGGCGTTAAAAATTAAAAAATATTTAAGTTGCGTGCGTGTTCCGCAATCGCCGGTACAATGTTTTCTGTTTTCTTAAGTAATCAATAATGTTAAAATCACATCGTATTTTGTGAAATAGTCGTAATTTATTTAATTGCATTGTATTTAAAATCATTTTTCCGTCAAGTATAGTTTGTTTTACCTAAAATATTACACAGTTTAATTCTATTGGTACAGAAATTATTACTTCTCCGTTGTGCTGGCGCCGCCGCCGCTATGCGTCTGCCGAGTTTTCCCTCGCAAACCCCCCCCCCCCCCTCACCCTGTTATTCTCTGTGAAACTGTGCGGGCGGCAAAATGTTTTCCTATATTTAGACCGTAAATTTCGTAATTTTCAGACCTTAAAAACCGTGAAAGAGCCGTGAATTTTAAAATTCAGTTTGAGTGGGAACCCTTTCAATATAAAGAAGAGACTTAAATATAAAAAAATGAAATGAAGAAAGAAATGGATGGAAATGGAGTTGTATAATAATCTGTGTATTGCTCTGCCATTAAAAAAGTTTGAGTAAAAATTATACAGTAATGTATAATTTTTCCAAGATTTTATATTCCTCCTTACCTTTCTGTCAGGGAATCTTCGTGCTTTGCTGAAGAGGATCAGCTCTTCAAACAAGAAAACCTGCCTCAAACACTTCTTGCCTTTGCCGCCCTGCCACACCAGGAATTCATTTTGTCTCAAAAGGCGGCCCTGTTCTTTGACATTCACCTGAAAATTATAAGATAATGTAAGATATTACTTCTACTTCACTAGTGTCTTAAGACGTTGAAGCAATCTATAGGCATATGTAATGAAAAATATAAATTATATTTCATACTACATTAAAACATTTGAAAAGAATAAAACAAGACTACATCAAAAATCTATGATGGCTACTTTTCCTCATAACAAAAGGTTGGGTCAATCCTTCAAACTCTTGTCAGTGAGAAAAAGATTCGAGCATTTCAAAAGCTATCTGCAAGACAGTTCTGTGTACATTTATTTAAGGCTTCGGGGAGGGTGTTTGGTTTTAATTAAAAAAGGTCAGGTGGAACTAGCCCTCAAGGCAGATTTACACAGGGCGAGTTAGTCGGGCGAGTTTTAGTCGCCTGTTTGACTTGCCTGGTTTAGACCATAATTCATTAGGTATTGTAGTTAGGCCCATGTTATTGTTGGGGGTGAGTTTTAAAAAATGTAGAATTGCAATTGGATCAATGAAAAATGGGCTAGTAATATAGAGGAACTACTCGACCGCTAACTCGCCTAGTTTGACTTGCCCGTCTAACTCCGCTCGCCAACTTGACTAGTATAAATCCGCCTTTACTACCCTCACTTAGAGAACAACTTTTTACGGTATTGGTTATTTGGGGTATAATAGTTACCACTGCTTCTCTTCAATACTTAGTCTACTTCTACAGTTCTGCAGCTCAAGTTTGGTATGTTTGAATTAAAACCAAAGGCCGAGGGTGAACAAATTCAGTTGAAGCCAAACCCATGAACAGCGAGGTTTGTTTTATCGTTTAGATAATAAACTTCGGAGCCCAGAAATTGGATGACAACTAATAGCACTGCAATTGGTAAAACTTAAAATGATGCCACCAGACTATAACACCAGTGCCTCATGAATGAAAGCTAATATACAACCAAAATCTTTTAAACCCATAGTTCTCTTACTGCTAATAAGAAAGACAGATACAAAAGGCTCAAAGAACTTACATCACAATCCCTGAGCGAATCCATGGCCAGAAGATCGTTCCCGTGTCGCAGCTGGAAACGAACCATCTTCTCGGCATCACGCAGGTCCGCAACATCTTGTCTCGAAGCCTTCATCAGCTGTTGGAGCAGGAGGGCGTACTTGCCCATCCTCTGGACGGGCTTCAGTAGATAACTCGCCAAGTCCATCTTGTCCCCAAGTTCCAGCTGTTTTGCCTGTTTTGGAAACAAGTGTTAAATTAAACAACATACATTTTTACAAAGTAACAAAAACTTTTTTTCATCACTCTGTATACGAAAATTGCCCGTTACCGTACAGCTGAGATCTACGAAAACTCTCGATTTCCTTACGTCAAAACAAGTAACGATCAGCTGCTTTTTCGGTACCCAAACATTTCATTCCCGTACCCAAACAAACCATTTCCATATCAAAACAAAATTTTGCCGTACCCAAACAAACGAATTCCTCAATTTGACAGTTCAACCAGCTGACTTTATAAACTAAACTAGGCAGTTCAGCCGTATTGTGTTTGCTTATAGAAAAATGACTAAATTATGAAATGTTGGATCATTTTTTTATAAGTTTGGTCACTTATTTGCATCGCGATGAAAGGTACTGTTCCCAACTCGTCACAAAAGTACCATTTCAGGGCTCAATAGTGTTTTACTTGCGAGGCGCAAGCCCCGAAATGGGCTACTTTCGTGACTAGTAGTGAAATATACTATTTCTTAGTCAAATGTGCAGAAAATAATAACTTGACAGAAAAGGGCAGGTTTTGTAAGGAGTCATTGTCCTTTAGATAGATCATAACCAGTTTAGTATTCACAGCCCCCCCCAAAAAAAAATAACATCGAGCTTGAAAAAATTTCATTATCGGAGAAAATGATGGCCATTTTGTTTGGAATAATGCCGGCAAACCCGTAAATTGTCCTACAGCGAAGGTGATAACCTTTTTTCATTTTAGAAACCATGGGCCTTCATTTGTTGCGGGGCCACAACAATGTCTGAAAAACGCTTATCTCTTGTATCACCCCATACTTGTCATTCAAAAATTGTATCAAACCAAAAAGATGATAAGATTATCTGGAGGCATCATTTTGATTGCCAATTACTTCCAAGTACTCTCAGCTAAAACTACACCCAGATATCTTAAGAGGAAGAAGCAATGTATAGGCATAATTTGCGGTAAATGTGAATGATATTTTTTATTTAAAACTTCACTGCAATATTTGAAAAGTAATATTGCAAGAGCCAAGCCTTTAGCAATATTAAATCCACCGTTGGGAGGTGCTGGAAAAGTACCTCCCAACGAGCAAGAAAAACGAGGTTATATTGCATTGGCCACCGGCCTTGGCCGGTTTAGTGGTAAATCTGACACTGATCAGAACAATGTCTTGCCAAGGTTTCTTGTGTTCAAAGGCTTCAGAAGCACAAGAACCAGAAGAAAAAGAGAAAAGATTCATCTCGGCATGTATTAGTGAAGGTTTTTTACTGTACTTAGAATCTTTAAGAGGGTCACTATTTCAAGGATGAACGGAGGTATGAAATTTTCCATAAGTAAGAGTTGCAGGCTCATCCATTGAGATTTTTTTGGTCATAACATTACCAATGGTATAACAATATTTTGAAATATCTTCTTATTACTTTTACTCAAGAGGCTGTGATAAATTTTTTGGAAGATCAAGCCTCCTAAGCCCCCTTCCTCTCCCCAAGGGTAACAAACAAGAGGAACAAGTAACTCAACGATATAAAGACCTAAGCTTACCTTAAAGAAAGATGTGCCGTACTCCGACATCAGCGAATCAGACTTTGGTTTGTTTTTGTTATATAATGCATAGAGGTAGAACTTCTTCTCCTGCAAAACAAAATACATAAGAAATTAAATAAATTCTGTTTAGTCCAGGCAATGAATGCTCAAAAAGAGGTATAGAGGGAATTGCATGGATCACAATTTTTGACTTTGTAACTTTGTTTGGACTAGTTAGGAGTAAAACATATCAAAAGTCCCCGCCCTTAGCCCTTGAGCCGGCTGGGCTGGAAGGGCCTAAAGGTACAATTTTTTGGTTTTTCCTTAATATCTTGAAAACTATCAACTTTTAGTATTCCCTATTAAATTTGAAAATTAAAGAAAATTGAATTTCATGTAAGAAAAATATATAATATGTCTACTTTGGTCCAACCGTTTACAAGGTAAGCACTAATTTTGTTAATATTTAAAAAATATCCCTTCCATAAGAAATACATGTAAATTTGTGGGTAACATAGATGCCCAATTGGGCAACGTTTTTTTCAATGAACAGCATTCAGGAAATATTGACGAAATTTCCAGTAATTTGACACCTCAATCTTGTTATAATTCCTTGAAAAATAACGTATTTTGTGAGCTCGCCAACGCCTTAATTTTAGACCAATTTTTATGATTGAGGTGTCGAATTACTGGAAATGTTGTCAATATTTCCTGAATGCTGTTCATTTTCCTTGAGGTGAAAAAAACGTTGCCCAATTGGGCATCCATGTTATCCACAAATTTACATGTATTTCTTATGGAAGGGTTATTTTTTTAAATATTAACAAAATTAGTGCTTACCTTGTAAACGGTTGGACCAAAGTAGAAATATTATATATTTTTTTACAGGAAATTTAATTTTCTTTAATTTTCAAATTTAATAGGGGATACTAAAAGTTGATAGTTTTCAAGATATTTAGGAAAAACCAAAAAATTGTACCTTTAGGCCCTTCCAGCCCAGCCGGCTCAAGGGCTAAGGGCGGGGACTTTTGATATGTTTTACTCCTAACTAGTCCAAACAAAGTTAAAAAGTCAAAAATTGTGATCCATGCAATTCCCTCTATAACCTTTCGTTGCCTGGACTAGTTTACTTTTCCTCTTATTCATGAAGGACATGATAAAAGAAAATCACTTGCTCTGTGCTCAAGTTCTTACAAAAAGAAACATGTCTATATATTCTGCTGAAATTTTTCCTTCACATTTTTATAATTGATTGCAAAAATTCTAAAACTTAAACAAAACTTACATGTCGAAGGAAACACTGCCCGATGGAAAGTGGGCTCTGTTCACATCGTTCCAGCTCTTGCAAGAAGAACTGACTGTGAAACTCGTAGATTTTCTCTATGTTGCCAAAGATGACGTTACGCTGGCCTCTTAAAGCTTGGGGAATGTCTTCTCTAACTAACTCCGGAATGTAATTCTGTAATGAAGTCAAGATTGTTAGTAATACATTCAAATAATGTGTTCACTAAAAGATCGTTACTAAAATGTATTAACTAAAAGAATCAGTAGGAATAGAAATATTCTTAGTTGTGATTCAAGGTTCTTTTCTTTATCCTACCAAGATGACAGAAAAATATATAAATACTTGAGCCTTTAAACTTGTTCAGAAAAGAAATATATAATATTTTTTAACTAGCTACATAAAATGCTAGAAAAGTACCTCCCAATGAGCAAGAAAAACGAGGAGCACCCAGCTCAGTTGATAAATGCTGATTGAGATAATTTCCTTACAAAGACCAAGAGGTAAATATGGTAGTGAACTCCCGAGTGTGGGACTGAGATTTGAAGGCACCAGGTAGCAGCCAATGTTACTGTTACATGGGTCTCTGCAAGTTGCATTGTTTTGGTCCCATGAATGTGAGCCCCCTAGACAAGTGTTGCTACAATGTCTCACTCCACTAACCACATATTTACTATCTTTAGTGATTTTGTTAATACAAATTAACAAAAAGTAAATCGACTTCAATACCTAAAACACACTTGATCAAAAACTTTCAGTACAGTACAATGTTCCTCCTATATGTATGACACAGGCTGATAAATTAAGTAAGGGGAATCGCCAAATAGCAGGGTTTCAAAAGATACATTTAAAACTGATCATAGACGAGCTGTGCAATGCGGTGTAACACGTCAACATTATTTTTTTTATCTTTCAAAAATCAGGCATTAAAACATCATACATGATAAAAGAATTTTTAATTTCTACATGAAAATGGCAGATTAGTTCATTGAAGATTTATTTTGACCCATTCATTTACACCATCACAAATAAAAAACATAATTAAATCATTGGATATTTTACTTACCTCAATAACATATTCTAAGGATTTGACGTAGTCTCGTTCAGTCTGGATCATTTCTCTCATGATAAGTAACATGGTTCTGAAACAAAATTGGTCTTATAAAATAACTTGATTGTTATGCAATACAGTATCACTTAAAACAAACTATCATTAGCAGAGAAATAAATTCACAGGAGCCAGACCTCATTAAAGACAGAAAGAATTATAATTGTATTTAATTTACTTGTTTTTAAACAAATTCAATAATAAGATTTTGTAATAAAATTACATTAATAAGTTAACCATCACAACATAAATACAAAACCTGCCAGCAGGTCTACAGACAGATAGGAGGTGAGCACTAGTTGATTTTACAAGACCAAGCTCTATTTCTGAGCTACCACACATAAGATTTTATCTTTATGGCCCTTTTCTGTAAAAACACAAATTTTGATTGGGTTCTATAATTCTGATCATGTTTCATAAGATCACGAATAATAATTAAAGGCCTCCATATACTCAAACAAAACGTGCTTTCAACTAAACCATGGTGCTAAATAGCACAATGATGATTGAGCCATCGGTTGGACTTTCTCCAATCTGACATAATCCTAAACACAACGATAAACACCCATAATGCAACCGTCAACACGCTTGATCCCAATACTCTGTCCATCAAGTGTAGATGGATACTTAATAGTTATTTACGTATTTATAAAGAGCGTTAGTGGGTCTTTCTCGCTTGAGCTAAACACCAACCATGCAACGCGTAGTGGAGCGCGGTAATTTTAGCGAAGGCAAGAAAGACACTTACACGCAAAGTACATTCAACATTTTTTCTACAACTGGATTTTTTGATTCCCAAATGATAAATACTATCACAGTTATTCATGTCCATTCTAGCTGAATGCTTAATTATGATGTTGAGGTTAAACAAGTCAAGCTGAGACAAACAAAACGGAAGGGCTGGAGAAACGACTGTGATAGGCTGGAGCGTGTAGAATAACAATGCAATCAGCAAGCAAGCGATAATAAAGTAAACAGCTGGTGAGCGAACAAAAAAAATTGCTTGCTCCCCAGTAATCAGCTGTTTTCCGAATGTTTTGGTGGTTGTTGGTAAAGACTATTTACGACCTAAGACGCATTAAGAGTGTTAGCGTACTTTTTGGTCTTGAGCGTCTGCGCGCCGCCGGTGAGGTTGTCCATCTGCAGGCTGAGGTCGCAGTGCAGGTGGCTGTTGACGGGGATCGGAGGCACCGGCTTGCCGCAGTCGTCCGTGTGCTCCTCCATGTCCTCCCCACTGGGAACAACCAACACACATGTAGAAATGTTAGATTGCTAGATTGGGACGGTGGTTTGTCCTGTAATCCAGCTACTTGGTCACAAATTTTGTTTGCAAGGGATGGCTTGTGCTGGTAATACCTAGTGGAGATTAACATCTGCACTAGTAAAGACTACATTAACATTCATACATAAAAACAAGGGGAGACCACATTCTCCAACAAGCTGTTCCTCACCTCTTGGTCCCGGCCTCGCTGCCCTCCGTGGTGTTGTCCGCGGAGGAGCTGAGCTTATCCTCGTCATCGTAACTCTCCGTGGGATACTGCCAGGTGCAGGACCGCTGCAGCTGGTGGCTCGGCCGGCAGTAGCACTCCTCCCTGATGTCGTCCAGGGGAGGGGAGGTGGGGGGAGGGTCCCAGCAGGCGCAGGAAGGGCCGGGGGTGTGGTGGGGGGAAGGGAGGCTGCGTCGTCTGCCGGGCAGGGGCGTGCTGGTCGTCCAGGTGGTTGCCATCGGCTCTCCGCCGAGGATGGAGCGGATCTGGTCCATGGTCTCCTCGCATCTGCACTGGGCGACCTGGAAAAGGAGACGAGTGAATTTCATTTGGGTCTTTGTGGAGGAATCACTCGGTTATGAGTTTAGTTGAGTGTTTCCAGGAAACTATTGATTATTATAACCATTTGACTGCCAGCGGACGATTAGATCGGCTTTATATTTCATCGCGAGAACTGCCAGCAGCTGATAACGTTAGCCGCACAAGCAAGAACTGCAGCGGCCGACCAGATCGGCTCACAGCTGTTGATATAATCGACTTGATTCCATAAAGGACTACTGTTACAGTTTCTCCTATTACAAAACCTAAAAGAAAATCGATTTATCTTTCAAATCAATATATCGATTGCTAATTTCCAGCTAATTTTGGCTGGTTAAACTCCAGTGATAAAAATCGGCCGGTTAAAAGAAGTAACTGCCACAGAGCGTAGGCCGGTGAAAGCAACTGGTGATTGGTGATTGGTTAGAGTGGTTATAGAGGTTATAGTTGGACAGATAAGAGAGTGTCAATTGTAAAAATGTGGAACCTACCCAAGTAACAGAGTTAAAATGTCACTAAAAATTTTCCCACGACTTAGATCTTGTCCTTTCCTCTTTCGAATTCCCCTCATTTTCCAAAAAAAAAAAAAAAAAAAACTGCTTTCGGAATGAGTAGATTTTTAGAATAGCGGGTCAGCAGGACTCCGAGATAGCCACCAACCTTGCACTGCTCCAGAAGCTTGTCGTTGTTCAGTTTCTTGGCCAATCCCAACATCTCGGTGAAGTGCTCGGGGCCGAGGGGGGGGTGGGCCATCAGGTACTGTTTGAACTGCTTGACGCTCGGCTCTGGGTTTTGGGCATCTTCGGGCTTTACCCGGGACATGTATTTCATGGCCTCTAGAGCCCATTCGTACGCCTGAAAAACACAATAAAATTAACTGTAGGATGTTTCAGTCAATTTAATACCACAAATCGAGTGAGAACAAATTCCTGATCTTTGATAAGAAACACCAGGAATTAATTGTTTGATTTAGAAACAGCTAAAGTGCCAGCAGGGCAACTGGATGTTTGGTTAGGTATCAGTGACCTAATACATGGGCTACTGGGAATTCTTTTAACCCGTTCATTTTTCATGGTGCTGATAAAAGCTCCATTCATTTTTGCCTTTCCTGCAGGAATATTATGATTCCTTACAACTTGTAAACACCTATCTCAAGCACGTAGCTGAATATCAATAACCATGATCTAACAGTCCGAGATATAGCTTAGGGTCTACTTAGAAAAAAATACTTAATGTATGTATCGACCTAGAACTTCAGGAAACCATAAAAGTTGGTCATGAAAATAAATCATTTCATGAAACGGTTCTAAGGATTGGAGCAGATCAACATGATATTGTTTTATGAACACTTACAACAAGTTCTCAAGCAGGGTATTCAATTTTGAACACCAGGAATGAGAAAAAGCTTAAACTTTTCATTATTGGAATTCCTTAAAAAAAAGTAAATACAAATTCTTATAATAAAGCAGACTGCACAAAATAGGGCGGGCGGAAAAAACTGTAAACTCATCAAATAGTCTGCTAAACCTCAGCTGAAATGACTAAATGAAGTGTCAAATGAAGTGCCTCTTTGAGTTTTTGTTGAGATGTCAAAACTTTGTTTATGTTTTTCAGGACCTTTACATGTATATTTGTTTTTTAAAAAAATTAACCCCCCCTCATATAGTTAACCAATGATCATATAGTTGATTAACTACCCAAACAAATAATAAACAATAATTTCACCACCAGCAACACTCACTCTCCCTATTCGGTACCCGCGACTAATTCAACTACCAAGCAGGAGAGGGAGGGTAATTCATATACCTAAGAGCTGCAACAACAGGCAGCCACAAAGGCAGGCAAAACATGAGAAATTTCTAAATCTCCAAAATTTCAATAGTCTGAGAGTCACAACCTAGTGGACAATCAATAAACTTTTAGAACAAGATCAAAGCAACAACAAACCAAATGGATCAATTGAATAGGAAACAAAGTTGTGAAAAAAGGCTTCAGCCTTTTTCACAACTTTGATAAGTGAGGTTTCCCTTCCTCTCGCGCTTCATAGTTCAACAACATTTTCATAGTTCATTCATTCTAAACAACTTTATTACAAAATTAAAAGGTAAACCTTATTTCCTTGATTTCTGGCTCAATAACCCCAGTTGCTACCAAACTGCAGATGTTCCACAACCCACCTTGTCGAGGAGGTAGAAACATCTGGAGGTGTCCTCGAGTCGCTCGCGAGTGTCCTCCAGTCGCTCGCTGAAGCCACGCAGGTGGTTCTTGAGCGACCTCGCTAGGTCGCGCAGGCCCGAGGAGCCGCTGTGGCCGCTGACCTGCGACGCCTCCTCCAGCAAGTCTCCGCCCTTGTCCAGGTGCCGCTGCAACAGAAGTTAACGAATGAAATTAAATGAAAAATGACTTCATTAACGAAAGCAAGGTTGAACTGGCAAGTCCTCTCTACCTTTTAGCTTTGACTAAATAAAAGTAACATGGTAAAGAAAAACTAACTATGGAAAAAATTAGTACATAAGTTTTGAAAACAAAGCTTAACTTAAAAAGTAAACATCCACACAACACACATGTGGGGCCTTATATCCCGTCAAGCCAACGCCAAAAGTCATCACTCCCGCCCACCACACTGTAAAAGACCCCCCCCTCCCTCTTAGACTATTGAATTTTTGGAGATTTCGGAATTTCTTGTGTTTTTGTCCCGCCCACCTCGCTGTCATTACTTCGTGCATTGTCTTTCGCCCCAAAACCGAGTGTGGCTATCCTGAATTTTAATAGAATCATGGAGAACATTAAAGAGCATAGAGGCAGAAACAGTAAAGTATTTATTATAAATTGTTATTATTGTTGTTCTGTGAATAGGGTTAATAGAAGGGATCCTCTTTTAGTGAAACGACTGCTAATTTCAGAAACAAATACCAAAATTATCTGAGGGATTTTTGTAATTAAGAGTTAATGAAAATAAGACGATAATGAAGTTAAGAGTTAAAACTTAAAAGAGTACTCTTCTATTGACAGTTCTGGGAAAGACTTATTGATGACTTCTCAAAGGTGCAGTAGAGTAAATAAAAATCTGTCTGTATTTGTAACCTTTAAGAGGGAAAGAGGTTTCAGTTGGTTGCATAGCTATGTGGTTATGCACATCTAACATTTGACTTTTAAAAGTAGAGTGAAAAATATTTTTCTATATTTGTAACATTATAAAAAGAAAGGGGGTTTTAAAGACACAACTCAATTATTTATGCATAATGTATATCAATTGTGATAATAGTTTTTCCTTTCAATAAATAAAAATAAATATTCTGTAGCCTAAATGAAAGATCTCTGTAGACTAATTACAATGAAGATAAAGGTATAGTGAATATAGAGTTCAAGAAAAGCCTTTGATTGAAGATTTTTTTCGAAGGTACAAAGTAAATTAAGGTTTATCCGTAATTGATTGTAACATTAAAGAAGAAAGTGAGTTTTAAGGTTGCGCTCTGTTGTCTATGTGTTTCTTATGGAGAAAAATAATCTAAAACTACAATGCAAAGGTTTTTATAAGGTATTTTTACATATTTAGAATTTTAAAATTATGAGACTGATTTTACGTAAAATCAAGCTTAGCTTACGTATCAATCTATAGCTTGATAGCTTTGTAAAAAACAATTCAAAAAACAAAAAAATATTAAATTTAAATTTACAAATTATTTCAACTGAAATTATTTAATTTCAAAATTATAAATGATTGGTATCCAAACAATAATTTATAAAATATAAATATATATCACAATACGGCAAACACAGCTTCTTATATGTGAAGATATTAGTAATTTTATACAAAAAACTCAAATCCCTTTGTATCATTTTTATTTGGATACAAAAAAATAGCAAATGAGGTACTATTAAATTTTGTCCAAGGGATATTCCATACTTTATAATTTATATTTCATTAGGGCAATTCAGAAAAACAGCCCACCATGAAGTATCTCAGGACAAAAGAAACTAATATGCTTAGTGAACGGATTTGAGACAATGACTTTTCTTTACTACCAAATATAGTGATAAAGCCTAAACCAACAGAAATTTCACTTTTCCTCCGTCTGATCTAATCAAAGATGTGGAGCCGGAAAGATCATAAAAAGCGAGGGGAGTCTACAAGACCAAAACAAATGGTGGGGTAACGGCACTGGAAGAATGGGAAATTGTAGTAAAACTGGAGAGAATTGAATGTGTAAAGATTTATCTTCATACCAAAGGATAATGCACCAGTAACTTATTGCTAAAATAATACAGTAATAAGTATGTACTTTTGGCTATTCGTAAATAAGCTTGAATGCAGCATTGGAATCTCATTACTTCTCTGTCACTGGTGTAAAATCCCGCAAATTAAAAGTTATTACAATCTTCAAAATCGAGTGTTCAGCCACCTAAAATTAGACAGTCACTCAAGCTAAGATTAAGATAACCATAAGATAAGCTGGATCCATGCTATGAACATTTCCAAAATATGTTTTTAAGAATAATGAGGAAGTGGAGCATCGCCAAAGTTTTTGCCTGATATTTTAGGCTAGTTTCGTAAATTAATGTACAACTGAAATTAATAAATAAGGAAGTAATATTAATAAACAAGAGACTTCGTCCTTGACTGGTCATTCAATGGCGCACTCATCCTACGAATAAGTAGAGCTTCTCAACAAATTACTACAATTGCGATTGTGTAAGTTAATATTGTAGTTAATTACCTCAACACAATAAATATGAAATGAATGAACTATTATGTGTTGCAGCTAGTAAAATCGTAACGCGGAACGAAAAGAATGTTTATTTGCAGCGTAATCAGTTATTGTGTATAGCCTCACACGCGCGCGGCACGCCGCGGTGTTTTTTGGGGCGAGGCAGCTGCCGGCAGATGCAGGGGTAGCAGCAATACCTCAACCACAACAATGGTGTAGAAGTGTAGAGTGTGCCAGAGCCGCGGAAGCGTACGCTGGTGACTATATAAGCTGCAATAATTGGAACTACTGTCCAATATTTCCGAGAGTATATACCAAAAGACAAGAATCATAAATAGAGTAAAAAGTAAAATTCCACTTCTTGAAGTGGTAATCGATATTTCCGTCTGTTGGTGTTTTTCAGCGATAGAAAACCCCTAAAATCAAAACAAGCCTCTTTCGCCACTCAATTTTACAAACACTCGTGTGACTCACTGTTTTTATGAATCATCCACCCCTGGAGGTGTATGGAACAACCACTTCGGGTTTCCCTTTTTCTCGCACAAATGGCAATCGATCTTTAAAACGTTTACTGAACTTCGACCACTTTCCATTTCTAAAAGAGCTTACAATAAGTCAACAAGTCTTCCGGGCAGCCTGGTCCTCGACGGCTCTATAGCCACGGGAATTTCACCGGGAGAAACGGAACTAGAATCAGAAGCCCGAAGATTTGTTTGCTATTGGCTAAACCGGTCACTTGCGAATGTTTTCCCGCCGTTATTACCCGCCAATAACTCTCGCCCGGCCTTGGTCTGCCTTCCCGCCCACGGAGAGGGAAAGTTTACATAACATATGACGCTGGCACGCTCCCAGAGGGGCGATCAGCTGGTAGGTGCGGGGGAAATAATCCACATCCTTGACTTATTTTCCTGATCGAGAGATTGTAAAAAAGTGGAAACTACAGCTTGAAATAAAAATAATCTTCGAGGCAAAGAGGGGAATTCACATCCTTGGCTTGAATTTCCTGATCACCTGGGTAAACCAAACTGACAGTAAGCTTAGAATTAAATTTAATACGAGCAATAAAGCAGAAAAGACTAAATAGAATCAACATCGTAGATTTTTGACAATGGATAATGGCGGGTTGACACGGTACGATCAATTTTGGACCGAGTGAACTCGGAAGATCACTCGGGCACTATTCGGACCGTGCAACAATGCATCCGAATAGCTCTTATGTAAACAACTCGGCCCCAGTTAGTTGGATTCTCGGATATGAATTCTGATTTGAAATTGCTTAAACATTGAATACGTTTAACAATTCAATCCGGGTGCACAAACTAGCTTACAACCCTCCGATTAAACTCGGCCCGAGTGAGCTCTCAGTTGGACCGAGTAAAAATCAAGCCAGGTCCGAGATAAATCGTAGGGTCTACCGTGTCAACCCGCCTTTACATATAGGCTACTGTGCTGTTTCGCTTAAAAAAAAAATAAAAAAACGTAGGAAGGCTTTAAAAATTGAAAGAAAGGCCGTACTCACCTAAATAGAATAGATAATACCTTCATAAAACAAAACCATTTAACATCTTTAACGTTAACTATCACGGAAGTAATAAAACGTAAGGTAACACTAACGAGTATAGTGACAATGAAAAAAAACCGGTTGGACCATCAAATGAACATGACACAACAATAATTGAAGAATGTGTCGACGACGTGCCGAGGTGACCTTGATGTACCTGACAAGGTGACGTTCTAAGTTGATGAAACACCGAGAACTGCTCAATGACGAAGCTTACCCTAAAATACTCCCTTTCCAGAGACAGATTTTCAGTCGTGCATGATACCCGGTCGATGAACAAGTATATTTACATCTTACATCACCTATATAACATAGACTCAACTACTGCATCTAGAAACAACTGTACAGTGCGTGGCCAGGTTCATAAAGAATGAAGTGTTGAATTTAGTTATTTTTAAGAGGGGGCTCCAGTCCCGCGCGGCTACATGCTTCCCCATACAGTATCAGCCTCAACCACTAAACCAAAATCGTCGTACATTTAATTTGGTCGACAAAATCATCGATAGCTCAATTGAAACTGAGAAAAGGCCATTGATTCCAGAGAGTAGGGTTTTAATATCACAATCAGCAAAATTTATAGAAATTTATAGAGAAAATTCCCAAAATCTCAATTCCCATGCAATTCCGGTGAAAATGCTGTGACAATGCACTATTTTTTAACTGTTTGACATAAGGCCCGAGAACCTAAACTTTAAGAAACCCCCTTCCTGAGACCCTTTGTATCCAACAAACAATCCAATTACGCAAATCAAGTTCTCAAAGCACTACAGAAAGTGGAGGAGTAACCAGTTTCGTTAGCCTTGGCAGTGAGATCCCATCTTCCGTTATCAGCTATCTCGTTCTCTTTGTCCGCTAACAAGACGCATCACAACGACGCTGCTCCCGCGTCGAAGCGTGGCCTACTGGCCAACAATACCCCTGAGACTGCCTCGCGATCTGAGCATAGATATACATAAAACAGACACGTGTTTCATGTGTATCTATGGATCTGAGCCGTGGTAGTGCGCGATGCCGCATCTCGGATGTGCATTTCTGTTGTCGGATTTGAATGGGATTGATGTTCTGAAACTGAAACATCTGGTTGAAAATGTTATGGTAAAGTCTCGGAAACACGAAGTTTTATCGTAGATCTGGCTACAACTACGCGAAAACAAGAAAAAATTACCGGTGATAAACCGTTGACCACCAGTTATTGATTCAACAATAAAAATTTCTTTTACTTACGGTGGGTGGTTTCAGGGCGTGGGTGTCACTGTTTTATGTTTTTATTTTTTTTATATATATTTTTTTTGGAGGGTGTTCTTATCTTCCTGCTCAAGGACAGGGAGGAAAAAACCTATCCTTATTTGATTCTTTCATGAACGATTAAATATATTTTCAAAATAAAAAACGTACGTTCAAGATGAAGAACAATCTATCTATATCTATAAAAGAGGAAGTATGTGTGTGTGTGTGTGTGTGGGTATGGTCCCTATAGACGGCCAAACCGCCCAACGGATTTTTATGAAATTTGCAGGGATTGTTTACCATGTTCCCAGGATGGTTTTTGTCAAGTTTGGTGTAAATCCATCCACAGGGATCTGCCCCACGGGCTCCTAAAGATACCATGTTATTCAAATGAGCTTTTGGTTTGTTTACAAAAAAACATATGATTATACTTAAAACTCCAATACACTGTTCTATATAAGACTGTGACTTGATGTAGTTCCTCATTTTTCCTGCAGGGCGCAGCAACGCGCGCCGGGTAACGCTAGTTAATTATATTTTACTATTAAACGCCCACGTTACATGCATTTTAATGGAGCATGTATTACCACAATTACTCAAGAGCAATTTTTCAAGTAAAGTTTTTCTCTCTACTGCAGGTAACATGTTAATTAAAAAGTAACTCTGCAAATGAATGACAATGTTTACCTGTTGGTTCCGTGACCAATTTTCCACCCCGCGTGACCATTATTAACCCATCAAAGGCATTTTCCAACAATTAATCCCCACATATTTTTTATCTGTTCAACATTCTCAAACCTCTCCTGAGTCCGCTACCCGGCGACACTTCACGGTCGATTGTCCACGGCCTCGGCTGCAGTCAGCCTTCCACTGATAAGTGATAAGACGCCGGTGGCGCCACTCTCCCCCTGTACGCACCCTCCGCCGCCGCCGCCGCTGGTCCTTAACAAGTTTACAGCCTGGACCATAAAATGTGGCTCCCCCGGGCCTCTGCTCCCGCGGTAATCAGGAAATACTCGCCAATTTGCGACCCCGAGATAATTTAGATCGATGCGATTAAGCTAATCACCCTTGTACGGATTTGTCTCATCATTAAATGGATTTTCAAAATCAACCCAACGAAGTGGTTATTTCAAAGGGGTTTTTTGTTTTCGTTGTATAACCGATGGCAGTTAATATTGCATTAGGGATTTTTCGTTAGCACTGCTGTATTCAATCGTGTCATTAGCCAGACGAAATATGTTGAAGGCCACGGAACAACAATCTCAATCTAAACCCAACTTTTCCATCCAATAAAAACCCAAAGTTAACATATAAAGTTTTATATATTACAAGAATTGGATATATTTAAACCCAAAATAAATCAGAACACGGTCACAATATAAGAATGAACGCTGCCCTACTCGTATTTGCAGGTAATGGAATCGAAAAAACTAGGAAATCCCTTATTTTAAGGAGAAATTTTTAAGGTATTTGCTCACTTACGTATTTGTCAATGTTGTGAGTTATATTTAATAACTTTTGTATTTTTGAGCCTCAACCACAATAATTAACTAATTAATAATTAAGGGATTCCTAAGTTGAGTAACCTTTAGCGATTGCATTAGGGATTTTTATTACCATTGTTGTACTCAATCACGCCCGTTTGCCAAACGACATTTTAAGTGGAACCCCATAGATCAAACAATCTCAATCCAAAACTAACTTTTCAATCCAATAACAACCCAATTATATTTAAATAATTTAATAAATTTAAACCAAAATAAATTAGGACAATACCGAAACGGCCACAATAAAAGTATGGTCGCCCTACTCGTAGTTGCAGGGCCAGCGCTTGGTGATGGAGTCGAGGATGGAGTCGTCCTCGGGGTTGGTGGAACACGAGGGCGCCATCTTCCACCAGCAGGGCGGCTGCTGCATCAGCGGCGGCACGAAGTCTATGTTCTCGCTGAACGGAGGGTACTTGTACTTCTGTCTGCAGGGGATGCAGTAGAAGCCGCTGTGTTTGTAGTCGCAGCCGACGAACTTGGCCTGTTTCTGCCCCGGCATGCACGGCGGCCGGATGAGATACTCCGGCAGCTCTTCTATCTCCTTGCAAGGTGGTTTTACCGGCGCCTTCCACGGAGGAATGCCGCAGGAGTGCTCCTTCGGACCATCTTCACCCGCGCCCAGTCGCTCCGCGCAGAAGTGCCTTGCGCCGAGACTGCCGCTGCTCTTGACACTGCAGAGGAGGGTGGTACGGGAGAGCATGGTGTAGTGTCGCTTGTATACCAGAATTTCGAAAAAAATTTAGAGGAGCCGATTGACACAGCTAATTTTGAAAGTTGTCGAGAGAATTTGAACGGTTGCTAAGGTAATTTTTTGTGTATTGTTGTGTTTTTTTTAGAAAGACTGAGAAAGTGTTTCTCATGTTCCGATGTTCAAGTAGAGGGACGATTTGAAGAGCATACTTCGGATAAACTCCTATTATAATTGAAGGATATTATCTTTTGTTTTCAGGATGGTATTGCTGAGAAGGGTAAGATATTTAAGCTATAAAATAACGATTCAGTAAAATTGAGTTCCTACGAGAAAAGGGTTTAAGACATATTAAAAATAACTAGATTACTCGGTTGCAGCTTCGCTTGCAAACACTGAAATCTTTGGTTTACTTGTAAAACTATTTCAAAGCATGGCCCTATTTTGTAAGCATGCAGCTCATGTGTAAACAAAATGAATTGCTGAGTTTAGTCAAGTGTCGCTGGATAGCGCCGCCGTTCCGAAACTGCAGCCTTTTCCCGGCCGTTATTGAGGATTGACTGAGAAAATAAAACAGCTTTCCTATTAATATATAGATTTTTGAAAAAAAACATCAACGTATTTTTATTACTGACTATAGCAGGAATAACGTTTTAGTCCCATAAAATCGGTTGAAGGCGAGTGCATTTCATGTCCACCATCACGAGCCAATTAATTCTAGCAGAGATATCTTCTTACATGAAGTTTTCTTCAACCTTCAAGTTGAATTATGGCTCATAAAACCAGCCGTAAAGCTGGATGTTAATTTACTATCAATGAGAGGCTCATTTAGTCGTGCACAATTTATTGTATTTACGCTGAGCTGCCTGTCTTCTATGCTACTTAAATAACGAGCTAATCGTAAAACACCTACGAGAAAACTTGAGTGAAAAACTGCTAAGCAAACTATTAAATGTTCATGTGGTACAGTAAATCTAGTCGAGTAATAAAACTATGAAGCGCAGAGGGAGGGAAATTTCGCTTATATTGCGCCAGCGCCTGGGATGTTCCTCAGTAAACAAACGATAACCAACGAGTATAATTCACAAGATCCAGCTAAGTATATCATTGGCTGGAGCATTTTGTTCGTCTTTTCTTTTTTGTCACGACGTCGTCTCCTATTGGATGAATCATTTGGTTTGTTGTTGTTTATATCTTGCCCTAAAAGTTTATTGATTGTCTGCTAGATAGGAAAACTTAAGACTTGGGGAATTTTGGGATCTTTCGGAAATCCACGTGTACTTTCGTCTGCCTTCGAGGGGTTGGCCTGTTTGCTGGCGAATGATAAATATACAGATTTCCCTCCCTCTCGCGCTTCCTAGTTGTATTAATTGTAGTATCACATCCAGACACTTGAGTGGGACAATTGCCACTCTTATCCAGCGGGGCTCCAATATTCGACACACTCCTATTCTATACAAAATCTATGGGATAATTAAAAAGGACCCTAATCCCGGGGCGGCGCTCCCTTATCCCTCAGTTTTGGAAACGGGGTTCGGGACCCCAAAATGCCAGCTGTTTCGACAGCTGGGGTTGCTTTATGCCAGATGGAAAAGTTTCTGTTATCGGTTATGATGACAATACTGCATTAGTTATTCTGGATCACAGGGAATGAATGTAATAATAATTTGTGTTATTTAGATTAAAAAGCTGGTTTAATGTCAAGCAGATTTTTTATAAGAATCACAGTAATTAGGCTAATAGAAAATATGTGTGTCTGCTTGGTTTTCCTCTCCTTTGACCGAATGAAATTATTGTACACGGTGAAGGTGAAGGTACTATATATAATAAAGATGAGTAGATTGAACTTTTCGAACTTCAAGGTCTCATGTTATTTTCTTATGTTTTTTTATGAATTTGGCATAAAGGTTGGTTTTATTTTCTAAGAGTTTCATTTTACAAACATGCTGTTAAAGCGCTAAGGCGGGACATCATGCATAAATTTACCATTGTTATGTACACCTTTATAACAGGTGCAAATGTGTTATTATTCTGGGTCCGCTGGTTATTATCAGCCGTTTGATGCTTCAGCTAATTTTGCATTCAGGGATTTATCCGATTTAATTCGATGGATCAAAAAAATAATTATTGAGGATCTAGCTTATTCAGGTACAAGGGAGTTCTATAAAAGTGATTTGTCGTCAATATTTTAGTTTTGCTTTGGCGTCATTCACGTTTCATAAAATATATTTTAAAACTTGATAAACAAACCAACATACTTGGAAAATCGTCTCTATACAACATACAGCTTCAAAATAAAATGTTAATATCTAGTGTAAAAACTGCAAGTAAACATAGTTCTCTTCTTTACTGCAATTCGAAATATTCTTCTTCTAATAATTTGTATATATTTGCATGAAAATATAAAAAAGCATAAATGAACTTATACACGTGCTTCTGCTTCATATAATGTTTTTATTTGGAACGCAGGTGTTATGTATTTGCGATTGGTAGGCAAAGTAGGTCACTCAGTAATACATTCACCCGGTGTAATGGTCGATTCTGCAACTCTTCAGGCACGTGTCGCATGTAAAAAAGGCACAAGCTGATAAAAAAGCAAGACCTAACAATATTTTAAAAATTAGAACATATTATTGTTCAAATCATTAAAACTATTAATTGTTTAATCGCTGCTGAATCAATTTTGTTAACAGTAATTTAATCGTGAGGTTGAAGGGTTAATTTAAAATGATAAACTCGAAAATAACAAACCTAACTGAAAAGCAAACGAAATTTAATAAAACCCAAACAAAATTTCGAAGCCACTCCTAATTATTTCGTTCCAAGAATGGAAGATTACGCAAATAAACAAGAACCAATTACAATTAAGCGAGTTCAGTTCGGTGAAGACGTCATGAGCTGATAAGCTGCGATGGAGACTAGATAGGCGTTGCGATGACAGAGCGTTCTTCAGTGATGAAGAGGGACGCTACCAAAGTCGGACAGCGCCAAATCGGGACTGTTTAAAATTCCCAAAACACCTAAGTCGGACAGTGCCAAAGTCAGACAGCGCCAAACCCGGACTGTTTTGAAACAGTCTCGATTTGGCGGGAGCGTCAGGTGCCAAACCGGGACTGTTTCATTTTTGCACAGAAACGTCAAAGTCGGACGGCGCCAACTCAGGACTGTTTTGAAACAGTCCCGATTTGGCGGGAGCGTCAGGTGCCAAACCCAGACTGTTTCATTTTTGCACAGAAACGTCAAAGTCGGACAGCGCCAAACCCGGACGGTTTTGTTTTTGAACCTTACTGTACCGGGCTCCTCCCCTTTGTTCTCATTGGCTCGCTGTAAAGGGGACGATGACAATGGGCTAGTATTGCGATTTTAAATTATCAGATTGTATATAATTTAAGAATAATTTTACGTTTAATCCAACCCTTTTCTCGATCATAATTGGTTTTTCTGCACTCATTATTGAATAATGTAATTACATACATACATATACATACATCCCGCGTCGTCCCGTAGACCGCATAAGATGGCATGAGACCAGTCCATGAATACTCCATCCCAACCTTGTGAGATTGCCGCAATAGGAAGGGAATAGGTCAAAAGGGCTTATATACATATATGTTAAGTTGAGTAGCCCTCCCAATTCGAGTCACGATATTCTTCCAGGGAGTAAAAACAACCCTGGATTAAAAAGTCTTTGAGTTTGGAGCAAAAGTTATTGATATTCTGTATGTCTTTCAGGGATTGTGGAAGTTTAGAGTACAGCTTAATTCCCTGGTAGCCAATTAATTTCCTTTTGAACTAAATATGCTACGTAATTTATTAAAAATTAATTTTACAGTCTCAAGAATTTTAATTGTGTTTCATTTTTTACCCTCTGTAATTAAATATGAGGTAGGCAGAATTTTAATATTAGCCATTAATGGGCCAATAATGTGATTTTTAATTTAATTGAATTTAATTGGATTTTTAATTGTGATTGAATTTAGATTGTATTAATTTAAATTGATAAAAGTTAAATACAACCCATTTTCGACAATAAATGAAAAATATCCTATTTGGTAAATTCATTTCTTCATACAAAAAAACGAATAAATCCTATACCCGTACTTAAATTATGAGCAATAAATATATGAGAATACTCTTGCTTGCTCAATTATCTTAAAAACGGCTACCAGGATTACCTTAAAAGTCTTGAAATATCTAATTTCTGACTTTAAAAAAGTCTCATGTAGGTTACTTAGCTAGAGAAATTCTAATAAGTTAATGAATTTCATTTTAAAGTCGAAACACTTTACATTTGAAGTTGCCATGATAGCAACCAAATAAACAAAATACCCCCGTTGCAGCAGACCTGCATACTCAGCGAATTTCAAGTGCAAAACAACGTATTTCAATCCAACATAGCGAGTTTTGACATGTTTTTGTAAGCTCCATAAGAATAACATGGGGAATGAGTATGGAGGTTTGCTGCTACAGGTATATTAAAACTGGGTGGTTTTAATTCAATATTTAGTAGATCTGAACTAGAAGAATCCATTTACCAAGTTTTATCAAGATATGTTGAGAAATAAGCGAGATATAGAATTTTACTTATTTCCCATAAGGTTAACATTGGGACAACGTACTGCGTTTACCACTTTCAATATCTCGGCAACCAATGGACATAGAGCCATGATTCAAAATACTAAATTGTTTGTTTTTTTGGGCTGAATTCAATGGTGCCAATAAAAATTTGAAAAATTTTATTTTTCTATGTAAAAATCTCAAAAAACCCATTTTTGGGGGGGTTTACCCCCCTTTACCCCCCCCTTCCGGTGGTCCGATCGGGCTGGTTTACGAACTCGTCCGAATAATTACTACTTTACACGTCTGTGCCAAATTTCATTCCGATTGGACCATTTTTGCACAAGTTATCGTGCTTAAAGACACATATATATATAGATATATATATAGATATATATATACAGATATATATATAGATATATAGATATATATATATATATATATATTTATGAAAGTGAACGAATGGTGTTTTTGGCATCTGAGGACTTCAAAAAGAAAAGTTATGATGGTTTTAGGCTTAGGTCTTACCATGAGACCTACGGTAACAGCTTCTTCCCTATAGGGGAAATTCGCTAAAAATAAACAAACAACCTTACTGCACCGTACAGCTGTATACAAACTATACAGCCATGTAGGACAAATACGGCGTGTGGGATAAAGTTCGCATGGAGCAATAAAAAATGTGCATTTATAAAAATTGTGACACTAACATGTTTTATAGTAATTGGATGAAGTGGTAAACATGAAATGATACCTACCAAGGCTCGGACCACAAGGTTCTCATTATATAAACACATTTGTCCTTTTTGGACCATATAAGTTCCAAATTTATTTTTCGGATTTATAAATACTGTATGTAAATATTTAAAGCCTTTTTGCTAACGGTCAGGTATTGTCTGTTAAATGTATAAGTTCTAGAATGTATGTTTGGCAATTTAGAAAATTCAAAAAGGAAAACGTAAAATATATTTATAAAATATATCTATAATAGCATAGTCTATAAAATAAGTAGGTGCCCATTCAAATATTTGCATCCAATGTGATTTACCAAAATACTAAGGTATTTTAAATAACAACAAAACTTACACAGCAACTTTATTTATTATATAAATGAATTGGAAATAACTGCTGGAGTACCACAAGGATCGGTTTTAGGTCCAGTCCTTTTTATAATATAAGTCAGTAATATCAATGAATCCGTGTCAAACTCAAATTTATGTTTGTTTGCTGATGACACAACAATAATTATAAAAGACCATGATAAATCTAACCTTGAAATTAAAAGTTATATAAATTCACATAACATTTTGCAATGGTTTAAAAAAATGAATTTTCAATTAATATCGAGAAACGAAATACATAGCAACATGACAAAACACAAAATACACAATTTCAAAACAACACATAGAACATAGAATTTTCAAAATAAATGGAATCAAATTATATAATAAATTACCATCACATCTAAAAAAAGAAAAAGAAATTAAAAATTTTAAGAAAAAATTGAAAATGATTCTCATGGAAGGAATATTTTATAATGTTGAAGATTTTTTAAAGAAAATATTGAAATAACATTAAGATATTGAAACTAGGAAGATGCACAAAAAAAATGAAACAAGGAACAAATTGTGGTAAAGTTATTCAATAATACAAAAATGGTTTAGATACCTTCTAACGTCAAGTGATCCTAGAGTAGTCGTTTGGCTACTGCAGCTTCAATCCAACTAAAAAAGTCGTAGTCCAACTGCAGTAGTCGTTTGCTACTGCAGTTTTACAATAACTAAAAAAGTGATTCGGTGGCTAACGACAAGAAATAATACGAAGAACATGTTCAATCAAATAAAGAAAACTATATCCAATGAAAACGCCAAAAGCCCATTAAATACACCTACAGAGGGAGGAACGGTACATTCCATCAGGTCCACTCAAGAATTCTAAGGGCATTTGAAAATATTTTTTGAACACCTGCCTCTCGGGAAACCCCAACGCAGCAAGAAAACTGTTATGTACTTCCGCCCTTCTACGTAGAGTTCTATTACATTCCAGATTGATCGTTGAACACCTAATAAGGTTGAATCTCTTTTTCAATTAATTTGTTAAAAATGTTAGTTTTATTTTAAAAACGTGGGTACAAATCCTGGTGTACAATTCTGGGGTTGGACTTAAGAAGCCAGGTTTAATTGGATTTATACCAATTATACAACTGTTCAGACAACTGTGAAACGTCAGTTTATTAAAATTCATAGTGATTTATCCGTCCTAAAAGTTCGCGCCCAGAATCGTACCCCCCGATCTGTGACGTCAAAATGACGTAGGCGTTTTTTCTGTGGGTGTACAAAACCGGGGGGTAAAATTCCGGCGACCCATCCGTCGGCCAATAATATTATAGTAACAATATTACAAGATCGTGCCACAATCATTCTACGCTTATCTCTCATTCATAAATTGGCTTAAAATACCTTGTAGGTCACCATTTAAAGGAAAAATATTGAAATAATATCAAAAGTATAACAACAAAATGTCACATGTTTTATTGAAGCAATGAGTAAAAACTGTAGTAAAATATTATCTGATTGAATTTCGACCTTTCGACCCGTAGGCGATCTCTAATATTTATAATAATAAAGCCATCGATCTTTATTTAGAGAAAATCCTTGGAAAAAATCAAATTTATGTTGGTAGTCCACAGAACTATCGCTTGATCGCTTGTCGGTGATCGCTTGAAACTCATCTAATTTCAGTAAATTAGATGAGTCAGATTCAGATTACAGCGAGGGTTCTTTCAGAGAAAGTTGTTAGACCCAATTTTACTGTATAGCTTGAAAAGAACTAAAGATATAGGTCTTTAACCAAAGAAAAATCTTTGAAATAATGAATGTTAGTTGGAATTTTATAACACGCCTAAAACATGTCCGATTTAATTTACTTGTCCAATTGCACATTTGAATTGATATTTCTGGATTTACTATGAAAGAAACAAAATTGGAGTTCTAGTTTCTCTATAAAGCGTACATTTTCTTCAAACGAAGGCTATTAATTACAATTCAACATTTAAATATTGGGTTTTATTTTCCAATTCAATTTATGTATTGAACTACTACATTGTTTCAAAACTCAAAACTACTCTTAAATATTTCTTTAATTTCTATTACAGCGCTATGGTATAGTACGGTATACCGTAGTATAGTATAGTATGGATAGTACAGTACTATGGTGAGAAATAGAACCCTTCCATATTCCTTATACGGATTTACAACTAATTTAATAGCAAAAGGGTTTTAATTTTATTAGTTAGATTTTAATTAAATAGATTTTTGTGCTTACTCAACTTAAAACCTAGGTTTGGAAACAAATCTAAAAAAGGATTGGAAAATTTATTTTTTTCAAAAGTTTCAAAGCGTATAACACATACTCGGCATACAAGTTAGTAATATTTTATTCTCTAAATCCAATTTAATTTCTTGAAGTGAATTAACTAGGTGTATACTGTTTATTAGTTGACTGAACAATACGGAACTTGGAGTGGCTGCTTAATTTTTAAAATATAACTAAGTTTGAAATTTTAGTTAGTAATAGTAAGTTCTGCAACATATTTATATTGCGAATTTAAAGGTGCTGCTATACATACACGTCACGTACGTCCACACGGGGCCATAGAAGGCATATACGGTCCCATAACTGCTATGGCCCCGACGTCCACATACGGCCAATACGGCGATTCCGGAGAGGGTTCTATACATATTCACATTCGCACGGTACGTAACGTCCTCGATCGCATGCGCACATGAGGATGCGACATCCAAAGTCGCGGTGAAAAGCGGATTAAATAAGTACCCCTGGCGTGAGAATTAAGTATATATGGAATACAGATAAATATGATAAATATAAATTTTTGTTTGTTACATGCTTAATAAAACACAAGGTATAAACTTAAGGTTTGCTGTTACTCTAACGTTTGATATTGACACTTTTATATATTCGTAACCCTTTTATTTTAAAGGGGATACATCTTACTGACATTTATAAGATATTATAAGCGATAAGCATCAATATAATTAATATAAATAATGAAAGCCAAAAACAGCACTTTGTACAGTTTTAGTATAAAATTTGCTTTCATAACAGCCGCTTGGGCGAATGGCATTGATAGAGGCTATAGGCTACACGTCACGTCACGTCGCGTCCCCATTCGGCCAATGCGGCCGTGTAACTAAGAAAATGGACTTGACGTGAAGTTTAGAAAGGTTATTAGAAAGGTCATTCACAGGTACTGAGAACGGACACGACAATCAACAAGCACAAATTAATTCTATCACTTGGAACGGCCAAAACACATTCCGACTGCAACATTCCTTAGAACTATCAGGTCATCCCGGCGTAGTTACCGATGTATTTCCAGGTTGGCCGGAAATATTTGAGTTATTACCTGCCATTCAACTCAAAAAGTCTAAATTCCTTTCTAAAAAGGGGTGGTTATGGAAAAACAATTGTAAATTCTGGTTAATTCGTAGTAAAAATATAAAATGGTTTCAGAATTTTCAGACTTTCCCGTAAGTCACCTCCTTATTCTTAAGACATGCCGCATAAAACATTTACTAAACTCAAGAGTTAACAAAAATGTTGCAGGGATTTTTTTTAACAGGGACAGTCAATTGTTTGACATAATAAAATGCCCTAAATATTACCCAGGAATATATTACAAAAACATGTTATCTAACTTGGTCTTGGTAAACCGGATTACTGGCGGATCTAAAAATAGGCCTATATTAAATGAGTCATTGCACGAACTCGATTAAAAAACTGCCACTTCATAAACAAGAAAAATCACGAGGACGTTCACCACAGTTAAGAAAATATCGTGTAAACGTATCCAGCTGTTCTGTTTCAAATGTCCCTCGACGGAGGAGCGGGATTCTCATAAAACAACCAATAGAATTTGGGGGTGTGGTTTAAATACAGCGATGGGTGTGGCTAATATGGCGGAGAGTACAGTCAATGACATAAATCGGGATGTGGCCAAAAGTGCTTAGTTCCGTTTGTGCGCGAGGCGCCAAACCGAGACTGTTTTAAAACAGTCCCGATTTGGCGGGAGCGTCAGGTGCCAAACCGGGACTGTTTCATTTTTGCACAGAAACGTCAAAGTCGGACGGCGCCAACTCAGGACTGTTTTGAAACAGTCCCGATTTGGCGGGAGCGTCAGGTGCCAAACCCAGACTGTTTCATTTTTGCACAGAAACGTCAAAGTCGGACAGCGCCAACTCAGGACGGAAAAACAGTCTCGATTTGGCGCTGTCCGACTTTGGCACTGTCCGACTTTGGCGCGTTCCCGATGAAGAACAATAATGAAGCCAGGGGCCATCGCGCAGTGACCGCCGCAACAATACATGTACAGCAACAATACATGGCTGTAATAACATGGCACGCCGCGCCTTGGGCGACCAGGGTCATCGCCTCGTACCGCGTGCAGCTAGACTAGACTTTGGAGGAATGAAAGCCCCAGCATTGCCACTGCCAGCTAGGCACGTCTCCCTAGGGATATTGTGTAGCTTACGGAAGGAAGGGATTGCCAGGATGAGAAGGTATGATATGGTCTCAGCCTCGCCCCTGAAGGAAGAGGGATATAGATTCCCAACCTAGTTTTTTTCGGGGACGACTCACCCTCTAACCCGAGACCTCCCAAGCATCCCCGGACAAGGACCTCCACCTGGGAGTCTCACCCAGGTCGGTTCGCCCTCCAGACTAGCAGACGCCTTGAATTTTGTCGCCTTTGTCGGATAAGGGTCCCTCATCCCCTCCCAGATGGACTTGCCATGACGATCCTCAAATCCCTACAAGGCTCAGACCTGAATGGATATTCAAGCTCAGCTAGGAATCAAAGTTCCCAGAATGGATATCCAAGCTCAGCTAGGAATCAAAAGTACCCAGAGAGGCAAGGAGGAACCAAGGGGAACAGGAAGCTGGTCAATCCGGACAGCCAATAGACTTAAAAGAACAATGACAGCTTCTAATTACTGCAGCCACTGTCGATCTCTGAATTGGTATAGACAAGTTAGAGAGCCATCTATGGCCCTGCGTGCTGCAACGATCGAGACGTTAGAAATTGTTTTAAGGACGTAAAAACCTCAGTTTTGACTTATATTGTCGTAGGCCAAATCCGTGTATTGAGTCCAACAATGTTTGTTGAGGCGAAAAAGACTATTGTAAAATGTATTCTATTCAAAGTTTTTGTAACGTCATTGATTCATTTTTAAAGGTTTAAGAAATATTAAGATGTACGGGCTAGATATTCAACTTTTTGATTTATGAGGCACAATAGAATAACTAGGGCATAAACACAAATAAAGAGCCAATCTTTTTCTTGGAGTCAGGTTTATAAATAGCTTAAACTGGTATCGAATCAACAATAAACTAAATTAATTAATTCACTGAGATGGAGCATTGCCAAATCTATTGATTTACTGCAAGAGAGCAAAGGTTGAGATCATTGAACGTCAATGGCTCTGAAACCATGAAGTCGTTGGAACTATAAATTAGTGATAACATTTTATTCAGCAAATAATTAACAAAAAAAATCACTCAGTGGTTATTGGTAAAAGGATACAGAGAGTTTTCATCACAATAATATTTAACAAATTACAATACAACAAACAATTAATTATTTTATTCCATTTGCATTTTTCCCACCATACTTTGAACATGATTATCATATAACCAATACTTTTTAGATGAGTCTGGCTCGAATTGTTTTCTTCCCTAAATGACGGTAATCTATATTGAGTTTTAAGTAGGTGGGAAACGGTGAGCAGAGGAAACGTTCTATCATTACACGGGTCTGTCGGGTGTAATGATGACCTCGTGTTTAATGACGCTGTGCAATGTGCAATACCCTCGCATTGCACCACGGACGGAGGGCCACAACGTAAATGTGACAAGGCTCAATAATTGAGCTGTAATGTAATTATTACATTTCACCGATTTCGCCGGCAGCGATAAGGGTGGTCCGACTAACAGGAGGAAATGATTCGTAGCCACAATAACGTCTGGACTATTACGACCGAGACGCCAACCGTTGTAATTGGCTAATTGTACAGTGGGTTTACAGCTCAGTGATGGACTGATTGAAGCCATTTAGAGTTAACTGTGCGAGAAGTACAGCACAAGTTTTGATTTGCTATTGATTTAAAGACGTCTCCAAAGAGTATGAAGAATATGTAGTTTGCATACTTATTTGTTGCATTTATTCGAAAAGAGAGGCTGTATGGTTCATACTATCAGGCTAGGAGGCCACAAAAAGTATGATTTAACAATTAATCGTGAAAATATATAGTATTTAATTCATTAAAAACATGTTATTTCCAGAGCATGTGTAACTGCAAGATCCGAAATTTTAAGTTCCAACATCTGATTGCTCCCCTGTTGATACTGTCATAAGATCAGTTATTAATGCAGTGTTCTCAAATATAGGCACAGTAAGTAACCTTACCAGGGTAAGTGTTGTGAGTGTTGACCCAAGCTCGCCGAGCATAGCAAAATTAATGCATTATGCCATAAGGCGCATACAACAAACACTAATAAAACAGCCCCTATCTGATATCCAGAAAAGATCCAATCCTAGCGCACTAAGCCATTAATGAAGGACACCGTGATTGTTGACTTATCAGACAACCAGGCGGAATGCCGCCGTGGCGACCCCAGTCACGAAATCGTGATCTCCACTGACGACGGCTGTTAACAGCTAACAGCCAACAGGAAGAGATCAGCTTATGCAACATCTGTCGCATGTAGGGAATCTGACAATCTGTCGCCAGCTGGAATGTCAGACGACCTTGCTTCAGCTTTGTCTCGCCGTTGTAGCCTACTTTCCCCAAATTGGGTCTCAGGGTTAGTTCCTAGAGGCTTTGTTGGGCTCAGGTGAAGGAGTTGAGATAAAGGAGGTGTGGAGGGAGCATGTGGTAAGATATAAGTGAAACATGCGGGTTATTTCAGTCAAGAGTGTTTTAAAGTGAGCGTATAGCTTAAAATAAGGTCTTTTTCATCATACTGTCTCGAAAACAGCCGTTTTTAGTTCTCTAAATCGTACGCAAAATGATCGTTTTTGGATCACTTCGAATAGGAGTACTGGAAAAACATATGGTAAATTTTGCCGTACTCTAATGTCAAAATTTGTTTATGTTACGTTTGAAAGGTTGAACGATTTCTTAACTTGTGTTTGTAAACAACTAACAGTTGTGTAAATGACGATGACTATTTTGGATAACCTCAAAATTATGTAGTCTAATTTTTTAAGGATTAAATGGTTATTTATACATAATGATGAAAATAGTTGTTCATCACACGGAGCAAAAATGTCTCCTTGGTACTCGATCGCATTTCCAAGCTCGGCTGCGCCTCGCCTGTAAATTACGATCTCGTACCAAAAAGAGCCACTTTCGCTCCTAGTAATGAAAACTACTATTCTTCTACTCGGAATAATCCATTTTGTTAAATAGCTCAATCTATATGTTTACAAATGAGCTACTAATAGTGAACATTCCCTGCGGTATTACCATTGACTATAAATACTTTACATCTCCATAGTAAAACAAGTACAAGCTTTTGTGTCAGCTAGAAATTGAAAGAAGACATAGTTTTAGTATTCTCCATCAGTGTATAGTGCTGCCAACTGTATAGTAAATTATGCTTTTAATTCCATGGAGTTATTTAGGCGAGTTGGTATTCAGGGAGCATACATAAGATAAAGAACTCTTGTTTTCTAGTGTATTAAGTTTAGAAAACTGAAATAAATAGCTGAAATAAATCATTTAAAGAAGTAATACCTTTCGGTGACATAGTCAAACTATATCTACTTCACGTGGTTGACAATATGGGAGCTTGGGAGGGCTTGTATCCTTCTATATACAAAGTCCAAGGCATTACGAGAATTACACAAGTAAAACATACCGTGTCCTCCTATTTAAAGCTTAATGTACGGGCGTAAAAGTAACAATTACGACTCAAGAATTTAAAGCGAATGATATACGACATACGCGAATGAAGTAAAGGCCAGGAGGGCAACAGCTGCGTGAATGCCGGCCGCCAGTCGATCTGAACAGGTTTGGGCGTTAACATAAACCAAACAAACAGGGGCATGGGGCAACACGGCAACACTTTGCCGGCGATCTGGGAGGGCGTGACAGTCGTGTTAAGTCTCGCAACTAGTGTTTGGATATCGAAAGAAAATATCGATATTTATATCAACGATATTATCGGACCCCAATATCGATATTCCGATAATATCGGATCAAAAATATCGATCTATCAGAAATATTTCGTTAAAAATTAATCAAATACATACGGTATGTATCACTACAGTTAGCACACCTGTGACGTCCATTTGACGTAATATTGTTTACAAATATACTTTGAAGTATAATTTTATATCAATAACTGTAAAATAAATTATTTTACTGCAAAATACTCTTTTTTCAAGTAGCCTACATAGCTAAGATATTTTTTTGAAATTCTTGCAGATAAACATATTTTTACAACAAAACAACAAATAACAAAAAAAATAACTAAAACACCTTTCGTGTAGCTAATATAGTAGTTTATGCAACGATTGTACAATGAATGTCTAAATATCTCACGAGTGGCTTGAAAGCATAATACAATCGTTGAATACACTATTTTATCTACGACCAACAATATACGACAAAATTTCCCCCGAAGTTAAACAAAACTCATGACTTTTAATAATGATGGAATAGGTCAACTAAAATTTGAGGTTAGGCAAATAAGCAGACTGAACCATGAATCGCTGTGGAACAATCAGCTGATGGGATAAGTAAACTCAAACATGAATCGTAATGCAACAATCAGCTGATGTGCGAATTGCGTAATTGTTATTATGACACTACTTCCGTCAAATGCCGAGCTCTCATTGGTCTAGAACCAGTACTCTAGAGTGACTCCAGTAATCTTAAGTCGTCATTAGAGTACTGTTTGGTTTTTGGTGTTTTAATGTATATCATTATAATGTTTATTGTAATACCATAATTGGTGCTTATTGCAATGGTCGTAGATAAAATTATTTTCAAAATGATATTTTCAATATTTAACTATCAAATAATATTTGACTACTACTGAAAGAGTGTAGAAAAGGTTAAATTGTATTTTTTAATGTAATATTGATAAAAATTTGCTAATATCAATACTAACGATAATATCGAAATAAAATATCGATATTCCGATAATATCGGAAGTCTAATATCGATATTCCGATAATATCGGAAGTCTAATATCGATATAAAAATAACGATATATCGGAACCAAATATCGATATATCCGATTTATCGGATATCGATACCAAACACTAGGCAACACTTTGCCGGCGATCTAGGAGGGCGTGACAGGCGACGTGTGTTGAGTAACTCGCAACGTGTCAGACACAGAGAGGCTGACACAGGGGAAAGCTCCTGTCGCTGTTATCTGTTATCAGAGTGACCCCAGGCAGGTTGTTGACCTCCCGTTGGATCCTGGATGGATGTTGAACTTTGTACTCGGTCTTGGGGGCGAGAGGTTACGGGTTCGAGTCCGTGGATTCTAACGAAGTATATCAGATTTGTATGCAAGAGGTCGACTCAAAGGTATTCTAACCGGTGTGGGAGTTATGTTTGCTCCACCACAGAGGAGAATCAAACAGTGGTATCTTCTAATGTTGCGCTCAGGTGGTGTCGAGCGCTGGTGTCGAGGACTAATAAAAACATAGTTCACCATTAACGCCGCGAGAGAGCAGCACCGTCGCTGCCCTCTCCTGATTTAACTTAACTGTAGCTAGTAACTGGATGCATGTAACTAGTAACTAGTAACTTAACTGTGGCTGAATTTAACTGTAACTAGCAAGCACTTGGGCGCAACAGAAGACCCATTTAAAAGTGACCTCTGTGTGGCTCCACTCACCCCCGCAAAATCCTCTAATCCGGTACTTGGAGGTCATGAATTTTGGATAATTATGAGCTATGGTTTGTGGGTGCGGTGTTCCCTAATGGGAATTAACGTCCGCACTATTGAGTCCCACATTCATAAGAAAGTCCTCATAATTATGAGGACCGAGCCTCATAAACAGAGAGGCAATCCCTCAGGGGGAGGGGAGTGGGAAGTTCCTTAGAGTGTTCTATTACCGATCGAATTAGACCAGTTCGTAAATTGTAAACCAAGCAAAATTATGGTTCGGATCCCCCGTTGAAACGTCGCGTCGGCCCCTTAGTTGCAATTGGCTGTTGGGCTTTTCTTTAACAGTCCTGTCTAAGTAACATGTCGGCCTTGATCAGTAACAAGACTACAAGATCGCGCCACAATCATCCTACACCCATCCTTTACTCGTATTCGCCAATGTAGTGTATACATTTTGACAATTTCTAAAATAAGGGGTTCCTCACGAAGAAGAATACATTTGTCAGGACAAAGTGGAAGGTGGTGAGGACATGTAATAGAAATATTTGTGTGTGCTCTATCAATATATCATTATTTTAACATCCAAGGAGGTTTCCAGTTCAATGCAAAATATTTTCTTTACAGACTTTTTTAATTATTAACCATCACGATCTATGATCTTACAACAAAGTTTATAAGGCGCAGAGAACAGCAAAGAACAATAGTTCCAAGCTAATGTAACCAAATAATCGGATTTTGACTTAGATTATGCCTTCTATTCCGCGCGAAGAACTGTTATGACGGTGAGCCTACTGATACAAAATTATTTACTGTAAAAAACCAACATTCACTCATTAAAATGAAAAACTCTAAAACATAATCTATTATGGACAGTAAGGTCCCTGTGCAATCGAGATGGAAACTTGTTCACCATCGGCTGAGGCGCATTGTATCGAAAGCGAGAGGAAGTCTGAGCCGGGGTGACCTGGTTGGGCGTATGTGCAGGTAGTGTAAAATGTGTTCTGGAGGTTGACATCACTTTCACTACAACAGCCTTAGTCGCCTACAGCTTGTTTGTTATCACTGGCCCACATTCAATACAAGGGCTTTCAACGCGCACTCGCTGCTGCCTCAATTATTGACACACAAAAAATATTAAAGAGGTCGACAAGTGGAAATATTATCTGAGGAATGGGGTCGGTTATTAAAATAATGAAGTAAACGTGACTGTTGTAACTATTATTTATACGTGTGTTAATAGTACAAGGAATTTCGTATTCTGTAATCAGCCTATAATATTTTTGGGTGATGTTTTAAGACATTCAAAGGACACATTGAATATTGAGAACTTATTTTTAGTACAGTATCTGTAAAACATACCTCGAGTACTGTTCTGTATTTCAGTGTTCGAAACACTATATTGTAACTTTCAATAAACGTAAGACCTACGTCTTCTTTTAGAAAGTATTCTTTTATGTTTTTTTTTCAAACTCTGACATTTAAAAAAGTGAGAACCGTATACAAAAGTTGCTCGTCCTTGTGGATGTAATTGCATGTCCGACTAAAACAAACTTGTGTGCAGTGTGCGTTTTACATTCAAAGGATAAAGAGCATTGCAGTTATTTTCAACAGTTTCTCTTTTAAAACCCATCAAAATTCATATTATTACGACACAGTTTCACAACTTGAAATCATAATCAAATTTTAGTGTTCTCTTCTACAACAAAAGTTATGCTGGTCATTCTCCCTAACACAGCATGCGCTCGAGGAAGTTCAAGTCTAATCCGTTAAAGCTTTCAGTCTTTCCGAGTAGAACAATCTTAGCTAAACCCTCTGTAAAGTGTTATGACAGCAATTCAACCGTACGTGAACGTTTTGACAGAGAGCAATTCCGCTGCAACCGCATCCATTGCGCCGCTACCTCAAAGAATACAGGTCAACCGCAACTGTTATGTAGGAGGAACGGTTTCGACAAAAGCTAATGGCGTGCAGCAATAACGCATAACACAGGTGCCAAATTGCGAGCGAATTGCTCATCGTCCGATATAACACTTGGGGAGCGGGAAGCATTAGCGGTAAAGGTTTACCACATTGCTTCCTGTATTTAACGACACGAGAATCGATGTAACCTAATTTGTTTTTCGAAGAACAAATTAGGCTACTTTTTTATAAAACAACACAAGGGTCAAACTTGTGAACATAAAGAAAAACAACCATAGGCGTAAGGGAGTAAGGCACTAATGCGAGAAAAACCGGCAGTACAAAACAATTAATTTCTTAGGAGCTTGAAAGTTCCACAAAATTTCCTGACACCTTCACCACATTCAGGTCTGGAAAGTATCTATGTTTAATAGTAGTTTATACAACGATTGTATTATGAATGCCTTTAAGCCACGAGTGCATGACACACTTGTATTTATAACGCATCAAAGGACGTTTGAGGTTAGATACAGTAGGACACTAAGACCGGAATCCTATATGGGTGCAATCAGCTGATGTGCGAGTTGTTTAATTTGCATGCTATTCCGTCAAATGCCGAGCTCTCATTGGTCTAGAACCAGTACTCTAAAGTAACTCCAGTATCATAAAGTTGACTTTATGCAACTGCTTGGTTTTTTGTTTTTTAACGTATATCATTATAATGTTTACTGTAATACCATAATTGGTTCTTATTGCAATGGTCGTAGATAAAATCTTTTTATGTTTCCTTACACTTCGTTTCTGGTTAATTTCGACCAACACGGGAAGAGCAAGGACGGGAGGTTTGCCATGATGAATACTTACGTAAGTTGTGTTTTTGTGCCAAACACAACCACTAAACCGGGATACATTACAATAATAAACAACTTCATAAACCGACTGCACTTTGACGATCCAGTTAACACTGAACCACCTCCCGACCGGTTCGAATGAAATGTCAGCCGGTTGGTACGGAGCGCACGCCCCATAAACACAGCAAAGGTCTGGATCGTGAGGGAGCATCTGCATGTTACCTGTTACCAAGTTACCAAGTCCCCGCTGCATCCGACACTTTCGCTGTCGGATCGGTTTCATTACTCTCCCTGGCTGTTCCGGTTGTTGCTCACTCAACTGCCCCCCGTTCCACGTAACTGGGTGCTTTCTTCAATTACAACTCCCGTCGTGTGCATTTCTAATAGGAATGTTTCTGAGTTATTAGATGTTTACAGAGAGACGAGCTTTACGTTGGTATATAACAGAATTATTTGATTGGGGCTTATTTTTTATGAACGAGTACATACTGAGGTTATAAGAATGTTTTTGAACGACCAAAGCAGATTTGATATACTAATAATGCGATTGTAAATATTTAAAAAAATGTTTTGGATGGAAAGGTTTTCAACACACGTACGCTGCCCAATCATGTGTTCAATTCCACAACCGCAATTGAAACCAAGGTGGAAACCGCATAATCATAATGAGATTTTAGTACAGTATCAGTAAAAACAAACCTCACGTAATGTTCTGTATTTAAGTTTTCGAAACACTATTTTGTAACTTTCAATAAACATATAAAAGAAAATAAATGTCCGCCATTCGTGTTTATAGTAGTGTTAATTATAGTATACAGTAGTGTGTGTAGTACATATAGCAGTGTTAGTAGTGTTGTATATTGTATATTGTGTACCTGTGCTTGCCTTTTGTAATATATTCAATTGTTTTTAGATTCCCTACTGGTATTACAACGAACAGGCGATTACCAAAAATAATATTTACTAAAATGTACAAAATACAAAAGAAACATATAAAAAACATTTAAAAAGTCTTGCCAAAAAATAATCCTTTTAATTCATATATGGACGAAAGTTCACCAAGACAATGTGTAAAAGCGAACTTCCCCATTGCAAAAGAGGTTTTTACAAAAACACCAACACAATTTTTTACTAAACCAAAAGCAAAAAACCTGAGCTAGAAATAACTGTCCAGCATTACAAACACTCCCATAAGATACGTTAAAGGCTACATGGAGTGGTCGACCTCGCCGCTTGCGTCACGGTTCTGTATATGGACTACCCAGTCACCTGTACGTCGAGGTGCTATGTGCTGTGTAGCAATGCCACTTGGCTCTGTCATTTCACTGACAATTTGGTGACCGAAGGGGTATGGAAATCGTCTCTTTAAACTGTTAGATGTTTCAAAACCTATGGAGAGTAAGAGTAGGCCTATCTACATCTGTTGGCATTGGCGGATGAATTTAAAAAATTCATAGTTTGTATGCCTCCAAAACTGTTGTTAAGAATTAAAACCAGGTTACATACCTTATCCGTCTAACAGTTTCACTTTGTGTCCATTCATGACAACATGTTTCACAATGAAAATTGCATCTTCAGGTCTAGGTACTTGATGTCAAATATTGTCAGATATTAAGATTAAAATTCAAATACATATAAAATTGCACATATAAAAGTGCAATTTTATATGTATTTGCAATTTATTTATTTGAATTTAAATTTTAATATATGACAAGATTTGACATCAAGTACCTAGACCTGAAGATGCAATTTTTATTGTGAAACATGTTGTCATGAATGGACACAAAGTGAAACTGTTATACGGATAAGGTATGTAACCGGGTTTTAATTTTTTTTAACTGTCCATTATTTCGAAGCCCTAACGATTTCATCTACATAAGGTATGTTGAAAAAACTAGAGATAACAAAATCGCTCCTTATTAGGTGTTTCAAGTAGTAGTGAAGGTGACATCCAAGTTCACCTTCAACCAATAAAATATTTTCTCTTTTACCTCCCCGAATGGCAGCCATAACGATGATACCCACCCATTATCGTAATGACAGGTGACAGTGGAAGCCATAAAGAGGTCGGTTGAACCTGAAGACCGCGGAAATGAGAAGTCCTTGCAGTTTCACTCGGGTCCTCGACTGCCGAACTGTCGGACATTGCATATTGCAGCGATTACGCAAGCGGTCGTGCAGACCGAGTCGCCGCGGGCGCCGAAGCTGCGAAACCGCGATATCGAATCGCGTGAGAGCACACCTGGAATGAATGGGCTCGTACGCGTTCGTAAAGTTTAATAGCGAGGTTCTTTAGTATCTCGAATATCCCATTTGCGAGATTCCAACAGCGATAAATACCGTATTGGGTTATTATCCTTATTAATTTCGCATTTTGCAATGATCGTATCTACGTTGAAAACCAACATGGAACGGTAGAAAGTTGTTTATGTACTTGAACAGCGGGTTGTTTATCGTTTAAGATTAAACTAATTGTATGGTTTGTATAATCATCTTCAATTTATTAGAGGCTCTTTTTAATTTGATTAAAAGTTATTAGCTGGGGTGAGAACTGAAGAATTTCGAACCGTTAACTTGTATTGCTTTTAACCCACATTCAAGTCACCTTTAAACCAGTTGTTAATTACTCTATGTAAATTCCCACTTGATATTCCAACCCGCTCCTTCCGGCGGCCTCCCTCGCTCATCCGTCTTGCTTTGTCCAGGATTCGGTTCGGCCGGTCCTGAAAGAACTGTGAAACAAAGTCCTTTGCCGGCGGAAGAGGCATTGAAGTGTTGAAGTGGCATTAGAGAAAAACATTCGTCGTCGGTGACATCTAACGTGCTGGGCTACAAACAAACTGTGAATCAAGCCTAGCCATAACACAGTTGAAATATTGTTTAGTTAGTCAAGGAATTAATTAAATTATTATTGTATAACCATTTAAATGTTTAAATGCATTTAAAACAACGCGCCTCACCAAGACATGAGGTACACCGAAACAACAGATGAAAAACATAATATTTTCGTTCACGGTTTTAGAATTTTATTAACTACCTACATAAGCGAACTTTATTTTAATGTCACCAAATTTCATTTTCAAATACTTCTTACAAACATTCTTATTGCATTACGTTGGCTACTTGGTTGTTTCAATTTTGATTACTTAATTTAATTTACTTCGTGTTACAAAACAAGTGTTACATCCGACCCACGCTTCATTTATTATTTGAAGGAAATTACTTCAAGTAATAAGTACGATTATGTCGTAATCGTGGAGGTGGCCGGTTCGTGATCGTGCAACATATAGAGCAACATTACGCCTTCATCGTTTGCCAACTTCCTTCCGCACCCAAGAATGCGGTTACAACCATATGATGAGTTGTGATTAGTAATTTAACGTCTTAAAGAAACTACTTCATAAAATGATCGTCTCAAGACCACCAACAATAAACATTTTGATTAAAATAATGACTGACGTCCGTCCTGAATTTGAAATGAACGATTCAAAGGTTGAATGTACTTCAGACTTAATACGGCGATCCCTTCATCAGCATTCACGTGCCGGCCAGACATTCCGCCTGAAAGTCACATTGTCATTCTATTGTTGCGGCGATGGATAGCCGACTGGCACAATTATTGCACCCACCGCAGTGTCTATTATTTATTTTAATTTGCTTGGTTATTTGTAGAAAGTAACTGTCCTGCTGTAAAGTTGTTACCTAAATGAACATAAGAGCCAATCTAAAACGAAGGATTCCGTCATTTCGTGTCAAAATTGTGAAACCTAAAATCTACCGTTTGAGGTAAACGATTACAATGCTTGCATCTTTCTCCAGGAAGATGCAACCGTTTAGTTCCACCACTGCAGCCACCGCAGACCGCAGCACATTCTTGCTGAGAAACCGCCCCATACCCGCAACAATATACCGCAAATCACAATCGGCATTCCCCCATGAAACACAAAACATGAAACAACCGGTGAACTTTCACCGTCAGGAAGCAGAGTTGATCAAACAGGTAGGGACGCCTGCAGGAGCAATTACGCCCGTACGTTTGCTCGCGGAAGACTCGCTCCGCCCCGCGACAGGAAACATTCCTCTGACGAAGAAAGTCATCGCGGCAAGGTCCAGTTTCAGCTGGGCCACGGTTAAATGGTACTTCCGGTCGCCGAACCGAGTATTACTTTCTATCTGCTCATTAGTTAATGTTCCGGTCCAGTCGCATTTTACAGATGAAGTCTCAACTCTGGCTGCCCGCAGAGTGGCTGAACGCCGACGGCCGTGAATTTGAGTTGGTGAACCGGCGATCGTGGTGTTATGTAAGTTTAGCTAACGATTTTCTGCGGTTGTTTGCGAAGATAATATTGATTGTCGGGCGTTTGCTGAGAAGAACAGATAACCGACTGCGATAGGAGATGTGAAAAGTGTACGTCAAATACATGCAAAATTGTTTTTTTTTTACTTATTTTTGTTAACAGTTTGATAGAATTTGTTGTAATGTTCCAGTAACCGCTTGAAACAAAAATGTTTCTGACAGTCTAATTAAAAAATATTTCTGAATTCTACATTTCGAATTATTTTCCGAACTTCCTTGAATCGTGCAACTCAAAGATTAAGTAGTTATACCTATTGCAGTAAAAATAAGCACCTTACACGGAAAGATATACGGATTTTCCCCTCCGTATAAAAGTGAATCGGTCCCTCAGGGATGGATCCTCGGGCCCCTGTTATTCTTGGTGTATGTGAACGACTTGAATTTGGTGATTCCAAGAGGACAAATTGTCCAGTACGCGGACGATACGACTCTCTGTTTCAGTTCAAACAATATCGTGAAACCGAAACTATTTCCTTTGAAGAAATTAACCTTTGCATTCAATACTTTGAAAGTAAAAATCTCAAAGTAAATCCCTCGAAATCCAACTGCATGATATTTGGAGGCAGCACCGCTCTAAATGGATGTCAACCAACTGCTATGATAGATGACACTGTCATCGAAGAAGTTGGCGTCACTAAATTCCTCGGAATGCTCGTTGATGACGAGCTGACGTGGACCGATCATGTGGACAGTGTTTGCAAGAGGCTATCATCTGCAATTTACTTGCTAAGACGGCTGTCGCAACACTGCCCCACCGAATTATTGCTGATGGCCTATCACGGGTTGATTCAATGTCCTCTCTCTTATGGCATTGCTCTGTGGGGTGGTTGTTCACAGAGAAATTTCAACCGTGTGTTTGTTCTCCAGAAGAAAGCCATCAGAATAATAGTAAAACTCAACTTTAGAGAGTCGTGTCGGGGTGCTTTCCGGGAGCTTTGGCTGCTAACACTGGCTGAGTTGTACATTCTAGAACTTGCTGCCCTCTGCAAATTCAAAACCAATTTGATACAGGGATGAGACATCCATACTTATAACACAAGGTCTAGAAATGTATTTAGAACCACTCAGCATAGGTTGGCGGCTATGGATCGCCTTCCCTCATTGGCGGGTGTTGCCATATTAAATATAATTCCGGAGAGCATCAGATTAGAAAATTCGGAACCAAAATTCAAATCTAAATTAAGACTCATATTCAGGGTAACGTCCTCCGTGAGTTACCTGTCTTATTAAAGTGATCAAGTGATTAAGACGTTTTTTAGTGTCAAACGTGTTCTACTCGGTGGGTGAGTTCATGGACCATTTTCGAAGGGAAACACCGGCTTGAGGTAAATTCTTTAAATCATGTGATCCGGCTGGTACCTAGTTTTATAAAGTTTAAAAACCTGTTGTATTTTATTTTTATACTGTAATTGTTTGACGCTTGCTATGCAAATTGTTAATTTGTCCTACAGCAATAAAGATTATTATTATTATTTTGTTTCCTACGATTATTAAGGTTATTAACTCAGCTTTCCAAAAGATCACGGGGATATCAATTGTCTTCTGTCATCGTCGGTGACCCACTGGCGTCACTTCATTCTACATTCATCTCGGACCGTCGCGAAGAGGCAAGACTAATCCACCGGGGAAGGTGCGCGAAGGTGCGGCACTGCCTCCCATTCTTTCTACGTCGGAGCGATTAGCATTGCAGAGTGGATGTCCCAGATTCGCACAATGCTCTAGGAATGTCCACGTTCCGAGCGGGGTAGGGTAGTGATGGGAACTATCCGATAGAAACAAACGATTCATCCGGTTATTGCTCGCCAACCGATTCATCCGATGGTTACTTTAATTTTCTTCCGGATGAGCCATCCATTCACTGGCATGCGAATCATCTGAACGGCATTATTCATCTATCTGATAACAACAGTTCCATATTTTCATTCGATTGTAAAACAATTCGTCCCGTGTTTTCATTCGTTTGAAAACTAAGAGTTATTTAATTACTGAAACTTTTCTTTCATGAACGGCGAAAAAATCCGAGCATTTATGCCAAAGATCATCCTTGCACCAAAAGGTTAATCTTTTACCTTATTTCATTACCTCAACCTAAATACAAAATGTTTAGGGTATAAAAAAGTTATTTATTCATCCATTTGCAGGTGAATCATCTGCTCAGCGGCTCGGCAGTATCTATTTATTATCCGAATATAGATACGGCACAAAACCAATGAAAACCATCCATTGGAATCAGGCTCGCGAACAGATAGTTTCATCCATCCACTAGTCGGATAGTTCTCCCATCTCCGCACAAAGCGCGGGCCAATCCGCTCCTCACCCCACTACACAGGAAAAACATCGGATGAATCATCCATCTGAAAACTATCGGATGAAAGAAAACCCATCGGATGAACCATCGGATGGTTAAAATCAGTCGTTTGTCCCATCACTAGAGCGGGGACTCACGTCAGAAACCACCTCCACATACGGCGCAGATTCCATCTAAAAGTGAAACCGAGACCGCCTGTCAGCGTCCTTCGCATGATGCGAATTCCGATAGCGGGTGTTTCTCCAATTATCTACATCGGCAGTTCCGCAAACCATACTAGTCCGTCTCATTAGAGGAATGAATTAATCATCTACTTTCCACTGCGGCTTGGACTTGTGGTTGTGCGTTGACAAAGGATTAAAAGAAAGGTTTTTATATTCAACACGCACTACTGTGCTGTGTTAGAAATCACTAAGGAGTCGCCTTGAATTCTTGTCTCTTCAGATTGCAGAGGACGAACTGTATATTGAAAATTAGAAAAACGTATACTTAAATGTTTGCCTGAAAAAGAACGATCAGAACATATCATGATCCATCGGTGTTAGTAAAAGGATTGAAATGATTGAATTTTACGATAAGCACTCAAGTAAACACCGTGTATAAAAAAAAATACAATCCTGTTTACTAAGACCATGTCAACGAAATTATGTTTTGTTTGTATAATATATACTTTTTCGTTGTATTAAAACAAACACCTTCCTTTCCGAACAATAATTTGAGGGTAAACTCAATTGCAATTTGTATGTTTTGAGACTAGCTCATAAGACCGGGAAAACCATGTATTTAAATCCTCTACCACCTATGAACTCTCCCCTCTGGTGAAAGCAAGGACCCAACATGTAAACAAAGGGTCCACGAAATGAAACTGCCTCACAAAAAAGTACACTACTTTCGGACAGACGCAACATCAAGATAAACATCTGACCTCAGCAAACAAGAATGGACCTCACGTTCCACAAGCCTACCAAACAACCAAGAAGTGCGAGTGGACAAAGCAACAAGGCGTGGTTGTGGTTGCAGCCAAGTTTCGCCAACCGCTCCGGTGGCTGGCACACTTGTGCACTACTTTTACCGCCAATTAAAGGCGGGATGATTGGCTTGTGCAACATGCGGGTCTGATAGTGAAACCGAAACTGGCCCGGGGCGCTCTGTCCACTCGGGAACTACCGAGCAGCAACTAGTTTTGGGCCTATCGTACCCTGCCGAACAGCCACGATCATTAGAGGGGATTAAGAAGGGTTCTTTTGCCACCACTATAATGTCCAAAAAGTCAGGTGGCTCAGCTTGGTAGCCGGCAACCGCTCTGGGAAAAAGGATTTATTATAAATTTATAGTTCCTGATACTTAATCTACCTAACTAACAATATATGCGGTGCTTATAACTTTCTATCGTCTCTTCTTGGTGTTTGTTCACTCTGAGGGGTTGAAACGAGTGAAAATTTGCTGACCTTAGGTAATGCTGAAGAGTCAAACTGACTATATTCGTCTAAGAATTAAAGTATCTCTGTACAATAAGAAATCATAAAAATATAAAACTACAAATAAAATTGAAAATTCTATGAAACACCACCTTTGGAGGACTCTTTGAGGAGTTGAAACGGGACAAAATTGATAAATGACCTCTGATAAACCTGAAGGGTCAAACTATCTCCGAACCAAAAATTAGGTCTCTATTAAAAAAAAATTAGAATTACAAAATAATTAAAATTACGAGAAAATTAAAAATTTAATGAAAGTCTGCGACTCTAGATTCGAAGAGGGAATTTAACATACTCATTTCACCCGATTCTTCTCTCCTTTGCAGAACCTTACCTGCCACAGCCAGCGATCTCTAGTTGTATTATAGAGATCGCTGGCCACAGCTCGAGGCTATCTGGGCACTCCGTTCCTTGTGAGATGATCCTTCCTAATCCTCCCTAATGATCGGGGCTCTACTGTAATTTCATATGAACAAATATTTGTGGCTATTTGGTTACAATCGTCCACTCGACCAGAGTGCTCTCGTAGCGACTTACGACGCTCTCAGACACTGTCAACACCGTAACGATCTCAATAATCACGAGTGGTTCGACGGTTCGATGGGTTGTCGGCTAGAAGTAAACACGAACAGCTGGCCTCACAGGGATCGCGGTGAGTAATGTGGTAACGCACATTCGGGGGAAGGGTTGGTGCTCTAGGCGGAGAGCTCTGATTGATTGAGATTACATTAGCGGCGAACTGTGTAATGTGATTCGTTCTCATCAGGACTGCGTTTGGAGAAAGTGTAATTAAGAGGGGAGAGGGGGTAATACTGGGTCTTGTCGTTGGGTTTGGAAACATTTATTTGTCCTTGCGACTCTGGAAAACGTTAAAGTGTAAGTTAAGTTCCTTTATTTCCTTGCCATGTCCCAAAAGCAAGAAAAGCTCAGTAGAGAGGAAGAAGAATAACTAAACTTGAGTCGGTAAAAACAGTTGTAACAGGGAATATCAGAAAACGCAGATCTAAGAAAATCACGTTTTGAACAAACCTTCTCTCTAATTACAAATATTTTATCTCCACCTCAATTCACTTTCCCTACCCGAACACACACAGGACGATAGGACGCGAGAGAAACCTACCCTAGAGCCAGGCCAAAGCCGTGTACAAAGTTTAATTACAGCCTGTGACAGACAATATTCTACCGGTAAAGGCAAAAAGCTGATTACTTTCCCTCGGGGTCACCAGACTGGGAGCTATGCCGATAATGGCGAGAAGACGGGGGAACGCGAACGTGAGGATCGGCGACCGTTATGGCGGACACTTCCTGGACGTCCGCGGACACGTAGGCGTAATGACGGGGAGGGACTGTAGCCGCCGAGGTAGCGGACGGAGGAGTTTTAGAAACTACGGCTATTGGTCCTGGTTAAAAATCCGGCGACTAAATCCTGGAGGAGGAAGATGAGTTCTACATAAGGACGTGTACGAATGTTCAAAAATTATAATCGTAATGTTAAAATATTTCCTTTTTTCATTAAATTGACAACTCTTCAACCGAAGATGATATGAAGACATCCTTGTAGGAGCCTGAAGATGACTTATAAAAAGTCGAAACTAGTTGCTCGTCAAGTAACCATTGGATACCAGTAAAGCAGGTATTTACACCATCATTAGTGTTTCCTTTTGATTTGTATTATGTCCCCGTCCTAAGGGGCCGCGACAACTATTGACATCACAACAGGAAGAACAATCTAATTAAATGACAACGCAAAATCTACAGATCATTAAAAGAGACGATTTACTTTATCTGTGAATACAATTCAAGCTCATATTGCTAAAAATGAAAGGGTGTTTACATTTTGACTGGAAAAGAAGTATTAGTTGGTACCATAGTTATTTACTGGCAAGTCATGTACGGACAGCGAGCACACGGAGTAATGTTTAGAATGTATACTTATGTTTGTTCTCACGCAATGCATTCTAAGACACACGGAGTAATGTTTAGAATGTATACTTATGTTTGTTCTCACGCAATGCATTCTAAGACACACGGAGTAATGTTTAGAATGTATTCTTATGTTTGTTCTCACGCAATGCATTCTAAGAAAGAACGTATCAAGTGTTTGTTATAGTAACCTACTTTGAAAAGGTGTTAAACATTGAAAACAAACTACCTGTCACCAATTCCATTCTTATAGCTGCATTGCTTAATGGTTGCATGATTATGAACTTCATTCTACGAATGGAGGAACCTAGAATTTTAACGTTATAACATTAAGCTCGCACAGAGGTTTTGGTTGGTTGAGCTTCAGGCATCTGATTGTCCTTTGGTATCAGTATAGGTTACCCGCGGGTGTTATGTTCGGTCCGGCTATAGTGCTGACCTTTGCCTACCGGGCGGTCTAGACAGGCCTGCGCCCTGCACCTCTCGTAAATAACGTCCTTCACAGTTTATTGCCTCCTCAGCAATTCCACGAACAATTAAAACACCCGAGGCATACAATTCATATTACTTTTTCAGTAGAACCGCCAAGTTCCATTGAACAAGTACGCTCTATACGCTTAGACCTGCATATAACACGAAACATTCGATTGGAAAACGAGACATTCCGTTGGGAGGTCCCTGAGAGAGAGAGAGAGAGAGAGAGAGAGAGAGAGAGAGAGAGAGAGAGAGAGAGAGAGAGAGAGAGAGAGAGAGCTACTCCAGTTAGTTCCAGAGCGGAAGTTCTTCCGAGAAGGCGAGTTCTTCTGGTGACCGACAGAGGTGTGACGTCACTCTTCTGGATACACCAGGGAGTCACGCCACGCGTCTTATGACCGCCAGGAACTGCATGCAGACATCCCAGAATATATCAAGAGCTAACCAAATAAGAGATCGAATATTTTTCTTCATTCAAAAAGAAAAGAGCACTTGATCCACAAAAAAATTGTCATCACTCTATAAACGAAAATTGCCCATTACCGTACAGCTAGCTGAGATCTGCGGAAACCCTAGATTTCCTTACATCAAACCAATTGAAGATCAGCTGATTTTTCGGTGCCCAAACATTGCACTCCGTACCCAATCAAACGAAGACCCTATTTTGACAGTTCTATCAGCTGACTCTAAACTAAAATAGACAGTTCAGCCGTATTATGTTTGCTTATAGAAAAATGACTATATTATGAAATGTTGGATGATTTTTTATAAGGTTGGTTACTTATTTGCATCGGGATGAAAAGTACTGTTCACAACTCGTCACAAAAGTCCCGTTTCGGGGCTCGATAGTGTTTTACATATTCGGCTTACGCCTCGCAAGTAAAACACTATCTTGCCCCGAAATGGGCTACTTTCGTGACTAGTAGTGAAATAATATATAATCGAGTGCAAATGCACTTGATCATTACAGATTAAAAATATAAACATTTCCAATTCAATGATTATATAGGCTTATACACGATAACTTAATAAATTAGGGGTTGATTCTCACTTTCGCTTGTCCCACAACAATCAGCCCCTATCTGATCACTTTCTCAGACTCAACACGTGGCTGTTATCAGTGTAAATCAGCTGATGTATCAGCTGTTCACCCCTGTGTGCCACCCCAGGGGCGTCCCCAGAAGGTCGGGTTACCCCTGGGGTTCCCCCGACGCCCACCAGGGTAATACTTCCGTTTTAACGGACCGCCATATCCTGTCCCGTTTGATCATTATGTAAGGCCGACTCTTGTGAGAGCCTTTTAGATGATAATGAGAATAAATGAAGGGTAGAATTCTGTTGATCGGGAGACTGCCTACGTCGGATTTAAAAGTCGTTCTGTACACGTTGGATACGTCTCGAGAGCGCTGAACATGTTTGAGGTTTAGGTGGTTGTCATTTGAACCAAAAAGAATAACAATTAATTCTTTGACACAGTTTTACATTTTGACATGTTTCTCACAGTGAACTATCTTTGACAGCACCTTTATTCTGTTCAAAAAAAAAAGAAGCAAAATGCTTTCCGTTGGCCATTAACCGAGGATAGCTTCTCTCACTATATTTCTTCACAAATTAAAGCTTGGAGGTTAATATGTGCTACGGTAAAAAGTAAAATTAGGAATCATAAATTTAAACTGAATTGCATAACCCTAAAAACTATTCCATAATCTTCCCACGCCGCCGTTACTAAAAATAAGTCACTGTAACGTCGAAAAAGATGACCTAGTGGTCGTAAATGCCATCAGGTTGAAGAAATATACGGGTCAACGGTGACGATTTGGGTTAAACGACGATATAAAACCACCATCAAGGCTAACTGCCGAACGTTCCGCCCGGATGGTCGGCGATGAGCCTATTGAATGCTAAAGACGGTAGCGTTCGCGGAGCAATGCTTTGTAGTGAGTAGGACATCTAAGGGAAATTATTAAAAATAAAATAGTAGGCTAGTTTAAAGTTTCAATCGAGCCTTGTTGAATATTCCGAATTTTTTGCACATATTCGGCTAAAATATAATCAATAAGTGTTGCATAACTATGAAATCTATTATTCAAACAGCTCAGGTTGAAGACCCCCAATGGCCTCTGTCGTGAGGTACTGACGAAGTTGTCGGCGTCGATCGAAATAGAACTGCGACTTGGCAAACTCCGCCGCGTCTCGATTCATGAAATTGAGGGATCTCATAATATGTTCTCTCTCAATCACTGACAAAAGCTGACACGAGAAGTGTTTCATCAAAACTGATAGTTAATCTTCCATAACACGTTATGATTTCTTGACAGAATATTTTATACTCCACTCTGAAAGTTTTTTAAAGCTATCACTGAATATTAGGTATTGGAGTGGTACCGAAAATTCAATTCAATAGATAATAATAGGCCTACTGGACTATTTGGGTAAGAATTACGCAATTGTAAGAAGTGAAACAGAAAATATGAAATATTATTGCAAAAATTGAACAAGTAACAAAAACTGCCATTTTTGCAGCGGTAGTTAGGCTGAGATACTAAAAATATGCTGCAATTCGAATGGTTTAACGCAACATGATATAAAAATTAGTCTAAGACCTCTCGTAAGAAGGGAGAACAACAACTGAGGGGGTTGCACCCTAAAAGTTGAGATATTCTTCCGGTTGCAACAAGGAGAGCCTACCGGGAGGGTGGTTCCCCTCCGTCAAACGCAATGATTTTATATTACCTCCAGTTACTCTTAATCAAATGGATATGTAGGGAAATATGAGTTATTACTGCGCGTATATGGTTGATAGTAGAATAATAAAATAATTGTTTTTAGCTGAAAGGAATATTTTAAACTAACAGGATTTTACTTACAAAAACTAACTTCAAGTATTTTTTTTACTAGGAAACCTCTGGCTTTGATTTGTCAATGGACGTAAGAGGTCGATTTAATTTAATGTGAGTGTTGTATAAAGTAAAACAATCCAGCTCTTTGCGATCTGAACCTCACATGGTTTACATAACAACTTCTAACTGAGAAGTTGCCAAGAATGTTTTAATAGTTGGTCCGAAGTCCGAAATTCTCCAATTCTGACAATGGTGGCATATATTATTGTTGTCTAAACAACCAGCCAGTTATATACCAAAGTCCAGATAATGATTATAAAAGCTTCAAATGCCAAGTAAGCGTGATCCGCATTAAGGTGATAACGCAATACCAGTAATATACATTTTGTTGTATATTATGGTACCACAAAGTTTCAGGTTTTGTTCATAAAACGAATTGAAAACATTTTCATCTTTTATCAGTTTGACTCTAGGCGAATAACCTTGACACAAAGAAGAAGATTATCAGAGTGGAATGAATTATTGACACTCAATTCAACCGTTGAAATCTACCGTGACCGAAATTTGTCCGTAACAGTAAGGCAGCCTAAATACAACTTACAATTCGTAGATAGACTTACGATAAAAACAACTCATCACAGTTTAAATAATTGACCATTGATCATTTTGATTATGATATAACTTGTAACAAAATTATATAATATGTGATCAAAACACTTCTTTATCAGTGGTATGTGGCGTATATACGATGAATACCCCTTCAAGATCTTTAGGTCAAAGGTTAAAAGGCAAAGGTCACGTATGATTTTTCTAAAATTGGCTGTCTTTTGACAAAAATCTTTGATCAAATAACTACATAATAAACAACTAGTAAATGTAATAGCCTATATTTATTACAACTGAAAGAAAGAATTTATTCCCCCAATCTCATTCTTTATATAGTTGTTTGTATATAAGTTTACATAAACACCAAAGGTATAGATGGTACTGTTGTCATTGAAATCTCGGTAAGCTGTCAAGACTGCGCATCCTCCAAATTAATTAAAAATCTAGTATTTATTACAAAAGTGATATATAAATTCAAAATCAGTACATAACTATAAATTCTTGGGTCTTGTCTAACATGACAGTTATACACCCCATAGGCAATACACAAGTTACTTAGAGTACATGCGGAAACCAGTTATCTCAAGATCGTCATGGGCGGATTTCTGGGGGTGCCAGGATATATATTAATATATAATATTTGGTGGATTTGTTGGCAGTGATGGGAGAAAATGTTTTTAACATAACTTGATTGAGGTATTTGCATAAATTACAAATGGCTGTTGTTAAATAAAATACGTCATTACCTGTAAAACGGACCATTTAAATAGGAGTTTGATATTTGAATTTGAGCATACAATTCTTCAAACGTTAGGTGAGCGTGCACCCCCAAATATTATGACCTAAATCAGCGGCTGTTACCAAAAAGCCACGAATTTTTCGGTCCATCTGAAATTACCAAATAGCCACGATCATTAGTGAGGATTAAGAAGGGTCATCTCGCAAGGAACGAAGTGTCCAAAAAGCCACGATCGCTGCGGCAGGTAGGCGCTGCCAGGAAGGTAATGGTCGGGAGGAATGGGAATTTTAAATTCCCTCTCCCATTAAATATGGGTGGCATATTTCCCCCATATTTCTGTCTTCCATGCCATTGCCGCCCCCTGCGATGCAGACCACGCCACAACATATTACCTTAGATGTAAGATATTAGATAACTAACATCCCCTAACTTTGTTTAAAATACAAATAATGTAAACCATTCATAAACGTGCATAATACTGTACTGTCAATAAGAAAGTTTTCCTCGACCACGCGAACGTCAGTGATAAAACGTTAAAATAGTAAAATATTGCTTTTTTAAGTTTTGAGGAGAGTGTGTTGAAGGGTTCCAAATTAAAATACGTTCTTGAACGCATGACATAATTTTGTAAGTGAAACCAAATATACACAACAAAGATAGTCTTAAATATTGAAAAAAAACATATTAAAACTTCTGTGCAAAGTCAATATAATTACATCAAGTATAAAATAACGTATATAAAAAATGATAACACATAAATAAATAGTGTAGTCACGAGAAAAATCACAGCAGGTCTTAATCACATAACATATACACAAAAAAATAATCTAAATCCGTTTACACACAAGCACTCTTTCCTTTCGTTACTTACAACTAAATCAACTTCTTCACCTTCCATCTTACTACCTACAAGACTGGTGCGAATAGTTTGAAACTGGTACAAAAATGCCTAACCCCTTAAAACTAGTTAGGGTGGCGCCGCATTACACCGGAAATAGCGCGGGAGCGTTGACATTTGCTCATATACCTGCTCTCTTTAGGATATGTAATTTAAATTATGTTTGTCTTGTGTTATAAACTTGCTTGAAACTTAATTATTGTAGAATTCTTGATACGCCAAAATTGCAAATAGGTATACGAACAATATCGTGTTGGCCGATAAATTATTATCATAATTATAATAAACAAGCTTTAGTTTGACACAAAGATCAAGTGTCTACGATATGTAGTTTTGGCTGTAGCCCGAAATATACCAACACACAACTCTCTTTATATATGTTGATTATTTCATGAAAAATAAACTTTTATTTTACAAACTACTAAGTGTAGAGGTAAATGGTTTAGGTCATAGGGAATTATCAATTCCCTTTTCCCCAGAGGTGGTGCCGGCTACCTGGCTGAGCCGTCGTGGCTTTTCGGACATTTCAGCGCTGGCAAACGAACCCTTCTAATGATCGTGGCTATTCGGTAGGGTTAGAGCGGCCCAGAAATTCGTGGCTTTTTGGTAGTACCCAAATCAGCTCATGGAGATCGTACCGTTTACTTAATTAACTATCAAGGTATATTCAAGAGAATGTTTCAGGAAATAAGAATCAACTTGAACAAACATCAGTACTATTTCATTTATCTGTACTTAGGCCGGTCTCTAGTGTACACAGGGGTTTTGATTATCATCTTTTTTTTAGTTTTCAGACCTCTCAAACTCTGATCCATCTAACCTATGAATCTGATATCACTCATTTCTCCTCATCGAATTAATCATCCACATCTCTTTCCTTCCCTTAATTCTACTCCTTTTACTCAATCCTCTAACCCCTTCTCACTCTTTTTCTTATCTACACTGTGTCTTATCTTCTCAGCTTGTTTCGTCAAATTCCCGTAACACTAACAAAATCTAGAAGCCTTACTTGATCTCTAGGCACGTAGAAGCCCATTAAGTAATTACTTGAGATGATGTTAGAAAAATCATTTATTTCCAGGTAGTGCTGTTCGTTTAATACCCCGTCTAGGTATATTCGAGAGAATGTTTCAGGAACACCAATAGACTTACTTGGTCCCTAGGCACGGAGAGGCCCATTAACTAATCAATTGAAATGATGTTAGAAAAATCATTTATTTTCAGGTTTGTTTAATAAACCGTCTAGGGTATATTCGAGAGAATGTTTCAGGTACACCAATAGACTTACTTGGTCCCTAGGCACGGAGAGGCCCATTAACTAATCAATTGAAATGATGTTAGAAAAATCATTTATTTTCAGGTTTGTTTAATAAACCGTCTAGGGTATATTCGAGAGAATGTTTCAGGAACACCAATAGACTTACTTGGTCCCTAGGCACGGAGAGGCCCATTAACTAATCAATTGAAATGATAGAAAAATCATTTATTTTCAGGTTTGTTTAATAAACCGTCTAGGGTATATTCGAGAGAATGTTTCAGGTACACCAATAGACTTACTTGGTCCCTAGGCACGGAGAGGCCCATTAACTAATCAATTGAAATGATGTTAGAAAAATCATTTATTTTTAGGTTTGTTTAATAAACCGTCTAGGGTATATTCGAGAGAATGTTTCAGGTACACCAATAGACTTACTTGGTCCCTAGGCACGGAGAGGCCCATTAACTAATCAATTGAAATGATGTTAGAAAAATCATTTATTTTCAGGTTTGTTTAATAAACCGTCTAGGGTATATTCGAGAGAATGTTTCAGGTACACCAATAGACTTACTTGGTCCCTAGGCACGGAGAGGCCCATTAACTAATCAATTGAAATGATGTTAGAAAAATCATTTATTTTCAGGTTTGTTTAATAAACCGTCTAGGGTATATTCGAGAGAATGTTTCAGGTACACCAATAGACTTACTTGGTCCCTAGGCACGGAGAGGCCCATTAACTAATCAATTGAAATGATGTTAGAAAAATCATTTATTTTCAGGTTTGTTTAATAAACCGTCTAGGGTATATTCGAGAGAATGTTTCAGGTACACCAATAGACTTACTTGGTCCCTAGGCACGGAGAGGCCCATTAACTAATCAATTGAAATGATAGAAAAATCATTTATTTCCAGGTTTGTTTAATACCCCGTCTAGGGTATATTCGAGAGAATGTTTCAGGTACACCAATAGACTTACTTGGTCTCTCGGCACGGAGGAGGCCCGCCGCATGGCCCCGCGGCGTCGCGACGCCCTCTGGCGCTCCCTCTCCCTGCGCGGCGTCGCCCCAACCCCCGACTGGCCATGGTCTACCGCGGAACACTCGGCCGAGGGCTCGAGCAGACGCACCGACACTAGCCTGCACGTCACGTCCTCCTCTTCCAGCTGATCCAACACCATCACGACACACGACACAGGCACTACATGCTGACACCGCGACGGTCGGCGCGAGACTGGCGCGCGAGGCGCGATCAGCTGGCGCGGCGACGCTCCCCCCACCCCACCACCCCCCGCAACAATCAGCTGGGCAACAATGATCGCGCCTCTCCAGGTGATGACAGGGAGTTCATGACCAGTGTTTTGAGTAATGATTGTTTCAGATTAACTCACGATTCCCTCCAATCAGTTGATCACATTTGGGTTTGCTCTCTTAAATCAATATCCTTCAGAATTATGAAATACCATATAAGGGAAGAATTGCTTGTACAGTATTTAAACAAATTTTATTGTAAGTACCAAAAGTGCGCTTCAGTTTCTACTTGTGTTATCTCTCCCGTATTTTTAACGAAAGCGCATTTTAAGGACGAGAGAACAAATTAAGACTTTGTATGAGATATGGCATTAATAAAAAATATATTATTTTACTTTTCCAAAACTTATTTGGACGCCCTCATTTTTCTACCTGCTGTCTAGAACACCTGTTATACAAGGTGTCTGGCACTTTTTAATGATAAAATGTACCTGAAGTAATAAAATATATCAATTCAACCGAAAGCAGCATAAATGATGATAGCATAGATTGTGATTTAAAAAGTATATTGTTTAACTTTCGATTTATTATTTATTAGTCATATTTTTATATAAGACTGCATATTTATTACATATTACAGTCATATTTATGACTGTAATAAAATCATACTTATTATAGTCGATTTGTTCTGGCAGATTAATCTTTTTAAGTTTAGACTAGATTGATCTATTTTAATACCATTTCTCATTGACCATAAGACATGACATGGAGTTAGCATTAAAATTGTACTTAAATAGATCGCTAATATTAAATAGAAAGTACTTTGATTAAAATTCCTTCAAGAAACACTGAATTGTTACGAACAGAATGATAGGCCTACGCCTTATATTAATAACACTCCATAATAACGAAAATGTAACTGAAATCAAAGAGTATTCTAATAAAAGATTTTATATCAAGCGGCGAAATTGATGGGATTCTTTCCATACAAAAGGTCCAATATAACGCCCAAGTCGCATTCCAGGATTCAATATAGAGCGTTGGGGCTTTTATATGGGAGAATCCAAAAGTAGAAAGTCATTTCAGATTTTACTGTTACCGCACCAATAACACTGCGTATTCTAATTCAATAAAAAAATTGAAGCTCTCAAGAAAATGAATTTACAGTTAATCAAAACGTTTAGTTCGACTTAAAATAGTTATTGCTAAGTAAAGTAAACATTAAAGTAAGTAAGTTAAAAATTGCACATACATATTCATTGAAACTCACGAGGAATCTTGACCAAACTGTTTCAGAAGACATTGAACATAGTTTTTAATGTTCACTAGATGCGCACTTGTACACGACTGGTACGAGTAGACACTGAACTTCGAACATGCACTTGCTGTATGGAGGCTAATAGGCGATAATTGACTAGTAAAACACTTGTGTTGTATCACAAGTGGAATGTGTGACCTGAAAATAAAGCTATGCAAGTATTTTGTGCAGGTTTAAGTAATTGTAGATTAACAATAACATTGTTGTACATAATTGGAACCTTAACTTCTTTGATGCATTATACACATTTATCAAAGATATTTCCATTGTGACATTTACAGAGAAAGCTATGCGGAAGTAAAGGCCAACTCTTTCCTAATCTGACAAATTTAAAGGTTCCGAAGGTCATTCAAGGTTATAAGCTGGACCGGCGAAGTTCTCATGCTCCACAACATTATAAGCCTGTCGGAGATAACCAGAGTTGGTCCTTGGTAAGCAGACGCAGTTGTAAAACTGATAATGTTATCTCGAAAACATTCCGCTTGTTTAAGCGTCATCCCGGAGATAACAGGGTTGTATAATTAAGCTACAGATATTTTTAACTATTGAGAACGAAAAAAATTAAAAAATAAACGGCCTATGAGGCTGACTTTTCAGTCAGCCTCGTGACGTGTTTCCTGAATTGTATGTCAGTAAGTGAAGCCTTATCAATCAATACTGATTAAATTTCTCAATAACGCGAGAAGCCTGATATTTAACGAAACCCGTCATGATTACTGAAACAAACATTTTTAAGGCTTACTGGTTTAAGTCACAGATGTACCTTGCGGTAGATTTAATGTACCCAGCCATTCAAAATGTGTTAAGGTGTCCTTAACTAAAGTTACTAAGAAAAAAAACGACACATTACTTTTTCTCTTGGACCGTAAACTCGCTTTTGTTAAGTATATCATCACAAATTATTTAAAAAAAAAACTAAACCTAAGACTGGAAAAACATTGTTGTGTATTGTAAAAAAATGTATAGTGTCAGTAACCGGTTTTTACCTGCCAAGTTTACCATTATTTGTAATAAAGGGTAGATGGATAATTAAATCCTTTGTATACAATTTCTTTGTTTACAACTTCTCAGCGTGCAGGAAATCAACCATAGAGGCAAGATTGACGTAACGGAAGGGTATACGAGGACAATATGGAGCTCCAACGGCATCGGGCATTAGGCATTGTCGTGGGACGCCGCGCCTTGCGGGATACGACACAACAGCTGACTGACCAAACAGCTGATCGAATAACACGCAACAATGACACTGGTCAGATGACAAGGTGCTAAACAAACACCCAAAAGTGGAATACTGTTCCACATTAAGTAACACATTCACGGAATATCCACATACCTGTGGTATTAGCAACTCCTTGAAAATTCGGGTTGGATAATGCAGATAAACAAGCATCGGAATTCGATAATGTAATCACACGCGATTTCGACATCAAATGGATAAATGTAGTAGGTTACTGCATTTGTGTCGAAGAAGAATAATCTGTTTGAAAATGTAATTTTCCTCAGAATTTTTGAATTTAAACTTGTGTTTTGACAGCATGCAGAAATGCGAGGGTTAGGCGTTAACATGCAATTTAGCAATAATGTAGGCTAACAGAGCTGCTTTAGAAAAGAAGACCACAAATATTGCGGCACTACGTAAAATGGCAAATGACGTCAGGTATAAACCTATGTATAGGCCGATTCAAATAGAATTTAATAGATCCCTGATAAACGAGCTTTTTCAAATTGTGATTGTTTCTTGAATTACTTAAGGGGAAATTTAATTATTCATGTCTTTCCAGGGGGCACTTGGAGAAGGTTGTAAAAAAATTACTGGCAGGACGCTACAAAAGTCTTCAAACAATCTTACTAACAATTTTATGAAGGTACACTTAAGAAAAAATTCCAAATGAGTGCGAAGGAATGTTTTTCCTCGTAGAAGATTGTCTATCCTCAGACAAAGTGTCCTTGTAAAATCCTCTCATAGACGTGAAGTATTAAGATTTCGTGTAGGGCTGTGCGAGTAGTGATTTTTGAAGTCGAGTCGAGTTTTTTAAGTTTATAAAATAATAGTCATCATATTTCTACATATTCGTCAAAATTATTATCGTTACTCAAATACAAATTACAATTTTGAGGTAATTGAACTTGAAGAGTTACTGAACTAAGAGCAGATATACAAATAAATGATACAAAAAAATAAAGAAAACCTTTTTACTTTAACTCACAATAATTTTTGATTTGATATATTTTTCAAGCCTAACTTGTGTTTAAGGCTTACCTGGGTTTATAAATTAAATGAAAACACTGACTATAAGCCATGACCAATTTCCTGACTTAGTACCTAACTCAATTCATGATTAAAATATTTCCTATGAGTTATTCACACAGTTTTATTCATGTAACTGTCAACAAAAAACTAAGTTTTTATATTTATTTGGAATGGTTTCTAAAATTTAACAAAAATAATTTTTTGAAGAGATGTAATAAATAACCTTAAACTATAAAAAAGATAGTGATATAAAAATCAATGTGTCTTTAATAACTCAAAAGAACATTTTACTTCAAGCATAATAAACGAGGTTTCAGTTATGTTCGTAGAAATTGTGAAAAAAGGCCGTAATATTCTATTGCACGTTCCGATTTTGGGTAAACAGCGAGGGTAACTATTCGACTCGACTTTCGAGTATTTTGCAATAAGTTGAGTCGACTCGAGTAGTGCATACTCTGCTCGAAAAATGCTCGAGTCTCGAGTACTCGCACACCCCTAATTTCTTGATTTTTTTACATGAATTTAAATTAAAAAATCACAAATTGTTGCGTAACGCAAAAGTTATATTCGTTCCAAGCCCTCGTGTCGGTGTGTCGGTGGCAGTAGTGGGTCAGTAGGCGTGGGAGGCATTCGTCTCACTCCCCGTGTAACGGCGGCCCGTGGCCACGTTAGCATGTTAAACGCAGCTTTTGTCTCCTAACCTAAATACTCCTCCTGGAGCGACGTGCGTGAGCTCCCGCCACCGCCGCGTCGCCGCGCCGCCCGGGGAGCGGGGTCTAGGAGCAGCGACTGCGAGGAGGCATGCCACTGGGCATTCTTTTTGTAGTGGATAAGATTTGATTTTGGAATAGATTTTGTTACAAAAAATTGAAGTAGTGTTGAACCACATTTTTTAAAAAGGCATGTAAAAATAACTGTTTTGGTGGAGACATGGAAATACACTTAAATTTTTCCGTAAGGCAGCAGAGACCTTATTCTGCAGATTTACTTTAAATCGTTTTTCCGAGGTTTGGGCGACGAAGAAGTCTATAAAGTACGAGTTGAGTAGTCTAAGTTTGAGTTTAAAGTGTTTTACAGCTCTATATGAAAGTGAAGGTTTCTGACCGATTTAGTGTGGGGGTAACGTAATTAATTGGACACAGAGGAAGCAGTGATTGTTGTAAGACAGCTCTGCTTGATAGAGATTGAATTAAGAGGATTCCAAGAGAAATCGATTAATTTTCTAGACGTAATTAAAAGCGGCTTGAACTTGGATGTAAAACTGCATAAGCTATTATTTATCTCTCAACATCACATCGGTTCGAGAGTAATTTATTTATTATTTATCAATGTTTACCGCACTTTCATAAAATTGTCGGCACACTTTCAATTTTTTTTCATGTTGTTAAGTGTAAGTAACACTTTCAGATATTCACTTTCAGACAATTTATCCATCTTCTTAAAGTTTGTAAATCAAATAAAAGACCCCTCGACTTTTAAGTTCAACCCTCGATTCATGAATACATAAACTGGGGCGACACCAGCGCGCCGGGCCGATTCAGCGGACATTAATAGTAAACAGAGTAAACTCCTGTTCAAAAGCGGCCGGCTCCTTGGGGAAGTGAAATCCAATTGTCAACTTCTGTTTACACATCGCCTCTTGCAGTCGTTGAGGCGAAAATGCAATAAAGCTCATGAATCGATGAGTCAATGTTTTCCCAATGTTCCTTAAAAAAACTTGTTATCTTAAAGAAGCAATTTTTAAGTAAAAACGCAACCATATTTTAATCTGTGATTATATAACACTAGCTGATAAACACGGTTTCACCCGTCCAATAGAAAAACTTCCTTGGATTCAAGATTTAATGTTCAGGTTGCCATGACATTTTCATATGCTTCGCTATACGGTCGAAATCAAATAAAATTCACTTTTTAGAAGCTTGCTGTTTAGTTTCAAAAAGACTTACGCCAATTTTTAATTCGTTCTAAACCTTCTCATATGTGCATACAATACAGAAAATACGTTTCAGCCATACCAGTACTCTAGTTTTTGCGTGAAAAGCGGTATAATGTGTGATGTTAAGCTCTGACCTTCAAAACGCAAAAATAACCAATAATTTAATTATTCTAAGCAATGTACAGTAAAAACTCTAATTTTATTTATATATATTTATACAAATCTTATTGGGTAATTGAAATGTGTATGTAACTCGTTTGAACTCCCTCCCTCGCCCGAATATAAATGCATATGAATCAAGATGTAAATTATTTCCTATAATTATAAATCCAACAAAAGATCCCACGATTCTTCTTTTCATGATAGGTTAACCAATTTTGAGTGACAAGAATTTAACTATTCTTCTTCAATGGTTTAAAGAACCTAACACAACTCAAGAATGACGAGCAAGGTAAGTCTCCCTCCCTACAATCAAACTCTACAAATTACGGTTCCCCCATAAAAATTTGAGGACCCTGTAGTGAGACGGCAACACGCTATCGTCGTAAAAATTCCAACGGTCACTAATTACGATCATCACTGTCAGAGGTCGCTTCAGGTGATATCCGACTTGCGAACAGCTGTTCAGCATACTTGATCAGTTCTCTAATCGCATCTCATTTGAGCAAAAAGCTCAACGTAAACATAGACAACGTTGGAGAAAGTGGGAACACACAACTACTCATTACATTTCTTCTGGTTATGATTATATCTGAGGATATGTAATGAGGAAGGAAATATTACCGAGTTCAATTAACGGTAAAAACAAGCGAGAAAATACAAGTAGTAAAAGTTCTGGATAAGCAGTCAACAAAAATTGTTAAAATTATTTATATTAGGTTTTTAGGATTGATTAATGATTTAACAGGTCATTATCTAGTAGATGTGTAGATTTTCAACTCATTTAGAGGATAGTCTAACGATATATAACGAGGTGCTGTAGCGCTCTCATTTTTGCGTAAGAGTGGCAGCACTGATCAGATCGCACATACGAACAGCTGACGATCACCTGACCGCAACAATGTGCAATCAGCTGATCAGCCACGACTTTCTCTCTCAGCGAGGACAGCTGGTCTCCGTATACGTCCATAGCTCCACTTCTTCAACTAATAATAGCGTTCGAAGGCTTTATAAAGGCCTTACACGAAAAATTTGGAACTAAGGTTTACCTTGTCTGACGTAATTTAGGTATACAACCCAGCCGAGATCTTGATTTTTGAGTAGGAACTTAGTGATTAGATGAATTGTCATAGGACATAACTGAACTATATATGAAACCACTGTGAACAATACATAAATCCACAAGCACGAGAGATAATGAAATGCTTTTCAGCATGACATAGGCTAAATAAAAACTTCTTTTAAATCAGGATTCAACTCATATAATACTTGACGCTCTGGAAAAATTCCTCCCTTTTCCATTTTACTTTTGGAGCTTTATGCAATTAAAAAAATACACCAAACCCAAACATCTCACAAGCATGGAAGAGAACAATTCTACCTTGACAAAAAAACTTCAACAATCCCAACAATGCACCAGAAATGTTAACAGCAGACGCTTGACAGAGTGGTTCACCTCTCCACCAAGGCCGCTGCCCACATCCCACATGAGGACAGTCCGCAAAAATAAGAAAAGAAAACCGCACGACTGCGGTCCAAACCACCTCAGTAATGGACTAATGGACTTAGGCGGTCGTGGTGTACCGGGCTGGCGCGCTTGTGATAGACCGCATGGCAGACTCGTCGTTAGAGAAGAGATTCGTCTTCTCTTGTTAGGGGAATATTTGTTTTGGAATCATGTCGGTCGCCATAGAAATATTGTTTGTAGTTGCCAAAAACCAATCAATGTTTATTTCATTACTGTAATTCCGAGTTTTCATAACTCTAAGACATTTATACCTTAAAACATTCGTGCAGAAATGAATTATGAAAAAGATTTAAATTCGATCGCACAGACTTGTCATTAGATATCATGCTACTTTAGTTTTATCCCCAAATAGGCTACAAATTAATTGTTATGGAGGACGATACAAGATTATAATATCTCCAAACAGAAATCCAAGACAGATTAGAGCTTTACTTAATCATTTTGGTCTTTTTATTAATACATTACTTAATGCAATTGCACTGTTATATGTAATTGTTTTATTTATTTATTAAATAAATCCTGTCAATCACTGATGCGTACGTGGTAGAATGAAGTTTTTAAAAATAAGAGGAATGATAAAACATTACCGGTTTATATGCAAACAAGCGAACTATAAATTCTTAAATTAGCAACATATCTTCACTAACTAAATTCATGTTCATGCACATTTCCCAACAGCAACAGTTGGTGAATCTCGCCCGAAACTCATTCTTGAGGGATATATTTCTCGCACCGGAACGTAATTAAGCCCCGGGACTGAAGTAACAAGGCCAGTGCGGACGCGGGGACGATTGCGTCCGGACGACGCGAGGACTCTTGCGTCCGCTACCAATTAGTCCTGTACAGCTCGCCTCGCCGCCAGTTCCCCGGTATGCACCCATCTATCCGCAGCCTTGCCACAGCCTTGGGCCCTGCCCTTCTCTGCCTGACGATCCTACCACTTCTGGAGATGAAGGTTCCAAAAACCGAACCAATTCTAATCACTCATTGCTTTTGAGATTCTGTGCTTGTATACAAGGTCCTAGTGCGATTAAAAAATAGGACGACTGCTTTCACCCCACTTTTAAATTAATTATAGCCTCAATTCTACTGTAATCAGAATATTCTTATCCATAACGTTATGGATAGGACTTTTTAAAACTCGAACATCGGGAATCCGAATTATTTCCTTAATGAGTGGAATGTTTAAACAGACAATAATGGACAAATATTCGTGTAGTAAATTATACACATAGGAGTAAAATTTATGGTACAATACAATAGATTCATGGTTATCAACATCCATAATAGCCTGCAAGGCTAAACACACAGGTGAAGTGAATTTATGACAGGTAGAAGTGATTCGATGATTTTAAAGCGTATTCCTGCACATCCGTGTAATTCAGGGCCAATCTCAAAATCTGGAATGGTACAGTTTCTGATTAAAGCGTTAAAAAAACATTAAAAACAGACCTACTACAGTATATAAATTAAAGTCCGTATTTCACATTGTAGAGTAAATGCGAGAGGTTACTTTTCAATACAAGTCTCCAAAGTGTGATCCGACCACATAAAGCCAAATATGAAGGTGGGGCCACTCAAGGCTATCTCGCGGCAATTTACAGGTCTGAAATCAGCAAAGCACTCACGACCTGCCCAGCCCTCCTCCCCGACTGTAGCCTGTAGGCGTCGGCGTCGGCCTTGTAACGCGGAACTAGAGTGTGGCGATGCGTTACGCTGCCACTGCACCGCGTTATGCGTTACGTTACCCACGTGTCGCATAACTCTGTACGATGGTGGCTCCAGCTCTGCTCCAGGCGTCAATGTCGCAACTCCCGGCGGCCTTGAACTTTTACTCAGCTCATTATGCGTAACGGTGATCGAATTAGTTGCGAGGCGAGTGTGATTACTGAATATTGCGGGGATTGAATGCTAAATAGATTGCGGAAACTGTGTTAAGAGCACAGAGACTTATTTTGTAAGAATAAGAGTGAATTGCTTTCACGTTAATATAACAATGTAAAAACCCATCACCAGTTGTAGTGCAAATCGAAGTTTAGAAAATACATGATTCATTACTTTTAATGCACATGTTGAATCGAACTAGGTTCGTATAGTTTACAGTATCCAGGGTGTGACTGAGGACTGAAGGTTTTCTTTTTAAGAAATCAAAATTAAACTGAGCTCTGACGTAGTCATGATCCAGAATTAAAGCACTGTAAACTATAAACAAAAAACGTCTTATAAACATGGAACCACTGTCCATTACAGATTAAAACACTGAATCAATAATGGAAAAACCAGTTTTTAATTTTCCCCTACCTTTTAAAGTGTAACATTTTGGTGCACCCATTTCGTTGCAGTTATAACTTCAAAAGTTTCCACTCCACTGCCACAACAAACACTTAAAAGAGATATAAAAAACAAAGATAAAAATAAAGATAAGATAGGTTTGTGAGATGGGATATTGCTGATAAAAATAAAGATTAGCCAGAATTACTGGACTGCACACCTTAAACAACAAATTTCTAATCAACATTGAACCACTTTATATAGAAAATATCAAAACAATGATGAAACAATCTTTTTTAAGTCTTCCCCTACTTTTTAAAGTAAACCATTTGATTTACTTTTAACTTCAAAAGGTTTCCCTACCTTATATTCCTCGTTAGAATAAAATGAAAGCACAGCTTTACATTTTGGAATTACCTTATGTACAGAAGGAAACCTTCTGACCCAGCTGTACCAATTTGCTTATCAGCCAGGATTTGAACTGGACTTTGTTTGACTATGACACCAATGGACAATGCTACTATTTGTAATTTATTTCAGCAATTTAAGTTTTTAAAACTTAATGTGCTCGATAACAAAGAGTCCTTTAGCTTATATATGCTCTCCGAATACAATTGCCCTAACAACTCCAATTAAAAGCATAATTACTAGTTGACAGCAAACATTGGAGAATACTATATCTACGTCTTCTTTTCAAATCCTGGCCGACACAAATTCTGGTACACTTTGTATTATGGCGATGAAAGTCTCTCATTCTATATTTATAGTCAATGATTTTAGAGTTGGCTTTGGAATGAAAATCTTCAATCGTATTATATTCAGGGAGATTTATAGCGATTTCATTTTGCTCATTAGAAGAAATAGAGGATGAATTTTTGACTCGGCTTTGAAATGAAAATGTTCAGTCGTACTAGGTTCAGCTGAATTTATAGCAGTTTCGGTACAGCGATCGCGCTCCAGGGCCAGGGCGTGTCCCCGGGTGTCCGGATTCCTGACTCCTCCCGGGGCCGTGACCTGCGACCTCCAAGGTCGACCGTCTCCACCGCCGCCGCCGCAGCAGCCTCCCGGCTGGCGGAGCAGCCGAGCTGGGGGAAACGGCGCGCGTGTGGACCATATAAATGTAATAAGACCAGTTGAATCTCTTATAAAGTTTGTTCTATCTAATTATTCTTTTACCAGCCACAGAATAACATATTTTAACACGTTACTAAAAAAACTACTATATGTATGAAACCTAGTAACGGAGGATTGAAATTAAAACTGTACCCATCAGTCAATGGGACAATGCTCATAAATGTTCCAAATGACCTTTAAATTTCCTGTGATGTTTATAGAGTGCATTTCGTCATACAGTTTACATGCTGGAACTGTACGGAATTTTAAATGAAATGGAAAAACTTCATGGAATTTTTAAAACGGTATATAAACGAAGTCTGGAGCTGTTATGTCAATAGTTGTAGTACTATCTGAATTATATCCGTACTGACCACACCTTTTTAGCGGTGCAGTCTACAAAATTGACTATGGGACCGCTACAAATAAATGATTAACAAAAATGTGAAAGACAAATTTTAAAATATTTCACTAATTTAATGGGTTGTTACGGTGTTCTAAACAGCTTCTTACAGCATGCTTAAGACACTAATAAAGAGAGAGAAAGTTCGACACCAAAAATAAAATTAAGGAATTTAATTAGGTGTCTTCCGAACCGTAAAATAAACTAACAGTTCCACTTCTGAGAGCACTAAAACACTGGTTTACGGAAGCGCCTGGGCCCGGGCCGTATAGACATGACAGCCAGTTCAGGACCGCGACTTCTAACAGTCTCTCTCACAGAGGCGAGTGTATATAAACAGAGGCGGCAGTAAAGAGCGGGTTCTTACATGACAGAGACGTATGGTATTGGAGGGAGCGTCTCAACACGCCTACTCACGTACTGACATCGGAATTGGCGAACTCGTTAGAAAAGTGATAAAGCTGTATGGAAATTAGTATTTAATTTGTTGGACTTTTCCTTACGATTTTAGTGTTTAAATTACACTATGTTTCGAGACGCATTGAATCTCCTCTCGTTTTCAAGAGAACCTACTAGAATTTATTAACCTAATTCAAATGTTAATTTTTCGTTTTAATTTTATATTTGTTATTCTGTACTATGGTTAATGTGTTTTGTATGATTTTTTTGTATGAGTGAGATTTCTGTGCTGTTAAATAATGGTTGAATGTAAATTTTATGTAAAAAAAACCAAAAGTGTAGGTTAAATCAAAATAAGTTGGTTAATGTAACTTTAAGTAGGGTCACTTGAAAACGAGAGGAGTTTCAATACCTCTTGAAACGTAGTGTAGTTTAAACACGAGAAGCGGAATGAAAAATCCAACGAATTAAATTGATAATTACAAATTCTTCGCTATTATGAATTTTAAAAATACAACTGTGTGAAAAATTAAATATTTCTTTATATTTGCAAAAAGAAAATATCATTTTTTAAGGAAATATTTATTAAAAATTTAGTTTATTTTGGCATTTGATGAGTTATGTCCTCTGTGGAAAATGATAAAATACTGTACAAGGTGTAAAGGAAGGAGAACGTTCAATGGCAATCCACCTTCTAATCGTCAGGGCCACTTGGAAGGTTATAGGCTTTGGAGATAGGCCCAGTAGTTCATTAAGCAGCCTTGATGAGATGAAAGTTTTATTATTTGACATAGTAAAACAATTCACTGGATGTTAATAAAAATCGTTTTGCAACACTTAAAAGTATATTTACACTTATACTGTATTTGCATACAAGATGGTAAATATACAAAAATGGTGGGAAATGTTTTTAGTTAATATAAAACAATTATTTACCTAAACGATATTTAATAATTTTTCAGTTAACAAAATAAGTGGATAATATTTGTCTAGGAGCAATTAAAAACAAGTTCGAAAGTAAAATTTCGCCCAAGTTCGGTGGTTTGATAAACGTCCACGGCGACCAAATGGTTCCACTCTCTCCGAAGGACTTTCTAAATTAGTTCGATTTATTAATCAAATGCGATGACGTAACACACTGGACCGCCTGTTATCGTGTTACACATTAATGTGACAAGTGCAAACCGAACCCGGGGAAACCTGCTGGAAATGAATCGGCTAGGGAAACTATGGAGGCGGTAGGAACGAAAATATCGTCAGGGGAGGATGAAAACATGGTGGTAGATATTAAAAGAGGGAGGGAATCTAAAGTAGGTTTGAAAATATCGGCGGCTAGAGATGATGAAAAAAGTGCTTATGGTGGGATGAAATGAAGCTTAATGTGGATTTTAATAGATTGTGGGAATCTATAATCGCGGGCACCAAATAGGGCGAGTGAGGGCTGCTGGCGAATTTATTGTTTATTATTTCTTTAGGTAGGTAGTTAATCAGCTGCATGATCATATGTTAATTTTGATTTGTGTTCACTTAAACACAAATTTTCACATTAAAGGCCCTGAATATCGTAAAAAAAGTTTTGACAGTTTAACAAAAAACACATTTCGCAGTTTCAGCTGAAGTTGAGGAGACAATTTTATAAGTTTACATTTTTTTGCCGCCCGCTCTACTTCGTGCACTCTACTCTAGTGTCGATCGGATTGAGAATATCGGCAGAAGAGGATTAAATCAGGCTTAATATGGGTATTAATAGGGTGTGGGAAGCTGCTGTCGATAGGATTGAGAATATTGGCAGGGGAGAGTAAAAATATGCTAAATGTGTATATTTACTGAGTGATGGAATGGAATCTAGTATCGATAGGATTAACAATATTGGCAGGGGAGAATGAAAACATGCTTCAGAAAGATATCAATAGTGAGCGATGTCGATGGATTTGAGAATATTGGTAGAATATGAAAAACAGGGTGAAGGTAAATATTAATAATAGACTGTGGGAATCTAGTGTCGATAAGTTTACGAATATCGGCAGAGAATTTGAAACTGTTTTCTTAAACGAGATGAGGATGAAACTGTCAATAATGCTTAATGTCGATATTAATAGAATGTGGGAATCCAGAGTGAGTCGATAGGATTGAGAATATCGGCAGGGGAGGATGAAAAACGTGTTGGTAGGTTGAAGGTGGTAACAAGAGGAGCGCGTGACGAACCGCGTGACGCGGGGTCCGAGCGTGACGAACGTGACACGTGGCGGGCTAAGTGACGAACTGCGGCGTTGATGGCGAACATGAAGTAATGAAGTAGTGCCACAGGTTGATTTGGGGAAACTTTACAATATGTTGGAGTGTTTGGTATTGTTTTACTTTTAAAGAGATATGTGGATGCGGCTTCAATGTTGAAAAATGGAAAAGAATACGTTATGGGAAAAAGGTAGGGTCACGAAAATGAAAAGAGGACTATTATTAATTACTATTATTTTTTCCACTTTTGTGGACTTTGAGAGCCTGGGCAAAGAAGACATTTCAAAATATATCCAAAAATTAAAAAAAGTAATTAAAAAATATGGAATAGTGTTACGGTTTGCACATTCAGGTCAACACCTATTTCTGTTTATTTTCGTTTAACGTTTTGTAAAAAGGGGGTATTGTTACATAAACTTTTAAATTAAATTTAAATATTTTTTCCGAAATATATTTTGATATAAGACTTGATGTTTAGATAGAAAATGAATATAAAAACAATAAAATAAAATAAAATACTATAATGAATCGGCACGAGCCACTAAAGTAAAAGTCTTATAAAAAAGGATAATTTAAGTATCGTAATTTAATTCCACACAAGAAGAATGATGGAAATTGAGAAATCCACAAAACACGACGAGAGAGGAGAACAGTATAAAATATAATAAACTAATTTTATCTTGATAAACTGATAAAATCCCAGAATCCCCAACAAACAAATAGCTCGTCAACAGATTAATCAAATCGCTTAGAGGAAAACAATCACAAGACCATCGGAAATTTACCGTTGGGAACGAGACATGTACGATCGCACGATAAAATACAGCCTGTAAACCTCTCAGGGCACGATGATTGGTCAACGAACCGCGTGTAGGGCCTACTCGACAACGAGGAGCCGAACCATCGGGTGTGAATGATTTACATAACCGATAAAAGTCTTACTGTAGAGGTCGTAACTGAGGGATTCAATCGCCGGGGGCTTGGCTGGTGTGGTGAGGCGATGACGTTATGTGTTAAAGGGAGAAACATAGGACAGCACTGTGAATGTCTTAGCTTCTTATGTAATTGAAAAACAAAACTAAGATATCGTAGGGGAAAATTTTGAGTTTGGTTTATGAACAGGCAGAACGTTAAAAATCTGAAGGAACGAAAAAATAAAATGATTTATTTTGAAGTCAGGTAGAATGTTCTGCTTCCCACAATTAAAAAACTATGAAGTACTCTTAGACAATGCTTTACCCTAAATAAGTGTATTTTTATCTCATTTAATCATCGTAACGGCGAGATTTAATTGATACATGTTCAAATATAGTCATATAGGATGGTAAGGATAGCTTTGACGCACAATGGTTAGAGTAACGTGTATATGTTTTGATTCTGACCTGGTATTTATCTATCGTATTTAGCTAGTTAGGCAGCATTTTTTGAAGCAAAATAGTCCATTGATGCGCTGAGCTATGCGCTAATTTGACCATAACTCAGTTGTTCATTAACCGATTTTCATAAATTTGGTGTCATTAGATAGAAAATAAAATTTTCTGAAAGTTGTTATCCTTTATACTTTTTTGTAAAACGTACCGTTTTTTCGTTATTAAAACTTAAAGATTTCAAACGGCCGCCATTTTGAAATTTATTATTTAATCATGCTCATTATTTTTCCATAAACTAACCTTGACTAGATGCAGGTTCATAACGAGTTTCAAAAAAATTGATTCAAAAACTTAGGAGATAAAAACACAAAATGGCGAATATCTGGTAAACAAGCCGTTTTAGGAAAAAAAAAATTCTTCATTTTATCTTTATATTGACTTATATAACCTATTCCCGAAGTTTGGCACTTTACTTGTGGGACGCCCTATAAAAGGCCTAATACACAGGAAATGTAGGAGGATCGCCTACAGACAGAGCTGGCATATACGGTGTGGCTGAGATGCCAGGTGGAGTCAGTGTCCTCTGGAACACAAGTAACACACCAGGGCCTGACCCGGATAGATGTGACTTTCAAGAGGTACATGTGACTCACATCTGCGAAGGAGTCGCCTACAACCTGCGAATTTGGGCCTCAACACCCATGCAACGGATTGTGACGCCTACCCGGTGAAACGTCGCGAGTTCAATACAATTTGTCTTGGTAGGGTCAGGTCGGGTTATCGAGAGTAAATCACTTCTTGGTTTGATTGTCTTTCGTTCAACTGCAAATAAGTTTTACATTTTCTACAAAGTCTAATTTGAATCTATATCAACAATATGTAAACTCTGATGTACCAAAAGGCAATATGAATTCGAGAGAAACTAAGGATGAAACATGGGTGACGTGGTTTTTGTATCTTTTACCAATCCAGGGCCTACGAATAATCGGGAAAAAATCCTGGCAATATGACCAATTCTTTTCTTGAGTATTACTCCTAATTCAAGGAACAGGATTCTTTCTTTGCAGCAAATGCATCGCCTACTAGTCCAACGACGTAAGCCTGCCGGCTCTAGTTGAGGTAGCAATGATACAATAATAACATCTTCTCGCCGGAGACGGGCCCCACCTGGAAACGGCTCGTTTTACAGTTTTTGTCTGTCAAGAAAAGAAACGAGTCAAAACAGTTCCTCTGTTCGAACTACCGTTATAGAAATAGGATGAAATGTAACTTCAAAACAATAATACCGTGATACGAATTGTTTTTCAGGGGTTTCTCTTTTAAAAATAAACATGTCAAAACTGAATTTCCCATTTTCTTTAAACCTTAGTTGTTGTGATAAATAAACTGTTTCGTCGTGATGTAGACGAGCGATGCTACAGAACAACAATACTATATTGTCCGACTGATATAGACTGGACGAAGGACGATCAACATCCTAGATCTTAATGATATCAACATATTTAATTGTGTGATCTATTCCTGTGCGGTAAACAATTAAATTCCAATAAGGATTTAAAGTCGATCTAGAGTATTTAAATTTCGATCGATGTTCGGAAATAAATTAGCCTCCCCTAATATACTCAGCCGTAAATGAGTTTCATATTATACAATTCAGATTAAACTAACGTCTTCATTGCTTACGGGCAGCTACTTTACCTTGATGAATTATTAATTGCTGCACTAAACCGACAACTTCCTCCATTATCCTTATCGGTACAAACCTCCATTCAAAGAAAACCTCATCGAGCATCCAGAATGCACATGCTCAGCACAAATCAACCACAAAGGGGAATCAACTTGCATAATCTGGGTTTCCGGGTGTAAAAAAGGGCGTAAACGCCAAAGAGAGCGAACTTTCTACAGAAGACAAGGGACTTAATTGTCGGGTCATCAGTGTATCATTGCGGGTAGAAAGCCGCGGTGCAGACGGGTTCAACGGTGTTCAACGGTGAATACTGATCATTGAACCTGAACAGCACCTGCTTGCGTCACGGTTTATCTGTTGGTTCAAGTCGGATCAATCGCTTTCCTTCCGACCTGGGTTGTGTCACACTTCCGACTCACTTCCACCCTGTCGAACCAACGACACTTTGCACTTCCAAATGTTATCTTGGGTGTTGTGCAATGCCGAATCCTGGATCCCCTGCCAACGACCTTCCTTTATTGTATGCCAACTCTCTTCGGTAATAGTTGCAGAATTTGTTGGGTAATAGGTGTAAAGTATACGGCATTTGAATACTAATGTGGCAGGTTCAACGAGCAGAATTTTTAGTGGCATGTGAAAGTTAAATTTTTGTATGTAGAGTGTTACGAGACTATTTACCTCTTCACTTTAAAACTTAAGCTAAAATATTTAAATACGTTATTAGCAAGGTTTCTATAACACTTGTATTAATTTAAAAATATATACAAAGGGTACTAAGAGGTCGTTATTTGTATCAACACATATAATAGTAAATCATTTGTTGATTAGCACGATAAGTGTATATATATACTGTATTTACACACAAGATGGTAAATATATTCAAATGGAGGAAAATGGTGATCGATTACGATTCCAGTGATACCACTCATCATCAGGCCCAACGACATACTCTATGAGAGTCACTGAGAGTCTCTTATTGGGCCTGATGATCATTTGTGTGACCTATTGAAATTGATCGCCATTATCCACCATTTGTGTATATTAACCATATTTTATGTAAATGCAATATAATTGTAAATATATGTTTCGGTGTTCTAAGTCCTTTTTTTGTTTCTTCCAGTATATAATAGTAAACTGATCGATAATTTGTTATTTTAAACAATCGTACAACCGAAATTTTCATTGGCCGTCGTATGTAGTGGAAAGACAAATCACAGATAATGAGAAACAATGTATGTACATGTTGTGTAAATTATTTTATGCCGGAATAAGGAAATTTATACTTTTACTTCCTCCGCCTAAGACAGTATACGAAGAAAGTATTGTTTGTGAAAAAAATTGACACGCCAGGAGGATAAAATCGTGATATGTAATAGATCGTATTTAAAAAACTATTTTTACAAGACTTCATCCACTTAACATTTGTATAAGCTGTCAAGGACCAAAACATGTAACGTTAAGTCACAAGCACCGTTCATGAATATTGCATTGACTTCTAAACTTTACTTTAGTGATGATAAAATTCAGGCTCTTAAAATACTCAGACAAAACAGTTCTGTAAACTTTTTACGGCTTTTTAATGGACCGATAACGAAATGCTCGCAATGGCCTTTTGCTCGATGATGATGCAAACTGAGTGCCAGTTTGTTCAAGGAAACAATTTTAGTGCACACCGTTGTGCTCAACCTAAAGCTTTTTCGTGATCAAACACGACTTATAGCTTTTGGTGGAATGGTTGTAATAATGAGTTTTGATGGCTGTCTTATGTTTTTACAAAAAAATTTTCAGCATAAAAATACTGATTTACAGAACACATAGATACTAAATGTTCCGCGTGGCTTTGCCCACGTTCAAAATTTGAAACAGATGGTATTGATCCTGCACTGTTTTTTTTCATATGTCAATTGGAATTGGGTTTATTGTTTACATTCGTCTGCTTGAATGGTTACGCTGTTACAGACTTACATAATATGACTTACATAATGGAAACAAACTTTGTTTCCTTAGTATGACAAACTTTGTTCACATAATATGAACAAAGGTCACAAACTTTCACATTTAAAATACTAGTAAGATTACATTACAAATTATATCATCATATTTAAAGTCATTAAATATTATATATGTCGATTAAAAACTATTGATAAAAACTAGTTGTTTTTAATTTGATGATTAACCCTGGACACACGGCATGAGGCTATAAAACTAACTTCAGGAAAGGAAACCTTTAACAGTAAATTGCTGTATAGCAAGTTGATTGACTTCATGAGGAATTCTGAAAATATTGGTAACTTAACTTTCGTCAGGAGATGGCCAGTTTTAATTTAGACCATCAAGAAGCATGATCTTGAAGCACAGAAAATTATCTAGGCCTATATAGTAACAGAAGGATGGATAATTAATTTAAAAAACTTAAAATTACCGTAGTTGCAAAAATCCACTAAGGGTTTCGATCCAACTGAATAAAGGCTTGAAACAATTCCTCCCTGATATACAGCCAATTTCGAAAAATAAACGACGAAATTTTATATAGTATAACTGACACCAAATCTTAAGGTCCACGCCGTCCTTAAGACTAATGTTAATTTTAGCATTGGGCTTACGGACGGCGTGGGCCTAAAGATTTGGCGCCAGTTATAACATTATTATCCAATCGCCTTTCACTTAAAAATAAAATTTAAAGGTTCGTGGCCGCCCGGCCGCGTCCATGCCTCGCTTATCCTATCCAGCCAATCGTGAGCGCCGTCGCATGATTGTACTACATAAATTCTGAAAAGCTCTGAAACGTGTTGAAAGGTGGCAGAAACGAGAAACAGAGTGCCAACCCCACGACCCACGACTCGATCTCAATGAAAGCGGTTGTGCAATGCTGCCAACTGTTTAAATCTGATCGCGATCAAAAACAGGTCCGCCAACATAACCGGTCTAATAGCCGTCCATTATGTAGTTGACCGAAAGTTAACAGCGGCTTGTAACCGAAAATTATCCAAACTATGAGGCCTCCTGTAACGGTCTCGTGGGCGAAGACCGGCTCGGGGAATAGTTTGATCAAAAAACTAAAATCTAACTTAACATCTAATAATTTATCCTCTAGTTAAGTTTACTGAACTTGTTTTAAATTATACTCTGTCAATGAATAGTATTCTTTAAATTGTAGCAAATAACTGTTTGTAAAATAAAATTTTAGGTTTTAATAGAACAGGGGGTCTACCTACCACACATCAAATGCAGTAAAATGAAGGACTTTTGGAGGACCCTTAAACGACTACAGAATTTTGGAGGACTCAGGGACAGAAATTAATTACATTGTAAATATGTACAACAGCAATTCAGTCAAAATCTGATTTACCAATGAATGTCTTTCAAGATTTATCCAAAACTAGCAAAGTTAACAACATTTAATGGTACCAAAATTCGTGTTTTACCGAATATTATTATTTGGAATATTATATATTATTTGGAGTATTACAAATATTCCAAAAGTATAGTAAAATATTTTTGAAAAACACAACATTTTTAATAAACTGGAAAAGTTGTAGGACCTCTAGCTGAAAAGGTGGACGGAGGATTTGGAGGACCGGTAGACCCTCTAGAAGTCTAAAAAGTCAAATGCCGTTATACGTTCAACCAGGTGGAATTTGTCAGTAACAAGGGTATTATCATCTTACACATCCCATACTCATTCTTCATTCATATTCGCCTTAAAATACTCATACAATATGGCATCAGCATCGGAACCTGGGTCTTGGATAATGATATAATGAAAATGGTTTATCCAATAATAAACCTTTACGTTGTTTATACAACTTTGCATCATGGAGATTTATAGCGGACAATATTTAATTTGTATTTACAGTTTGTTGAAAGATCGGGAAATTTGTAAATCATAATTACAGCTTGTCGTGTTAATCTTCCCACAAGTAGGTGTGGATTACGTGATACTGTTTGTTATTAATATTTGGTTACGCACCACGTTGCGCCGACCATACGTCGTTACGTAACTCTTTCCCATGATGCATGAGGTCGGTTTCAAAAACCAATTTATGGACTCGGCATGACGCAAACTAACAAGAAAACGAAAAGTTCAACAAGTGATATCACTTTCAGATCAAACAGGATGTTTGTTGCATTATCCGACGGGTTTGTACAAATGAGAACCATTACACTGTTTATTTTTTGGATTAGCTTGAGTTGTAATCAGCGAACATAGAATATTATTTCGATTATTCAGTTATCTCTTGAACAGAACTTAAGGGGTGATATTTAGTTGTTTTGTAAACAATAACTCATTTATTAAATATGAGAATATGTAAAAAAATATATATTTGTATGAAAATATAATAAACAAAGTAAATATTTCAGAGTAAAGTGTTTGACGGATTGTATTACTTGTATTAAAATTTTCTGTGTGCTTAAGTTTACCCAAAAGTGATGTCAGATGTTATGACTAAGTTTTAAATTGCGGTCTTAAAAGTGATGTAACACAAAAACACAATCGAGAAAAAGGATTGAAAAAGAGCTTAAAGGTCGAGAGGGAAATCATTGCCTTCTTAACCGTATTAAGAAGAATCTTCTTGGGCGCTCTTAACCAAATAATAACGCTCAACGAGTTTCTTTCATCATTTTCCATAAAATTATACATTTCTTTCAATTCCCTGTACAGAAAACTATCCGCCCATTTCTATTGTTTCTAAAAATAAACTTAATTCATAAAATACCTTAAAAATGGATAACTATGAAACCCACTTCTCAATAGAATCCCTGAGTCATCGAGTGCTATGTCTATATATAAAGCCCAAACTTCCTGTATCTTATGAGAAAACCGTGACTGTGATACCCATCAACCCTATATTTGAATGGAAGGTCTTGGGGAGAAGGTCCCGGGAAACATATTAGTTTTTTGATCAAGTGTTCCCTAAGGGCACATCAAGAAAGAAAAGGACTCAAAAGCTTGTTGATTTTGTTTTTATTTACATTTAGCTGTTTTTTTCCAGCGAAGCGACACACACCGTCAGCTAAGGTTAGGTAACAGCGAAAGGCGACGTTCACGTAAAACGTACTAACGGACAAAACAACAAAGTGAGTAATAAAGCTGCAGTGAGGAGCGCGTGCGGCGGAGTAGAGAGCTGAAACTTGGTACAATGGGAGTCTTCGGCCCGGGCTGTGAGGAGAATGCGTATCGTCCGATTACCATGTGAAGAGCCCTCATTGCCGACGGAAACACCGGAAACCCCTTTGTATTGGGGGGGGGAGGGCGAATGCCGGAACAGCCTGTATGTTACACACACCCCCCGCTGCGCCAACCCTCGCCTCGCAATTGGATATTTGAGACAATAATGTGCGGGCCCTGTCTTGGAATATTTCTTTGTAAAAAAATTATTTTGATCGGCATTTCTACACGTCTGAAAGTGGGGCTGGTTAAATAGGAGGGGAGAAAACAAAAGGAACAAACAACTGTACAGTATTCTTTTTTACGGTTAACGCTAAATAAATATAATATGATAAACATTTATGTCACAGAATGATTTCTGAATCAGTAAAAGATTTGCATAATAATCAAAACGTGCAAGATTAATACATTTATCCTATCATTTGAGTGACAATGTGATGTCTTTAGAATTCAAAGTGTGGTTAGGCCCCCTTACTTTTACTGGGAAATGCAACTACGAAAATAGATTAATCTATTATAATATAAAATCGCTGTTTATAAGTTAGGAAAGTTAGGTTAATTCTGTTATTACAAATGTTTTGCGGGTTTCTTGGTTAAAACTTTATTTTTTACAAATAGAAGGGATGTGTCTGTCTAACAACTAAAAAAAACAGCTTAGCTGTAACAATTTGTGCAACTGAAAACCATTCAAATACTTTTTTTATATACTTTCATTTGAAAATTGTTCGGCTTATTGAAGAAGTACAAATAAAATATACATTTCACGCGAAACACAGTACTGCATAGTGGAATGTTGATACGACCTGACGGGAAAATTGTATTGTAATTGTTCCCTGTTGCAGAGAGGCACAATGCAAATTATTTCATTTTTCATTTTTTAATTTTTATAATTTTTCATTTTTTTAATTTTTATTTTATTAATTATTTTATTTTTTTATTATTTCTTTTTCAAAATGAAATAATTGCAACTCCGACGTTATCAGCATTGATGTCAATGGTATCAGGTAAAAGGAGTTTGTTCTCGCAGTGTGTTCGTGGTAGTTGCCCACATCGCCGCCAGGTGGCTCCACAACGCTGCAGGACACTGAACTGTGGCGCAACCTGTCGGCCGTTCCCCACACTGCCACACCCACAACCAACACTTTGTGAATGGAAAGGTTATAATTTAATTTATGGCCGCGAAATATAAAGGTTACTCGAGAAATTAAGATATTGGAAATAACACGGTTTAAAATGTAGTGCAAGTAAATTGATTAACGTTGAATGGAATTGGACTGGATTAATGAAACAACTTTTATTAAAATTTTCAATTGATAAAATCAAGCAGGACTCGGTTTGTAACGAAATGTTTGTGACATCCAAAAAGAAATATAATAAACTCGTGGACACGCTATAAAAAACTAGTTAGCTGTTCCTTGAAATTTATATTTCCATGTTGAATCTTATTAACTCAACCATTTCCGTTATAGTATTTGTAACCTAAGAGATTCCTGTATCAAAAACTAATATTTCCAATCTGATCATCAACACAACCTTTCAGTCAAGTATGAGGGTGATTTATGTGTTTCTCAAAACTTCCATAAATCAGCCTTTGTAATAGATAGTCCTTGCATTTAAGGCTACAACATATAAAAATATCAACTTAAAGCAGGGATAGTCTACAGTAACTTGAATACATTTCGGAAATATACATGCGGTATTGATAAGGGCAAACCATAAACATATTTGAATGATGATAAAAGCTTTAAACACTAGATATTAAATATCGATCTCATAGTGTTCGTTTAAGGTACACTAAAACATTTTCTATTTGTGATTTTAAAGACTCGATATAAAATTAGAATAATAAAGATCTAAATTCATCTGAGAAGTAATAAATCCTGTGTGATCGAAGAGGTATAAAATTGAAAGAAATGTTTAATTTTAAAATCTCATTAAAGAAGAAAAATAACTCTTAATATGTAAAATAAGATAAGGAACCTATTAATGCAAATAATGTTTAATAAAGACTTTCAGACTTCAATTAAGGTTTGATTAATTATAGTAAATTTTAAAATGGATCAAAAACAAAAAATACAAAATCAACCTAGGCCCCTGTTTTATATTTTTATTTAAAAACAATATTCTATTTTAGTTATTAAAAAAACTTACAATTAAGTAAACAAAATGAAACGTAATTTTAATGTGAATAGCGATTTAAATTAAAACTGTAGTACTATTATAACACTGCACATTCTGGCGTCTCAAAACAATAATAAGCTCCCACTGTCAACAGAACGCAACATCGTTACGTCCATGTACTGCGGTTGTAGTTGCACAGTTTTTGAAGGCGCTACGTCTCTCGACAGCCTTCGCTTTCTAAAACGCAATCCGACTACTCACTCCAGTCTACCAAGTAGCATTCCAGGAAAGAAGGCAAACGTTAAGTAACGATAAATCTTATATGTTATGTTTATTATTTTATACCGTACTGAAGTTTCTTATATCTACTTTCTCAAAGGTTCGTTAAAATGCAACTTAAACAACATTAAAACCCTGAACCTTTGAAGAAATTTTGCAAAAGTTTTTATAGATTGTAATATTCTTCGACGTAGGCCTACTTAGTTTGAAAAATGTAGCCAAAAACAAGTTAACACTCCAACAAAACTCTTATAAGCTACGTTTGGTTTGTATCTAAAGATGCGTTAAAACAAATGCTCAAAAGGTTCAGTAAATTATCAAATATTGGCTTTTATAATTTTTTGGCAATGAATACATATATTTTGACTTTAACTATAATAAACAGACTATTTTCAACAGTTTTTGTTTCAAAGTAACATCTACATTTTCTTTTAGACGGAAGTATGTATTAATCGTTGAAACGAAATTTAAAACAAATTCAGCAAAGTAGTTACTAAGCGAATCAATTTTTACTTTTACTTTAGCGAGGAGGTAGATGTAACTATATTTTCAAATTGTTTATTTTTTATAAATCTTTATTATATTTATATGTTTTTAACGTTTTCAAAATGTGTCATGTTTCTATTATATTGGATTTATATGGTTTTATCAATTTTATTTCTTACACGGAAGTCGTAAATAAATGTCTCGATGTGACCCCAGACACCAGACACTCCGTTATCCATCGTATTGGGTCGTGCGCCAGACCGACGATGGGAGACATATCACGAATAATCGCCAGCATAAAACACCCCGTATCATCCTGCTTTCGTTGAACTTTACCGACCACTTTCCCCACCGGGGTAGCGTGGCCGAGGTGACTAGCGTTAAACACAGCTGTAGTGTTTGGTATCGATATCCGATATATCGGAAATATCGATATTTTGGTTTCGATATATCGTTATTTTTATATCGATATTAGACTTACTGTATTATCGACATATCGATATTTTACTTCGATATTATCGTTAGTATTGATATTAGTAAATGTTTAAGAATACATAAATAAAATACAGCTCCTTTTATGCACTCTTTCATTAAAATAGTAATTAAATTGTAACGCCTGCATTTTGTGGGCGCGGCAGACAGTCGTGCTCGCCGCTGCACCCGGCACGGACTCTCCCCACTCTGGAGGGGAAGTAGGGGAGGCTGGTCAGTCGGTGACCGCCGAGGCCCCAGCCGCTCCGGCAGTCGATCTGTCAGCGCTGTGGTGGAAACAGCGTAGCTCCCGGGGCAGGCAAAAATAGTCGAAATATTACGAAGGGGTGTGAGTTAACCCTAAACAACGACAATATACCGCGTTGAAGTGGGGTGATCTGTCGAGGTATGAATTTTATTTTTACTCATTTTAGTCCGATATTTTGACAGTTGATATATTATTAGTTGCGTCTAAGTAAGACTAGTCGGCATTTAAGTTAATTAACGATCACGCCCCATATTTTGTTAATTTACGTGGGTGTAAAACCAAAATACCAAAGAAAAAAGATTTAGGCTACAGTGGGTGGAAAACCAACGGGTAAAATAGAACTAAAATCGATTGAGGTGATATTACGACCCCTGGAAATAAACCCCGCTCAAATACTGGGTGTCCAGGCAAAAATTATATTTTTACTGTGGCTTGCTGATATATTTAATATTGAAACGAATCACCTCCACGTAAAGTACGTCACAGTAAATGGCGCCCGTGAACAGGGACACGTAGCGTGTCATTTTACGTTTTATTCACACGAAACACTATTAAAAAAAATAGTTATGACTGAAAAACTACCTTGAAATTGTGTAAATTGAATGCTCGCATAATTAGGTAGTTTACTGGTGATAAACCTAGACCGAGCGGTTGATAAAAATCGCATTGTTGTCGAGGCCTTTGTTATCACCTTCCGGGATTTTCCTCGAATATATGCCTAAATACCAAAGTACTGGCATTGTTGTGTTTTGCTCTATTTAGCCGAGAATAGCAACAAATTATTTTGCTTTCAAGTTTGATTGTCAATCATTGGATTAGGTTCTTCGTTAATTTGATTTATTTGATAAATTCGACTGTACTCGGTGTTTGTATCTACGATGGATATTTTAAAACTATTTTTCAGGATCTGGTATCGGCTTTTGGGATTTTTCTATATTGTCGACCCTGATGAGTCGAAGGGCCGTAAAGGTGAAGCTAAAAAGACTGACGTCGTACAGCAAGTGGTGACGACAACCACTCAGGGAACAAACGTAACCACGACTCTTTATAGCCAGGCGGTGTGTCCAACAGCCGCGGCGGGTGTTACAACCAGCGCCTCGATAGTTAGCACGGCCCCGGCGACTTTGAGCGTGCCGACCACGACTACCGCGTTGAAAGGGGAGAGAACACCCCTTACCGACCCGAGAGTAGGTTGGATTTACGACTTGAGTAAGAGCGATTTAAAAACAGAAATGACTAAGTACGGACTTAGAATCTCAGGGACTTCCCACGAGCTTAGGCAGAGATTCGTTGATTTTTGGCGCAATTTTGATAACTCGGCATACCACCTCGTGACCTCGGCGCCTACGGCCACACTTAGCGTCGCAGCGCGTCCGAATACCCTACCCTTGACAGGGCCCGATTTGTTTAGCGTTACCCCTCAGAAGCAGGTACAAGATAGAGTCTTTGCTAGTTCAGGAGACGAGTTGGCGAGTTATCGGGAGATTTTAGGACTTTCCCCAGAAGCGGATTCCGCGACAGTCAGACGTAAGCTCTCCGAGCTAGTACGCGGAAACGTCAGCGGGGTGCCTAACCCGGACAGCCGAGGACTTGATTATGATTTTTTGAGACGCGGCGAAACCCCCGATAATACGAGGGTGACTTATTCGCAGCTGAACTTAGGCGCGCGTCCTGTCATTGCGTTTCAGCCGAGTGAACCACGTGAGATGTTGTACACTTCTAGTCAAGCCGTTGATAAAACAGCTTACAAATACGGTGACGTAGCCGGACTCTGCAATATAGTTCGCAAATGGAACCTGCGGTTTGACGGTCGCAAAGATCCTGTCTCGTTTTTAGAAAGACTTGAGGAGCTCATCGGAGCTTACTCAGTGCGATTTGATGATATATTGAAGGCGTTACCGGAATTATTACAAAGTTCAGCTTTGCTATGGTACCGAAACAACAGAGAATCATGGCACTCGTTTGCTGAGTTTAAGCGAGCGTTTGAAAAACAGTTTTTCCCGCCCGCCTATTATCGCAATATTGATGAGGAAATACGGAAAAGGACCCAGGGAGAATTCGAGCAATTCCGCGACTTTGTGACCGCTGTGACCACTCTGATGAGAAGGAGTGGCAATTTTTCCGAACAATCAAAATTAGATCTTCTTTACACAAACATGAGGCCCGAATATAAGATCATGGTACGACGGAGCGATTTTACCTCACTTTCGGAATTAATAGACCGGGCTGAAGACTATGAGTCATACCTACGCGAACGAAAGAGTTTTAGACCGCCTCCACCGCCCGGTACGGCTTTGGTGCATGAAACAGCCTATTTTCATAAAAAGAAATACGATAGCCGGTACGATAATGCCGCGGTTGAACAACCACAGACGCGGGAACCCGAACGTAGGCCTGAGCGCCGCTCAACGCGCAGTCTAGGGACTCAAGTGGGTGAAGCACCGCTTGAAACCCGCGCTCGTCGAGATACCCCGGCCAATAACACCTCGGGTGTCGAAACTGAGGTGCGCGCTGATAGGCGTTCCTCACCCCGGGGGGGTCGCAATGATGTCGGCTCGAGACCGAGGGAGCGGCAAGCAGACTTCCACTGTTGGAACTGCGATAAACGAGGACATCTGTTCCGCGATTGTAGGCGACCTAAGGTGTTACGCTGCTATCACTGTAAGCGAGAAGGAGTCGCAACGACGAGATGCGATTGCCGCGCGGAAAACGAGAATCCGGCTCGACATACGAGAGGCCTGTCGAGTCTGGAGCAAAGGCAAGGGCCTCCGACCGGTGGAATGAATGGCTCCTAAACATAAATAAATGCGTTGGGGGCGTAGGGGAAGATACTCCAGGTCGAGATATACGACCACACGTGCGAGTTGAGATTGAGGGCAAAACTTTTAGAGCGCTATTAGACACAGGTAGCGTTTTAGATTTATTGAGTGACAAAGTAGTTTCGCACATCGAATCCTTGGGCGTGGAAGCCGAGGATAAGGCATTGGTGTTGAGATTAGCTGACGGCTCCGAGTGCTCCTCGAGTAAGGTATACTACGTTACCGGAAATATCGGCAATCCCAGCACTCCATATCATTGGAAGGCCCTATACCTTCCTACGCTCACTTCGGACTTAATCTTTGGTGTCGAAACCATTAAGAAATTGGACCTGATGCGCGTTAGTTCAGACGTTTCTAGTCCACCGTTCGAGGGTGGAAACCTTAGTAACCCGGTAAATGCGCTGACGGCTCTTTCGGAGGACCAAACTCGAAAGTTGAAAGAATTTTTGGAAATTGAACTACCCCAATTCGACGATGTCCCTGGTAAGACCCACCTTATCGAGCACGAAATACGCCTCAAGGAGGACGCAGTGCCTGTTAAACAACGCTACTATCCGCGAAATCCGGCGATGCAGGCCATAATAAACCACGAAGTTGAAGGGATGTTAAAGGATGGTGTCATTGAACCTTCCTCTTCGAGTTGGTCGTCCCCAATAGTAATGACTAAAAAGCCTAATGGTACTTATCGTTTCTGTATCGACATGAGGAAGGTAAACGAATCTAGCCACGTGGATAGCTACCCCCTCCCGCAAATCGGGGCCATTCTTGACAAGTTAAGAGCCGCCAAGTTTATAAGCACGATCGACCTCTACCGTGGTTATTGGCAAGTCCCCTTAAAGGCGGAATCGAGGCCTATCACGGCATTCACAGTACCTGGGATGGGACTTTACCAATTTAGAGTCATGCCCTTCGGCCTCCATAGTGCTGGTTCGACCTTCCAGAGGCTACTCGACCGCGTGACAGGTCCAGACCTCGAACCACACGCATTCGCATGCTTAGACGATATAATTCTCGTGTCAAAATCGTTCGAAGATCATTTGAAGCTCTTATGCACAGTTTTTACGCGATTGCGTGACGCGGGACTTCGCATTAACCCAGATAAATGTGATTTCTGTAAAAACCGGCTTAAGTACCTTGGTCATATGATTAGCAGTGACGGTGTGGGAACCGATCCTGACAAAGTGAAGGCGATACGTGACTTTCCAACCCCGCATAACGTTAAGACGGTTAGGAGTTTTTGGGATTAGCAAGCTGGTACCGACGCTTCATCCCAAACTTTGCCGAGGTGACACGTCCTCTGACGACCCTTTTGAGGAAAAATAAACGATGGGAGTGGCAAACTGCCCAACAGGAGGCTTTCGCGAAGCTCAAGGAGCTATTGTGCTCAACCCCTATCTTAGCGTGTCCCGATTTCGATCAACCTTTTGTCTTGCAGGTCGACGCCTCTAACGAAGGCCTCGGCGCGGTGCTTTCGCAGAGCCATGATGGCAAAGAAGTCGTTATCGCGTATGCTAGTAGGCTTCTAAGTGAGCAGGAAAAAAAGTATACGACTACAGAGAAAGAGTGTTTGGCGTTGATATTCGGTGTACGTAAGTTCCGAGGGTACCTTGAAGGGTACAAGTTCATAGCGGTGACCGATCATAGCGCCCTTAAATGGTTAATGAAGCTCCGAGAACCCACGGGACGACTAGCGCGTTGGGTGATGGAGTTACAGCAATTCGACTTCGAGATACGCTATCGCCGTGGCTCACTCAACCGGGTGGCGGACGCGCTATCGCGGCAACCAGTTGAGAGCCAGGACGATGAACGGAACGATGTGACCGCGATTGATAAGGCGGGTGCACAACCGCTCGAAAGAGAAGGACCACGAGACGCGACTGTTGAGTTGAATATCGAGAGCACGAGAAAGAAAGCCAACAGTTGGTATGAGAGGCTGATAGATCTGGTATCTCGCACGCCGCATAAGTACCCACGCTTCGTCGTTAGGGGAAACAAACTCTATAAAGGGTTCCGTACGAGAGTCAATGATAAGATGGAGTGGAAACTCTGCGTTTCCCCTGACCTCAGGGAGAAAGTCTTGGTGGAGAACCACGACTTGGCGACCGCGGGCCATCTTGGAGTCCGAAAGACTTTACACCGGGTGGCACAGAATTACTACTGGCCTGGGTGGTACCGCGACGTTACAAAATACGTACGCTCCTGTCCGGTTTGCCAAGAACATAAGGTCCTGCAGACGAAACCGGCTGGTAAAATGCACTTTCGCACCCCCGTACGACCTTGGTCCACGATATCGTCCGACCTAATAGGACCGTTCCCTCGTTCCAGTCGTGGCTTTAAGTTCGTCATTGTTTTCCAATATCTGTTTAGTAAATGGACCGAGCTAGCCCCGCTGACAGCGGCGACAGTCAAAGCTGTATCGAACCGTTTCCGAGAGTCAGTTTTATTACGGTACGGAGCACCCGAAGTCATCTTGACAGACAACGGCACGCAGTTTACGTCTGCAATTTTCCGAGGTGTAGCAGAAGAGTGGGGAATAGTGTGCCAAAACACTGCGCCCTACAGCCAGCTCAATCGAATCCGGTCGAAAGACAAAATCGAGTCCTGAAGACGATGATAGCTCAGTTCGTACGTGATAATCACCGAGCGTGGGATGCTCTTCTACCAGAATTCCAATTCGCCATGAACACTGCGGTTCACGAATCAACCGGGTTTTCCCCCGCAAAGCTGTGTTTAGGTAGGGAGTTACGGTTACCGAAAGCCCTCCGAGGGCCAGAGTTTGAGGTTACTGCGGAGCCGGGTGAACCGACGACCGATGAGATCCTCAACGAACGCGAACGAGAATTCAAACGACTTTACGAGAAGTGTCAGTCCAACTTGAAGAAGGCTTTTGCGCGTCAGTCAAAGTATTACAATCTTCGGAGACGAGATCCTATATTTAGGCCTGGGGATAGAGTAATGAGACGACTTCACGTTTTGTCTTCGAGCGCCGACGCCGTGGTGGGCAAACTGGCCCCTAAATTTCAAGGACCGTGCGAGGTTCTGAGGCGAAAGGGTGCGAACCTTTACGAAGTTAGGGACCCGAAGGGGAAACAAGCACAAGTTGTCCATGTAAAGGATCTAAAACCCTTTTTCGAACGATTGTAGCTAAGTTCTGCCATGAGTTACCAGACATATGCATGCTTTGTAGTCTAACATATTTTTTTTACAGTCACGTAACTAACCCCCTGTCATTTTGCTTTGCAGGTGCCTTCACCACCCTTTGTACCCTGCTTGATTGTGTATGCGCTTTGCATGTTCCCCAGCATGAGTGTTCGACCTCTTTTGCCGTGCTGCCTTGAGAACATCTCGTCTTTGTTTCCTAGTCTACCGGTGCGAAACAGAGTAGTTGACGCCTTCTTTCGTATTATTGAGCGCCGAAGCGTATACTACTCCCAAAAATTGCCTCGAGTCTGGGCCTTCGACTCATCATTCCCACTGAGTTGGAATGAAGGAAAATGGAACCACGAAAGGTACCGCGCTTCGGGCCTTAACGTCCTGGACAAAGACATGCTGTTGTTCCCCATGGCCGTGCAGGGAGGTGATCCAGCTGGCCAGTGGATTCTCATCGTGGCAGAACCACGTGATTTCAAGATTACCGTTTACGATCCTCGTCATCGCAAGCGAGAAGAAGAATTGAAAATGGTGTTTGAATACTTAAAAGGGTATTCCCGATTCCAAGGAAGGAAGTTCTTCCCAAAAAGATGGACGATGTCGGCTACCCCATCCTTCACGCCAAAATGCGATAGGGTGTCAGCCGGAGCGTACATCTGTGCCTTCGCCGACCGCATCACCAGGAGACAGCGTGTCGACTACAAACCGATTGAACCAAACTTGCTCCGTAGAACGGTCGCTGCTATCCTCCGCCGAGGCCGCTTTGACGCCGAGAGTTTTCCCCTGGAGGAGCCCACCATTGACGCGACGTACAAGGCGTTGGGAAACTTAACACTTTCCCCAACCTCGGACGACATCCTGCTGAGGCAATTGACGGACGCCATCGAAGGCGGTCTTGGTACCTCAGAAGGGAAAGTATCCCTTTTCGACCCAGTCGAAGTCCCTCAAACCTCGAAGGACGATGTACCGATCGGCCCAGATGACCCTCCAGCGGTTGACACATCACCACCAGCCTCGAACGAGGAGGCCATGGACCTCGACACAGAACCCGAAGGCGGTGTGCCAAGGGGTGAATCTCCATGCCTCGTCCTCGATGACCTACACCTCGAGGAGGAGTTGGACATGGAGCTGGAAGAGGGGGAAATCCCTGACAACCATGAGCCAGACCGACCACCGACCCCTACAGTCTTTTCTGGACCGTCAAGGACGGTGTATATCCGGCCAGGGGCCAGACCCCCCGTTGCTTCTATTGAAGTACGACGTCCGCAACTCCCCATTAGGACGGTCTATATTAGGCCGCTAGAGACGGCTATGTCTCCTGCCCCATCGGCTGAACCACGACCATCTCGTACCCCAGCAAGGCAGCTACCGAGACCTCCGAACATGGAACTCCCAGAATATGTCTGGCAGCGATTAAACGAACGAGGGTCCATTTGGACAAGACGTCAGACGCGCAACCAACGCTGGCGCATATACCGGTCAGATGGTACATACTACCGAATCCGCAGCAAGAGGCTGTATGACCTCGTTACACGGAGGCATTAAGGCTCAACTGACAATCATCACTTTGGTTTACTTTTATTTTGGTCAAGAAGACCCTTTTATTGATTCTGTGTCAGGCCCCGAGTGTAGGGCTTATTTTCTTTCATCGAAGAAAATCCGACCGGGCGGAAAGCCAGTCATCGATGACCTGTGTGAGGGCAAGAGACCCCAGTAGAAATTTTCATTTTGGGCAAGAAGCCCTATCCCTCTATTTGATGGTTGGGCGTAAAGCCAACCTTCATCATATCTTGTCTTGGACGACAAGAAGTCGCCGTAGTTTTTTTTGTTTGGGCTTATGGCCGAGTTACTTACGTTTGTTTCAAGCGGCAGGACACCGCAAGTTATCTTCGTTCTAGGCCGGGGGCCAGTATCATTTTATTCGTGGTGGGCGGAGAGCCACCATGTAATCTTTTGAGTTCGGGCGGGGAGCCGTTACAAGTTTCTTTTTGGTTGTGGGCGGAAAACCACCGGACGACGTTTCGTTTGGGCGAAGAGTCGTTGGCACCCACCCATCGTGCCAGGAGACCCGACGAAGGTGAGGAATGCCAGGAAAAGCGAGGTCGCAGGTTCCTATGGGTAAGTGATCGATTTTTTTTTCTTTTCTTGTTTTCTTTTTTTTTCCAAAGTATCGGGGGGGTGTAACGCCTGCATTTTGTGGGCGCGGCAGACAGTCGTGCTCGCCGCTGCACCCGGCACGGACTCTCCCCACTCTGGAGGGGAAGTAGGGGAGGCTGGTCAGTCGGTGACCGCCGAGGCCCCAGCCGCTCCGGCAGTCGATCTGTCAGCGCTGTGGTGGAAACAGCGTAGCTCCCGGGGCAGGCAAAAATAGTCGAAATATTACGAAGGGGTGTGAGTTAACCCTAAACAACGACAATATACCGCGTTGAAGTGGGGTGATCTGTCGAGGTATGAATTTTATTTTTACTCATTTTAGTCCGATATTTTGACAGTTGATATATTATTAGTTGCGTCTAAGTAAGACTAGTCGGCATTTAAGTTAATTAACGATCACGCCCCATATTTTGTTAATTTACGTGGGTGTAAAACCAAAATACCAAAGAAAAAAGATTTAGGCTACAGTGGGTGGAAAACCAACGGGTAAAATAGAACTAAAATCGATTGAGGTGATATTACGACCCCTGGAAATAAACCCCGCTCAAATACTGGGTGTCCAGGCAAAAATTATATTTTTACTGTGGCTTGCTGATATATTTAATATTGAAACGAATCACCTCCACGTAAAGTACGTCACAAAATATTATTTGATAAGTAATATTAAAGGTGGTATCAATTTGGAAATAACATATTAGCTACAGTAAATAGTTTTTAGTTTTTTAGCGAATTTCCCCTATAGGGAAGAAGCTGTTACCGTAGGTCTCATGGTAAGACCTAAGCCTAAAACCATCATAACTTTTCTTTTTGAGGTCCTCAGATGCCAAAAACACCATTCGTTCACTTTCATAAATATATATATATATATATCTATATATATATATCTATATATATATCTATATATATATGTGTCTTTAAGCACGATAACTTGCGCAAAAATGGTCCAATCGGAATGAAATTTGGCATAGACATGTAAAGTAGTAATTATTCGGACGAGTTCGTAAACCAGCCCGATCGGACCACCGGAAGGGGGGGGTAAAGGGGGGTAAACCCCCCCAAAAATGGGTTTTTTGACATTTTTACATAGAAAAATAAAATTTTTCAAATTTTTATTGGCACCATTGAAATCAGCCCAAAAAAACAAACAATTTAGTATTTTGAATCATGGCTATATGTCCATTGGTTGCCGAGATATTGAAAGTGGTAAACACAGTACGTTGTCCCAATGTTAACCTTATGGGAAATAAGTAAAATTCTATATCTCGCTTATTTCTCAACATATCTTGATAAAACTTGGTAAATGGCTTCTCCTAGTTCAGATCTACTAAATATTGAATTAAAACCACCCAGTTTTATTATACCTGTAGCAGCAAACCTCCATACTCATTCCCCATGTTATTCTTATGGAGCTTACAAAAATATGTCAAATCTCGCTATGTTGGATCGATATATGTTGTTTTGCACTTGAAATTCGCTGAGTATGCAGGTCTGCTGCAACGGGGGTATTTTTTATTATTTGTTGTTTTATTAGTTGTAAAGGTATGGTTATCCACAAGAATTACAAAAAATTATCTAGTTATTGATCTAATTTACTTCAAAGTATAAATTGTAAACAATTTTACGTCAAATGGACGTCACAGGTGTGCTGCTAACTGTTGTGATACGTACCGTATGCATTTGATTAATTTTTACTGAACATTTTCTGATTTATCAATATTTTTCCGATATATCGATATTTTTTGATCCGATATTATCGGAATATCGATATCGAGGGTCCGATATTATCGTCGATATAAATATCGATATTTTCTTTCGATATCCAAAAACTACACAGCTGAGTTGTAACCGGTAACTGGTAACTATAACGAAATACAGTTCAGTTGAGCTGTTAACTCGCCGTGCGCTGGCCAGTGATGGCTAGTATATGTAATCGTTTCGCACGATAAGGAACCTATAGCGTGTCGGACACATGTACAAATGTGTACAACCGCACAACCGGTGCGAGTGAGGAAACAAACGGACCGCACCCATTTGTACATGTGTCCGACACGCTATAGGTTCCTTATCGTGCGAAACGTACCATTACAGGTTGTATGACTACACGACTGAATGCGACCTGACCCCACTGGGGGCCAATAAACAAATCTGCAGGGCTACGACAGCACGACGGTGCCGAATCTAATTAGCGGCTCAGTCGTATAGACGTAGTCTGCACCGAGCCCCCAGCCGCTGATCCCCCCGCGGCTACCTGCGAGGCTGTCTTGAAGAAAACGTTATCCATGCCATAACTGAGTTTCTAGTTAGAAAATATTTACTCCTTTAAAATCACTTCACATAATTGTTTATGTGTAAATCATAAGTCTAAATTGTCATTTTATGATTATAGTTACGTTACCACGGCGGATTTTTATACTAACTAAGAAATTAGCCGTTTATAATACTTTTCTCAACATTTTTACCTTCATTTGATTACACTGAAAACAAAGAAATTACTGCACATTACTACTGTACGTAATTAAATACACCGTGATATCTGCAGTATATATATATATACTATCAAACTATTGTATTTATTTTTTACAAAACCTAACCTAACCAAACCTAACCTAACCTAACCTAACCTAACCTAAACTCAAGGTTTACCCCAATCAAGCCGTGCAGACTACGACTACAAGACGGTGTCCCCTCGCAGCTCCATCACAGTCGTGTAGTCGTAGCCCTGCAAACCAGGTAAACCGATAGCCCTTGTCAGTTTTATTGCACAGTCGTGTTGTCGCTTTACCACTCGCACCAGGTGCAGTCAAAGCTTGTGATATCCGTGAGTGAGTAAAACTACCACATTTACTTGGCTTTTAGGCTGGAGGAGCTAGTTTAATGCAGTTTTGGATTCTGTTTCATACATGGTCGACTGCCGAAGTCAAAACCAACTAACTTTTCGGGGTCCAGTTTACATAGCGATAAACGCGCCCAATTCGTCATATAATCCTAACTTCACCGCAACTATGCAAAGATCTTGCCTCCTTTTATTTTATGCATCGGTTGCATTATTTTGGGACAAAACCTGTTTAAAAAAGGAATTGTCCATATGTTTCATAGAAACATTTAACAAAGGAACTAAAGGGACTACGTGCAAACTATACAACATGAAAATAGTAAAGACAAAGTTATACAAATACCTACCTGTAGAAGCCTTCTCGTGATCATAATTCTTGGCGGAACTAAAAAAGGTTTCGAACGTTGATTTCGCCATAAACCGGATCACTGGGCGACACCAACAAGTAATTTTATACCTTTACCTTGATAATATGATGGCTAAATGTGACTAGTGACTGTCTGGTGAGTTTATGTTTTTATTTTGATTTTTGCGGACATTTGTCATCACTTTACCGTCGCCATTTCCTCTCCAACCAGTCTTTACTAATTTCTTATTGGGTGAGGACGTGCTCTGATCTGATTGGGCGTGGACATGCTCTGTCCTGTTTGGATGTGGATGTGCTCTGTTCTGATTGGTGATTGTTGTGAACTCTGAGCTATATTATGTTCTTGTTTTGTTTTCAGCATTTTTGTGACTTCTTTTACAGTTCTCTATTTTAGCTATGTTGTTGGTCCACGGTTTCCTGGCCGTGTGTTACTAATCTTGCCATGTTCTATGTTCAGATTCAAGACCCCGCAACGTCGTGATAATTGGTTTTCCTAATCAGTGATGAGAAATGTAAAAAAATCAAAGCATAGAATACTCTCTTCGTTATAAGATTCAAGAGCCATCTGAAGGTTAAACCACAACACCTTTCCTAGACCGTGAACGCGAGCGGGCTATTACCCTGTTCCGAGCAGCTGTGTGGGAGCTATTAGCGACCAGTGAAAGTGGCTAATCCCCCTTAATTAAATTGTACTTGGGTCGATTTGATGGCGATTAATTCGCCCCATGAATCAAGCTCGCCGCGGTGGATCTATGAGTTAGCGGCTATAAAATAAACATTCACGAGTGACCTTTCGTTCCCGCTACCTCCTGATGGCCCGGCCGACCGGTCAGTAGTTCTCGCAAATGGAGATTACGGCCGAGAAAGCAAAACAGTATCAGTAAAAGTCACTGTAGTACGTAAGGTACAGCTTTCTTCGTAGAACGGAAACAAGCGCTGACTTGTAAAATTATTATATAGCTCAGAGAGTCCAACACATTTTCTTGGGGTGTAACAAAATTTCTTTGGCATAATTCTTTAGACTTTGTGGTGTTGAAACATTTGAGTAGTGCGATTTACTCCATACGTCTTTTCTTTCTCGCATAATTCACATCTCTGTAAGAAGTATATTGCACGTAGACCAAAATATGATATGTAATAGGAAATATAAATGACATACCTACATTTCCGCTGAAACAGCCAAAATTTTCTTTTAATCAATTTATGTATAAACGAGGCTCATTTAGTATCGATTAGCTTGAAGTCAGTTTATATTTCCCGCTACATTGACAAATCAAAAGTAGAGCTCCGACCTCAATAATTTTCTAACACATTGCCCGACAGTCAATAAACTTTTAACACCTGAACAAACCGAAGGTTCAGCGTTGGCACTGAACACAGACACTGAATAAATAGACAAAGTCCAAATGATTTTTACGACTTTCTAACGGTTCTCTGATTTCATTTTCGTCAGCCCACGCGCCCCGCGGGCCACCTGTTGGAAGCAGGATGGACGGAGTTTAACCTCAGACGATCTGGTCATTTAAACCGTCGACACTGTTCTTCTTACAAAGAACCGAAATTTCAAAACGTTGGAAATTGAATCATTTATCCAACTTAATGAACTTGCTCAATATTTTTCTGACGACAAACTTTCTCTCAATACCAACAAAACCGATTACTGTATATTTTTTCAAACAAAACAAGAGACAAAATAAATGTGAACTCATACTGCCCCCACCTAGCAGTTGGGGACACCCAGCTGTTAGGCTTGAGATCCACTAAATTGTGGGCAGTGATCCTCGACGAGACCCTAGATTGGAATGAGCAGGTCAGCCAGCTCAGTATGAAGCTTTCGGCTAGCCTGTTCGTCCTGAGACACATCTCCAATTTTTGTAAGTCAAGCTTCTCAAAACTTGTGTATCGTAGCTCAATAGAATCTCATTAGTTATCCCATTATTTTCTGAGTCAGATCATAAAACACAACTTAGAAACCATATCCAAACTTATAAAATAAATATCAGGTATATTTTTAAGCTTGGAGCTATAGACCATTGTTCTGATGCTTTCAAACAACTTAACATCTCAACTAACTGTACTTTGCTTCTTTATTTATGAAACAATTTTGTATGCTAAGAAAACCAATCTGTTAATCATGTGCTTCTGATCATAATTATATTACGAGAAATAGAAATAACAGAGCTGCTATCTCACATATATACTAATATAATAATTTGTCGATGTTTGAGGAAAAAACCAAATTTTATTTCAAAAAACTTCCAGCCGACAATAAATCTATTCAACCACTCTCTTAGTTCAAGGTAAACTTAAGGCAATATATTGTCTCACAGTGTTTTACATACAGTTGATTTTTTGGCGATACCTTTAGTTAACCGTCTATCATTTTTAATCCTAATCTGGCATAACTAATAACCTATAAACATTGACTGGTCTCATGCTGTGAAACAGCACGGTCAAGAGGACGACGCCAAAGATAAAAGGTCAAAGGAGGATGGGTGTCGAGGATGGAAGGAGGATGTAGTTGGGAGGATGTAGAAGGAGGACGGAGGATGGAGGATGGAGCGGCAAGGAACGTCCGTCCGGTGTCATCCATCCACCGCCGACAGCAGCACACTTTGTCACCCTTGACTGGCCGACAACAAAGAACAGGCGGCGATCCACCTGAATACCTTATTGATGTTCCTAAATATTCCTTGTTACACGTTAAAAAATATAGTGTGACACGCTTGAATGCACCGTACGATTTAAGAGCGAATTGAGAGCAAAGTAAGTCCGTAACTTATTGGCTAACGACATAAATCAACGACATCATTGGCTAATTACATCAACTAAAATTTTCTAAGAGCTAAAATATACCCGGAGTAAAAAATTGTATGTCCTACTTCATGGTGGGTTAGTATATGTTGTAATGCAATATGCTTTAAGAGTTTAAGTAATTTAGGAATCACCTGATTTAAAACCATAATTGATCTAAAGGTACACAATCATCATTAGGAATACATCTTCTAATGACCAACATAAAAAGTCCTTACTCAATTTTTACGGTCAACAGAGCCCAACACACTAGATGTTTAATGAATTATTGTTAAAGGGTTCCTTTAGATTCGTCAGTAACCGTTACACAACGACTTTAAAGGCTAGGTCTTAACTTTGTTTGGCAATTTTTTTCGAAACCATTGCGCACTTACGTCTTTCCAAACCTAAAATTTATTTTCCTTCCGAGGATTGTTTAGAAATGGATCCCCAACTTAAGGCAAAGGATTGATTTTTAGTACAATAACAGCAGCTATTCACAAAAAAGTATATTTTTCCATATCTACCGACACCGTTGCATGCAGTGAAGTTCTAAGTGAAGTGACTCACCATGGAGATGAAGTAGAACTTCTCGAAGTCCTGCTCCTGCTGCTTGATGGCGGGCAGCGTGGAGGCCAACTCGGCGTGCCGCTTCAGGCTGTCCTCCCCCTTGTCGTTCAGCCACGAGAGCACCTAGGGGCAGATAGATAAATAAATAAATAAAATAAATAAACATAAAAGCTAAATATGAAACTTGTAGATATTAGAGAGCTGGCGGCATTCTGGTTGTGATGTGAGAGTAGTTATACAGGGTGTTTTTTTAACGCAACCCATTTTTAAGATTGCAATGCACATTTAAATATGAAAGGGGTATGGTTTATTATTTTTTTTTAATAGGCGATTGATGGAGGTTGGAGGTCGCTAATTGGCAATATTGATAGAAACACGTTAGCGACCTCCAACCTCGACTAATCGCCTATTTCTTTAAAGCTCTTTAAAATGGAGGGTCACTCGAAAGGGGGTTTCATTTGAAAATTTTGAGTTGCCCCCAAAATCCCCCATTTTTGAGGGACACTCAAAATTTTAAATATCACCGAAAGAGACTACGTTTTCATTTAATAACATTTTTCCCAGACTCGTTTCATTTTTACGGCACCAAAGGTGAATTGAAACTCCAAATAAATGTCCCATACGCCAGGTTTCAAGGATGTGTTGTATTCATAACTTTGAGAAGCTGTCAATTTCGATAGAAACAAGTTAGAGACCTCCATTTTTCATCATTCGTCTACTTTTTGAAAGCTCTTTAGAATGAGGGGTCACTCAAAAGGGGTTTGCATTTGAAAATTTTTAGTTGCCACCAAAATCCCCCATTTTGGGAGGACATTAAAAATTTTTGGTAAGGTAAAAAATAATTTGGGTTGAGTTAGTATCATACCCCAAAAGTTAATTGTTTGTCTTAACAAACAAAAAAATTAAGGGGGAGGAACGAACTTTTTTACACACTGTATACTCAATTCCACTTTTACCTTTCATTATGGAATATAAGCCATGTGTTTCAAACGGCAATTTAGGTTGTACTAATTATATGAAATAATAATCATCTGATGATATTACCATCACATGATACGGATTTAGGAAACAAATACACTCAGCAAATGTAATAGAGTAACTATCTCACATAAGGCCTGAACCAAATGGTGAACATGGAATAGAGAACAGATTCAACCAGATTAGTTAATTAAAGCATGAACCAAAATAATAGCACGTACTGTAAAATGAAACAAAATAGTAATTTCATATTCATAGATGGCATCGATATTGTTATCAATTTATCTACCGGTGATTATGAATGCAATGGCGTTATTAAGCTATAATTTACTTCGTTGCTATTAGAACGATTAAAATTTGTAAGATATTTTATAAAAGAGTACAGTTGCAACAAGTTCATGAGTAAACCAAAAAATATCTCCAATCCCTTTTCCTTAATTTTAAAAATTACCTTCATACTTGGATGAATTTAAACTAAATTACTGATTTTACCGAGGTTTTTATCATGTTATTGAATAAATTTTCCGCTCAAACACGCCAAGACTGAATTTCTAAAATCAACTTACTTCATCGACTTTATAAATTCGCTCTTCAAACTCACTGTAACCACATTTACTCGATATGATAGATAACACAAACGTCATTTATTAAGTAATAAAACTAAACTCATTTCATTTCTTATCATTACACCATTGTCTTTTTATCAGTAGGAAGAAGCAAGATATCATTGTTCGAGGCGTAAATCTTTGTCAGAGAACCCTGTGAATGGGTACCGCGCTATAAACGTACAGCACAATAATAAATGTCACCTACAAGTCTACAAGTATAACAATTTATTACCGACAAAAAGGAAAACTATTAATAAGTGGAACCTCCAGGAAAGGCAAGCAATCACGAGTAACGGTCCTCGAGACACGTTATGTGCCGTAAACAATGACGAACACTAAACCGACTGGCGTATTACTAAACATTAACATGTTATGTTGATCAGCCGAAGATCGCTGACACTCCCTCCGTACGTACTTGGAGATCGGACGGGTTGGTTGAGATAAACGACTAACAATATTATACCTTGTTCCCCCCTCCCCCCAAAAAAACTCAACACAATTTAATACTTTTATAACAAAAATGTAACTGATCGCATAAGATTTATCCGTGGAAAATCATAAAAAAAAAACTTCACTGGATTTAGGATTTAAGTTGTCATTCATTTTAAGGTTGTCATGGCAAATTTTATCCTTCCCTATAGTTTGACAATGATACTGAATTAACACAAACTGGGGTACCCATCCAGGACCCAAGAAGAGCAGTTATTCCAAATCTCTGTCTCATATTATTGGTAACTCGCTGTCAGTCGGAAAACGCTTCTCCTTTATATAGTAGTACCTGGTGGACCGAGACTTGCTCGGTGTTTTTCATGTTTACCAGTTCATCCAGTTACTATAAAATATTTCAATGTCATAAAATTGATAAATAGCAACCTGTTTTATTACTCCATGGACTCTTCATCCCACTTGCTGTATTTTCCCTTGATGACTGTAGATTCCAAACAGCTGTTATGATTACTTCATTTGTTTACATTTTTCTTGTTTATTTTCGTTGCCATCAATGCAACCCATAAGGCCAATGTTAAAAGTTTGCAACTTTTAAATTCGATTTATTACGTTAATAGATTTTATCCGGCCAAGTAATCTGCAAAAAAGAAGTTTTAGAGTTATAAATTACTTGTTCCTGACTTTGAAGGAAATCCTCGGAGCCGTTTTTGATATCGTTGAGCAAGCAAGCGTACAAGAACGGACGGACTCCTTTACTCTTATATGACATTGCTCATATAAAAGTAAAGGAGTACCTGGTGGATCGAGCCTTGCTCGGTGTTATTTCATGTTTACGAGTTCATCCAGTTACTATAAAATATTTCAATGTCATAAAATTAATAATTTGTTAATACTCCATGGACTCCTCATCCCACTGGCTGTATTTTTCCTTGATGGCTGAAGATTCCAAACAGCTGTTATGATTACTTCATTTGTTTACACTTTCCTTGTTTATATTCGTTGCTATAACGGCAACCCATAAGGCCAATGTTAAAATTTTACAACTTTATAATTCGATTTATTACGTTATTAGTTTTTCTCTGGCCAAGTAATCTGCATAAAAGACGCTTTTGAGTCATAAATTACTTATTTCCAGACTTTGAAGGAAATCCTCGGAGCCGTTTTAGAGATAATTGTGCAAGCAAGCAAGATAACATTGTTCGTTTAAGAGTATAATATATATATATATATATATATATATATATATATATATATATATATATATCCTAGTTCGATTAGTTCGATTTGATCTTATTTTACACTTATTTTTATGTTTAGTTAGGCATAAAGTTTGTCAATGAGCTTCGACAATCGACATAATTCCCGTTGTTGAGCAAAAATAATAGAAAATTCGGTTATCAAGCTCTTGTAACTGGCGCCAATTCTTAAGGCCAACGCCGTCCATAAGCGTAATGCTAAAATTAACATTATTCTTATGGACGGCGTGGGCCTCAAGAATTGGCGCCAGTTATACCACGTTCTATGTCGCATGTCACTGGCATTAAAAAACAGGCGGGTGTTCTTCACCTAAATCTCGAATATCAGAGATTTTTTACTTGTACTTTTGATTCTTGACAAAGATTAGTAAAAAAAAACAATAAAACAGATTAGCTAGGTCTGGGGACCATGGGGCCAGCAGCGTATTAAGATGTCTCTTATTCCAATTCCTTCTTGTACATGATGTTTTATGTTTCCTAGTAAAAAAATGAATCAACAGATATTTACAGCAATTTTTAAATTGACCACAAAAACTCTTTCGAGTGAAAATACTAAAAAGCTGTACTGTTGGATAATGTTGTTGTTTAGTATTTGCTCTCCGAAATGGCTCTTAAAAATTTACTTTCATAAACATCAAACAGTAAATTTAAAATATTAATCCAAGCATTGTGTACATAACAAACTTGAATATGTTAGTTAAAGAACAAACAAATAAGTTGACTTCGGTAAATAAAGTGCAGTTAATTTATTTAATGCGATTGCAGTTCATATTGCCATGTCATAGAACTTAGCTGAAAGGTGTAATGTTATTGTGATATTTAGTTATTCAGCGCCCTTACTTCACAATTCTTGCAAGTAATACAGTAGAGTCTACTGCACGTTCTCTACACGGAAGAGATTATTGTAGCCAACAAAGCTAGGGAGTGCCAGTCTTAATGAGACTTAATGACTTACCGGTTATAGTAAGTTTTGTTGCCGTATAAAACATGCACAAGGTTAGCTTCAAGTCGAGACACTATCAACTAGAGTCCTTGTGCTATCAAAACTCCCTTTAAGACTTTGTTAAAACCATCACTTGAAAAAAATACATTATCAAAATACTTCGTTTAAATACAGAGGAGTATATACACTCTTGAACAAGTAAATAAAAAAACTGGCGTTTTGCATAAAAGTGTTTAAGTTCTGAAAGCAAGTTCTATCTGGAAAAGTTAAAAGACTGTTCTATAAATATCTCGAAAAGTGGTCTTCCTCGAATCCCGTTAATAAGCGGCGACAAAACGGTCCGATTCAAAACAGAAGTTCATTACGTTTTCAGCTGCAAGGAGCGTGGTCGTCGCGTTATCTCCCATCGCCTAGCGGTAACAATTAAAACATTAATTGACGCATTAACCGCGCGCGTGCGCGTGCGTGCGTGTGTGAGTCTATGTAGGCGTACAGGTGAGCCACGCGTGAAGGCAGCGGTCACTGATGGCTAGCGACCCCGTCCCTGATGATACGAGGCTTCCGAACGCACCTGTTCTTATATCTAACGTTTTCTCGAATTAAACTCGGAATCAATTGGAAGTCAGCCAGGGAATTATAGGGGGGTCGTAATCTGATTCATATAGCATTTGCGAAAGGATTTTAACAATATCGTCTCTGATTCCTTAAACAAGCTGTGTAATGTCAATATTTTAAAATGTTCAGCTTTAGAATCTGTCCGAAGACCAATAGTAGCTCTCTAAAAAGACCGTTGTAAAAAATAAGAAGGGGGGAGGGTAATAGTATGTTTTTTGTATTACTAATGAAATCATCATTCACAAACGTAATGCAAAGTAATTTTAGAGTTATTCGATTTTTTTATCACAAAAATGCATTGGTAACTTTAATAATGTGATCAAAATGTGATCTCCTGCGTTAACACTACTTTGCTAAGTTATTCCTTACTTCCCTCAGATTGATTACCGAACAAAACTTCGTATTTAACATGACTCAAGATCATTTAAGAGCCATTGGTGCCCGGCGGTCAACTACCAGAGGCAGATATAATTACCCAAGATAATAACAGTGGACCGCGTTAAACAACAATAATTACACGAGAGATCTCGTAAACGGCCGCGAGATCGCCGGCTCCGACGTTTGGTGGCAGGACTGCTACATCAGGCGATAAATCTCTATAAATAGACGTCTCAATTTAGAGAATATCTCGTGACGCAACCATTATCTCGACTGAGCTGTTAGGAGGGTATTAAAATAGTTTATGTCTCTTGGGCTTAAAACGGGGGCATTTTGTCGAGGTAATAAGCCGTTTTGTTGATCGTTTAAAGAAGCTAGTTATAGAAGGGTAGGGCAGCCGCGTAACTGATCATTTCCACGTGCGTGGAGACACGAAGGTTGGGAAGTATTTTTAACATTCTTTGATTTTTTGCAACAACAATTCGTATTCGCTGGAACAGAATTCGTTGAAGGGGTCTTATCGTTTGATCATGAGTAGTTTCGTAAATTTACAACCGTTATATAAGAATAAGAAGCTTACAAAACCAGTCGAATATACACCGTGTTTCCAAGGGGAAAATCGGATCGATTTCAAAAACATAATTAAACCTATGTTTAGACAAACGTAGCTAATTTTCTCAGGTGATCATGTGATAACTGATCTCATCAACTTTATTGAGTGATATTTGAAAACATTTTGCTACTTCACAGTCGTTACTCAGAGCTGTAAACTTAAATATTAACCAACAATAAAGAATGACGCGTAACTAACTCTCCGATAAGCTAACATTATTGGTTGACTTTGTCGGATCTGTCACCTTTTAGCGAATTTCCCCCTATAGGGAAGTAGCTATTACCGTAGGCGGCATGGTAAGACTTAAGCACGGGACCACCGTAACTTTTCATTTTGATGCCCCCAGACCCCAAAAACACCGTTCGTTCATTTTCATATATATATATATATATATATAGATATAAGGATATATATATATATACCTGTCCGTATGCGCAATAACTTTTGTTAAAAAGGTCCGATCGCGATGAAATTTGGTACATACGTCGAGAGTGACATTTATTACTTCGAGTTCGAAAACCAGCGCGATAAGTTAACTCTAAGGAGGGTTTTTTGACAAAATAAAATCTAGTTTTAGGATTTAATATCTTTATATTAATTTTTTGTAAATTTAAGTGTCAAAATTGAATTCAGCTTAAAAAAATAAACAATATAGCATTTTGAATGATTACTCTACATCAATCGGTTACTGAGATATTGGATCTGCTAAATGCAGTACATTGTCCCCTGAAGGGACAAGAACTATCCAAATTCTGGTATAAATACCTACATTTTTCATTGAATTCCCCAAAAATGGGATTAAAAAAAATTATATTACAAACCATATGATTGAATTTAATTTGTTCATGTGATGATTGATTTGTTTTTATTCCTTGGATCTCAGTAGATTGATAACATGTTTGCTGACTTTTATGTACTATAACAAGTATACATTAATTAAAAATTTTTAGAATATGAATAATTATTGAGAAATAAGAACATGAATGATAAAATTTACTTATTTAAATTAAGATTTAAACAAAATTAAATATTCAAAACAACAACTTCCCTAACTAATTTAGAATATGCCCATATATAAAAAATATCTAATTTTAAAAATTAACTGAGTATGCAAGTTTGCTGCAACAAGCTTTTTTAAATTTTAAGATGAATCATATGTCTGGATTTAATTTGTTTATATGATTATTTTATTTGTTTTGATTTTGACTGATTTTAGATCATTGATTGTATGTTTGCTTACATTTTTATACTATAACAAGTATACACTTAAAAAAAATATTAGACTGATAATTATAAGAATAACAAAAAGCGTATTACTGGAGTGGATACCGAAGTGATTCCCATGATTATTTTCTTTATATCGTAAGCTCTTCAATTATTATATAATATACATTTTGCAATAATTACATAAGGTGTTTGAAAAATTTTCTCTTACATAAATTAAATAAGCTCCCATACAAAAAATAATTCTTTAGAAATTCGCTGAGTATGCAGGTTTGCTGCGACGGGGGTATATATTTATTAAACTATATAAACATAAATTTAAACATGTTTTTAAGTTTAGTCCCACTGACCGAAAAAACACAGTGACGCGTCCACAAATCTTTGGGGCTAGAATGTTTGGCCTGTTCTGTTATGCCTAATTCTTAATTTTTAGTAACATTTTAAATTTTAACACTGAGCAACAACATTGAATCGGCCTTGTATGTATTGTCATTTTGTTAAGACAATGGAAGACACGTTGCGTTATGACATTGGAAGAGACGCTATGAGTTTAGGTATCTCGTAGTCACCTGCGGAATTGTCTTCGTTTTTCCAAAGCAGGTTTTATTAGGTTTTGAATTTGATCAGTTTTTTTTGGGACACGGAATATAATTACATAACAAATGAATAACATTGATATTTAACTAAAAATATCCATTTATACATCAATTTATTTTAAATTTCAAGCGACTATTCCGGTATCAGTTATCTTGGCTGTCTAGGTACAACCTGCGAGGAGGCAAAAAGGAATCCCTACTTAGGAGGGGTAAATTTGAACCCTGATAGGAGTAAAAATTACAAACTTTGGTGTACTGTACTGTAAAACGATTCCAACGAAAAATGCGTTACTACAGCAAACAATCAAGAAATTATTGAAAAAAAACAGACAAAACTTCCTTCTTTTCCTTTAATTTATTCCCCTCGATTCAAAATCAGGATTGAATGGACGGCGGCGGCGGCGGCGAGCGAGGAACAAACGGAGAAGTGGCGGGTAAACAGTGACCGGTTCCCACGAGGTCCACACCCACAGGGGTCACTGACCTGTCACGTGACCTTGACCTTGACATCAGCTGGCCGCCGCCGGCGCCGGTACACCGCGACCGCGAGTGATGGCTGTGAAGAAAGTACAAGCGGTGGGTGACGAGTTTTTGTTGCTCAGGAGGGACGGGTGAAAAAAGACGGAACGTGGCGGCACCGTTTTTGGTACCGTTTTCCATATGACTTGCAAAATCATGTTTTCAGAAAAGTGTGTATAGTTAATAGTCCAGTTTATGGGCGGCACCGTTGGTATCCCTGTAGTACCCGTGCCTATAGTAAGCCTGTTATAATCCGTAGCGCTTTTTTCAACAGGATAAGAACTCGTTCCAAGTTTGCTCGAGGTGCATTACCCCAAAGAACTTGCCATACGTAATTTTCCTTTCAAAGAGTACATAATTTGGTTTTATACCACTTCAGCCGTTCCTTTGGTGCCAATGACTACTGGACTTATTGCGAACAAAGATGAACAAGCAGAGTTTATGAATGGGGTTGGACCAGGATAGGCTATTATCTAGTTTTACCCCAAAAGGTTCATATATTCTAGATTTTGAAGATTTGGTAGGCTTAAGATTTCGTTTTTGTATCTGATAATTCACTTAAAAACCGCAAAATAAAATTTAATATATAGTTTCGCTCATCATTTTTCGCTTGAAAGCTCTTGGTTTTATAAACAAATTTACTATGATTTCCACGAGGGGGTTTATTGAAGATTGTAGCGAAGTTTGTTTGCCGACCAAAGCCTCGAGGGATCAAAACAAACTATTTACAACATATGGGGGTCAGTAATGCCGTCCGGTCAGGATATTTCATTACTTTGAATACCCCAGTAAACCATACCGAGAGAAACTTGTACAAATTGAAACTGTGGGAAAACCTAATCACTCTAGTACACAAACCATTCCTCAACCGCTATGTAGGTCTAGAACAGTGTGCATAGAAAACCAAAATAGGAGATATCCATTGGCGGCCTGATTCCACATTCACCGGCCAATGGAGTCCATCAGCGTAGATTGATACTTTCGCCGCTAGATGGCGTGTAATGCGCGACCGCGGCCTTGATCTTGCAGCCACTGACATTCGCTTTCATCTGACCTTGATCCTTGCGACTACTGACATTGTCTCACTGCCTGCTGGCTATTGGCACCTGATACTTCCACTTGCCTACTGGCTACTGACACTTTGTCACTGTCTGCTGGCTATTGGCACCTGATACTTCCACTTGCCTACTGGCTACTACACTGTGTCACTGTCTGCCGGCTATTGGCACCTGATACTTGTGACTGAACTCCAAGATGAATATAAGAGATGTTTTCTACTCATCTTGACTGTGCTCCACTGCCTACTGGCTACTACACTATATCACTGTCTGCTGTACTGGCATCTGATACTTGTAACCCTATTCCACTGCCTACTGGCTACTGTCTACTGACACTGTCTCACTGTCTGCTGAACTGGTATCTGAAACTTGAAACTGTATTCCACTGCCTACTGACTGCTGGCTACTGACACTGTCTCATCGCCTGCCGGCTATTGGCACTTTATATTTGTAACTGTGTTCCACTGCATACGGGCTACTGACACTGTCTCTCTGTCTTTTTACTGGTACATCACATCTCATGCTGGTTGATAACTCTAATGGGTACTAAAACTGGCCCACTGACTGCTTTCTTTACTGGCATCTTATAATTGCATATCTGCGTTTTTAACTGCATACAGGCTAATGAAACTGTCTCACTGTCTGCTGTTCTGGTACATGACATTTCATCCTAGTTACTGTTGACCACTCTACTGGGTATTGACACTGTCTAACTGAATGCTACTGGCACCTGATACATTGTACTCTAACGTAGGATTCTGACCATCTCTCCCTGTCTACTGGCTTTTACACTAAGCTACTTGCTATACTGGCACCTGGCATTGGCTACTCAGCTGGGAACTCTATTGCTAACTTCTTATGTCAATGCTTGCTTGTAACTCGAGAGTCACTTCTAAACTACCTTTTTGGAGTTATTCAAGGGTAAGAAAATTATTTTTCCAATTAGTCAAAGAAATAAAAAATTGACCGTACATCAGCACAACCGTACAACCGTAAATTGAAAAAAGTACAATTAAACATAGATATGATTACGTAAGATATTATCATTAACGGGCCAAGTACACGAAGGGCACAAAGACGGTTAAACCGCAGGCACGGAAGTAAATATGCATTTTAACCTTACGTGTGCTGTAACTCATGGTATGACGGTGATAAAATCCTTCATCAGAGTTTTTAACTACCAAGTGAAAGGAATAACAAAACTCTTTGCAACCAAAATACCGAATTTTATTAAAATGGTAATAAAATGTTGAAACATAATAACTAGTTGTTTGTGGATAAAATTTAAAGACCATAAAAGCATAAGAGCTATAGGCCTAAATCAAAAAACTCTCAAGGCTTTATTCTGCAGAATGACTAATATTTTCAATTCATTTTCTGCACTTTGGCCCCATACTATGATTCCATACGATAAGTGAGTAAATATTAGTCCATAATACGCTATCATTAGGACTTTTATAACACAGTATCTTGATAATTTCCTGAGGACATAAATATTTGAAGATACCTTGGAACAAACATTACGAATTTGATACTTCCAGAATACCAGTAATAACGTATTTTTTAATGCTCCCTGCAGGTGGACGTGCATGAGGCCCGGCCCGGACCCACGGCCATGGAGGAAGCACGGTCGTTGCCCACCTCACCGTTACAGCCTAATTGAAGTATTGTGCCGCTATTATTTGGATTATTAGCGGCTGGACTCCGCGGCCGAAATACCGCGACCTGCACCACCCGGGTTGTCGGTGATGTGGTTACAACGTTGTACCGGCTCTATGGAGGTTAATGATTTAATTATCCTCAATTTTGGTATAATGAAATTGTTATTTAAATTTGGTTCCTAAGTGTGTCTTATCATCGTGATCGGGTTGGGCAGAGGAAGTCACGCCTTAAAAACCAGAAAAATATTTTGTTGTGGCATTTTCTTATTACCTGTGGCTTTGCTGATGCAAAATTGCTCGGATTAAAAAGCTCTTATTTTGATTTGTATTCGCTGTAAGATGATGCGAGTTTGAACAGGTATTGTACCAAGTACCAAGGCACTGTACCAGTTATATTCAAACATCTATTCACATTGTATCAAAAAAAATCAAATCAAGTGACCGGCTATCCAAATCATAATTCGCAGTACATACACTTAAGCACATGCAAAAAAGTGATGAAAAATTTAATGTATTTTAGCTTCAAATAAAGTTTTTTTGCCACCGAAGAAAAACTCTTAACATATTTTAAACTTCTCTTTATGTATGTTTTTCTTTGTAAGTTCCACGCTATAAATCATTACCATAACACAGGGCCTGGTATAACTTTACCTAATTACTTTGGCAGCGAAAGTTCTCGCCTTCCTGATGTGAACTTCCAACCCAAAGCACCACCGCGACCCAGCACCACGGAAGTCCCACGATGCCCGAAGGCCCGGCACGACCTCCGAAACGTACAGCATTTGGTGCACCTAACACGCTGCTTGCGTAACCGGCTTTGGCCGATTCCCACCAGGCTAATGTCTCCTATTTTGGCACGGGGAACAGTTTTAAATATTCATTGAAGTAGGAGAAAGGCGGGCCAATCGTCCCACACGCCTAGGCGAGATTGGTCACACGCAAATGGAAAGAGATAGTTTGGCTCTGGGCTGATTTAAAAGTAGTTAGTTGCTAATGTAGTTTTCTCGAAGAATGGGACGTAGGAAGGCGTCACGTGAGCGGCTAGCTCGTCTTAGTGACAAAGCTTTCATATAATTCATTCTACACCCTTTTTTTACTAATATTCTCCTTAATTTGCCACCAGCTGGTGGGCGTTTAACGAAATAGATTAGCAGTATTTTTATATGTGATTAACTTCTTTCTGCTGACAACGGAAACAGTTTTTTTATTAGTGGCCAATATGCGAATAAATATTTGTATGTGGATTGACTATTCTTTTGTTGATATGCGATAACTAAATATATTGTCCTATAGACGTAAATATGATCAGGATATCGTTTATTTGATACAGTATATTCAGTAAACTACTTTCTTCAATATATATTCGGTTGAAAATTGACGTTGAACATTTATTGAAGTTATTATATAAAAATAAAGTTTTGTTGAAGAAATTCTGAGGAAAGGATTGCTGCGTTTCAAAGAATATCAATATCGGTATTCCTTCAATATCAATAACAATATCGGCTACACTATAAAAATAATTTATTGAGCTGACTTTTAAGAACTTAAACTCAACAAACAATACAATTCAGACAAATTAAAAAAAATATATTACCGAAAGACTCGCGTTGTCATTCAATTGCATTAGGTACTATAATTGTTTCAAAACTTATTCAGATTCACGACACGGTCGAATCTCTTGGTGCGATTTAAATACCAAACTCGTGTCGATCGTGAGATCCCGCTGTCAACAAAACCGTTCGTAACAACCAAACAGTCGCGCCCAGGTCTTAGCAGCCACTTTTATACCATCGTAACTTCCTAATACAAGTTCTGTTTCAACTTAATTTTTATCGACTGGGACGGTGGCGTGTCCTTTAATGCAGGTACTTGGAGTTCACGAATAGTGGATAGTTATGAGCGATGGGTTGTCCACGCGGTTTTCCCTAGTGGGGATTAACGACAGCACTATTGAGTAATACGTTCGTAGGACCGTTCTCATAATTATACCAGTTCGTAAATTGTAAACCAGTCGAAACTGTGGTTCGGATACCACGTTAAAATGTCGGCCCCTTAGTTGCCATTGACTGTTGGGCTATTAATTAACAGTCCTATCTAAGGAACATGACAGCCTCAGTCAGTAACAACACTACAGATTCACGGCTAAATCATCCTACATCCATCCTTCACTCATATTCTGGTTGAAATACGTTGCTAGTGCTGCGTCCCGGTCTTAGAGGTTTTTTTTTGCTATTGATTGTTGGCAGAGAAACAGAGGGAAAGGGTTAACTAACAAAATAGGTAACCCAATCAAGAGACTTCTTGCGCTCTTGCAACGATCGATAGAATTGAATTAAGACGTCGATGAAAAATGAATTGCGGTTAGTTTAATCCGTCAGCATTATTTTGCCAAGGCATAAGAGTAGAAAAAATAAAAATGCCAAAATCTGAAAGGTGACAGTTTTGAACCAAAACGTTGACAGTGATCATATTAGAGGAGCAGGTATAAACAAGTTGTTGTTTTGCATAAGCGCCCTTGATATTTTATTAAATAAAGATAACAATCAGTAACCATTGCATTATATCGATTAAAATTCTCAAAAGACAAGAAAAGGCGATTTAAAAATGTCCATCCCTGATGAAAATCGTTTAGGTTTCTATAAAAATATATAACAAGTCCAATACAACAACCATTTGGAATACTAAACCTTTTCAACATTGAGTAAATAAAATGTTCTCGTGTAACGACAAGCATGAAAATGTGCAGAAGGCGCCGTCGTAATCTCCTGTAGGCAACCCGCAGTGCAGGTTGTACTCGTTTTGCGGCGAACTGCTTTCAGGCGCTCTCCGCAAACGAACCTTTTCTAACTGGAGCAACGGCTGCACCTGTTAGCAGGCTATCGGCAGTTGATTTATTGAAGTTTAAGATTTTGAAAAATCGCGTAGAGGTTTGCTGACGTTGGTGAGAAACACAAATATGCAACGTTGGTATAAATATTATAGGGCATATTACTATCCGTTGTCACAAAAATAAAAGTTGGCATTACTCGTTTATTATTAATTTATGTTATTGTTATTATTATTCAGAATACTTATTCCATCTAGAGACAAAAATCATATTCTGTCTTAGAAACTTATGGCGAGTTACATTTGCAGGTTTGCGTCCTGTCTAGTAGACTTGCATTTCTCATTATTTCTTTCGATTTTAGAAAATAAAATACCTTGTATACGGAATATTCTTTGGTTTAACTTAACGGATTTAATAAGCCAAATGTTAAAATCATGCCTAAATTACGAGTTATTGTAGACACTGTCTGCCGACGGACTGATTGATGTGCGTAATTTTTTCCATGTTTTGATATAAAACTAGACGTAATGATGAGTAAGGATTTCAGATCTACTAAGTTTTTTTATAAATTGGTATTGGATTCAGACCTATTTGCTGGACCTGAGCAGCTGGCCTAGTAAATAGGTCAGACTAAGCATTATAGACTTAGTACCTGGTGGATCGAGCCTTGCTCGGAGTTATTTCATGTTTACGAGTTCATCCAGTTACTATAAAATATTTCAATGTCATAAAATTAATAATTTATTATTGCTCCATGGACTCTTCATCCCAATTGCTGCATTTTTCCTTGATGGCTGTAGATTCCAAACAGCTGTTATGATTACTTCATTTGTTTACACTTTCCTTGTTTATTATCGTTGCCATCACAACCCATAAGGCTAATATTAAAATTTTAAAACTTTTAAATTCGACTTATTACGTTAATAGATTTTCTCTGGCCAAGTTATCTGCATAAAATACGTTTTTGAGTCATAAATTATTTCTTTCCAGACTTTGAAGGGAATCCTCGGAGCCGTTTTTGAGATAATTATTCAAGCACGCAAGCAAGCATACAAGCATACAATCACGATAACATTACTCAAATAAGAGTATAGGATACTAAATACCAGGGGGCCAGCAATCTTTTCATCCACATCCCAACGACTACCACCTTATTGAGCAGACTATTTCCAAACCCAATCAACAATTCAATAACACTTAAGACACTCTGAAGTAATAAACAACGCGGCAACTAGTAAACGTCCGACAATGTTGTCTAGAGGTGGGGACAGCTGGACAGCACGACAGCACCTGCCGCGTGCGAACACGTAATTACAGGAACAATCCTTTCCCATCGGAGATTCCTACGCATAAACTGCAGTAATGACAAGCCTGTAATACATTTGTGGCCATAAATTGTGCGCGTACGATGGAGGTGTGATCGCGGGTACAGGGCCAGGGGGTCACGGGGGAACCGGCCGGGGCGGGGGGACGAGGGAACTGGGGGACTGAGCATCTGCGGGGGAATGCGTGCCATCACAGGGAAACGCGGGTGGAGTCTTCAGAGTAATAAGCAGCAGTCACTTGTTTTTATTTAAGTAAGCGAAAGAATTTATCAAAAGTCGAAATACTCTCGTATTTACGGACAAATTTAGATGAATGATATGTAAACAAAAGAAATATTTTTTCTGCACACCAAGATATAAATGTTACTACCCAGAAATCCATTCGATTTTCCCTTACTACCTGTACTGTCTCCATGATTTTTGAGGATATAATTATTGTGTTTCCATTACATATAATTAATCTATTTTCATAAAATATAAACAAACAACTTTCTTGAGAAAACCAATACTCCTTTAACATATACCACAATGCCTTCAGATAAAAAAACTTTTTATTTAGGTGTGTAAACAAGAGCAAAACAATTGATTTGCTAACTAACGGGAAACAACATGCTACTACTGTAGTAAAAATTATCAATCAACAAAGTTTTACTTAAGTGGCGATGTTTAAGTTGAACCCAGAACGACAGAATTATTTATCTTACTGGAAAAGTGTTGCTTTCCTATAACGTGTCAATTCGATTGCTTGCTATTACCGTTTCCATCTTTTGTTCCATTTTCCCGATAACCCGAATCCCCAATCTCACTCCGTTGTTATTTATTACATACCTCACCAACACTTATCTTTTACCTGTGTACTGATCTTCGAGGGGTAAAAATTCGCCGGCGAACCGTCTATGACACTAATTGTGTTTATCAGCAGTCGCTTTCTTCAGATTCACACTTGGCTCCAGTTGACAACAACCAGCTTCCCGCCGTCCGGTCGCCATGTGAGATACACTTCCATGTAGGGCCCGGTTAATTGTTCATTATCTCGACTAATGTGACTTTTAGTGGTGCGTGACTTGTTTCCGAACCGCGACTAGATGTGTTCAGTGGTTTATCGCCTTGGATAACAGGAGATATTGAGATGTAGTGGTCGTAACCATCGATATATATCGATGGTCAAAACTTGCGTGGGAGACACACGGGTTGGCTCCATTTCCAACTCGGCGTCAGCGCTCAGCGTCGATGTAAACGTCATTTATTGGGCTAAAGTTAAATGTGAAGCGGGCAACTGTGACTGTTTCGTAGACGCCGCGCGCGCTGATTGTTGACGCGTCAACAATCACCATTTTCCGGTTTACGTTTGACTTTGGCAACAGAGAAGAATCAAACAGAGGTCGCTTTTAAACGGGTCTTCTGTTATGCCCAAATAGTATTTACAGTTAACTCCATTTACGGTTAACTAAAATTAGGAAAGGGCAGCGACGGTGCTGCACTCTTGCGGAGTTAATGGTAAACTAGGTCCTCGACACACGCTGGGCAGCATTCGACACACCTCTGAGCTCAACTTTAGAACATACCTGTGTTTGATTCTCCTCTGTGCTCTGGCGAAGTTACGTAGACGTCGACATTGAGCGCGCTGACACCGCGTTGCAAATGGGGCCTTTAAAGTCACGTTTTCGGATAAGTTACGGACAGTATATGTGGGTAAATCTAAATATACATAAGGATAAAATTCCGATCAACGCCCTGACCAAACTATCGCACCTGGAAGCATGAATGTGTGTATGTATTCTCTTCTAGCGGAGGCTCACTTAAAAAGTTTTCCGAATTCCGCATTACAGACAGTGGCGGCCGGCCCATAAGGACTCTCGGACGCCGCCCCCCCAGAAGATTTTCAAATATACTGAATTAAATTAATTTACATATGTATCCGACAAAGAGTGAAAAACCACTAATTTTCATTATACTGACCATTAATGATGAATTCATTTCAACTATAAGCATCGAAATATTTTGCAAAAGTATTTAGGAGTCAACTGCTGTTGCGCGTTTATCTCGCGGACGCTGCCCGGAGCGTCCCAATCCTAACGCATGCTATATTATGGCAAATCTAGCAGACAGTGGATAGGGTGCTCTGACGTCATTGCCGTGTTGTGTTATACGCAGCCTGGGGCAGCGTCCGAAGATGCGCGCGCACATCAGTAATCAGTGCAGCCACCACAATCTGTTTAGGGCATTAAGAAGCTGAACCTTAGCTGCCGTTATGATTGCACGATTCATGTTGGTGCAACTGTTGTTTATTCGTTTTAGTAACCATAGCAACCTACCAATCTCTCTAACCTCGTAACCTAAACGTTGAGGGATGGGAGCTAAAGTGAGGTTATTTGTTTACATTCTGTGTTTCATGTGTCTCTTTTACTCCAATGAGTCGGTAACCAGGGTTGGTGATAATTGATTGTTATTATTTTAATAGTGAATTCAGCGGATATTGGTAGACCATGAAATTGTGAATAGCAATCAAAGGTAAGTGTAATACACAAAATCCTTAATGCTCTTTTAGTAGTTAGTAGTAAGTGAGTCCTCCTGTTCATTTAACCCACCAGCCGCCACTGATTACAGAGGGTCAAAGTGCGGGAGTGCGTAGGAAAAATCCTTTGGATTTCATTTTTTTGATATGGCAGATTTACTAAGCGAGCGGGACACCATCAGCTAGAGAACCCCTCGATCTTCACTTTTCCTTGTATCCTACACGCATCAAAGAAACTCGCTAATGTTCAACCACGATGTGGGCCTGTATTTCCCTCCCCCAGACCACCGGACCGTGTCGGCGAGTGGCGAGGTGCAGACTCCACCTGCCGACAGATGGCGGTTTATGGTGCCCGGTCTGTCCGACGGAAGTGTGGCATGTAAGGATTGCGTTAGTCCGCCACACCTCCGTCCGGTCACGGGAGAAGCCTACACGAACGGACTTTCAGACACTGCAACCATTGTCATTGAAGTTGTTATTATAGTAAAAGCTAACTACTGTAGTATTACAGCTCTGCCGATTCTTGATATCGGAACATTTATATCGATTCCGATGTTGTACTGGAAATATTGTTGATCGCTAAGAATTAAATGATTTATTAAGTAAACAAAAATCTAAACTAAAATAAATGCTATAAGGGAAATCAGTGAGTTCACATTAATATTTATGGATTGCGACGACCATTCGATTTAAATTCGACCAAGAGCAACTCTTCCAATACTGTACGTTTCAAACGAATTAAAGGAGCACATTATAAAGTCTTTGTTATAGCTTTGACTATGCTATGAATTAGACTACTTACTTTATCACTCAGTAAAAGGGATGCCTTGAGCACGTTAACCGTCTAATAAGTAGGGAATAGTCCCTACCTACAATATAGATATCGGATATAGATTAGTAACAAAAAACATTCCACTTCCGTTAGTTTTACAAATAAATTTATTGAAAAGTAAGCCCTAAATTATTAATTTTTAGGATTTTTTGTTTTATCGATACGAGTAAAATATCGAAACTTCCGATAGTGACAACGGCACCACGTGTATGAAAATCAAAGTATCAATTTCATTATCCAACTTAAAACGACATCGAAATGTCCCTACCTATTACACGATGTGTGCTCCGTACCGTGTGCCGTGTGCCGACACCTGTCTTATCACTGCTATCAGCATCTGCCTGTGACAGCCGCATAAACCGTGGACAAGAGAGCCGCAGATGTGGCGCGATAATGCACAACAATCGGGCCGAGCTCTTTATGCAACGCCACTCCGCCGATTGTCGTACATTAGTTTATCGGTTGGAATGTAGCAGTATATTCTGAGACACGACATGGACTATTTTATTCATACTGAAGAGATAGTAAGGTACTGAACAAAAGTGAATTACAGATTCTTGCTTTTAGTTTAAGATTCAATTACAGATTCTTGCTTTTAGTTTAAGACTCAAATTGAATGGGTACACGGACTTTAACGGGGTGTAGATCCTTGAAACTTTGAAATAGAGAATGATCAAAGAAATTCATATCATACCTTTTAAGTATTATAAACTATATATTAAGCTTAATAGATCATAAAAATACAAATTTATAAAATAAAAATGATGTGTCTTTTAAATTATAATGGGTTTAAAAATATATCAGTGTCAGCCACTAGAACATGGACAAGTCGAATTGATTTAAAAAATGTAACCAAAAACTAAAAAACTCTATTACGATGAGTTAGAAACACAACTAAATCTGGAATCACGTGCAATGAATAATGTAGGTTAATTTCCTATTCCTACGAAACCACAGTTAAGTACACAAAGTTTCTTAAACGGTCAAGTCTCCGGTGAATTTACCTTACAAACATATTTCAAAAGGGTTATAATTTAATTTATTTTCGTATGAGTGAGATGAATAAAAGTTTGACACTTACGTGAAGAAGAAAACATGAAGGAAAAAAGATAAACTGGTACAGAAATTCAATTAAATTGTTTTCAAGGCATACCCACCGCGGCCGTTACTCGTCACGGCTAGGGATGGTTAAACGGGCGGCGTGTCTTCAAAGGAACACATCAAATTAGGCATGAATTACGGCAGACGGGGCGGCGTACATATCGTTAACAAACAATCAGTAAACAATTAGAGGCGGGCGATGAGGCTGATGGAGCGATGGGCGGCTGGGCGGCGGGAGGGTGAAGGGGAGGCGGGGTCTACAGGGACATGAAGAGGAAGAAGTTTGGGTTGAAAGGAAAATACAGTATTCAGTATTTTTATTGCAAATGTGGTTTAAAACAAAAAAGGATTTGCAGACATGTTGGGAATTTTCACCAGCACCCTTTAGTTGGGTGCTCGCTGGTTGGAACATATATGGTCAAACGTCATAGCTTCATTATTATTTGGGTGAATTTTGAGACTGACGACTCATTAGTTTTAAAAAAGTAATTTAGATTTAATACAATGGCTGGAGTTTGTGATGAACTTTGAAAAGAGATCCAACCGTATGAAAGAAATTTTGAAGCACGCACCACAGAAGATTTGAAGAAATTTTATCACATTGAATCCAATACATAAATTTACTGTCCCTGGATAAAAACTGTAATGATAACCTTACAACCCGGAAAATTAATATACACGATCATTTATTGTTGGCAAAACAACCGTCCAAAACGGTTTCGTTACAGAGAAAACAATAAGTTGGAATAAAAACGCACTACAGGGTAAGTTTTAGGGGGGCAAAAAATTTTCATATTCCGCTACCACAAACCACTCGGCAACTTGAGCGATATTAATAGTTGTATTACACTAGTACCATACACACTGTGACCCATCAAAAGGCTATTACCACTTCGCTCCTGCCCGATTTTATCACTAACGACCGTGTCATTCCCATATCAGCGGTGTTGTAGTGCTGTGTGGTGTTGTAGTGCTTGCTCTAGCGCTGTGGTGGTGTTGTAGTTCTCTACTGATGTGGTGGTGCTGTAGTGCTCTAGTGCTGTGGTGGTGTTGAAGTACTCTAGTGCTGTGGTGATGCTGTAGTACTCTAATTTTGTGGTGGTACTGTAGTGCTCTAGTGCTGTGGTGGTGTTGTAGTGCTCTAGTGATGTGATGTTGTAGTGCTCAAGTGCTGTGGTGGTGTTGTTGTGCTCTAGTGTTGTGGTGGTGCTGAAGTGCTCTAGTGCTGTGGTGATGCTGTAGTACTCTAGTGTTGTGGTAGTTTTGTAGTGGTGTTGTAGTGCTCTAGTGCTGTGGTGCTGTTGTAGTGTTCTAGTGATGTGGTGGTGTGTAGTGTTCTAGTGCTGTGGTGATACTGTTGTGCTCTAGTGTTGTGGTGGTGCTGTAGTGTTCAAGTGATGTGGAGGTGTTGCAGTGTTCTAGTACTGTGGTGCTGCTTTAGTGTTCTAGTGCAGTGGTGTTGCTGCAGTGCTCTAGTGCTGTGGTGGTGCTGCAGTGCTATAGTGCAGTGGTGTTGCTGGAGTGCTCTAGTGCAGTGGTGTTGCTGCAGTGCTCTAGTGCAGTGGTGTTGCTGCAGTGCTCTAGTGCAGTGGTGTCGCTGCAGTGCTCTAGTGCTGTGGTGGTGCTGTAGTGCTCTAGTGCTGCTGTTGCTGTAGTGGCCAGCCAGGTGGTGGGAGGGTGCGGCGGGCGGGTAAACCGATGAATGGTGAATACTGCTGATGAAACAATCGCACTAACGACACAGCGGTGGTGTGATGGTACATTGTTGTGTAGGTACGCGGGCGACGGCGCGTTAAATGGCTTCTAACCGGCTTCCTGGGGAGCGGCCGCTTCCGCCCCGCTATCGTGATGGACAGTGGGTGCCGGCCAACTGTGGGCTGACGTATTGTAAGATTCGGAGGTTTTGGTTTCTGGAAAGTAAAAATGTGCTGAAAATACGAGTCTCCAATGTTAGTTCACATCTACTGCCTGTGGTCTAGTTTAAAGAGCAACATGTGGCTTTTGTGAGTTGTTGTTTAAATAAATGTATAGTTTCAATATTAGAAGTAGCACCGATACTGTGTTTTTTATTATCACGTTTTTCTTCTGTTCTCAGTCTTCAAGCAGTCTGGGTAGGAACTGTACCTCGGGCCAATTTTTGATAAAGAAAGATCAATAAATCACATATATATTCTAACAGATAAGAAGAAAATATACATCATTTTTGGTAGCTTCTGTTTTGTTCACCGAATAAACGGACGTCTAATCTGTAGTATAGGCCCCTAACTTTAAGTCAAAAAGTGACAATAAGCGACAGTTATTTTGAGCGATGAAATACCTTTGCGAAACTGCCGCTGCATGAGATTTGATGAACTATTATGTCAATAAACGTTGCTCAAACCAACAAACACTTAAAGAATCTTTATCCAGTAGCACTGCTTCTTTCAAACATTCTCCTTGTGCATTCCTCAAGAATACAACATAAGTCACCCCTGAACAAGTCTCATCTCAGTTTCGTGACGCGGCACCTGTTATCGGCGGCGGCGCGTCATACTCGGTCCTAGAAAGTCGGCGTTCGGAGTTTATCGGCAATAAATCCGCGAAGACGACCCGCTGACCCACAGAGGGCGCGTGCAGCCGTATACGGCCGCTCGGCCCGGGGTCGTCATAACGCCGCGTTCACACATCAATTAGCCCAACGCCTTCATTAGCTGAGAATAGAATCCGTGGTAAAAGAGGATTAGGGGCGCTAACGGGGTTAATGAATGCGGGGCGATGTGCGAGGATGTTAATGATTTGGGTAGCAGAGACTCTTGTGTACACACAGTCTTGCACGCTAATTTTTGTGGGGCCTTGTGTTCACACACCTGATAGTGGGGCCATGTGTGAGTATTTAACAGTGCTGTGGGGCCAGTTGAAATTGTGGAGCCAGATGAAAACATAACCTAAACTAACGTTACCTAACCTTACCTAACCCAACCTAACTTAACCCACCCTAACCTCACCTAACATAAACTAACTGCACCATTTTAGACTTTTCCGACCCTAAAAAGAGGGCTTTTACCACAAACTAAACAACTAAATCCTTATTGGGCCGTGTTTAAGACCCCATAATTTCGAATGGTTCCACAAAAACTGATGATATGGTACACAATAATTTGGTGAGGTCTTGAGGTTACTTACACAAATCACTGGTTCTCACTTGCTTTAATCAACAATAAAGAAATAACTCTGGGATCGTACCCAAGCACAAGTTATAGAGAAATCAAGACTACGATGAACTGGCTAGGAGCGTTGTGGAGATAAACTCACGTCGAGCCGAAGACTGCCATTTCCAAACAGCACTTTTTTGAACCAAGATTTTTAAGGAACTTTCTTGATCCAGGTGTAGTTTTCATCGGAATTCTTAGATATTCAAAGTAGAAAACTGGACGATAACTGCAAAAAAAGGTGAGCGAGTAGATGGTAATTAAGTATTAACTACAAAATACAGTAAATATCTCGAAAATCAACCTTCGGTTCACTGGTAAGGGGAGAGGAGTAACATAAAAAAAATCTGAATATAATGATTGACACGATACTGCTTCATACACTAAGTAAGTATTGTCTCGGTTGGAAAATAAATTCTATAAATAGCAAAGTTATTTTTTTTGATTAACATTCAATGAACAATGACATTGAAGACTTGAAAGAGAAATGCAATTTACTACCTCCCGTTTAACATTATTTAAAACCTGTAAAAGCATTTTACAACCCATCGAATTTAATTTTACATTAATTCAACGCGTTTATAGATCCATAATAAATACTGATTGACAAGACATTAATTGTAGAGGGAAGAAAGTTCAGTACTTCTAATATCCTCCATGATGCACCATCAATCAATAAAACTACAAAGACAATCTGGGTCAGCAATCTTGGCCGTAACTGTCCTCTCCTATGTTTTACACTTGTGTTTCCAGCCCCAATGTGTTTCAATCGTCATACAATGATAAGATCGGCGGTAAATCGCCAGACGGACGTTTCAAAGACGGCCCCGGGGTTTGCTTTCTTGCTTTCCCTGTCCGCCTCAGCTATCTGGCTAATGCGAACAGGCGTCTCTCTAATTGAGAGTCCGTTGGACAAATGTAAAAGGCTGTTGGCGCGATAGGTTCGACGTTTCCTTTCCGGATCTGTCGATAGAGGAAATGTTCTAGGGTTTAGGTTCTAACTTCGTATATTGCGTAAAAAACACTGCAGGGCGAAAATTTCCCTTGTTCTAGAATGTAACACGGTATAGTTCACAACCCAAGAATAATAAATATAAAATAGGAATAAAAAATAAGTTTTTGTCTTATTCCAATCAGAGCCATGAGCCGAGAATTTGCACTGGATTTTCGTAAGGAAATATGAGTGCAATCCCTATAAATAATTAAATTTAATAATTTAAAGTGAATTTTTTACTTGTAAAGCCTTTCTATACTTGTCGAATATTTTAGCAAGTATGCTAGAATCGGGCAGCTTGACCAACATGGTCGGAAGTGACTGTGTGGGGAAATTGTGGCCTTAGACCATATTTTTTACAACATTTGTAAGATGACTTAGAAAGATGCATGATTTAACAGATGCAATGCCTAAAAAATGACAAAATTCTCGGTTGATAACTTTAACTAGAACTTAGAATTGATCTCAGTCTTGGAACGACTTCCATTTCGCGAAACATATTTCGGTTAAAACTGACCTAATATTGTAAGCTATTCCAGAGAAAGAACAACGAGTATGATTACTCCCCCAAATTTGACCACCATTCCTCATGCTGCACTCGTTACCTTTATGAACAATTAATATTCCAGGGTCACAATATCCTCAACCACAATCACTTAAGGAAGGCGACTTAAAATTTTCGAACGTCATAACTTTTACAATCGACCTAAAAATCACAAACGGAAGCTGTACAGTCCGGAGCAGACCGAGTGACCAAGATGCAACACTGCCGGATACTGCTCTAACAGTCCTAATGGAACCGCCTTGTACCTGCCGATAATGAGGGGCGCCTTCTGGCCTACCCGTTCGTTGGAGTCTCCAGTCGGCGCATTGTTTGAGGTTACCCAGTATAGTAAATCGGCTAGTGGCCTAGATATCTGCCATTGTCCGTGGAGTGCGGTCGGTATACATCACGTGGGGTCGTTACGGGGGTCGCGATCGGTTTTGTAACCTTTACCGCGTCGCCGGCTGTTGGTACATCTTCTAATGTCACCGCAATGTGGCATTGTGCGGCGGTTCCCACTAGGCTTGCATCACCTGTGTCACCTCGTGCACGGTGGAGAGCGGTGATGTTGAAGATTTTATGAGTTCTGATTAGTTTTAAAGGAGAATGTTTAACCGGTATAACGTAGGTTTTCATGTTTTTTAAGTTCGAGCTGTGATGATTGGCGGTTAGTTTTGAGTTGAAAGTTCAATGTAGACTATTTTTCAATAATACAAAAATTCAACTAAAAAGCGTCAGCGTTGGATAAAGAGCCAACCATGCTAATCATGGCAAACATATGACATTCAGAAAGCCACTACCACGCGCGTTTTTAAACTAGCCTTTATTTAAAAAAATCCTAGCCTAGCGCAAAATACAAATTTCTAAGTTACTTTGGTATTTATTAGTGTATTAACTGCAGACTGACAGCTCTGGTCCAATTTAGTGATAACTAACGGTAAAATAAATACGAAAAAATTAAATAAAAACCCCACCTAAGACATGTATTTTAGAGGACGCTCACATGATAATCTCTAATTAAAGTTATTTAATTGTACTGAACGTTTAAACAACACAAAATAGTGTGCAAATAAGGGAAATAGAAGAGAATAAGATGAACAAAATGGACAGCCAGCAGAAGTAGGTAGAATGTTTGGATTTGGATTTTTGTGGACAATGAATTTCAAACTAAGAAGTAGGTAGAAGTTTTATTTAATATTTGCAAAGACACAGAGATAAAATCAAAATCTTTTTTCTACGAAAGAGAGGGGCAATTTCACAAGTTTGAATGAAAGTAAACTGAAAACACGAGATGCAGAATGAGTGTTAATTGTCAAACGGAAATGAGTCCACAGAGAGGAGGGTCAAGATTACTTTCGTCAGAAGAACGTAGTTTTGATCTCGAGGCGAAGAAACGTCCAGCCGCAAAAAAACGAGGTCTCGTCAGCCTGAGGCTCTAGCGGGAACAACTGCATCAGCAGATCCAGAGTGTATAGGAAATAGAGTAGAAACGAAAGTGCATTTCCTCTACGCATCTTGACCGCAAGAGTTGCACCCCATCACCGCACCAGATGGGATTGCAGCGGTCAACTAAACTATACCATTCCACTGGCTACTTCTCGCCAGGGGCAGAACCTATCTGCCAAAACATATTATGAAGTTACACATATGGAGAATCCTGGTCTTCGGGCGATGACCACGATGGCGACGAGTTGGAGGTTGCCGACGTTTCGGACGCGTAGCAGCAGTCCATTATCAAGGCGAATTCCTACACTCATTCACTGCCCGGCGGGCCCTCTGCCTCAGGTTATATAGGCTCGGGGGTGGGGGAGGGTTGTTTACACCTCCCGTTGTTTTCCCGGAAGGCGCGGCTGACCTGGAGCTTTCTCGAACACATTCGCATCTTAGCTTTTCTATAAGGGGAATCCATGTACAACTAAGCTCCATCCCGTTATCTCTATTGAAATTATTACGATGTTTTCTGATTTCTAGGGCTTCCAGAACCTTCCTCTCAAAATAATTATTACTTGTAGCTAAGATTTGAATTTCATCGAAATAAATGTCGTGTCTAGTCATGGTGGCATGTTCGGCAACTGCAGATGTGTTGGTATCTAAATTTCTTGTACTTCTTATATGTTCTTTAACTCTTGTCGAAATTAAACGTCCTGTTTCCCCTACATAACATTTCCCACAACTGCATTTAATATGGTAGACGCCAGATTTGCTAAGAGGAATGCGGTCCTTTATCGGTCTTAATACTTGCTGTATTTTTATGTAAGGCTTGAAAATTGTTTTTATTTCATATTTACGTAATATATTACTGATTTTGTCAGTGGTTCCTTGAATATATGGTAGGAAGGCGCGTTTATCATTTAGAGGATTTTCAGTTGTATTATTACTATTTAAATTTAGCTTCCTTTTTTGCTTGTCAATTGCTCGTAAAATGTTCTGTTTTGGGTAGCCATTTTGTTGCAAAGTTGTGATTAAATGGTATTTTTCTTGAGAAAGGCTCTCTTTGTCGGATATTGCAAACATTCTATTGACTAAAGTATTTAAAACTGCATTTTTTTGAATGGGATGGTGGTGGGATGAAGCATGTAAATATCTGTCAGTATGTGTAGGTTTCCTATAAACCGAATGACCTAATGTGCCGTCTGTTTTTCGTGTTACTAATACGTCCAGAAAAGGAATACAGCCATTCTTTTCTATTTCCATAGTGAATTGAATATTTGGATGGACTGAATTTAAATGTAGTAAAAAATTGTCTAGATTGCTTTTACCATGGGGCCAAATTACAAAGGTATCATCTACATAACGTAGAAATAACTTAGGCTTAAGCAGGAAGGATGATATTGCCTTGTTTTCGAAGTATTCCATAAAAAGGTTTGCCGCTACTGGGGAAAGTGGGGAACCCATGGCGGCTCCGTCTACCTGTTCATAAAAACAACCATCAAAGTAGAAATAGGTGGATTTTAAGCAAAAAGCAGCAAGCTCAGCTAAGTCTTTCGGTAAAATGTTTTCCGAACGTATTTATTGAAAACATTTTACCGAAAGACTTAGCTGAGCTTGCTGCTTTTTGCTTAAAATCCACCTATTTCTACTTTGATGGTTGTTTTTATGAACAGGTAGACGGAGCCGCCATGGGTTCCCCACTTTCCCCAGTAGCGGCAAACCTTTTTATGGAATACTTCGAAAACAAGGCAATATCATCCTTCCTGCTTAAGCCTAAGTTATTTCTACGTTATGTAGATGATACCTTTGTAATTTGGCCCCATGGTAAAAGCAATCTAGACAATTTTTTACTACATTTAAATTCAGTCCATCCAAATATTCAATTCACTATGGAAATAGAAAAGAATGGCTGTATTCCTTTTCTGGACGTATTAGTAACACGAAAAACAGACGGCACATTAGGTCATTCGGTTTATAGGAAACCTACACATACTGACAGATATTTACATGCTTCATCCCACCACCATCCCATTCAAAAAAATGCAGTTTTAAATACTTTAGTCAATAGAATGTTTGCAATATCCGACAAAGAGAGCCTTTCTCAAGAAAAATACCATTTAATCACAACTTTGCAACAAAATGGCTACCCAAAACAGAACATTTTACGAGCAATTGACAAGCAAAAAAGGAAGCTAAATTTAAATAGTAATAATACAACTGAAAATCCTCTAAATGATAAACGCGCCTTCCTACCATATATTCAAGGAACCACTGACAAAATCAGTAATATATTACGTAAATATGAAATAAAAACAATTTTCAAGCCTTACATAAAAATACAGCAAGTATTAAGACCGATAAAGGACCGCATTCCTCTTAGCAAATCTGGCGTCTACCATATTAAATGCAGTTGTGGGAAATGTTATGTAGGGGAAACAGGACGTTTAATTTCGACAAGAGTTAAAGAACATATAAGAAGTACAAGAAATTTAGATACCAACACATCTGCAGTTGCCGAACATGCCACCATGACTAGACACGACATTTATTTCGATGAAATTCAAATCTTAGCTACAAGTAATAATTATTTTGAGAGGAAGGTTCTGGAAGCCCTAGAAATCAGAAAACATCGTAATAATTTCAATAGAGATAACGGGATGGAGCTTAGTTGTACATGGATTCCCCTTATAGAAAAGCTAAGATGCGAATGTGTTCGAGAAAGCTCCAGGTCAGCCGCGCCTTCCGGGAAAACAACGGGAGGTGTAAACAACCCTCCCCCACCCCCGAGCCTATATAACCTGAGGCAGAGGGCCCGCCGGGCAGTGAATGAGTGTAGGAATTCGCCTTGATAATGGACTGCTGCTACGCGTCCGAAACGTCGGCAACCTCCAACTCGTCGCCATCGTGGTCATCGCCCGAAGACCAGGATTCTCCATATGTGTATGAAGACCACGGAAGCCTTTCACAACGTATATTATGAAGTTATTAGACTCGATCGAGGTAACCGTGCAATGGGATTTTACATACACATTTGATAATGCAAAATATGCAAAGGTCGGATAGAACTGTCATAACAAAACAATTTCCTCCAAGAGTGAGCAATTATGTATAAAAACTTGAAACAAAAGGTATATTTTAAGACGCCCACCACGCCACCATAGTTTCTACCCAACACGGATGAGCTACAAAATGTTAGATTTCTTTCCATTACAGATTTCTTTTTTATACTAGGAATTCCAATCAGAATCCAACGAATATAAGTGAAATTCGCTAGCAGATGAGTCACGATAGTGAGGCACACATGACTAGACGACGGTGCTTTCACAAGGGACTTAGGCACGACACGCGGTGCACAACACAGCTGATGTGTAGGTACGTGGCGGTTAGGTAATACATGCACCACGCCGACATGCGGAAATAGGCACTGTGACGTATGGCATTGCAGGGGCGGGACATACACGAGATTTTGATTCGGGAAGTTACATGACTGTGTGTAAACAGTCCGTGGATCATTAATATTTTGGGAAAAGATTTCTAGATGAGGTACTGAAACAATATGGATGCTGTCCAATGTCTGGTAATCTGGATTATTATTTTGTTGAGAGTCTTTTTCGGGATGTAACAATGCTTTTTTATGGGAAAAACTTAAAATTTTGGAAGTAGGCCTACATAAGCTTCCTGGCTGAATTCATCTCTGGAATCAGTATCCAACTTAAGCTCGGCGTCTATAGAATTAACAAAAATTTATATTGATGGATGAGAAATTCGCGAGGAAATTTATTTTCTATATTTCCTTTTAACCGTTCCGAAAGACACGAGAAGATTGAATCGAGGACCAACAAATAAATCAAGCTGGCCCGAATGGTGTTGCAATTTCCTCAGTATTCTACCTAACCAACAAACCTGCTCATCAGATTTAGCAAAATGTTAAGGGTCGGAGTTGGCACGAATAACTGATCCCGCCAGTGATAGCGGTGACCACCCTGGGCGCCGGCGGTCACCTGACCCTTGACCCCTTCATTAGACCACGGATACCGATCTCACTTCAACGGTTTCATTTGCATCCTCATTACAACCGTGCTAACTGTTCCTTCCAGGGTCAAGGTTTCATTTTGGGACGAAAAAGAAGTTGAGTCGAAATTTTAAGAAAAAGAGAACCAATACACGGCGTTTAGGTTTATTCTACACAAAGTAAAGTAGACTCTCTCTTATCCGGTCACCTGTTAACCTGACAACACTCCACGGAAGCTACATCTTTGCAACCGGACGATTTTTATGACCAATTGGTTTAACCGGAAGCGGTCGACAGGAAATGTACAGTACTATATCGCCGATTATAGTGGGGTAAGATATGAGACCAGTAATCACGTTTCTAAACAGTTTTTGCTCTTATAGAATGCATTAAACTTGTTCTAGGGAACATCGGTTTAACCAGTAAACTCGGACAAGTATCGGACCCTAGGTGTCCGGATGTAAGGGAGTCTACTGTTCTCAAATGTCTGTGCAATTTGATATCAGATTAGATTTATTGAAAATAAGGAAGCTACTCAGAGGCATGTTATCTTAAGATAATAGACGTAATATAGATTAAACGCCACACAGCGATTTACTGGAACTTCAAAACACTCCAAAAACGAATGAGTTAAAAAACAAGTAAATTATTTCAAATAGGTACTAACTCTGGTGACGAAAGCCTCAAGTAGTTCAAGGAATAAAAATATTGCTTTTCTTAGCTAAATTAGTGATAAAAACTGTCGTAAAATTAAAAGTCAATTTCACCGCATTCCCTGACATTACAAGGTCGTCATCGATTTCCACGTCCAGTTCGCGTGACTGTTACCGTTAAACGTGGCTACTGCATTATCATAACTGCCCCATTTACATAGACTGTGAGAACATGCAGAGGTCAGCCTAGAGCCAGTGATAGAGCGATCATTCGGAAAGAATCGTGAGGGTTCGCTGCTCCTGATTGAGTGGTAGATCCTCGTCAATCGAACGGAAACACCGCCGAGCCGGCCCTCTTCTAGTTAAAACTAAGAGACGTTCAAGACAGACAATTTCCATCTCCTTTCGAAAAAATTGTTCCGTTCAAAGATGAAACAAACGCAACATACTTTATATTAAGGTGACGTCGAAGGCAAAGAGTCCCGAGACCGCCTAGGGGCCTCAAGTGGAAGACTACGTCAACAATTTATAAGTGAAACATGTAAATGAGCCATCAAGCAATCTTGATGAATCATATAGAAAGGCAATCTTCCACTCATCATGAAATACGGGTACTCATAAAACGGCTCATTTAGCATAACAAAGCGTTTAACTATTTCATCTCCAGCGTAGAAAGTGGAGGATGGGTATCACCCTGGACTATTTCAAGGGCTCTCAACAACAAGTGGTCCAGGGGGCCCTGGGTGGGGTGATCTGTGAACCTGAGACTTGCCCGCAGGAATACATTACAATAATTGGAGCTGCCGGGCCACCCACTGACAAGAGGCCAATTTGAGGCTCACGTGAGAGCTACCGGACATTCTCACGGTGAGGGTGCTCTTTCACCATCGAAACCCGACAAAGTGGTCCTGAGTAGGCATAATGTGAAGGTACTGGCCGTTCAAAAATCACGACCTTGTACGGAAAACTAATATCTCTTAGGGTAACGATAATGTGACTGCAAGATTACAACTGTTAAAGTCATTCTTTATGTTATGCCCAAAGGTGATTAAGAAAATTCTACACTTGAAAGATTGTGATACAAAGTAAAGTGTGAATGTGTCAAATGTGACATGAGGAAACACTACTGTATTTGACTACAGATGACGATGAGCAAGACTACAAATGACGATTATTTGACTCTAGGAAATGATGATTAGCAAGGCCACACTGAAAAAAAACTATTTGTAGAGCGTCCTTACGATTAGTTACAAAGTGTAAGGAACAATCTATATTGTCAATAGAGTAACTGAAAAAAACCTATTTACCCATCCATTTTCTTGAATAAGCATAGATGAATCACCCATTCACTAAGTGCTGAGTATACCTAACACAATGAAATTTAAAAAACATAACTCTTTTGACACTCGTCATACATGTGAACTATTGAACAACCCAAAGGAAACACAACCCCCACGGGTTTTTCAGGTCTTGATATATTCCGCCTGCATACGTAATGTAAACATCAGACGGTTATAATCGAATTCTCCCAGGCGCCAACGACCTTGGCGGGAAGGAATGCTGTAGGAGTTTCCGCCTATTAAACCTAGACCTTCAGCCGAGCCGTAGCCCTGCATAATGATTCATTCGCAGGAAATTGTAGAATTAAGCGGTTACATGTCTATGTCAATTGAGTTGTACAGAACCTGCTAGGCGCTGGCGCAACGGGCAACTGAGTTGATTTACGGCCAAACAACTGAACCATGTTCATAGGTAACAGAGACTGGGTAACTTGGATCAAGCCATTGCATGCGGCACGATGATACAGTGACAGGTGCCAGTACCTTATTGACAAGATGGAGCATACATCAATCTCTTAGCTACAACTGGCTGCTCAAATTATAATGCATTCTTGAAGTTTTACAGTTTTTAATACCTCAATCCATTGGTTAACCTGGTATTATTGGCCCGGTCCATGAAATTAAGCCCTTTGAACTTCAACGTGATCCATTAAATATACAGTATATATCTGTGCAATAGCCAATAAGATCTAGAATCTTGCCTCAAGGCCAACTCTGTCCAACAAAAGCACTTCAACTCTAAACGGCACCTACAACTCGTAAGCAATCAATAAAGTCGACAACGACAGCAACGGTACTTAAAGAGCATAGGTGTGGAGAGTTACAATACCAGGCAGTATATTATCCCGAAGTTATTCCCGCCATTTCTCGTGTGTGGGTGATAACGAGGTGCAGGGTGTGTGCGGAACAGGTTGCCGAGGGACCTTGACTGAGATCCTTTATCCTTTCGCTAGGGTGGCTCTGTCGCAACCCCACCTCCACCTCCGCCGAGCATCTGGACCTTTGCAACCTCCTGTCGGTGTAAATGCTCGGATTTATTGCGTAATAAACAGAATGATCGTCGATCGTCGGAGTGATCGAGTGGGAAGGGCTCACGATCGCGGCATTTGCGGCGGTCAGTCGGGATCGATGGAGCGATGGATGTGGAGGTGACCCGAGCGATCCGACGTTGGGCAACACTCGTGGGACTCTGACACTGGCCGGGCCGGACAGCTGTTGGATCGTGTGGCCCAAGGGATTGTGTGTTGACTGAAGAATTGACTCGGGGAGTCCGGAGGTGAAGTTTGAGAATCTTATTGGTTTCAGTACTAATCAGTATTTTCAATAATAGAATATTTGCGACACTAGGATTAATTTATAAACGATTCTCACATTAAAACCTACGATGACTTAAATTCTGCGTTAGTAATGAAACGCAGAACCTTAACGCGTTTCCTCAAATAACTCAAATAAGAGAGAAAAATATTTTAATGATTATACAATACCGATAACACACTGAATGCATGAAGTATAACTGTATTCGATAAAATCACTTTGTAATCCTACGACTGAAAAAAATGCGACGAATAAATAAGGGAGTTGTTTTATTAAGAAAACGAGTTGAAAACAAACCAACATTTATCGTAATTACAATTTTGCTTAGAGTCTTTTTTTTCTTTAAAGATACATCATCAATAATGTATCTTCAGTAGACTTAGGATAAAACTAAACATTTTCAATATCAGCATTGGCTTCCTTATTTGTATTCAACAAGCAAACTCTTGAAAACACGAAAATTCTCAAAATATGATCAAACTCGACAGTAAGAAAACATTTTTAATGCAGGGAGAAATTTATTTTTTTCCACCAAGAAAAGGAACTTCATTAGTGAAGAAATAAAACACCATAATCGAGAAAAGACGGCGAATCATTTATCTTCACGGGGGAGAATTGAAAGGTCCCAGACGGGAGAAATCTGCCGGTAGAGTTCGCCTACGTGCGTGCAGACGTGTGATTACACGCCTTGTAATTAGCGGTCGCTGTCTTTGTATTGCGGCTGATGGAAATCATTCCCGACTTCCTCCGACGTTTCCTCCACGCTGCTCAATCGGCGGTTATCTAAGTTGAGGGTGGAAAAGTGGAAGGCCAAAAAAGTTTAGGGTAAAAATATTAAGAGTTCAAATTTAAAATGGGAACTCTAAATACATTACATTATCTAGAGTTCCAATACTCTCCAGACTATCGAAGCTTTTGATACGACGATGAATAGATAATCCAGAGGCTATCCACGATGCTATTGAAGCTGTTAAGGATTTTGTATATAAAAATCAAAAGATACAAATCATTCTGTGCAAGACATAGAATAGAAACGATTTTATTGAATTGAAGTCCTTCAAACTTCGCCGTTAATTAATTAATTATTTCACGGTAGAATCACTGATTAATCTAACGCCGAACGTCTACTTACTACAAACGATAAATTAATTGAGGCCTCTTGACAATATTAGGTAGGCTAATTTAATCTTTGCTGGTAAATTAAACACGAAAATACAATCCTCAGGTATTGTATAGCAGCCCACAAAAACAACTAATGAAAAAATAAGAAAACTTCCACTTGAAAGAAAATAATCGAAAATTCTGAGCAAATAAACCCAGAATACCAGCTAAGAAATTAAACACCTTTAATCTCCGAGTAATCTCAAATTCATAACAAAATCGACGTAATTAATCACATTTAATCGTTGATAGATCTCGAAATTCATTAGAAAATTCAAAACCCCGACCAAATCGATAATTAACTAGGAGATTTCTATTCTTATCGAGGCAGCGAAAGGCAGTGCGGACACGCGCCTAATGAAGAAAGTGAGTGACCGCGACGAACACAGCGACAGAGCGACTGGTGTTTGGTATCGATATCCGATATATCGGAAATATCGATATTTTGGTGCCGATATATCGATATTTTTGATCAAATATTATCGGAATATCGATAATGAGGGTCCGATATTATCGTCGATATAAATATCGATATTTTTCTTTCGATATCCAAACACTACGAGCGACAGAACGACCTCTCGTTCGGACACGCACAATCGGCGCAATGACTCACGGAGACAGCAGACAACCGGCCGGCCTTGGACCTGCGCACTCGGTCGTCGCCGGTGGAATGTATCCCAGTTATCAGCAGTGGGGCAGTTGTGAGAAGTTATATCGTGGCAGTTATCGGGGCCTCGGCAGGGTTTGTTTGTTAAAATTGTGAACTAAGTTGGGCTTTGAGGGGGCTCCACTCCCGCGCGACTACCTGCTTCTCCCATAAGACCAATGTTAACTTTCAAATTCGGTACAGCCTCAACCGCTCAACCAAATCGTTAATTTTTAGCTCATTTGAAAGAACAAAAATTATCTAGCGACTTCAGTGATCAGAATTTTGATATAGTTTTTAGGTTAGTAGTCAAAAAATCGTAAACAAATATATTTTCGGAATTTTGTATTAATTATTTTAAATGTGATATTGAAATTCTGCTCACTGAAGTCGCTAGATAATTCTTGTCCTTCAAAAAATGAGCTAAAAATTAACGATTTTGGTTGATCGGTTGAGGCTGTATCGAAATTGAAAGTTAACATTGGCCTTATGGGAGGAGCAGGTAGAAACGCGATATTTTTCGTGACTGGAGCCCAAAAAGGAAGGAAATCTCCCTAGCCTATAAAAGGGACTTGAGAGTCCCTTCACACTGGTGTTTCATATATCGTATCTTCACGTACAATTTACTTGTTTGATTCATAAACTTCCAACAATTAGGAGGGCCATATTGTTTATATCTACAACGTGCACCATGGCGAAAATTAAAGAACATTTCCATGATATTATACACCACAATAATTAATTGACGAGAGTTAAGTAGAAAATGGCTGGCCATTACAAACTCTAAATGAACAGTTATGAGTAAGTTTAAATCAAAGGAGATATCATTTTAGTTGATGTTTTCCCCTGGGTGGAATTACCGGAAAAATAAATCACAAGAAGAAAACTAATGTTCTTCACTGGGTGAAATGCAGCGTAAAGAAACTGTAACGCCGCGCCGGCAAGCTTTACAAAACATAACATGCACATAACCATAACGTGTAGAATAGACCAGACGTTAGGGTAAAAGACCAACTTCATAAACAGGAACGGGAACTAGCCATAGAGGACGACCCTCCGAAGAAGGAGAAGCAAGGTAATCAATCTTAGAGCGACGAACAGCTGTAAGAAAGAGGATGAAGATGATGTGGAAGAGGGCCTTCAAAAGGAGCGAAGCTTATGTAGAATAGCTCGGAAACTAGAAAGTGTCATAAACAACCAGAATAGCTGCGTGAAATGTCAAAACAAGCGACAGAAGAGAGGAGAAGATTGAACTATTCAATTAGAGGCGAGTTTGACGCGAGCTTTCTCGTCTTGTGGAATGTGTGGATGGTTCTTCTGGAAGAGGTTATGACGAGTGATGCTCGTGACCTAATTTCAAACGAGAGAAATGTCCTTAGTACTTGAAGAGAATTTGATACCTACAAAGAATGTTAGTAATCAAAGAAATAATTTGTAGGTATTCCTGTTTTCTGTCAAACAATGTTTTTCTGTCAAATAAGAAAACCCATGAAACATTTGAAATTGAGACAAGCTATGTATGGAATATATGACTTGTATCCTGCCGACAAAAAAAGTTAAGGCCATGAAATTTAAAACTGATTAATCTACCCTATTCAATAACAGGAAGTTTAAAAGCGTTGTGCACCTCAAAAATTACGATCTTGAATTTTTATTTTCCAATATTCGTGATTATATTTTAATTCCCAACTAAATAAAATTCGTTTTTACCTCTGTAATCAATTTTTTTTTAAATACAAATCGAATCCATTTGTTGAGTGAATGTTTTAAACTTACTAATTCAGAAAAGATACTGTTATATACTACTTTTTGATGAACCCTGTCCCTAAGTCCACCCAAAATAACTTCAGAAAGTTCCGCTTTTTTCTGCACCTGAAAAGGCCATGTGCAAGGCCGAACGGTAACGTGATTGACACGAGTTCATATCCGGCGCGAGGGACCATAATGAAGCACATGTGCGCCCTGCGAGGGGTCCTGGAGGGCGGAGGGCAGCTTGGGTGGCCCTTCCCCCTGTGTCGGTAACCCTTGCACACCGGCCGGGGTTGCGTGTCACTAAACAAACGATTTAAATAAGCCTAATCGGTTATTCATGAGTTGATTTTTGTATTGTAACGCTGTGGTCCCAACAGAGCTGGTTTCCTTTGGTCACCTCCGGCCCAACTGTTTGTTTGGTGGTTTGACAATTTAATCCCGTTTTGACGTTCGAATGGGGGGGCATAAATTGAGATACTTGATATGTCTTCATTGTATGCCGGAATTGTATGGTAAAGTGATGGGTAATTCTCGTTCCCATTCAAGAACTTGTTTTGTTATGAGAGACAACTAATTGTAAGCAACGATTTGCTGGTAAACTAAAACGAAAATCTTGTTTGCTAACACCAATGGTTATTAGTTACTCAACAATTTTCAGATAAAAAAACTTAAATGTCACAGTTAATGTGCCAGTAAATTCTAAGTCTCAGTAATAATAAACCACTTAACTTTTAGAAATCAATAATACCCGAGCAAACTAATAATTTAATGAGAGAATCTAAAATCAAGTCGAAGAAAGGATGGTTCATTAATTTATTAAGTAGAGCTAAAACACTTCAAAGAAGACTATAACGAAGAGCGCTGTTTTAAGCGTGTTTCTCGTTTCCTGTTTCTGATTGATTTTACAACAGCAGCGAGAAGCACGTGACACAAAACGCCTCTGTTTTCAATTTAGACGAACACAACAACGGTGGGACGAGGAGGCCATTTGTCTGACAGGGGATGTCAACAAATCCGAGGCCCAGCCGGCAATTAGAGGCGGGAGGTTATGACAGCCACAGTTGACAGCTACAGCTGTCATCCGGCGATAACAGCGATAAGAATGACAGCGAGGCGGTCAGTGTTGGCCAACCTCCCAGCCTCAAGTCCCAATCTTCTCCCTGTCAAACCGGTCTCGTCTAATGGGCCGATAGAAACATTATTGGTTCTAGTGATGATGGATGATGCTCAATTAAAATTCCAAAAACGCGTTGCCAACGGATTTACTCTTCTGTGATGCAACGTAGACGTAATTTGATGCCTGGAGGATGACTGCGGCTAATCATAGTATATCGATGATTCTTCGAATTGTAGATTTACTCGTGCAGTAGAATTTAAACCACTATGAAACGGGAGAGGGAGGAAAATTTCACCTATTTTTTGTCTAGCGATGGGCACGTTTCCAAGTAAACAAACGAAAACCAACGAGTGTAATGAGCAAGAACTCCTCATGTATAACATTGGCTGGAGCGTATTGTTTTTGGTCCCAACTTGGTTTCCTATTGGATTAATAATTTGGTTTGTTGTTGTTTTTATCTTATTCTAATGTTTATTGATTGTGCACTAAATAGTGAAACTTTTGACTATGGAATTTACAGTGATTTCGGAATTCCTCGTGTTTTCACCTTATTGGGTGGCGAATGATGAATATGTAGAATACCCTCCGTCCCTCAATTAGTTAAATCAATTCTGCTGTAGACTACACGAGTTGAAAACAACACAAATTTCTAACTCGTAACACTATTGTTCAACAACAACTACACATGCAGTAGTCATTTAAAAGACAATTATAGATATAAGTTGGACTTACCTGTGATGTCTCGTTCTCCAGGGCCTTCATCTTGGCCCACTCGCGCAGCCGCTCGCGCCGCTTGTCGCTCAGCTCCTCGAGCCGCTTGGCCGCGCGGTCCACCTCAGAGAACAGCCGCTCCGCCCGCTCCACGCCCAGTCTGCGAAATATGGTGGGAAAACGTCATAAAACTGTAAATTACCTTAGTGTCACAATAGTAGTTTATGCAACGATTGTATAATGAATGCCTTTAAGCCACGAGTGAGATGTAAGTTAGAACACGAGCGAAGCGAGTGTTCTAAATATCTCACGCAGTGGCGTACGCAGGATTTATTTTCGGGGGGGGATACACCGGGGGTCGGGGGGGTATGGAATACCCCCCAGCGGAAGGGGGGTCCGGGGGCCCTCCCCCGGAAAATTTTAATAAATTACAACTGTATATTCACGTTTTTAGGCAATCTAGAGGTATAACAACAAACAGAATAACTCCCAAAATTTTAACTAATTTGAGGCTGCTCACAGATTAGATTCTGAAAATTTTCGATCACATTGGAATTCTGGCAAAATATTTTTTACAAAATAAAAGAAATCACATATTTATACAGCAGGCCTAATAACACTAAACGACAGATGAGAAAGTAATTAAAAAATTACACGTTTTTAACCTTGGTAAAAAAGATTTTTTTATATTGAATTTCAAAGTAAAAACTATTTCTCACATTCTCATTTATTACATGCCTCGGACCTCCCGGACCTGAAGTAACGGGATCCTAGATTATCCAAAAGAGGTTGAATAGAATTAGAAATTCAGGTTTTCTCACTTGTCTAATGTTTCTCAAATCCAAGAGCGCAATAGCAAAGCTATGATGTACATGCAAGCATCAGGCTAATAATAATCACATGATGGTACGTCGAACGTTGAATAGCGGAAACCACCGGAAAAGTTCGATCTCCGAAATCTGACAGAGTTCGATCTTTGAAATTTGACAGACTGACAGACTAATCACAAATCTGCCCTGATTTAATGGCGAGGCTTGGTTTTCACCAACGCCAACGTAGGCAGACGGGATTCGTCTGCCGCGATGCAGCTACGAGATCGTCCGACAGCCGAACAGTGTACACGGTCGTGAGAAGACGTCAATATTCGTACGCCACATTTTAACATCGTGATTTTTTACCATGAGTATTTCACGTAATATATGACGACTCTTCTGCCAGAACTGACGACGATGGCAATGGCGGCAATATCGCGGACACCATTAATGGCCACTGTTTTTATCAGGAGTTTTTGTTTGCCTCATGTTCTTATATAGGCCTACTCCCGCTAACAACAACTCACGATAACCGCAATAGGTAAAAATACCTTAATCCAATATAATATAATCCCCGAATCATATTTAAAATAGTATAGAATTTAACTATTTGAAAACCTTATAGTGAGTAATTTATTAATAGTGTTCTCTGTTTGACGGCAAGTTTAGTGATGCCACCACATTCATTATGAACGAGAATTAATCTTCCCAAAAATTTCCCAAAATCCCCAAAAGTTTCGGGGGGGGATATATCCCGATATCCCCCCCCCTGGGTACGCCCCTGATCTCACGAGTGGCTTAAAGGCATAATACAATCGTTGCATACACTATTTTATCTACGACCAACAATATACGACAAAATTTCCCCGGAAGCTAAACAAAACTCATGACTTTTACTAATGATGGAATAGGTCAACTAAAATTTGAGGTTAGGCAAATAAGCAGACTGAACCATGAATCGTTGTGGAACAATCAGCTGATGGAATAAGTAGACTCAAACATGAATCGTAATGCAACAATCAGCTGATGTGCGAATTGCGTAATTGTTATTATGACACTACTTCCGTCAAATGCCAAGCTCTCATTGGTCTAGAACCAGAACTCTAAAGTGACTCCAGTACTCTAAAGTCGTCATTAGAGTACTGCTTGGTTTTTGGTGTTTTAATGTATATCATTATGATGTTTATTGTAATGCCATAATTGGTGCTTTTTGCAATGGTCGTAGATAATAGTATATTTCGCAACAAGGGCCGAAAATGAGGTTTTGCAGGCTCGAGATCGTGTTTCAAATTCGAGACGAAGGCGAGAATTTGAAACGATCGAGAGCTGCAAAAACCTTTCGGCCGAGGTGCGAACGCTATTTTTCACCACACTACACAATGAAATATACCTTAAATAATTAAAAAGTAACTGATTATTATTTGACTCACTTGAAAACAAAACACATCTATGAAAATCATACGATCGCAACTATCCTGTCTTGAATACCGTATCATTTTGTAATGTTCTGACATTGTTTCAAGCATATAAACGATCAGCTGACTTTCGGCCCTAGGGCCCCAAACGTTTTCGGTCCTGTGGCGGCAAACAGTGTGTTTCGGTCCGCGTTTGATGGTTGTAAAACAGGTGATTTCGTCGTAGTGTGGTGAAAAACTTTAAATTACCTCAGGTTTTTAATTGGTAAAGTGCAAGAGATCATATTTCAACAGAAAAGAAAATCAAAACGGCGCGATTTAAGTCTTCAGCTTGGGGATCAAAAACTTAAAGGTCTATTAGCGAATAGCAGCAGATTTCGATTGATTAACAATTTTGTAGCAACCACTTACTATGGCTACGAGGGTACTTGGCGTTGGCATCGAACAAGATGTTCCTACTGTTTGCGTTGGCCAAACACATAACTACATTTGTGTTTTTTGATCGAGCTCTCAAGAGGGACACTATGTTCTTCAGACAGGGAGCATAAAAAGAGACCTAAAAAACCTAAAAAGAGAGGTTGATTGGAAACTGTAACCTGGGGTAGCGTTTCTTTACGTCAAGATTGAGGTAAAATAATTGGATTCCATCAACAGTCTCAGTCTGCAGCATGGTCAAACTACTGGAAATGGGTTAAGAACAGCTGATTTAGGTATTATGAATGGAATCTTAGGATTTAAGCTTCAAAGCTCTCAGAACAGAAATTGGTGTTGTTGAATTACTTCAATGTCGTTACATGTCTGGCCACCACAAAGAAATGAGGGGCATATTGTTCAATGCCAAAGCTAAGTCTACAAGAGTAACTGTAATCAGAGCTCCCACTGCGACGCAAAGGACAAGAAGTTACCAACAATCCCAAATCGACCACCTGACATCTTCGCTGTCGGGCAGCCACTGGGTGCGATGGGATGATGGTATTTCAGCTTCAGTTCCCACAGAACAGTAAAACCCCAAGAACACTTAGTGAGTTTGTAAGTTAGGAAGTTTGGGAGTTTGGAAGTCGGAGTTTAGTGAGCTAGTTAACAATCCCAAATTGCCCACCAGAACTCCTCGCTGTCGGGCAGATACTAATCACGTTAGCAAGATGGGATTTCAGCTTCAGTGCCCACAGAACAGTAAAAGCCAAAGGACTCTTGGTAAGTTTGTAAGTTAGAAAGTTTTGGAGTTTGGAAGTTGGAGTTTTGGTGAGCTTGGAAGTTAACAAACCCAAATTGCCCACCTGACGTCCTCGCTGTCGGACAGCCACTGGGTGCGATGGGATGATGGGAATTCAGCTTCAGTTCCCACAGAACAGTAAAACCCCAAGAACACTTGGTGAGTTTGAAAGTTAGGAAGTTTGGGAGTTTGAAAGTTTGAGTTTTAGTGAGCTGGAACGTTAAAAATCCCAAATTGCCCACCTGACATCCTCCCTGTCGGACAGCCACTGGGTGCGATGGGATGATGGGAATTCAGCTTCAGTGCCCACAGAGCAGTAAAAGCCAAAGGACTCTTGGTAAGTTTGTAAGTTAGAAAGTTTTGGAGTTTGGAAGTTGGAGTTTTAGTGAGCTTGGAAGTTAACAATCCCAAATTGCCCACCTGACGTCCTCGCTGTCGGACAGCCACAGGGTGCGATGGGATGATGGGATTTCAGCTTCAGTGCCCACAGAACAGTAAAACCCCAAGAACACTTGGTGAGTTTGAAAGTTAGGAAGTTTGGGAGTTAGGAAGTTGGAGTTTTAGTAAGCTTGGAAGTTAACAATCCCAAATTGCCCACCTGACGTCCTCGCTGTTGGGCAGCCACTAAGCGCGTTAGCATGATGTGATTTCAGCTTCAGTTCCCACAGAAAAGTAAAACCCCGAGAACACTTATTGAGTTTGTAAGTTTGGAGGTTTTGAAGGTTGGAAGTTGGAGTTTTCCAAAATGCCCACCTGACATCCTCGCTGTCGGGCAGCCACTGGGCGCGGTCCTCGAGCGCCGCCAGCCTGGCCTGCCCGTCCCTCCTCAGCCGCTGCAGCTCGCCGTCGTGCAGCACGCGGCTGACAGTGCGGTGCTGACTGCTGAGCTGGCGGCGACTCAGCGTCCCGTCCACGCTGCTGCGCACGTCAGCCATGACGCCCACGAGCCGCCGGCCGCACGCCTGGCAGCTGGACACGAACGGCTCCAGCTCCTGGGACAGACAAGAACACTGTGAAATCTATTTGTCAAAAGAGACAGGACTAGTTCGGCAAACGCTCCAGTTTCTCCTACAGAAAAAACAAACGGCGTCAGCTCCTGGGGGAAGATATGGTGGTTCAAGAACACTTTAAGGACATCGTTTCTAAAAGATTTGAAGGCTAACAACACGGTGAGGAGATTGTTTCTAAAGATTTGAAGGTTGAAGGTATTGATTATTCTTGAATTTGTTCATCGTGACGGTTCCATTTTCCGCAACATAAGACACGAACGGGTCAAGCTCCTGAGGGCAGAAGAACATAGTGAGCTCATTTCGTTAAAAAAGATAGGAACTCGTTCGGCAAACGCTCCAATTTCTGCAACAGAAGAAACTAACGACGTCAGCTCCTGGAGGCAGGGTTTGGTGGTTCGAGAACACATTGAGTATATCATTAGGAACTCTTTTTGCCAACGGCTACAGTTTGTGTAACTGAGACAGATTTACTGGTTCAAGAACTTATCTAAGAGTTTTATTTCTACGTGAGTAGGTATTTCCAAAAATGTTTTGAATGCTTGAAATTTTGAATGCAAAAAGGTCATTAATTCTGAATGGCTCCAGCTCCTGTTAAAGAAAAGGGACATGAGTGATGTAGGGTTACTCCTAGTGGCTTGAAATAAACGGCTCCAGTCCCAGCAGACAGACATGGTGGTTCAAGGAACGGTGAGAAGATCGAATCTAAAAAAATTGAAGGTTATCCTTGAGTTTTTAGGAACCCGTTCGACAAACGGCTTCAGTTTCTGCAACAGACGACACGAATGCCGTCAGCTCCTGGAGGTGGTTCTTGGTGGTTCAAGAACACGGTGAGAAGATCTTTTCGAAAAGATTTTGAGGGTTATTGATTATTCTTGGGTTATTAGGAATTTTTACGACATGACGGTTCCAGTTTCTGCAACAGAAGACACGAGCGGCTCAAGCTCCTGAGGACAGACATGGCGGTTCATTAAAACGGTGAGCAGAACGTTTCAAAAGATTTAAAGGTTATTGATTATCCTTGAGTTATTGAGAACCCGCATGAAAAACGGCCCCTCCATTTTCTGCAAGAATCAAGAATAAAGAATTTATTAGCCTTTGTACAAATTACATGCAATGGCATCGTCACAATATGTAACAATACACAATACAATTGTTTAATATAGTTCATAGGATAGGCAACAGAAGACACGAACGGCGTCAGCTCCTGGAGGCAGACGTGATGGTTCAAGAACACGGTGAGAAGAGTTTAATGAGAAAATTTTAAAGGTTATCTATCATCCTTGGCTTATTAGGACCTTGTTCGTCAAATGGTTACGGTTTCCACAAAAGAGACCGATCTGCTGGTTCGAACTGACGGTGTAAATAATTCCAAAAAGGATTTGAATGCTGGAACCCATTCTGAAAGGCTTCAGGTCCTGAAAAAAGAACATGGGTGATAGGGGACTCTACTGCTAGTTGAGTGAGAGAACACTTGTGATTAACGTGTTCATCTGAATTATTTTAAGGATAGTCTTTCTTAGAAGGATATCATGTATTGCAACCTTGTTCTTGCGAAAAATAGGAACCCAAGTATTCTTGGGCAGATCTGCTATTTCATCCTCACTTAGAAGGGTTTACGTATTTTGCGACAGTAACGGTAGCTTAAGAGCCGCTATCGCAAAAAAGCGCTACAGGTAAACGCGTCGTCATTTAGTGTCTCCAGTTCTCAAAATAGATTAACTTCAATATACTATTTAAATAAGTTGTTGAGTTTATTTTACAACTTATAAATCTTTCATGTTCACTGATTAAAGCTGGTAAACTTTGACGTAATGTACAGACTCTTGAATGTGCGTTAGCATAAACAAACTTGGAATAGCACTAAATACTTTATTTTTATCTTAAGAATGGCAAACTAATGTTTCAAAGACCTGGAATTGCTAAATCACGCTGTGTTTAGCTGTTGTGGAGAAAAGCTGGGTGGGGAATTAATATTTTAGACAAGATTATGAATGTAATATAAGGGTGTCAGCACGTCATATCCAAGTCAAATGTACGATTTTTTTCTTTCAAACGGCTTTAAATTTTTGAGAAAAAGCAGACGTAAAGAGAGGAAAAATGGAACGCGAGAGATTAAAAAAAAGCTAATCTGATCTGCGCGAAGCTTCCAGCTTGGTTCTTACAATACAGACACTTTACGATGAATTAATCAGTTTAATAAGTATTGCTTTAAAATATCCGTCAGCATTATTTTACTCCTCAAAATGCTGAATCACGTCACAATCTAGCGTAAACATAGTAAACACCGAAGCTCGACAAAAGGATTTTAGGCCTACAACCGCATCCGATCCACCTTTGTCTTCCAAGCGGGATAAAAGTACAAAGTAACCGACAGACGATAGACGATGGTGAGTGAGCAGATTCGCTCATTTCACTTTCTCAGCGCTTAGCTGCCATTTGCCTACAGTAGGCCAAGTGGCCGCGATGTTTACCGTGGCGTGAGAACGGTCGGTGCTCTACTCCCGACTCCCGCCACTTTCATCACTTTCCCGCCAAGGTCGGAAGCTGCGGATTGCGTCACGTGGCGTCACGTGACGTCACGCTGCGTCACGTGACCGTTACCGTCACCTCCGACCCCGTCGTCTGTCGTCGACGTCGCCGTTCGTGATCGGCCGCGTCTTTCCGCAGCGCCCGCGACGGCTTGGTAACTCGTGAGCAATTAATTGCTGTCCTTTCTGTCTTTCCTGCAGGTATCGTGTATACTTTGTTTGACAATTACTGTGTTTATTTGTAATAACTATTGTGACTCAAAACTAATAGCCATTATTTTAAAAATTTGTCATTACCCGAGGCATTTCCTGAAGAGTACAGACTATATTAGAGGCTTAGGGTTATTCTTTCACTAAAATAACAGCATGAATGACCATTCATTTAATTTTTATTCGCCGTATTTAATGTAAGTAATCCAAAACTATAATGCAATTGTTTAGAAACAGGGAATCTTGCTTGGAATCTTTAATCCAAAATTATAAGTAAGCAAAGAGCGGGTCAATAATTTTGCTAACAAAACATTTGTTTAAGCCACTGTACAAAAATGTTGTTCCTGCAAAATCTCGCATGGTATGTAAATTTATTTATTTATTTAATCTGTATAAAAAGGCATTCGAGAAAATTTAAGGCAGTAGAACATTTAAATTAAATTAGAAACATAATACAAAAAAGGAAAATCTCACACATTAAAAAGACACTAATGTATTAAATTGATATCACAAAGTCAGGCTGATGGTCGATATGATTATAAGGACAAATAATTTAGGGGAAAACAAAAATTAATAAATCCACTCAAAGAACACAAGTCTTCTACCTTCTCTGATTATTGTTCGGTTCACCGCGTATTACTCAACTGGAGAGAAGTATTGCGAAACAATATGAAGGCAGTTTGTATTCCATTACAAAACCCAAAATATTATCGCGTTGTGATCGAGCTAACAAAGGTAGAGTTGACTCGTGAGTGGCAGCTGGGGGCTTTGACCCACTGATATGACCCTTGCTCCCTGCTCGCGTGCGTGTGTCACGTCAAAGATATCAAGGTAGAGAATTTCAGCATCCGGAGAGCAGCAGTTACATAGGCTGTATACAGTTGTCTAGCTTTTTAATTTTATGGGGAGATTCAAAATAAAATACTAGTATATATGATCTACATAGTTTACATGTACTGTATACTAATATTTAATGTGATTGTCCTACCTACTACTAAGGCCTACCACTACTGTACACAAAACATAATATATATATATACCTTTCTACATCAGACATATTAACACAAATTAAGTTACAGATTTCTTCTGCAACCATTACATAGGTTTTTAACAAGGTTGGAACTCTGCGTACATTCCACATAATAATAAATTCATCAATGTAAGTCCTAAATTGTCAATAGAGGCGTAGTACACGGTTTTTAACATTAAATATACGTAAATTGCTTGAACATCTAAGCTCGTTATTATACTTAAATTATACTATAATAGATAAACTCTTGCACTGAGATCAATGCGTGTTTTAAAGACGTATTTTTCCATTACATTTTGCATGGTTTTAGGGTTAAAAAGTCTCAAAAATTGACTAATTTTCAGCTACATCGTTAATGGTGAAAAAAATGGATTAGTTTGCCTTGCGAAGTAAAAAACGTGTTGAGAGAGACGAAAGGAAGACGGAATTGGAGTAGGCCTAGGATTAAATTAAAGAGGCATAGAAGGGAGGCAAACTGACAAACATTGAGTGTTGGTGATCAAAAATCTTTTACAGTATCAGTAGCTATCTGTAAAAGAATAGCGTAAAAAAGAAAGAGTACGCCGGCTATAGATTTTGACCCTTTATTTTTATGAGGAAACATAATACAAAAAACCTGTCTCAAAGGGGGATGTAGGGCAAGTATTTACAATAACCGTGTTAAACCGGGGTCGGGTGAAGCTAAAACCAATTATGAACAGTTCGTAATTCCTCAAACTGCCCAGAGCTGCAAACAGGCGTGGCCGCACTATAAAACTGAATGCGGTAATTGCTATGTAGCATATTAAGTACGCGCCACCTTTCAATATCGAGCCGCTTTATCTAAATGGACCTTCTCTTTAATATGTACAACCGGGCGTGTTTAGTGTTTACCCGCTACAATCGAGTCTATAAACAATACGTTTACAAGTAAGTTTCTAGATAAACAGTTAAAACGTGAACTTGACTTCTGGGAAAGTTCAGAACGGTTGAAAGAGCGGCTTCGGCTTCGGCTATCTCTGGGCGTTCACCCCGACAAACTTGTGTAACCTCCACTGCTTTGTTGATAATGTCGAGAGCTCTTGCTCTCAGCCACAACGCACTTGCGGTGTGTATACAGGAGACGAAATGTTGACCAGTATCGTCACATTAATCACGGATACTCCAATTCAATTGATTTTGAAGCACCTTTCAAATGAAGAGTCTAGAATCGATACGGCTTTCATATTCGAATTTCTTTGTATTAACACAATTAATTATTTCCGTAATGAGTTGAGAAGGGCCGACACAGTTCAACATGAAAAGTGTTGTAGATTTTGCACTTGAAATAGCACAGGAAGATTAAAAAGCTGTTTTGATTTTTGTTTTCCTTTATAAAAATAAATACACACAAGAGAAATTTGATCAATAATTAAAAATTGAATTCACTCCAAATAGTGCTTTGTACATATTTACAAGAATTTCCACACGTTCAGACTTAAAAAAGTATATATCTAACTCTCGATAGTTTGACAATAATGGGCTTTAAAGGAAGCATCGAAATGTTGAACTATAGGGAGTTTATGCGATATCACATTAACAGAAGCATTAAAAATACAGGTTTTACATGTAAATCATGTTCATTTCAAGAATGTACAATGTATAATGTATACACCTCCTAAGTTTATTAAATATAAACCAAAACCATTATACAGCTATTTTAACACTACTGTCATAATATAGGCCCCAATAAATATCACAGGTCAAAATAACTGGTAGTCTTTGAATGTCTGTTGAGTATCAGCAGGTGCCTATCAACATGGAGTGTCGAAGGATCGAGTGTCGAACTATAGAAACTATGAGTCAGTGCACAACTTGATGTTAATTAATCTCAACATGCAACAACCCTTTATGATTCAAGATACAGAAAACTATACACAAAGACAACTTTCTAATTATTTCCTATAGAGACGTGAAACAATTAAAAAAACTGCATGCATAAAAACAGATATCCTACCTTGAAAAACTCGACCCACTCCAGTTGGTCGTGGGTGGTGCGGCCGCCGACCTCTGAGGGCATCTGGTCTTCGGCAACGAAGCCCAGGAGGTCGCAGGACTCTTTGACGGAATGGCACTGCGAACAACACAAACACCAAGTAATACAAGAGTGTCAAAGACGAAACAACGAGGAAAAGCTTCCAAAAGAAAAGGGAAATGCAATTGAAATCCAATCAACGTTTGAAAGTATTATGCAAATTTTAGTAAAATACATGAAAAATGTGAAAAATAGGTATAAAACTAAACGTATACTGTGGGTTACTAACCTCGATTTTGCTCTGAGGTAGAGTGGTCTGTCCAGGAGGCTGATCCGGATTTGAAACTAAAATACGAGCGACCCTCTGTGTTTTCTGAAACAGAAATTATGGAAAATACAGAAATCTTCACCAAAAATCTTTATCTGCAAAATACCATTCACACTTTTTTTGTCAATAAAGGTAACTTAACATTCCGTATATGAAATAATCTATCTAATTTAGCGGATAGAATATTATTGTTAGGCTTGTTCACCCTTGGTTAAGCTGTTTAATGAATGCAGGAAATCGTATACATTGAAGGTCCTGGGTCATAAGCAAACGTCCTAAATTAAAGAATCCGTTAAAACAATAATTAATAAGTAACTCTAAAAAAACAATAAAAAATACTAACAAAAATTAAAGAAGAAAATAAACAAAATAATATTGATGATAAATAAATAAAATTATAATAGATAATAAAATAATAATAGGAAAATATAACAATAATAATTCATAAATAAAATAATAATTTAATATGAGTAAAATAAGGATAAGAAATAAATAAAAATAAAAAATATAAATTAATGATGATAATAAATTAATACTGACCGTGACGAAAGAGAGGGCTTTGTCGAGGAGGGGGAGGCCGTCCTGGGGGTTGACGCACACGAGGGTGAGGCCGTCAGCGGTCCGCTCCGGCCTGCACAACGACTGACAGTTACATAATGTGACAACAGAATAGGAAAATTGAATGATTGTGCTGCTGTGCACCAAGTCAGGTCTCGTGATTCTCCCTGTTTTTCTAACTGCAAAAATATTAAAAACGCAACAACGATATTGATTACAAATTAGTTCCCTATAATTTATACTTATTTGATACGATGGGGTTTTTTGTGCTCAAGACTCCTCCTACAGTACTGACACGATTTTAATAATTTAGGATACAGTGGAAAGAACTCGGCGTGAAGTTTCGCAGGAAATAAGGTATGAATATTAGACTAAAGGGAAGAGCCCTAGACGCCCTTTAAGTTACATATTTAGTATTTTAACATGGAAACAGAAATGTTGAGAAACAGCTGATTACTATAATGATCGCTGTTTTATCAGCCGACTAAACGAACACTAAGCTGTTAAGCAACGCGTATCCACTAGTTACATAAAAGAGTATATTTTCTCTGTTTGTAATAATTACATAAAAAGGTCTACTACAGCATTTTAAATTTATTATTATCTTTATAGGCTAATGTGAAAGCCTATTCGTAACAATCATACTCGGCTTCAAAATAATATATCTCTTGCAATTAGAGCGCTTGGGCCAACAACCTTATACTTTTCAGAAGAATTACTTTTACTAATAACCTCCGAATTTCACAAAACTAATTTATTCGCGAACGAACGGACGTTGATAAATGAGAAATCACCGATGACGTAGAAATTACAGTGTTCCACCCTCATTTCGAGTAATCCACCCGCACCGCCCGGCGGTAATAACAATAATTCGCGGTAAAAACCGAAAGTAAATAATTGATAATGGCTATCGCTGTGTAACACGGCGTGCCGCCATTTCTGATTTTATCTCGGCTAAATTATTGCACGTAATGACTTAATTCTGCAATCTCTCGACGATCTGGGCTGCATCGATTTCAATTATCGCGGCTGGCGGGTGAGTTGCCGGTGCCCGGAGGAGTGACAACCGAGATATCCTGCGACTACTTGTAATAACTATAACCGTTATCGGTACTCGGTACTATCGGGTCGCGGCTTGCATTTACAAGTTTTATGGCCGACTTCCGTGATCCTCCGAGGTATGGCTTAAGAGAGTTGTTATTCTTATCTGGACTATTAGAGTAAGTTTTTCAACGACTATAATTCCAATTAACACTGTTAGTTGTAGTGTCAATGCATTCAAACCTTAGAAACTAAGTAGGAAGGCCTTACAGGCGGCAACTCCTGACCATTAATAGGTTTTGGGTTGAGATAAAACTTGAAGTAGCCCAATGGACTTATTATGTATGAACGTAATTTATTTTTCGGGAGCCATTTAAAGAAACTCATGTTTAATTTTGCATGGAAATAACAAATGGAATACCTAAGCACAACAATCATAAACAAGGGTTTATTCCGTTAAAAAAAACTTGGACGACAAAAACTGTTTGACACCGCGTTTTTTCAGAGGCGGATTTGTAAATTTGCCCCGCCCCTGGACTACACGGTGGGAGTAGGGGGTTTGGCCAGGGCCGGGCGGTTTTTTTACTCGCGCGTGTACTTTTTGACCCCGTTGTGGCCCTTTTGCCCGTTTCTGCCAGTTCCGCCCCGCTACAGGAGGCTATTTCGGTTAATTCAGGGGGAGTTCTGACTCCTCTCTACTATTATCTCTAATTTGCCCCCCCTCCCAAATTCTGCCGCCCTGGGCTATAGCCCATTAAGCCCATATGTAAATCCACCCCTGCGTTTTTTTAAGAAAAATCCATATAAAATAATCGAGGACCTTCATACGTGAACGAGTAAGTCAATTAGGTGATCAATTTATTGATAAGTGATTGAAAGAGTGCGTGATTATTTGAGTGATAAGTAAGTGTCTGAAATAGTGAGTGAGCGTGAGAAAGAGAGAGATAGTGGTTGAGTTAGTGAATGAGTGAGTGACATTAGTAAATGAGTGTGTGTGAAAGTGTAAGTGAGGGAGTGATTTAATGAGTGAAATAGTAAGTGAGTGAGTGAGTGAGTGAGTGAGTGAGTAAGCGAGTGGCTGACTGAGTGCAACAGGGTATAACAGTCCGCTACTCGTCAACCGTGACCGATGGACGGAACGAAAGGGAAATCGATCTGTCTGTGAGAATCATCAGCTCTGCAGTAGTACGAGGGGCAGGTTCAAGGTTTACTGCACAATCATCAGCTCTGCAGTAGTACGAGGGGCAGGTTCAAGGTTTACTGCACAATAAAGAGCCTTGGACGCCACCAACGGCACTTTTTGCTAACTGCAATTCCCATGGATTTATAAATCATCATGGTTGTTGGGGCGGATGGTTAGGACCTTGCATCCGTTTTATTGGTATATTCCTTTTGTAGAAAGTGATTGTAAATCAATGTAAAATTGGAACTGGAGGTTAAGGAAGGTAATTGGAACTGGTAAATTGGCCCTTGCTTTATTTTCCTTGGTACCCTTCATTTATGGACGCGAAATATTAGAAACTGTGGTAGTAAACTTAAAAAAGGCTGCGGTCTAGTTGCAGGTAAGGAACAACAGGTAAACACAAAAAGTATTAGTTAAGAAAGACGAGCAGTATTATCGGCGATATTTAATTGATAAGTGCCTTCCCTAATAAATATGTAGGAGGAAGATTAGCGAAGATCCCTCCACGAGATTTTTACTTTCAACGCTGGAGAAACCGGCCACGCGTTTAAAACCCATCGCGTTATCGCATCGGCATCTGACGACGGATAGAAAAGTTTTACGGACACGCAATACGTCGTGCGTGTCAAAGAACCGCCATTAGAGGGGGACGAGTCGACAGCTCGCGGGCTCACGCGGAAACGGAAACGGGAGAAACGCGCGGGATGGCGGAACAGCGGCCGCGAAACTGGCGGGAAACGGGACGTTACTGTTTAGCTAAACAGTGGCGAATTGATGGGAGCGAACACGTGAGGCGGGCGCACGACCGGCGAGAGGCGATATTCGTTAGCAGACGACACCGACACTTTCACGCGACAACGAGATCAGCTGATCTGGGGAGAGGAGCGGCGAAATGGCGGGAACTGCGACGGGGGCAGAGAGCTATAGCAATGTATACAGAGCCCTCTAAAATAAGTAGGGACATCCAATGTTATTTTTTTTAGTTCCGCCGTCGAAAAACAGCGGAGAAATTAGCGCAGATGCATGGAGTAGTTCAAGCTGGCTCCGTATTGTCCGCGCTTCTCCGCACTATCCAAAATGTCAAAATGAGAATGTTTGTAAACATAAACAGGTAAACATGATGGTAAAAGATACAACAGTACAAAACAATAACATACAACAAAATACAGAATAGTACAGCCAGCTGCTTGACTTTGAAAAGTCAGCTTGATCCGTAAACTCCTACAGCAATCCCAATCTGACTGAAAATTGAAAGTGGTGCCATCTCTTTTTCGGCGGCGGGAACTATTCATTTTTCTAAAAGGAGTCCCTACTTAGAGGGTTCTACATATTTGGCTATAGTGGCCGAGGTTGATGATGTACTACATCTACGGCACATTTTTCGTGACACTTCTGAATTCGAGGTGACGTCCTGGATTTTAAAGGTTCGACGAGGGCGGGGGTAGTCATTTATTTATTTTTGATTCAGACAAGAGCCTGAATAAAATAATTTTAAAATAAAGTAATTTCAAAATAACTGTTTAACAATAACAGAAGCGGGCGCCGGCATTGGATCGAAAGTCATTAGGTCCAGTAGAGTTAGAGTTTAAATAGTGTATAGAGCATAAAGTGTAAAAAGTATAATAGAGTAATAATTGTACCCGATATTATATTACGAAAGAAACGAGAACCAACCATATACAGTGTTAAAGTAGTTACTTTAAACTTCATTAAGTTCAACAATTTAGAGAGAACATTATGTAAATGGTAAGTGTAACATTTAGCCTATTAGTTAACGGAGGTGTAGTAATTTACAGCTCTGAATAAATTACGGTCATTTAAAATTAGGAAATTTAATTAAGTCAATAAACTTGCCACACTGCTCACCTTTCTCCTCCTTTACACAAAAACCTCCGTTCATCCGCTTCATAAAAATCCTAAAATGGCTTGAAGTCATTGAGGACTACCTAGCTATCAACCAACGTCCCAGGATGGGCCGTAGACCATGCGGAAGAATGTAGTTTGCTCAATTTTACGTTGTAATCAAAGGAACACATAAAACCAAAGTGGGGGAATCCGTTTCAGAACGTTCCAAGAGCCTAGTCAAGACCAGCGATTCCGCTTCTCTAGAAGCAATAAAATAGACCTATACAATATTGATACTTCAAAATTGAATTATTTTTACGGTAAAAAATATATAGCTCATATATCAGTCTACGGTTGATTTCATATTTTTTTAATTGTTATTTGTCTGTTCCGCGTTTCATCTGGCATCTCCGATAAATATCAACACAATTGAAACTTTTACTAGCTTAAACCTGGTGAATTATTCATATCCTCGGTTCATTTAAAAGGTCATTAACACTGCAAACTTGTGTAAGACAGACAAATATAACGTAAAATAATTTATTTTTATAAAAGTTTTGAAGAAATTCTCCCAGGTACCTTAAAAAAGTCTGTTCTTCACTCTCCTATCAAGTGGTAGCATAAAATGAAATTTCACGACAGCAAAACCCGAAGATTTCACTTTCTTGACAATCCAATAAGGGCATGATTTAAGATGCCCATAAAGAACTGTTGGGATCGAATTTTAACGTCGCGGCAAGTTTTTTGAAGGCGGAGCGAAACACTTTCACACGCGATGAGCGTACGAAGTGTTGTTCTTCTGTTTAGAATGGAGAAACTCAAAGACCTGTTGGAAATTGGACCAGTTGGATCGAGTTGGACGATATTGCTTCATAAAGCAACCAAGTGCCTGAACAAAAAAACAACAAAGTACACTGGAGGGGCCAAACGCTACGGCATGGAGTTGATTTATGTTTACAGCAATGTAAAAAATCTTAGACCTTATTATTTATTTAAGCTTGTATATGTAGCCAATTAGATTTACTACGAAAAAATACTCTCACTTTGGTTTTTCTTCTGACCCCCTAAGCTACAAAGTCAGAGAAAATTGGAAAGTGAAGAAGAAAAGTTTTCCTTAGTTTTCAGGCAATATCAATATTCTTTTGAACTTGTGTACAAACACCTTCTTACGCCCACAAGTCCTTACGAGTCCAACAGTCTTAAAATATTAAATCTTTTGAAGAATAATTGGTATATGTTGGTTTGAAACATGTTAACTAACTAGTTTTTGTTTCCACTCTCACCTTTTAACTCAAAACAGCCTCAGGCTCAATTCGTAGAGGGACTCGTCACAGACGCCTTCATTAGTGCGTGGCAGACGGAATACTGAGTGATGGAGAGAATAAATCTGGTATTACATAAAGCCAATTGTACTCGTAACAGCCTGCCCAAACGGGAGTCGGTCAGGAGCTCAGATCTGACAATGATAAAATACAAGAGCGTGTAGCTCTTACCGTAAAAGGCAAAAGGTGGTTATGGTTCTGAATAATTTAAATTTCTAGCTCAGAGGCAGTGTTACTATAAGACTAAGGTTAGTTTTAACATATTTATTTGGTTATTTTTTCCCAATTAGGATTTGAGGCTATAAGATTATTAAATTTACTCTTTAACAGATTTCAATAACGAATCCAAGAGTTTTCCTATCCCGGAGTTCATCCGGGGGTAGTCCTATGACGAACTTGGTTTTCCAAGCAAGTCCTAAAGACCACAGTCTGTACTTTTTCTTTTAATGTCAAGATGAATTGATGAAATCTCGAAATGAATGAAATTGCAATGCAGTGGACAAAGTCAGTGGGTAGTGTCATTGGCCCAGATCTGGCGACCATTCAACAATACACAAGTGACTGCAGAACAATGCGGCGATCCTATCATTGCCACATCAAAACAATAGATTTGCCAACCGAGAATTCAGCGGACGGACAAATAAGCCCAATCGGCATTTCATCAACGCGATAAAGATAAGGGAACAATCGACGTAATGTGGGAAGCGCGGGGGAGAAACCACGAAACCACGAGACCACGTGACCACGTTTGTTTGGAAATGGAAAGTGGCAAATAGGCGAATAGAGGGTGAATTACAAGTGGGGAACGATTTCACGCCTACATCAATGACAGGCCGCAAGGTCAAGCCGTGGGTAGAAAGTGTACACAACAAATCGTAAGTGGTAACAGAGTCCGCACCGAGGCTGATGCATGAGCGACGGCGCGCATCAATCCGGCAGCGGCTCCTTACAGGACGGGGAAAACGACGGAGACTCCCGCCGAACTGCATCTGCTACTGCGCTTCGTGGGAACACGTGTGGCCTACAGCCTACGGGATACAGAAATGGCTGAGTTCGGGGTCATCCCAAGTGGGGACACTAAGGAGGTTTCCAAAAGGAGTTTGTTTCGTTGCTTACGTTTGTTATTGTTGTGATGGTCAGGGAAACGACGGAGACTCCCGCCAAACTGCATCTGCTACTGCGCTTCGTGGGAACACCGTGTGGCCTACAGCCTACGGGATACAGGAATGGCTGAGTTCGGGGTCATCCCAGGTGGGGACACTGAGGAGGTTTCCAAAAGGAGTTTGTTTCGTTGCTTACGTTTGTTATTGTTGTGATGGTCAGGGAAACGACGGAGACTCCCGCCAAACTACATCTGCTACTGCGCTTCGTGGGAACACCGTGTGGCCTACAGCCTACAGGATGCAGGAATGGCTGAGTTCGGGGTCATCCCAGGTTGGGACACTGAGGAGAACCCGAATGCGTCGTGGAGTGATGGAGGGATCCAAGCGAATGTCTATTATGTTTGTCGTTCCCCGAATACTCCTTGCATTTACTTGATTGTTCCCCTTTATATTGATCATTTTAAGCAACTAGTCCCAAAAGAATTAAATACAGCAACAAACCTTCTATTTTTTAACCGGCTCAAACGTTACCTGGTACAACAATGTTTTTACGATATTGAAACGATTAAAAACGACAGTAGTAGCTAAGCCCGGGTTCTCAACTGGGTTTTCTTTTCATTTATAAGCCTGGATATGCCGATGAATTATTCTTTGCTTGTGACCTACTTGAATAGGCACCTTGAGAGCTAATTTACCTGAAACCACCAGAGAAGGCGACTACTGATGCTACAGATGTAAGATGTAAGATTAACCGTTAATGATTATTTTGATTAAGGTAGACAAAATCAGTTCTACTAGGAATTCAATTTGTCGGTTTTCGAAAAAATGTTTGTTGTGAAGGTTTTTTTGTTGCGATGGAGAGCCTAACGTCGTCATCAGAGAGACATCAGCATTGAGAACTTAAGCCCAAGGTTAAAATTTTATTTACCAAATACTCATTCGCTCTCTTCAATAAAACCAGGCTTCGTTTTTATTTGTTTTCATGTTGCATTTGAGCAGGTCAAGATTTTCATTAGAGGGCTACGCAAGAGACTAGATACGTCTCTTTAAGTACCCATTGAAAGGACGACTCTTTAAGCACGTCTCTTTAATTATCGAAGTGAAACTAAGAGTGATATCGAAACACCTTCGACGTAAATCGTTAGTACTTTTAGTACAGTTTGACAGCTTCAATTTATGTAAATAACAATACTGATATATTTTACAACTACAAATAGTTTTTACAGATACGTTTTTACGACAGGCCTTACTATCGATAGGTGGTAAAAGCAAACAGGCAATAAAGATAAATTGTCGGTTGCGGATGGACGGGCAATGCGGAGTAAAACCGTGTGAACGAACAGTTAATGGAGGCTGGATGCGGCTTCTGAAACCGCACAGGTGAAACAAGAGATAAAATAAATAACTTCGCAGGTTTTTTCCTCGCTAGAAATTGCCACGAAAGTTTAATTCATGCTGCTGTCCACGTTTTTGCCCGGATTTTATTGTTGAATCATTTAAATCTCCCTGAACTGGTTTAAGACAAAACAAATGTTACCAGGCTTTTAAAATTCAATTAAACACTTTTTATGAGCAAAACTATTATAAAGAGCGTTTCTAAAAGGATCGTCAGGTTTAAACTTATCATATCTCACTTATTTCTCAATAATATTGAAAAATATGTTTTCAATATTCTTAGCTTTGGCTTTGTTTATATTGCATTGAAAATTAAAAAAAGTTTGTACTTTTAATAATGACCTTACTCTTATGGCCTGTTCATTTTCCTTACTTCACAATTTTGATTTATTTTCTGGGGCTTAAGGAAAGACTACGTTCATTCCCCTGTACCACCTCAAAGCTTCAAAACTATGAAAGCCCATTTGCATCGTCGTAGCATTTATACTCTAGCCAATACAATCCTGCAAAATCGAGCACCTAATAAACCTGCAAGATATATTTGAAAATTCCTTGAAAGGTTGTTTGATTCACACTTGGTCAAATCGAGGGTTTGAATGGGTGTCTCCTTTCCATTTATGTAGTTCTAACATTATGGTCAGTATCAAGAGCAATAGAACGTTTTGAAACCTGATGATTCTTTTAAAAATACCATGTATTTTTAACAACGTCAATAACATTCACACATACAACATTGCATGAAATACCGATAATGATATATAACCAAGTGGCTGAATCACATATTGGCGAGACTTGCCTGACAGGAAGTGTGCTATAGTGATGGCTGTAGTAGAGGACAATCGTCGTTTTGAAACCTGATGATTCTTTTAAAAGCACCCTATATTTTTGACATCAATAACAATCACACATACACGAATTATCGATAACGATACATAACTTAATGGCTGATTCACAAACTTACAAGACTTGCCTGACAGGAAGCTATAGTAGAGGACAATTCTATCTTTGAAACCTGTTGATTCTTTTATAAAAGCCCTGTATTTTTAACAACAGCAATAACAATTACAAGAAATATCGATAACGATACATAACGTATATAATGGTTGAATCGCAAATTGGCGAGACTTGCCTGACAGGAAGTGTGCTGTAGTAGAGAACTACCCTCGCTATGTCCGTGTGCGACAGTGCTGCCCTCTTGACGACTGCGGCATCGTACACCACCACAGACCTTCCATCCAGGTCGTGGACTCCTGAAACAACAACCCCTTCGTTAGTAAATTCTACATTTACATGAAGAAAACATGTTTTGCAGGTACGGCCTTTGAATTTCAAGTAATTCCAGTAGCGATTTCATTTCTCTAAAACGTAACGATTAGACAAAATGTAAATACAAACCTCAAAGTTAAACAAGCTATTGAACCCCTTTGAAGACTCAAATCTTTTAATACGAAATGTAAAACGTCCTTTCCTTCTGAACGGTTTGAAAATGAGAAGTCTTTCCCACGGAGGTAGTAGGACTCCACCTGTCTACTTGTAATTAATCGCTGAACAAGATTTCGACTGTTAAACGTCATCCACATAAAATAATTGAGGATTTCCCCACGGAGGAGAAATCGTCACGTATAAATACTACGCATCACGGATATGTACCTATACCAGGTTATATTTCATGTATACTTTGACTTTAGTATATTGATCCCAGAGGCAACTGAAGTATCATAACTGTGACATCTCACATTTTTCTAAACAGTAAATGACATTTTCATAAGTAAAATCACAATTACTTATTTTTAACAACCTGTATTATGTCTTAGACCTTATATGTCTAAAGACCTGCTTATGTCTTAGGACATATGCATAATCTATGAACGTGCATACATGGGTACTAGATCTTCTACTATATTTTAGTCAAATACGACTGGCCTATCATCGCACAGCCAAAACTACTTGACCTAGAACCTTGAAACTTTACATGAACGTTACTTTCAGGGCACAGGCACCCACTAAGAACGGATTTTTAAAATTTCCCTCAGGGCTACGCCCTGCGATACATCAAAGTGTCAACGTTAAAGTATAGGGAAGCTCGTGTAGTTTTCATGGCAACCTTAACATTAAATCTGAAATCCTAGGAGGTTTTTCTGTTTTTCCACGGGTAAAACCGTGTTGATCAGCTAGTTCATTGATAAATGGTTGAAGTGCCACAGCTATCACGCTTTAGCTCGTACTTCACCTTATTTCACACATGGGCAAGTGGGGCAAATGCTAAAGTCACAATACATGAGCTATTTTAAAACAATAAGGAGAACGAGGAAAATGTACAACTGGGACAAGATGAGTGGAGCCCCACTACACCACTACGCCACTACAGTCGGTCGCATCGCGTTGACTCACCGACAATACCGCATTGTTTGGCGGAATGCGCCCCCTAATGACGAGGCTAGACGGACAAAAAGCTCGTGTCATCTTCGACCGGACCTCATTTCCATCTCGAGTTCCCCGGGTTGGCGCGAGAGACGGTTCTCCCGCTGCCCGGCGCAAGTGACAAGTAGTGATGGGAACTACCGATAGAAACAAACTATTCATCCGGTTGAACAATCTATTCGTTCGTATGTGAATAATCTGAACGGCACTATCCATCTGTCTAAACAATCCGTTCCATTCATTCGATTAATTGTAAAACAATTCGTCTAGTATTTTCGTTCGTTTGAAAACTACGAGTTAGTTAATTATTTAATAACTGAATCTTTTCTTTAATTAATAGTAAAAAAATCCAAGTATTTGTGCCATGGATAAAAACATCCTGTTTTCACAAATACCTAAATACAACATGTTAAAAAAAATATATTTATTCATCCATTTGCAGGCGAATCATCTGCTCAGCGGATTGACAGTAACTATTTTCATCCGAATAGATTTAGCCACAAGACCAAAGAAAACTAACCATCTGAATCAGGCTCGCGAACAGATTCATCCATCCAAACTAGTCGGATAGTTCCTCCCATCTCACCAACCCATTACACAGGAAAAACATCGGATGAAAGATCCATCTGAAAACTATCGGCTGAAAGAAAAACCATTGGATGAACTATCGGATGGCTGAAATCAGTCGTTTTTCCCATCACTAGTGACAAGTGACGAACCCGACTGATGAAAAGACGGCGAGTACTAAATAGTCTCAGGTAAGAATGTTCCAGCTCAGCATTCAAAAATATTGAGCTTCTCCCTCAACCCATGTACAAAAACCGGTCCAAAATTTGTATATACAACGAAGAACATGTAAAAGCAGGCTGGTAGGGTAAAACGTTATCTTCAGATAGTAAACAACATATAAATTTAATTACTTTTTACAAACTTCCGCTTTCTCATAATTAATAACCAAATGTGTTCCAGTTTGAATAAGTTCAACAAATCAACTGTAGGCACCACTTGACGGAATTAACCGATTAAAAAGAAGCTACCACGAACGCAAATTTCTCTGAAGAGTAACATCCAAGTCCGTTGTCAACAGTAAAACTAACCGTGAAATACTTTTACTCATTTCCTATTTATGAAGGGTAATGTAAAAGTATATAGTTGAAATTGACTAATACTATTGTACATTATGATACTCGTTTCACCTACATGAAGATGGATTGCACAGCGTGGAGCATACACAATCAGCTCTCTCGGTCGAGTTGGACCATCGAGTTGAGACGGTTGAAATCATCCATTTAAGATGAAGTACGGCCCTAGAGGGGACCATCAAATTGAAACGGTTGAAACCGACCGGTCACATCGGTCCGGTTCCCCATCACACTCGTTACCAATTAGCAGGTCCCATAATTAATCGACCGAAAGCCTTCCTTGTTAGGCCCCCGCCCGCTCATTTGATGTATGGCCGTTTTTGGAAAGCGAGAAATCGATCCAGCCTTGGACAGATGGAGATCTGGGTTACCCGGGATCTGTCGGAGCGACATAAAGTGCTTGAAGGATCATAAAATGGAAAGGGAAGGAGTAGGGCCGCCGTGAAGTGAAATATTTGGTAGCCGGTGGGTGGGACGGAGCGTGAGGCGCTCTGCCAGATTCGATCAGTGTTGCTGAAAACCGGCAACACGTGTTTTCACCTTTGAATTTTAAGTAATTTTAGTTAAGATTTTGTTTGTCTAAGAAAAAATACAGCATTGCAATTTAATTTATTGGTATTTTGGAGGGCGTTTGAGGATTCTATGGGGTTGAAGGAAAATCCGGTAAAACCGTGGGTTTTAAATTTACGCTGCGGGGACTTACCCAACATCCTGGACATACAAAAACCGATAAACCGAGGGCTTTGGACAAGCTGCGCGGGTTCATCGAAATTCCAGACATTTCGTTTGAAAACGTAAGTTCGTCATTTTGGTTTCGTTGTTTCGGTAGCAGTTTTGCTAAAAAATGAGTATACCCCGGTTATTAATTACTTTAAAGGTCGTTTGGGGATTTAGAGGGGATAAATAAAAACCCGGTAAAACCAGGACATTTTGAAACATAATTTGCCTTACAAAAATTTTGTGCAATTTATGAAAGTAACATTCCTCGTTTTATCAAGCAATATTATGAACATACTAGCTATTGATTACTTTTAAAGTCACGCCGTGGTTTTTCGTGTTACCACCCGGTTTTTGGTACTTGTGGGGATTTTTTGCCGAAAAACCGGTTTAAAGCGGGGATTTTTAATGCAGTTGGCGGGTAAAATGACAGATTCTGCCTGCCTACGTTGGATTCGATACAGAGAGGAGTTCTGATGAACTGATTGAGGAAAGAGCCCGAGTGACGCGCTCATTAGAATCGCACGTTCTCGCCCCGCACGAACCCGCTGCGTTAAATTTGAAGTTTAATTTATCGTCAGGCGGCAGATAGGGCGATAAATAATTCGCAGGGAAAGTACCAAATCAAATTTTAACTGGGAAAATTGACAATTCGAGTGAAGAATTGAGGTAATATATTTCTAGAGAGGTTTGGAAAGAAATGGTTTTTCACGAATACTAGTAGATTTAATGATGCAATATATAGTTTTCTCTTCATGTACAATGGATGTTCTGATTTTAAAGCTCGTACGGAGAGAATTTATCACAATTCGTCACAACCATTTCAATTTACATCGCCTTACATTTCAACAACTTCCTAGCTTTGGCTAGCAATTTTCTTTCAATGAAAAATTACACAATCCATGAACATCCCGTTTTCTTGAAGACCCAAAAAAACTTAAAAATACTTTACACTTCATTGATCTTTTAATCAACAGCAATTCATGATAACATTTTGAAACAACGAATTTTAGATCAAAACGAGTTCTTAGTCTAAAATTGATTCTACTTTTTTAAACCTTACAACCGGTAGGCAGGTATTCAGTTCGAGGCAGGCGGGCGGGTTGTGCCGAAAGCTTGTGCCACATTCTGGTATACATTTATCTAACGACGTGTTTTGACACCTTAACCTGCGGTTAGCAGTTTCCATCTCTCCAAAACGGTCCGCGGCCCGACAGGCGGCGAGCCTTCACGAGTCAAACTCCAAAACTAGTAGATCCTAGGCCTACCATCAAATAGAAATCACCGGTCCGTCCTTTCCACCACGTTCGGGAATGGATCTAATATCGCAATCGCCTAATCTGATCACGATTCGATTCGCTTCCGTCTTCGGTTTCTCCCTGGGAACTTCGGAAACAAAGGTTTTTAGTGTCGTTGGCGGTGATTCCATAGTCCATTCTTGCCCAGTGCTATCCTCTATAGCCCCGATTCTTGCCTATCGCACATCAGAGAGATTTCCCAATTGCTTGTTGCTATATACGTCTTATTTACTGAGCTCGAATTCATCGGAGAACTACATTATTCATGATGAAGAGTGTAACTTCCACGGTCGTTTTCACAAGATGTTAAATTCTTTACTTCTGGGTTGGACCGCGTCGTATCGTCGAACATTTCCGCCGACGTTTCGGAGACATTGCAGTACTCCATCTTCAGGTCGAATAACGTAGTCGCGCACAACACAAACTACTTTATTACTCTAAATTAGTTTGTGACTTTACTTTAGAGTTCTACTCTCTAACTACTACTCCAAAGTAGTAGTTTTACTTTATTACTACTTTAATGAAGTAGTTTGTGTTGTGCGCGACTACGTTATTCGCCCTGAAGATGGAGTACTGAAATGTCTCCTAAACGTCGGCGGAAATCTTTGACGATACGACGCGGTCCAACCAAGAAATCAAGAATTTAACATTATTCATGATGTTTGCATTCACTACAAGGGCCTTAAGCTACTTCGCAATGTTGAATCATCAACAGCGCTATAGTGTTTTAAACTTTTAGCAATTTAAATATAAAACTTTGTTTGAAAATTATACCACAGTTGGGAGGCGTTTGGAAAGTCACAACGGAATAATTATCCAAATTTACGAACTTAAGGGAGGTTTAAAGAAGGTAATTTTTTTTAGTTAACATTTACGAAGAGGCACTTAATACAGAACAAATTAAGATCACACCTATCTTTTTTGAAAACAATAAATGTCAAATTAACTGGGTAGAGCTACTCACGGAGACAAATTCTTTGATCGTTGACAAATAAAGCGGATAAAAAATACTTGAAATTTTGTACCTTGTGTTGTGACATTATCTTGTCTCAACACAACCGATCCGGTAGGTTATATATAGTTTCTTCCTTATTGCCCAGTAACCCACTAGCATAATTAAGACTCGCGCAAAAATTAGCAAATCTACGTACTCCAGATCGGTGTAACAAGCAGGTAACCAGGGGGCGTAACTCTAGGCTACAGAACGCCTACCGGAGACTCTGGCGGCCACATGAATATTCAAAGGTTGGCTTTCTGTACCTAGTTGTTATATTGAATTGGATTTAATTGGAGAAATATTCGACTTATGAGGATTCTGTCTGAACACCCAAGCTTGCTTCGAAATGTTTCATACCAAACTCGGCTGTAATATTTCAATTGATAGCAAATATTTAACTTCATAATTTTTCCACCCAATGAGAAGAATAGGTCGTGCAGAAGGATAGCAAATAATAATTTTTCAAGTTTACAAACTTAAGTGAGGTTTGAATAAAAGGGGGTCATACGTTTAGTCATCACTAAAAAGTATCTCTTTTTCATACGGTACAAATATATTGCTGTTTTTTGTTTTTATGTAAAAATATTTTTTCCTCAACACTAAATGAAAAATTACTCGTTTGAAGCTTTTTTAAAGAGTTAAAAACTATCAAGCAATTAATAAAATAGATTTCCAACTAAACTAACAGGAATTTTGGAGCCTTACAGTTATAAAATGTCTGTCACATTATTAACCGATGAGAGTGACTGGATAGCTTCTTCCTTATTGCCCAGAAGTATGATTAAGACTCACGCAAAAATTAGCAAATTTACGTACTCCAGATTGGTGTAACAAGCAGGCAACCAGGGGGCGTAACTCTAGGCTACAGAACGCCAGCCGGACTTGGACAGCCGCATGAATATTCAAAGGCGACCACGTGGTTAGAGCGGCCTCCGGTGGGCAGCTTGGTCGTTATTTATGTGTTTTATATGGAAACCGCACGTGGATGATCGTGAGGGTGTTCTGTTTTGAGATACATTGCTTGTTTTATTGATTTAATGCTTTAATTAATAAATCAGAGTGTGTACAAACAGAACACATCTACACATTAGTGTACCAAATGAACCTAATATTCATATCAGTGTGATATATACATTTAGTCCTAAAAAAATTAAATCGCCATACAGTGATTAGTGGCACTTAAACGTGCATACAATTTAACAATGATCAAAATTTTAAAACATTTCCTTATTATCAGGTTTTGCCTTCACGGAACTCTAGATTTTTCTAAAATTTTCTACGGGAGACTCCATTGCTTTTAAAACGCAAAATTATATGCTGTACACATTTTTACCATTTGAAAACAGCCTAAATAATACTTAACTCCTTAAATTTGAGCTAAAAAACATTTCTTCATAAGGTGATACGTAACGGAAAAGAAATATCGATGCAATAATATCGGAACCAAAATATCGATATATCGGAACTAAAAATCGATATTTACGATATATCGATTTTTAGTTGCCATCCCTACGAGAGGCCAATCCCAATTGGGCACCGAGAGCGACGGACGGGGGACTGACATCGCGCTACCTGAACGAAATTAAATCTTCCATTTATTTTACGTTTGATGACGCTGTGAAGGAAAGTAAGTCTCCAAGGGAAATTCGCTATAAAAATGTACTCTTTACAAGATCTAGCGACCAGTTCAACGTTCGAGCCGGTCAGCCACCTAGCCACCGGCCAGCCACCGAGCCACCTAGCCACTGGTCAGCCACCTAACCACCTAGCCACCTGTCCGCCAACTTCCCCGCGGACGAATCGCTAATCGCGCGTCTCCGGCGCTCTCGCCTCACGATCCGCGACTGTTACAGTTGCAAAACTGTTTCGGTCTCACTTTTCCCCTAACGTGTGCTAATTGCTTCGTGCCCCAAGGTCTGGCCTGCGGTCGTGGCCTCGGTCCCCTCTAGGTCGGTGCATCTCCTCTCTTTGCCCGTAGAAATGGTCCGTTACCGCAGGTTTTTTACTTTTACTGACTTTCGGTTTTACTAGCTTTCCCCGGTTTTAATATTAAACAACTTTTACTATAAGGTTAAATAAGGTGGTGGGTTTGCTGTGATAACCTTCGAAGAATGACGTGTGAGTAAAAGATTTTCCTCTTTGAAAAAAGCTGATCCAAAAAGGAAATTGTACGGTATTAAAAACGATTGATTATTTTATTGAAGATAGAATAGTCATCGACAAACAGCATAATAATCGGGCAAATTACAACTTATTTTAACTTTGGCCAGAGATGCTGTGCTTTGGCTAAAAAACGATAAAATGTTATAGTCTACAAAAAATATTTTCGTGTACTTAATGGAGGGTTCTTAAAACATGTAAATAAAGGAAATGAAAAATTGTAAGTCGCAGTTATCAATTTAATTTCAAATTCATTAAACGAAAAAACTATTAACAATAAGGACGTGACATGACTTCAAATCTCAAATATAGAAAGAGGCCGCATACATAAATGTAAGAACGGAATCCACACAAAACACATTTTCCGGGTTCAAAACCTTCAAACGATCCACAGAGATATCGTCTTTTGTCATATCTTCCAACAAAGACTCCTGTGTTTGTTGACAAGAGGAAAGTTAAAAGTTAACTCTGGGAACTATTCAGAGCCGAACGGGGACAGCTGAGATAGTAGACTAGAGCAGGGGGGCGCACATGTTAAGCGTTGACCTCTGTTCCACTGTTCCTGCTAACCCTTGTTCCGTTCCGTTGTTCCTTGTTCCCGCGATTTGCAAGTATGATCACCGCCGCGGGTCGTCCCGCATCCTCCGGTGCACAATTAGAACACAACCTGCTTTGTCCGCTTACGGTGTTGACATGTGGTTACAACGATTAGAAAACATAATCGTGTTTGTCGATGCATTTTTCCAAAGTTGAATATATGTTTGTACATTAGAGATACTTTTTGAGTTAAGGAGTAGTTTAGGAAAATTTAGTCTACCACTCTTAATTTATACCAGCTCTACGGCATTAGGAATACAACAGTGGAACCCATACTGACTTGAGGAGAGGTGAGCTAGTATAATCAACGGTATAAAATTCTTGACGGATTAATTTTTCTTTGAAATATTCTTCACAATGGCGAATAAGACAACATTTGAAAATTATTTTTTAACAATTTATTATATAAGATTAAATATGTTAAGTGCTTTAAGAATACTATATTATTTCATTTAACTGCAATTTCGAAAGATAAAACCGTAAGCACCTGACATTTTATTACAATGTAACCTCATAAAGGAATGTGAAGGTTCCACAATGTTGTCTATGGTGGACTCGGCGTCACAAAATTGCGAGATTTGCATTTCCAAAACAGCAGGTTACTTAAAATTACTTGCATATATATGGTAGTTTTAGCAATATTTAAAAGCTTAGATTATCATTCAAAATGATAATGAAACTTCGGGTTTAAAAATCGAGATCACTGCATAAAAATTTTAAGATTGCTAAGGTAAGACCATAAATAAATTATTTAAAAGCTCTCAGATGCAGAGTAAGGATCATTACTTATTAATCTCACTGAACAGTTACCACCGAACAGCTGATCACAATGTTTGGTTATTATTATTTGATTTGTTGGACTTTTCTTTCGTTTCTAGTGTTTAAACTACACTACGTTTGGATAGGTATTGAAATTCCTCTCGTTTTCAAGTGACCTTACTTTAAGTTACATTAACCTACGTGTAGGGGTATATCTAGCCTAGATTTTTTGTTTTGTTTACATACAATTTAATTCATCCGACATTCAACAGCACAGAAATCTCACTCACACAAAAAATAAAATTTCTGTGCTGTTAAATGTCGGATGAATGTAAATTGTAGGTTAGATACAAATACGTAGGTTAATGTAACTTTAAGTAGGGTCACTTGAAAATGAGAGTTTAAATACCTCTTGAACGAACACTAGAAGCGCGAAAGGAAAAGTCCAACAAATTAAATAATAATTACGAATCCTTCGCTATTATAAAATTTAAAAATACAGTTTAGTTATTTCTAGAAAACACCTACCTGGAAGGTAGATTCCGGACATTAACAGCTTCTCCGAGACTTCGGCGATGCATCGAGGCGTTGCGATCACTTCGCTCCTCACTGCAACACAACGAACCACTTGTCAAACACATGCGAACCAATCACCTTCAAGCAACTTAAGTTTGCAAATATTTGTTTACCTTCAACTGCCATCGCCAAGGGCCAATTAAGTCTTTGATCTAAAGGCAGCGGACTACCGTAGCGGTAAAAGCCAGAGGTGACCGCTCAAGTTGGGTCTGGATCAACGAAGTAAATAATACAACTTGTATAAATAATACAAGTAGTTGTATTATTTACTTCGATGGTCAGAAGTCGCCTGCAGCTTGGATGGAACCAGGGACGTTTGACAAGGAAAACCAGCGCTTTACCTCTGAGCTAACGCTTCACGCTCACCTACTACTTCGCAAGTTCCTAGCTTAAGTTAAATTATTGAGATAAACACAATGAACTCTATGTACTAGGCGTCACGAAAATACGATGTTCGAAACTTCAAAACAGCGGGCTTTTCCAATATAATAATGGAATAATTATCACTGTTTTGAGAGTCGCAATTTCGTGACGCTTAGTATAGATACAATTTTTATTTCTTCTCAGCCATACAAAAAAAACCCTTATTTCTAGCATGCACGCAAATGAAAAATCAAAAAATCCAGAGTGAAAACTAACTACAGTATTGAAACTGAATACTCCACAATAGTATATTTCGCAACAAGGGCCGAAAATGAGGTTTTACAGGCTCGAGATCGTGTTTCAAATTCGAGACGAAGTCGAGAATTTTAAACGATTGAGAGCTGCAAAACCCTTTCGGCCGAGGTTCGAACGCTATTTTTCACCACACTACACATTGAAATATACGCTAAATAATTAAAAAACTGATTATTATTTGACTCACTTGAAAACAAAACATTAAGGTTATGAGCGACGATACAACTTCTTTATCATGATTCAAACAAAGACCAGCTATGAAAATCATATGATCGCAACTATCCTGTCTTTGGAACCTATTGAGTGCCGTATACTGTAATTATGTGTTGTTCTGACGTTGTTTCAAGCAAATGAAAGATCAGCTGACTTTCGGCCCTTGGGCCCCAAACGTTTTCGGTCCTGTGGCGGCAAACAGTTTGTTTCGGTCCGCGTTTGACGTTTGTAAAACAGGTGATTTTGTCGTAGTGTGGTGAAAAATCTTCTTTACTATCGCAATTTAAATTAATACAGTGCAAACAATATTCAACAGTTTCCCACTTCTCCTCAGCTAACTGACCGACAGGCCTTCTGGTTTTCAGCTCACACAGATGTTATTCCCCATCATAAAGCCAGCTCATGAGTCAGCGGCTGTAGCCTATTCAGCAAATACTTGGCATTCGAGCGTGCAGGCCTGAGGCCCAACCCGTAACACCTGAACACACACCGCGTTGATCCCTGTAATTGGCGGAGATGCTTGATAGCCACTGGCCTAAGGCCTCGTGCCGACCGCGGGATAACGTTATTGAATGATCCCACACGGTCAGATACCATTGTCGAGCTCGGCCACTCTAGATATAGCGGTGTGTTACGAGTGTCAAATTGGAAATAGATACCTCTTGTGTAAGCTTTATCGACGCGGAAGAATCGTTGTAGCACATGATTGGTGTCCAGGTGAAATACAATTCAGAGCATCTTGTAAATCTCTTACATGATGCTCTGAATCGTATTTCTCCTGGACCCCTTATCAAGCACTTTTATCATCTAGATAAGACACAGAGAGTTTCGAACGTTACATTTAACATCAGTTTTTAATATAGTGTTGGTAAACTTATAAAAATCAAGTTGCGTGAAGTTTTTTTATATATTATATTTTGATATTACACATAATTCTTACAAACTGCAAATACCAACCCTTTTAAACCTATAAAATTTACAAATAAGTTCTAGAGTTAACAACAAGATCCATTAACAACGTAATTCATTCAGGCAGACGAATGTAAACAAATGAACCCATTCCAATTAATTGGCAGTTAAAAACAGTACAGGGGCAATACCATGTGTTTCAAATTATTTTGAACGTGGGCGAAGCAACGGGTAGCAACTATAGTGTCTTCAAAAACTTTTAAAATTTAATTTTCGTTTTCCTTGAACACCGATGGATCAAAACTGCCACACTGTCACATGATATAATTATGGCCGCTATATAAATAGGTCTTTGTTAAATCTCCAGCGAAAGATAAAAACAGGGCAGTTTCCATTATTTTCAGGGGATACTCTCAAGATGTTCTCATTGGACAACAAACATAAAATCACCTACTAGTCGAGTAATACAACAACTTTAATAAACCGTAGCTCATGAAAAATTGCGATCATAAAAATAACAATCTACAAACCAATTTCGACTAGAAAAAATCTACTAAAGATTACTCTCTATCAATTAAGCAGCAGTACCCTCCCAAAGTAGTTATGTCTAACAGGCGCAAGCATGTCACAGCCCACCGCCCAGACGCGTGTTAAATATGCATAAACGAAACTCGCCCACAGCCGGTTATGTACCCGTAATGAGGTTTTATTAAAATCAAGCCCGAGTGTTTATATTCTAATAGCCCGCTACCGCCGCCCACCGCGTTCCATCCGCGTTCCGCTCCAACTCCAGTTGCATACATTTACATGGACAAAGCGAGAGGGGTGAAATCACCGAGCTTAACAGATGGTACAAAAAATATTAAAAATTATTACAAAAATATTTTGATTTTGATTTTTTTATTTTAATTTTGATATCGGGTCCTGATAGGTATAGGGACGGCGAGAACACTAGCTCATCATTCAGGCATGTCTGTTCTTTATGATCACGGATTGGCACAACTTTTTCTTTTAACAGTGCAGAATTAAAATGACATATCGGCATAATGTCATATGGCATATGACATATATCTTATCTATCTATACAATTAATAGGCAAATGTCCGCAAAAATCAAAACAAAAAAAATATATAAAATCACCATCACCGACAAAGAATTTCAAAGAATTACAAAAATGTTGTTATAAGTTTTGTCAATGGGCTAAGCGATGGGATGAAATCACCTAGCTAAACAGACGATAAAAAATATTATAGCACTGTTTTATAAGTACATGTGTTTAAAATTTATCGGTTCAAAAGGTCTTTGGAAAGTAATTGTAGTTCATGTTTTAAATTTCTGTTTTTTAAAACCGACGGGGACGTCATTACTTGAAATAACCTGCTAAACCACGTTATTCAGGTCATAAGTTATTTAAGGGCAGGAGTGAATGTTTTGACTAGTAGTTGACAAAATAACACTATAGCAGACACCCAATTCACTACAACATCAAGGGATTGGAAAAAAAAAGTTTGGAAAAAATATAAATGTAATGAAAATTATTAAATTTGTTATTTGAGTTAAAAGTTAATAGGTGTATATTTTGCGAACAGAGAAAAAACTTCTTTAGGGTATAAAGTAAATAAGAAAAAGGTTTAAATACTTATTATGTGCAAAAGAGTTGAGTATAAAGGAAACACAATTGAAAATGATCTGGTCCGACGTTCTCAACTGATTTTCCTACAAATAATTGAAAACTAACTGGAATCAAACGATTCGAAATTACATAAACATTCAATAACTATTCGCTCATCAAGGTCTGCTGAAACCCGTTACACCACACAATTATAAACTAGGCGTGACCTACGATGGTAAAACACGTTTCAGAATCCAATCAAATGAAATGTATAAACGTACCTCTTTTAACGGCGGGGGTCCACGAGTTATTGTACACACAATAAACATTTACCTGTAGAAATCAAGGACCCCCTGCGAAGGTACGGAGAGCGAGATCGTAAAGAGCGACTTTTGTTTATGAATTACTCATGAGTATGCGCAACGGAAGATTGCTGCGTTGTTCGGCCCGGAGAGAAAGACAGGGTGTGTCATAATCAGCGGACTGTGCGATCGTATCGGGTCGGCGAGAACACTAACTAGGTCATGATTCAGGCATGTCTGTTCTTTGTGATCGCGGATTGACATTTAACTTTTTCTTTTAACAGAGCAGAATTAAAATGATAGACATAATGATATAGGCATATTCGTCTTTATATATAACAGAAAGTAGGCGGAAAATAGAGAATCTTAAAGAATCTAGTTTTTAAAATGTTAAAAATATGGGAGAGTACGTTTTTGTGGCGAATTACTGTTTCATTAATAGCATTTATTGTTAAGTTGAAATGGATCGTCAAGGTTTGGGAATCGTATAATTTCTGATGCGACAACGACGCGGCGACCGCGATGGTCTCTTCGGTCATTCGAAATAAAAAAAACTGTTCTCAATTTATCTGTCCTAAAATAAATTGATATTTAGTAGGCTTATCATTTGTTTATATTGTTGGTATGCCACTACGATGACTGAATGTAAGGTACGCACGAGACTGACGTAGTGCAGACAATTTCCTTACTTTAGAATTGACAGGGACACATTGATGCACTAGCCAATGATGATACAATGTAAGTTAAAACCTTTAAATCACAAATGAAAAACTAAAACTTGGTGCAAAAAGGAAGTGCTTTCACTTATTTCTGGCGAAAATTTACGTTTTTAACCGCCACGTTTTCATTGGCATACTTCTATTTTGCGTCATCGTCAATGCAGGATTTGTTAATATTTTAACAACTTTTCATCTCCTTCCATATTTCGGATTTGAGCCATAGCTTGTTAATCATGTATAAGCTTGTATGTAATTGCAATATGACGATAGTATTTACTTAATACTGGCAAAAAAACGATAATCGTGAAAGAGAAAGATTAGAAACAACATAAAAATCAATTGTTAGGCCTAAACACCAAAAGCCTACCGTAAAACCCGAACGGTAAGGTAATTGAAATGAAGTTGGTTTAAATTTATTGAATATAAGTCAATATAATTTCTATACATGAATACATATATATAATTTCTTTTGTCCTTATGAAAATTCAAGACGTTAATAATATCGCTATCCCTAAAATGAACACCAAGTGCGTTAACAAAATTACATTTGCAATATACACAAGACAAAAAACAAGCGTATTAAATTTCAGTAAAGATCAACAGACTCCACCGTCTTGCACACATATCAGCTCTCACTGTTTGCAGTATCCCCACACCCTCTCCATTAATTACATCCCTATTTGCGGTACGCAAACAGAAGACAAATCGCTACCAGACTCAATGGGCCGAGGGTCATATAGCACGCAATGTGGCCGCGTTTAATTTGTGGAGGGCCCTTGATTACCGCAAGGTGAGGACAACAATGGCCCAGCTGTTCGACAGCTGCCGGTAAACAGCTGACATATCACGTGACGTGCAGCACAGCTGATACCGTTCCTAACCTCAACCTCGCTTCGCACGTGTTTATTACACGTATAAATATATGGAGTTTGCGCTGTCAATTAGGCGCCGAGAAATGAGTTGCCGCCTGGAAAGTCGGCTTCATTGAATCTAAGATTAACGGTCCCAATTAATTTTAACATCTTGGCGCATACTTTGTCTTTCTGTAGTGGTTGGACGGTTATGTTTAGATCGGTTATGATTCGCTTCGATGATTAATAAATTTATAATGTTGTTAGGAGGAGGAATTATGTTTTACGTAGCTATTTGTGCTACATATTGGTGAATTATAGCAATTGTTTTAATTTATGGTTAAACATATAAAAACTAACTTTAAAGTAAATTATAAAAAATCGTTTTAACTGTCGTACATAAAGTCAAAATAAAATTGATACGATAAATGTACTACCAAATAAAAAAAAACTGCGAAAAATAACCGTTTCCGATATGATGCTAAGACAAATTTAGACGCTAAAATATCAGATTGGTAATATTTGGTTAACGTATATTTATTGCCTTTAGGCACATTTTGACAGTTTTTCCCTACACGTGGTGCCGTTGTAACCTCCTACAAAAAAGGTTAACAATGAATTAATTAACAGCTCTAATTTTACGTCAGTTATAGGAAACTAGCAAATTCTCGTTATGAAACTTAGCCAACATTATAAAACCTATGTGTATGTTACCACGACTCAAACAGTTATTATTACAATTACAACGCCAGGGGTGGAGAGACGTGGAGACGTTGCGGATAAGGACTGCTCACAATGAGTCACAGAATTGCGCAACACTGTGAACTGGGGCACAATAGCGGCTAAGTGCTCGCCGATCATGCCATTGCCAACGACCGGCTGACAGCGTGCTAATAGTGCCGTCAATCATCGTACCCCTTGAACCCTGAGGGGGGGCGCGTGGTACACGGGGGTACTTGGGAAGCGGAGACACAACACGGAAAAATGGAGTACGTTGGGCGGATGATGTGTATTATAGTACAGACGGGAGAGTTAGGAGATTTTGGGAAAAAGGAGTTTAAATACTTGGAAAGTCGTGATAGATCGCTAATCATTTAAAACTGGCTTCAGAGGGTACAACACGAAATAACTCCACATTTTTATAATATTTTTTTTTAAAGCCCATGTTTTGTGAACTGCGGTATAGGTGTGTCTATCTACCATTGATCTGAATCAGGAAAGTACCCTTTTAAACAGGACAAAATTCGGCAAACTTTTGTTAGCAGTCAGTAGAAAAAAATGTGGAAATAAATTAGGAACATGACAAATATTAACCAATTGACAAATACAAAACCAATTTTAGTAGTTCTCAGATTGAATGAGTGGAGGTAGAGAATACAATTTTATTCACAGATAACAATAAAAAAAAATATTATTTATTTAAGGACAACATTTTAACTATCAATCAAGATGAACAGGACTTAACATGCTGCACGAGCGTCCCAGAGAAATTTCATAATAAGGATGTTTCCACTTTAATCTCAAGTTCCTCTTAAGCTTATAAGATCTCGCCGCAGCTGATAATAAATGAAGACAAGCTTTCAAGACATTTGTCTAGATTTACCGACGATCCCTACTAATACTCACGTTGAGAAACTCATACTCTCCAAAGTGTTGTAACTCAAACACTCTTCATTTGATTGATGACAAGCTCACTTTCATGAAATTAGCTCTTGCTATGACTCAATTACTCTTCGACAAGTCGGTTATGTTTTACTCAATTACAATCAGCGAGCACAGATAACCCAAAGTAATCAAGTGTCCAATTAGCTAACATGGGTTGAGATTTATTCCGTGACCGATTCGCGGCAAAATTTCAAAATGAAGTGTTATGAACAAATTTAAAATCTCTATTGACTTATCATCCAAAATTTTCAGAGTAACATTAACACCATACGTTACATTGAATGAAAAAAAATAACGTAATGTGAAGCCTGCTTGAATTTATTTAACTTAAGTCATAAACTATACTTGTTGCAGATTATATAATTTAAGGGCAAATTTAAAATTGGGGCATCCCAAGTATGAAGCTGTAATGCCTTCTTCACTTGCCATCTCCTATTAATCTCCACTATGTTTACGAGACGTTCAGTGACTTGAGCAAGAGGGGTTGATCGACTAAACGCAGGGAATCACCCCATTATTTAACACCTCATTGTATAAAGAATTTTATGGATAACTGACACGACGAGACCCCGTAAATAAAAAAAAAACCTACAATGACGCTAATAGTTTTGATCCTCAACAGGTTACACAATCAGACTCCATTCAGGTATTTCTTCCGGAGAGCCGACAGGGCCAAGGTATAGGCACAGAGAATAACCAGTGATCGCTTTTACATGGGTCTTCTGTTGCGCCCAAGAAGGTAAAGTTAATTCCAGTTATATAATTCCAGTTATAGTCAAGTCATTAGTTACATCCAGTTACTAGCTACAGTTAAGTTAAATTAGGATAGGGCAGCGACGGTGCTGCTCTCTCGCGGTGTTAATGGTGAACTAAGTCCTCGACACCAGCTGACCAGTGCTCGACACCACCTGAGCGCAACATTAGAAGATACCTCTTTTTGATTCTCCTCTGTGGCATCACCCCATTATTTAACACCTTATTGTAAAAATAATTTTTGGGAAAACTGACACGGCGAGACTTTCCCGTAAATAAAAAAACTACAATGACGCTCACCGTTTTGATCCTCAACAGGTTACACAACCAGACCCCATTCAGGAATTTCTTCCGGAGAGCCGGCAGGGTCAAGGTATAGGAGCGGCGGCGGCGAGGAGAGACGGAGAGACCACCCGTATTAGCAATGATAATACACGGATAACGGTCGACGGACAAAGGGACGACAACATGCCTAGATTGAATGCGTCCATCAAGGGTTCAACGACACCCGGCGCGCCAGGCGACTCTTTATCCACCAATTTAATCGAGCGCACCGACAATTGGCGCCTCACTCCCACAACCCATCGCTGATCGCTTCAATTGGACGGTGCTGGGACAGAGGATTGGCAGGGAGGGGAATGTCACCAGGAAGTAAGGGAGGATTGGCAGGGAGGGAAGGTTCCCCGGGAGGACAGACGATTGGCAGGGAGGGGACAAATCAGCTGCACCATTATGCAGGCGTCAGAGTGCATAATGCAAAAATGCGAAGGACAATCGAATGATTTTGGGCGTTGAAAGGTGATAAAGCGATTGCGGGACAATCGGTGCGTTAAGTGGGTGCGATTTGGGTGTGAATGGGATCGCTAATGGATCGGGGAAAATTGAATATGACCGGGGGAATGAAACTTCAGAAACAACCTTTAGCAAGATTTTGATTAGTCGTGCTTAGTCGTGATTAGAATGGATCGGAGAGGGAAAATTGAATTAGAGTTAAAAGAAACGTTAGAAACAACTTTTAGCAACGGTTTGGTTTAACGCGCTAAGAGAATGGGTCTTTGCGGGAAAATTTAATAAGAATGAATATGACACTAGTAATTTTTTGGTTAGTCGCGCTAAGAGAATGGATCGTTGAGGGAAAATTGAATCAGAATGAACGAGTAAGAAACTTTAGACACAACTTTTAACAAGGTTTTGGTTAATAACGCTAAGAGAATGGAACGTTATGGGAAAATTGAATGAGAATGAAACGTTAGAAACAACTTTCAGCATGGTAAGCCCTCTCAAACTAGTTTTTGCTTGCATAAGTTATTTATGTTCAAAAATGATAACCAGCAAATAAAACACCTCAAATATGACTATATTCCCATTCGTTTTCCCCCGGTTGATATAACTGCATCCATAGAAAAGGCGCATAGAGCCCTTTAAAAGGTTTCCATCAAAAATCTATACTGGCAAATTTATAGCAGCGAGATGAATGAATCTGCTCGTAACATACAAAAAAGAGCAATTCGCTTACATGTAAGTGCCTTGCTGCAGGATGAAGTTGCGTAAAAGAAGATTGCTCGAGAGGGGAGCAAAACCGACGATCGTAATTCATGAGTTCAAGGTGTTCAACTGGTCTGTGTGAGAGAGGTAATGCCATCAACTATAAAGCATCATTAAACTTTCTCGCAGTTATAATTTGAGCACACTCACTGTACCCAGAGAAATTGGAGCCGTAACCACTTCTTCGAGCGAATAAAGTTTTCATAAGAGCAATGCACTTTCTTAAATAAATTAAGAGGGCAAACACGATTTTTGTTAAGTAAAACTGGCAGTTTTAAAAATTTGACCTTCAAAGACAATATTAGGGTGTCTGACCCCGGATGGTTCAATCGATAGATTCATTATGAAAGTGAATAAAAACAACTGCATTCAAGAAACAACCTAGCTAAATAGTTGTGTCCAAGTCAAAGACCAACAGAACATTATTGTCAAGATTTTGCTCGAAACCTCCTAACGAACTTTGAACTACGAAGTAAGCACATTAACCACTATGCCATCCAGAAAGTGTAAATTAACAAATTGTCGGATTAGTTTTAAAACGATAACTCACTAATCTAGGATATAGAATATCTGCACTCCAACTGCATCTTCAACTTTAACTCGACTTTAATCCGTTCCTAGCGTAAAATAAATAAAATAAAACAAACGACCAACTTAAAAGTGCCGCATGAAAGGCACAATTTGCATAAACTCGAGGGAGTAACGGCACGGCAGCGCGCCGCACGCAGGCCGTCCCTGCTCGGCCGATATAATTAGCGGCGAGCCGTGCTGTGGTGCATGGATGCTACAGTTATGGTAATCTGCAGCATGGCCGGCGGTCCGCTGCACGCCAACATCAACGTGATGACTAACTGTACCGCGATGGAGCCTGGATATGGATCCTCGGGTTATAGACAATACTGGGAGATGGTTCACGGATGGTTTTAGGTAGGAGATTGGTGGTTCACGGATGGTTCTATAGGTAGATTGGTTATGAAAGTAATGGTGGATTTAAGTTTAATTTAGTTTTGAAATTGTGTGTTTTAGAACATAACTGCTGGAACTTGCAACGTTGAACATTCTGAAACGCTTAATTTGAAATGCAATTTTTTTACTGAATTGTTTAAATCCAATGCTTAAGAGGGGGCTCCAGTCCCGCGCGACTACCTGCTTCTCCCATAAGACCAATGTTAACTTTCAAGTTCTGTACATCCTCAACCGCTCATCCAAAATAATTGATCTATGGCTTATTTGAAAGAGAAAAAATTACCTACCCACATAAGTGAGCAGAATTTTGATATTACCGTTAGTTTGGATGTAAAAAAATCACAAAAATTGCGATTTCCAGGAAGAGGGATATCAAAATTCTGCTCACACATGTCGCTAGGTAATTTTTTTCTCTTTCAAATGAGCCATAGATCAAGGATTTTGGATGAACGGTTGAGGCTGGACGTAAATTTAAAGTTAACATTAGCCTTATGGGAGGAGCAGGTAGAAACTCGAAATCTTTCGTGACTGGAGCCCCCTCTTAAAGTTAGAGTACCTTCATAATTAAGTGTAGTTCCTAACTAACGAAAGTCTAGTTTGAATTCGTCTTACCAAACCGACCTTTGAGGAAACGGTCACAACCTCAATAAAAACCTCCATGTAATGTTGAGGTTGTCACGGATTTTAGGAAGCCGCCAACACCAGTCTTTTCATCCGTAGGTCAGCCGCTAATCTGCCATCATCTTCTGTGTAACAGTTCCACAACTCCGCCGATAGAAATTCCATTATTATGTATTTCTGAAGGTTAATGCTTAAAGTTTGAGTAAGACGATTAGAACGGGAGGATTCTAATAGGCAGAGTTGTGAAACTTAATAGTCCGAACAGTAATTGGGGTGTTTCTGAATTACTAGTCCCAACGCGCTTAATTTGCAATCCATGTTTCCAAACCGACGATTGAGGAAACGGTCAAAGCCCCGATAAGAACCTCCATTCAACATCGAGATTCTTATTGAATGGAAGAAGCCGGCAACGCCAACCGCCATTCATGCACCCGCATCAACCTTTTCATCCAAAGGTCAGACTGTCAGCGGCCAATCTACCGACACGTGTTCCCTGTTCAGTTCCACAACTCCGCCAATTAGCATCCTCCCGTTCTAATCTCCATTCAATATCGCTAATGGTGAAAATGGAAACAAAGACAGAGAGAGAGCGGTGGGAGCCGAAACGGACGATTCCATCTTAGAATAAATCAATCGGTGGATCTGCGCTTGGCCATCGACACCGTCGGCGACGACTGTCACGGTCGCTTTCTCTGGAACGAAAACGAGTCGATCAGCTGATAGTTTTGACTGACCTAGTGTCTAGTGCAGGTGATCTGATACCGCGGGTGCGTGCCGCCCGCGCCGGCCGCTATCGGCGGCATTGTTACGAATTAATGGGGTTGTTAAAACATTCTAGGAGTAGGAGCGGCTAGACGCCGTCTGAGGTCTGTAGACAATGCCGGTTGATATTACCCGGGGTTCACTCTTAAGTCCCGAACAGGTTACCGGTTACCGTGCATTCCAGCAGGGTTCAACACGAGGTCGAACGGTAGAGGATAAACGTTCGCTTTATGTGGCTAACGGTGCAAAGACTTCTGGGCGTTTGACGACGGAGTTATAAACTACGGTTTGAATGTTGAGCCGTACAGAGGGCGAGACTGCGAGTCCGATGCCAGACAGACACCCAGACTAGCAGCAGCAGCTGTGCGGGCACCTGGCTCTGGCTCTATAGACGGTGCTACAGCTGTCAATACACTTCGATCTATGGGCTGCTGAGCATTCTTTATAACCTGTGAAGTACTGGGTTCTATCGTGATATTACTTTTAAATATTTATTGATATTATGCGTTTCATGGATTTTTTAAAAGATTGATTCATGCAGAGTTGTAGGAAAAACATTAAATTGTAGGATAAAAATACAGTTTCATGATCACGGCGTGTCCGTTTTGGAACTTAAAAGACATATAGTAAAAAACCGCGGGCAATTTCTCAATGAAATCAACCATGAAAAAATGAAATAATTTGTTAAAGCCCTGACACTATAATGTGCTTAAATAATGCACTATAATTGCTTTGTTTGCGATAATTTAGTAATAAGGATCAAAGAAAAGAGTTAGCTGTGAAGGTTGAATCAAAGTCACAAACCGATGAATAAATATCTGAATAGCAAAACAATAACAACAAATATTTACACGTTTTGAAATCTGGACTATTCTTCATCTTAGCCTGAAGGTTCAATACAGTAATTTGCCTAATATTCGCAATATCATATTTTTTTGAAATTTTAGAAAATCTACGGTAAAAACTATTGTTGGTACCTAAGTTAAAATCAATGACAATGTGACTAAAATTTTCAAAAAGAAAAATTCAATGAATCTAAATTTGGCGATAGTTTTATATATTTTATATTTTACCCGGATCCCCTTTTTAAGGGATTGGAAAATCTGCAACAGATTGGGGACCCCCAAGACATTACGTCTGTTAGCTCCCTGAAAAAATTTCCTGCGGGAGCCCCCTTAGTACTCTAAACTTAAAACAAAATTTTAAATTACACACACTGAAAACTGTTTGTGTAGGTAATTTAATAACACATGCTTTTAGTAATACAGATTAGCAATCTAATAAATTTTTTCGTACCCATTTTTTTCTAGCGGCGTCAAGTTTTTGGGGTTGATTATCTAACATACTCGACGCCGCCCAAAAAAATTAGCACAAAAAGTGCATTAAGCGCCAAATATCGTTTCCCTAAACATCATTCAATGAAAAATAATATAAATGATACTTGAACGTCAGCGGAGCAGAAGCAGGTAACAAGACAGTGACAGAGCGAGCAGTCGGTGGTATTGGCGGCCGGCGCCGCGGAAGATTCGATGCATATCTTGGCACATTCCGCGGTAACCATCGAGCCCCGCGGCGACTCTCCGCATTAGCATATCTATGAGTTACTGCCATACATCACCGTTAGGCACCGACCTGCTGAGTTTGATTAGGGTTTGTACGGATTCGTTGGGTTTAATTTTTTGAGTAGTTGAAGATGTTGAGTCTCCAAATTTTCAGTAGATTCTCGAAAAGGCTGTATCAAAAAGGGATTCTGGAAACAATTCGTTTTTCCTACCACTGCATGGAAATAATCACATTGCCTCACCTGTCAACTGTACGCAAAACTGTTCATTTCCGCTTTCACTTCATTCTCGCTCGCTAAATCAAGGTTACTTATTAGGTAAGGTGGCACACAAGATAGATAACTATGACGTCAAACACCAAAGAACAGTTCCTATTGGTCAGAATTCCCATGTCACTCTCCGTATTCGAAATTCTAGTTGCCTTGCTCTAAATCAGCTGATTTCACTGTCGGCGTTTCTAAACACTAACTTCCGGTTCGTTCCAACAGAATAAGCAAACATAACCTCATTGAACCTTTGTATACAGGTTAGTTAATAAATTAAACTGTTTAAATAATCGGTGGTAGGAAAAATATTGTGTGTATTACGAGCACAAATAGTCGTTGCCGCTCTCGAAATGTTTGGCCGCACTCAGCTAAAGCTTCGAGCGGCAATGACGTACTTTGCGCTCTTAATACACAAATAGCTATTTTTAAGGGGTTTTTCTGATTGAAGTTCGTGTTATCAAGACATTAAGCGTCATTACAGTTTGAAAGGTGAATTGAAATGTGTACTTGTTATCGAGATTTTTGTGTTTTCAAGGGTCTTCTTATCAAGGTTCTACTGTACCGTATTGGATCTAGGTCCAGAAAGATAAAACGGAACGGGAACCTTTCAACATATTTCGAAATGTGGACGTTTTGAGCTTCAAGAGGAAGAGAGAAAGGGACAAGAACCTTCAAATCTATTAAAATATCAGTCAGGAAGGGCCTTCAGATTAACAATAATTTGAAATGTCCTGAGGAAAAATGTGGGGGGCAAATAGAAAATCAATTTTAAACTAAATAAGATTTGGGTAAAAAACGTCGATAGTCAAAAAATACCTGATTATATAATCCACTTTATTGAAATAGTTTTCAAAACATCATCCGTTATTGAAGGGGTCAACCACGCAATTGAAGCAAAGGCAATCAAAGGACTTAGCCTTTGGCGACTTGGATAATTTCATTCCTACCAGCATTTTTAAGTCATTTAAAGGCAGACTTGACATAAAAGTTTAATTCACCCCACGAGCAAATTTTATTTTCATACAAAATGAGAAACAAGGGATATGAAAGTACGTTGATTTTCCACTGTAATTTTTGTGATGGATTAATTCCTTTTACACCCATTAATTACGAGTATTTAACTTTCCATCGACAACTTCGATTTTAATTTACAAACGAAAGTGTTATAATGTGGGAACTAGCTGGGCGAGGGATGTGCGTGAGGGGTTCCATTCGAGGCAGGATGTTGTTGTGATATTAAGTTGGGGGAAATTTGAACATCTTTAATAGCCCATTTGAAAGCTATATAAAGAATATTGTTTCTTCCTCTTTGAAATAGAAAGTGGTTTAGCGTCCATCAGTCATGCAGGTCAGGTCGCAAAGTTGTTATTTGTTGTTTAGTTATTAATTTTATTGCCCCATTAGGAGGTTAAGAGTAGTTATTACGAACGGTGAAATGAAATGGAAGTAAATGGAACCGGATTGATAATCCGAGATTCTTGGACCGCCTTGAAGAGAACTGGAGAACTTTGCGATTTTTGTAAGAAAATAAAGCTAGGCAATGGGATGAAACTCATCAGGGCCAGATTAGTAAGTATTAAAAGGTTTATGGGAGGTAAAAAAATTACGTTTTTTTAAGAAAATCTATTTACTTAAACGAGTATTGATTCTACTTTTCATTGTTGTTTTTGCAAATGCTTGATGAGTTTGTATCTACAGGTTTCATCTTCGTCTTTTAGTTCTTCTCTAGAAATCTATAAAAACATAATCCACAGATCCTCCCTACAGTTGCAGTTGTGTCTAATCCATACATTAAAGAAGGGAAATTTATTGCTTTTATAAACAGCCTGCTTTTTATGTAACAAAATTTTGATCCTGCATAACCAAGAACTTGTTATAAATCGGAAAAATCCTCGTCTGCAAAGGATAATTTTACTCAAAGAAGTAGTTTTACATTATGCATACCATACGTGTCAGTTACCGAAAGAAGCACGAAGATAGTTTACCATTTTTACAATTAACGCTGGAGGTCTGGTTTAGGTAGGCTTACCAGACGTCAGGGATTTCCCCGGACAGTCCGGGTTTCAGGCTTGCGTCCGGGGAAACGTCCGGGGTTGAATTTTGTCCGGGGTTTAGTCAAACTTCGTGAAAAAGAGAGGAAAACGTCCAAAATAAATGAATTGGAAAATAGTTTTGGGCAGTTTTTAAGAAATAAGTTTGTACAAAACAAAAGAAATTTTAAACAAAACGAAGGAATTTTATAATTTCACCACGTACCACTCTAAAAGGGTCTCGGCCGGCGACAGGCTAATTCGTCACGCGGCAACGGCTCAACAGCGCCTTCTACTTGGTCACAATGTCTACACATTGTTATTTAGTCAATCAGTATTCCAGAAACGATAATTCCGCTCAAAAACGGCAGCAAAGTAGCCTGTCTGCCGAGACCCTTAGAATTACACCGGACCAAACTTTACCACTCCATTTCATTTCCCTTGTCCTCCTCTCCTCTCCCCCCCCTTTCTCTTGGTGTCCGGGGTTGGCTCTGAAAAATGATGGTAAGCCTAGGTTTAGGTCTAATTCTTTCATATTATGGAGGTCAATTCCAATCACGATCTAGTTATTACTTAATACTGACCTTTTTGGGAAAACTTAAATTAAAAGGTAGCAACTGCCGGTCGTAAACGTCGTCGGCTCCGCAGCCGCCGCGGGCCGTGTGTACAAAGGCCCGTTATCACGGGGTGATAAGGCAGACAGAGGCGCGCGGCACGCACAGATCCTGTAGTGATAAGCGTAATCGCGGTCTTGTTACCGCGACACGCTCAACTTGTAGCCAACGGCCGTTGAGGAATGCCGCCACATGTGAGAGGTGGTTCTGGATTCGCGTTAAAGAGAAAGGTTTTATATTTGTTAACAAATGTTACGTCATTCAGTAGTGTTTTTCTGAATATATCTACTCAAGGAATATAGCCATATTTTTCATGGCTAGACTTTGAAAATTACACACGACAATAATACAAACAAATTTATTAAGTCAAATTTTCTATATAACGAGCTTGCCGGTGAAAGATACACCAGTGTCAAATTTCAATTCATGCGAACGCTTAGGATTTTTATTCTAGCGGCTCATCATGAACTCATTAACCGAGAATAGAACTTAAGACAGCAAAAGGCGTTTAAGTCGAGTTTTAAAATGATTTAGATTTTCTGATTGTTTGATACCTTCACAGAGTTATTTAGAACCTTGACAACAGCTTGCGACAGCAAATGCTAATTCAGAAAATTTTAGGGTGCGAGAGTTTAGATGAATGAATGGCTTAACTTCCAGCTCCTGATTTGTAAAGATTTTACGACGATGGTGGACGGTGTCATCAGCGTATTGGGTCACCTTTCCATTCTGGATCAATGAACCATTATTACTGATTTATTACTGACACATAGCAAGAGTGGTCCCAGAATAGATCCCTGCGGGACTCTTGGGCCATGTTCTTTTTTTGGGAGAGTACATTTTCAACTTGAACACACTGGACTCTGAAATCAGAGAATTAGTGTGGATTGATTCACACCTTTAAAGACAATACCGTGCTGACTTCATTTTAATTTTGCGGAACTTTACCATGACTGATTTGTAAAAACAAGTTTCACGATGTTTCGGGATTTGGAATCTGACCCCGTCTACAGGTGGAAAAGAACCTAGAACATAATAAGATTTCTCGCTAAAGATTACTGGCTGTGTGTAACTCATCTTGTTATAGTCTAGGTTCTTTTCCAGCAAGATGGGATCAGATTCCAGATCCCGAAACGTTGTGAAACATTTTTTTGCTGATCTGTGATAGCAAACGTCCACAAAAATCAAAATCATAATCACCAACTACCCAACTCGGGGAGCGGCTTGCTGGTGTAAAGGTAGAACGCGGGACTTCAGTTCCCAGGATCCCGGGTTCGAGTCCCGCCAAACACTAATGGCAATTTTGCTATCTGATAATGCCGTAACCTTATGACTACACAATAAACTAAATAAGCTGCATCGCATATTCATGGAAACTAATAGGCCTGGCCCTCGAATAGAAAAAGAAAGAGACAAAACTACCTGCCTCTACTACAGTACTACTCTTCACTCACCGGGGCTGACCCTCCTGTCGTCCTCGTGCTCCTCGTCGCTGTCTATGTGCGGGATGCTGCTGTCCAGCTCGTACATGCTGGTCTGGATGCTGCTGTCGCGCTTCTCCGCGGGCTGACACACGCAGTGCGACACGCAGTCCTGGTCGGCGGCGCACTCGTGGCACTGCGGGCAGGGGAAGGGCAGGTCGTCCAGGGGCACGCGCTCGATGGCGCGCTCCACGGAGACCACCAGGTGTTGCAGCAGGTCCGGGAGTTCCTCCGTGGCCGTCATCATGGCCAGGGCGGACGGCGGCGGCGAGGGCGACACACTCCCGCCGGGCCACACCAGTGCAACCTGGGGGCGAGAGGGGAGGTTAGGAAGGGGCTGGAGAAAATTTGGGAGAAAGATATGCTTCAGCCAGAAAGTTTGGATGAAGCCGGAGCCTCATGTTAGTGGCACTACTTGGCTAGGGTATAGACCCCCTCAGACCACTAATGAAACGCAGATCCTCTTCTGCAGAAAGTATATGGTAAGGTCTAGTTTACTAGAGCGAATTGGAGCAAGTAAATAGTAGGAAACGTAATGGCGTTCACTACTGCTTGATCGCTCGTATCTGCTCCAAATTCACTTTAGTACAGCATGGATATACCAATTCATACAAAATACAATACCTTAAAGAATGCATTTCAATGCCAATACATTAGGTTCCTGTTGATGATTGACACTTAGTCAAGTACAGTTTGTATTCAGGGGGATATTAAATAGTAAAGAATGAATCAATCCTACAGTCAGATTGGTCTCAAATGAAAATTATATTTATAGGTTGCGATTAAAACCAGCTGCAAACAAATCAGGTGGGCATCTTCCAAGGTTTCAAAACCCCAGCTATCTCACTACTACCTCAAATCTAGGACTTCCTTCATTTCGACGCTCAAATTTGAGACATCCTAATTAAAAAAAAAACTTGATTAGAACCACCAGCAAATTTTTAATCAGCTAGAGCTGGATTCGTTTTACCCATAACAAAAACCAAAACTCTAGGCTAAATCAACTTAGTAGTGACCGAAGGATTGTGAAGCAGACCTACCTGAGGGACTTGGTTGTCCTGGACGCGGACGCAGAGGTAGCAGTCCCGGGACCGCAGGAGGGAAGCGTCCAGCTCGCCCAGGTGTAGGACCACGCCGCGGTCTCCCAGCGACAGCGGCCAGCCGCGCGGCGACAACCCGCACGCCACCTGCCGGCACCACAGATATATTTAAAATATATTCGAAATATATTTACAATATAATTTTAGTATATTTACAATATATATTGAAAATAGATTGAAATCGTAAATGGTAGCAATATTCAAACTGGTCACTAAGCAATTTCTCTGATATTAGAAAACCAACAACCAAGTTCCGGGGAAAAGAAAGTGGCAAAACAAAATGTTAGTGGAATACAGAAAACTTTATTCGAGTGAATTAAACGCAGGATGTCAATTTGCAGTTGATTTACATTTTTTAACGGAGTGAATCATTTATTATGCCAACTCCCAACACCATTAGCAGGGCAATGTCTTGTACGTCTTCATCGTTTGGTCGGTGATTCAGGAAGCTAATCTCAAATTCGCTTATTCAGAGTTGTTCGTAAGTCTTATTTGACCGTTGGGGGATTGAAGTTGCAGACTTCCGCTGCATACCGTTAAAACGAATTAATTGAAGAAAAGAAAAAATGAAAGTTTACAATCACAGAAATTGACATTGTGTAGGTTAGAATACTGTAATTTAAATTATATACCTATGTTTGGAAATCGTTAAATACCAGCAATAACTTCCCACGTGACTATGTCTAAAACGCAAACCAACTCGAGTCAAAAGAACTAGCTCATAGTCGACCGCGGTGAGAAGAGGAGGCCACAGCGAGATAAAAAAGACCAGAAAACAAATAGCGCACTCGAGGAGGCAACTAATTTAAATAAGTGGAGTGTAGGGCGTTGAAAGAGGCCGCCCAGGCTGTCGCGCCGGTCCGCTGGCCGCTACTATACAGCGGCTCTCACGTGGGTAATTGTGCCCCTGGTCCCCCCGGGGCGGGATCGGATCTGGGATATGTTTCAGCCGGGGCCTCTGGGCACTGGGGATCAGATATCGCCACATTCATTACAGCGGCTAAACTGCGCCGCCGACTGGACAATACTTGTTGGGCAATTCGCGAACTTGAGAAAGCTAGATTATCTCTAAGAGGGCGAATCGGTAAAAATATAGTAATAGTGAGCGAAGGAACTACGGAGCTGTTTCCTTTAGCGATCAGTGAGAAAAATGAAACAATCGGGCGCCGGCATTGCTCCGAAAATCATAACTCCGAATGGCACTGTTCCGATACTTTTTTCGGAACAGTGAATTTCGGAGATATGCCTCTCAGAGCAGTGTCATTCGAAGTTATGACTTTCGGAACAGTGCCTTTCCAAGTTATAGCTTTGTTTCATCTTGTAAATTGTGATTATTCTAAAAATTGTCAAATCTAATTTCTGTCTACAATGTCGAATGGCACTGCTCCGGCAGTCGTTACTCCGAATATCATTGCCAAATATCAAATAATTTTACTTAAATATCATTTGGAGAAATGGACTTAATTTCTGTTCCTCAATGAACGAGAAAAGTAGACTATTTTCTTTTTTTGTACCTACGTCAAGTTGTATAGGATTATTACAGTAATCCCCTATACCTTGACGTTAAGTTCTCTATACTGTGGGCCTACCTTTAAAACATGATCTTTTGAATCTTTTTTGATGATCGATCGATTATATGTCAATAACGAACTTGATCGTCTTGTCATCCGCGAAGAACAAATACAACTTTCATCAGGATTTATTTAACAACTGCATTACATAGGAAAGACTTCTTGGGTATATTTTAAGAGTGCATGGGAGGCCAAGACTTATGGCGAAAAAATGAGCAACCTAAAAAGAAAATGCCATTTTTATAAGTACTTTAAAAATATCTTTGATTTGATCATTCTGATTCGAGAGGTAAAAACCAGACTATCCAGTTGAACGTATCAACGACCTTTCAAAGCTGCCAAAGCTTAATCCTTTTAAGGCTATTTACCGGCAGTTAATAACCCATTCGAATGATACTTTTCTGACCCACTGGTTGGTCTGGATCCGGGATCTTTTAATTCAAACTTAATTATTTCAGATTGGATGCTCGATTACGAAGTATCTGTATGCAAATTGGGATCCAAATTGGCTTCAATAGCGAATTTATGGCGGAGTAGATAGCGGATTCACCAATTATTTCGCGCTGTCTAAAGAGAGGACACGAATGAAAGTGAATTTTTTGTCCAATCAATCAGTTAATTGAAACGAATGTTAATTGCCTTTGGAGTGATAAAATTGTGAAAGTCAAATATATTTTCATAATAATCCTACAAATTAAATCTGTTCAGGATTGGAACGATTGTAAATTATTTAAATTATTCAGTATCAATTAAGTTAACTTGTGCATCTACTAATTCAAGAACTATTGCAGGAAAAAGCTAAAAGTAACTGCTGGATGTAAAATCACAAATACACACGTATAAATATTCTAAAAGTAGTCTCTAGGGAAGTCTTTCTACGGAAGACACTTACCCAGGGGAACAGTAAGTGGACAGTTTCCACACAGTCTGTTCCCAAGGGAATTATTTACCAGAGTACACAATCCGTCGGAAAGCAATTCAATGAAACATTCTGAGAAGCAATCTCGTATATTGACAATTGCAGTCGGACTCATTTGTCAGGTGCAAAAACACTCGTCAAGAGTTCCATACAAGTCGAAAAGTCGAGACAACATTCGGTTTGTCGGCGAGTCACGCGTTCGCTCCTCTTCAATTCGCTTGAAATTACTTTTACTGAGGTCTTTAACGCGCGCGAGAGCACTCCATGAATATTGAGGAGAAAGCCGCGGTGGCTTCTGAATGGAGCGATCCGCGGTGAGAAAAACCTGCTGAATTTTCATGTACTCGTCGGTACCAACAGCAAACGATGATTTTTTTCTCATATGTATGACTGACTGATACTAGTGAAAGAAAAATAACGGTAACAATTTTGTTTCTGGTACATTTATTGAGTAACTCATGAACCTGGACCACAACACCGACCCGATCGCAGCCTGTAACTAATTAGTCAATTTGATAAGGTGATTTGGTTTTCTGATAACATCTATGTCCCCCTTATACGTAAGGAAAGTTTTGCGCCAAAATTGTGGGCGTTTGCCAAGTCATAGACGGGGGAGGGCTCAAAATGAAGATCTTGATACCAGGGATTCGGGGAAAATACAGGAATTGCTTGAAGTTTATCAGGAAATTAGAAAGAATTTAAAATATCTCCTATTAAAAAAACATTGGAATATAAAACCGTCTGCTAAAGCATGTGATCTTGTCCAATTCAAATCAGTGTGCTATATATTAACATATGGTGGATCTAAAAGCCAGTTTACTATGAAAGGTTTTTTTAACTATAATGAGTTTTAATTACAAGTTTTCCCTGAGTCCCTTCACATTCTCTCTGCTATTTTAACTAATTCTCTCTGCTATTTTCCAGGTAGTATGTCAACGGTGAAACTGCAGACGGAGACAGACAGTCTTGGAGTGCCTCGACCGGCCTAGATCCACCCATTCAATTCTACTCGGAAGATGTTAATCTAATTGGCAATTACTAGGCAGTGGATGCCACAAACCCACTTTTCCCTTTCTTGTTTTCGTTATCTTCTCTCAGACATAGTCGATATGCCTTTAAGGAGACACGCGGTGGACGCCTTAAATGGCGATGGAGGCATTTGTTGACTGTGTCATTTGTGGTTCCTCCACAAAGGTTGTGATTTAACTTGTGGTAAGCAAAAATCACAAGAGAATTTTTTGGTGACTAGATTTTTTTGGGAACTGCCGATTCTGTTTAAACTCTTTGCAGTACAATCCATGTGAACTTAAGGGGGATGAGCTACTAAAGGAAGACTTTAATCTCTGTACCGGTACCACTATCATTCGTTCTAAATACGGTTCACATCCTAAAATTAGGGTATTTAGACGATTTTGAAAAAAATCTACCATATATACTCGGTTTAAAACAGGTTTAGCCCGCTTTATTAAGCAGGTAAGCGGTTTACACTTAAAAACAAGTTATTTAATTAGAATTAAAATATTTTATTCCAGCGTGATTACATAACGTAAACAATTAAATACAAATCAAATTAAAGATTAACATAATGCTGACTAAACTGTGTCCTTCAAAAAGAGTGATCTTAAAAACACAACTGCACTCAAAGTTTGTAAGTATTTAGGGACATAAACCGTAACATAACAGATGGGATTATTAAGGGCCAAGGGATCAACAGATAATGAGAAGTTTGATACAAAACTGCCCGAGTATGATGAACTAGTAGCCTAGTGTGTAACAGCACGATCTCGATATAAGGACCGTCATTATAACAGATCCCTTGATTTACTTGGTTTGATCCTCTAGAATCCGCAATAAAACATGAACAGACGATGATATTGCATATTTTTGATATGTGTTTTTTAACTCTCTTCAGGCTTTTTTATATCAGGTTATATCATTGCATATTTCTTTTGTTGAATGAATTGGGAGTTCACTCGAGGCAACGACGACGACACAATAGTTGTTACATAACCAAAATAACCAAAGCATCACTAAACTTCCAAACTTTCATCAGAAAATAACATTAACAATCATCTCAAAGGACAATCGTAGTTAAGGTAACCTAACTTCATTGACTTGTGCCATGCCCAAATCGGTCCAACACTATATTACCGACTTTTGTATGGATAACATCGATGCGGAATCGCAAGGGGAAATGAAAGCTCGAAATCAACATACAGTCTGTAATTGAATCGTGACATTACACAGACTTTCTACCACAGCTCGTGAAATCAGACCGGCTGGGTCCGCGATGCAGGGACAATCGGTTAATTATTACACCAACTATTAATTGGAAACCCTCGATTTGATTGCTCAATTAAAGATTGTTCGGTGAAAATGAGATCAGTATATTGGACCTCAAAAATGTTTGTAATTGTTCTGATATTACCAAGTACCAAGTATAGCGAGAAATCTACTTTATATCCAGAAAAGGTTTTGTTCATTAATATGGCATTTAAACTTGATCATCAATCACTTCACTGTCTAGACAAATCAGATCAGCAACATCCAGTGATCAAGTATCTTTAGTTTCCGAGAGCTGGCATAAATCGAAGGAAGTTGTATCGTAGTACGTTTCGGATTAAAACCCCTCGTGATCCTAGAACAATGTTCGGATGAATTATGTATGCAGGATCGAACTGGTAGCGGCAGTGGCAGCATCCGTCGGGGGTCCTCCCTCTCACGATCCCAACCAAGAATCCGGCCAGCGCTCCTGACGGTGATGAACCTACAGTGTATGAAGTTTCGGCGAAAGAAGGTTTTTGATTATAGGACGAAATAACCCTCTTATTTTCTTAAGGAATTATTTATAAGGTGTAAATTAATTATTTACGTTTAGTTTCACTCCATATTCATTTGTCAAATGCAACAAAAAGGTTCAGAGCCGTACCCGGTGACATTGCAGCACTTAAAAAGGGAAATATTCACTTTAACCGTTATGTCAGTTTATACTGACGAATCAAATCCTAAAAAATAGTAAGAAAGTTATCTTCGAATTCGTGCCAAAATGTATAATTACTTTCAAATGACGCGATTCAACAATAAGCGTTTCGTTCAAAAACGTTCTGATTCTCTTTTTTTTGTACAGCAAACAGGTAAAGTAGCTCAGGTTGTTGTATAGCTGTAATTAATCCCTTTTTAACTGTAGGACGAAAAGCAAACTACAACAAATTAATTCGCTTGTAATATTGAGTATAGTCATCATTATCTTGTATACAACACACTTTACTCCGCTAAAACATCCACTCCTCCTGTCCAGTGTCCAGTAATCCTCCCCGTTTTATCTGGCCCTGAGACGTCTCCCTTATTGACTTACAACCGGAGTTTACGACTATTAACCTGACGATTCCCAGCTAATAACTCACCTGGCGCGGATACGGCCGTAATCAGCGGCGAGGAAAGCAATAGCCTCGCCCGGGGCGACCGCCCGCGCCCGCGCCCGCTCTCAGCTTTTCCCCCGTTTTTATGAAGCAATTAGTTAACAACGGACGTATGCGCGGTCGGCTCCCCGCGTCCCGCGTGAGTCATGGAGAAAAGGCCGTTCCTGGACGTATAGTAGGCGCGTTTTGAAGATTCGCCCCCCCAAAACAGGTAGACGGACTGTCCTAATCCCCTGTTATCAAACAAAGCCTTCGTTAGGGATGGTCACCGTTGTGCGGGCGGTCACGCGCCTGCATTCCAAGAAAATGCCGCGTAACTTGCATCTCGAATATAGCGACATATATTGTTATGCCAGTAACCGGAATTTCAGGCGGATGCAGAGAGTCCCGGCCGGCCGCCAGTAACAAAGGCACTAAGGCATTGTTTGTCAACAGGGGATTAGGACTGTCCGTCTACCTGTTTTGGGGGGGCGAATCTTCAAAACGCGCCTACTATACAGTGACGGACGTTTCTCCGTTCCGTAACAACTCCGTACAGAGTAAATCTTCCCGTCTGCCCCGTACTGGTCTGTATTTGGTCATTTCGCCGCGGACACCGGACAGTCCGTTCACATGGACATCTGTATCAACTGATCGCGCGGCCGATAACAGCTGTGGGAACTCGCGGAAAGTTGGCAGGACAATTCGTTTATTGTGAGTGTGAGTCTGTTGGAAGATGCAAATTTCGACACAATGTAATCCTGTTTGCAATCGTGTTTCAAGCACGTGTTACGGCGGTATGGATGCAAAATTAAGAACTGAACGAAAATATAATGTATATGTCTTACTCAGGTTCCAAGTAAATTGTACTAAAGCACAGATGAAGAAGCAATAAAGATTGGCGATCAAATGTACACTTAATCGTGCCCGTTTTTTCGGGCGGCGCGCGGCGCCGGCGTCAAGTATGTAGGGTTGTTTTTTCACCCAAATTGAATAAATGAATAAATGAATTCCTTAGATGAATTGCATTAGTATCTAAGGAGTTTTCGTCAATAGGAAATCCCTCGATCCAAAAGATCAGATATACCCAATAATAACTTTGATACCAGTGCAAAACAGCCCGACCAACTTGACACCGCGCCGCTAGAAATTAAGGGCACGAAAAGTGCATTAGTTTGCTAATCTGTGGTGCTCTTCATCTGTGACTAAATCTCTAATTAAAAAAAAAATTATTGCATGATTCTAAAACAGGTTATGGCACACAATAAACGCATGTTTATCTGCAGTTTCAATCATTGCACTATAAAAAATTATTCTTCTAGTTTAAAATTCTCTCTTTCAGTCAACTGCACATATGATAGAGCAACGGACGAGACAGTAATGAGAGAAATATCTCGATCGGTCCGATATTCTGGCGGTAAACGCTCGAAGCGTCGCGAGGTGCGAGGATGAATGAGTGGCATCCCCCTGGAATAAACCATGACCACGATAAATAAACCATACGACATCGGTGACTGATGTCCTACGTTCGCGGAACTGGAGTAATTGCTATGGAGGCAACGCTCGTTTGTCGGTAGACAGGTTTCTGATTTGGTAAAAACGGAGGCAGAGCGGCAAGAAACAGCACAAGATATACAACATAGGGGGTTGACCTCCCAGATTGCAATGGTATAAGGCAATTTTAGACCCCAACAACTGCCTGGATTAATTTTACTTGCGAAGGTTGGCTAGGTTGGCTACCTAACAAAATTTTGATGAAACCTTGCTTCCCGAGATGTAATTTAACGTCTACAAAAACACACCAATTTAAAAAAAATACCCTATTTGTAATGTTCAATCATAACTTAGTTTAAAATAATAACTATTCATTAAATCTTTGCGAGTGTCAAATGGAACCGCGTACACTTTTGTACGGCGAAAAGTACTGCGATTCTGTGACTGTGATACTGAAGACTTTGACCTGAGCTCTTACGCAGCCACTTTCCAAAGTTCGCCACTTGTGATGCTAAAAGACGGAAAACAGCTTTACAACAGAGTTAGTGAAACTGTGAAGCGGGAGAGGAAGAGAGATAACACTTCGAGTTCGCCGTCAGGCCTGTTTCTACCAAAACAAAAAAACCACTGAGCATAGTTTGTAAGCTCTTACTAAGTATTTCGTCGATTGGATCATATAGGTTTCTTGTCACTATATCGTTTCCTGTTGAATATGTTGAATATTTGAATATGTTGAATATTTTGATTTTGTTTTAAAAACTGATTGATTGTCCGCTAGATATAGTATTATTTCGGAATTTTCAGAGATTTAGGGCAGGGCTAGTAGCCCTGGATTTAGGGATTCCTCAAGGGTTTCACGGGAGTGGCCTGTGGCTGAGGAATGCTAAGTACATAATTCACCCTCCCTTTCTCCCGTCATATTTGTATATTAACACTGCTAAACGCAGAAGGTTTACAAAGCAATGCGTACTTTACAATTCCTGTAAACACGAGTGTCGACTTGGCAAACGCAGATGCGGGCACACAATTAAAAAACCACGTCACGCCAACGGCCCGGGTGTCCAGTTACACTCCCGGGGGCGGAGGCCCAGACCTCCAGAGGCCAGGGGGGCGCAGCCCCGAGTGACGGGTGACGGGGACGCCCCACCGAGGCGGAAGTCCAGGTTCGTTAGGGAACGTCAACTTTCGCGGATTACGCGGGTGAAAATTAACGCGCAGATGCGGAGGAGAATGTTTCCAATTATAATGCGATGTAAATCTGGAGCGGTCTTGGGAAATATATTTAGATCCCATATAGAAGTAACCTGTGAAAATTTAAATTTACATTAAGAGACTGATACAAAATTACGGAAATGAAAAGCATTTACCTGATCAAGTGAAAATTAGTACACGATAATGCTATTTCAATAGAATCTTATTACAGTTCGCGCATTATATCCCAGGATGGCTACTACGCTACTAACCGTATTAATTGATATTGTGAACATATGATCTTTGTAAACGCAACTTTCGACAAGCAAAGGTGTTTTAGAATAATGTTTACAGAAAAGTACCCCCTCTCCCCCCCGCACCTTAAAACCAGCTGACTCGGCCACAGCCGGAGATATAATGGGCGAACTGTACTACAATCTATATTAATTGCTGGGTCCAAGAACACACCAACCTTTACGTAAAAGGCGATTCACTTAGTATTTCGTGAGGGAAATATTTGTACTTTTTACAATACGCTCACAAATATCTCGACTGTTCTCAAACGTCGTTGTAGTAAAATACGAGCAAAAGTTTTTCCAATCTAACATTTATTTGCGGGATTCGATGCACCAAACAACACAGTATGAAACCCGACAAACCTACAAGACTCAAAGCCACACAGGACCTCGGAGGTCGTAACCGTTTATCACATTTGACCATCAGCAACAGAGTCGGTGATCCGGAGTCGGTGTCGTAAACGGAGTTTACACAGCTGTTTATAACAGTCGGCCGGCCCTGTGGTCCTGGGTGCTGGGTTCACACTTCACACTCAACCTCCAACGCCAAACCAACCTTCATTGAATGATCAATCAACGCCCAGAGTGCATCTTTGTACTAGCGGCTAGTCGCGGTTTCGGTTTACGTTGTGATATTTTGAATCAACGTAAATATATTTTAATGAAGGCTAACGTACGATTGCTATGACTGCAACCAAAGCTGGATGTGCGCCGTTTAGGTGCATCGGCTATGGCCGGCTGATCAAGGGTAAATCTCAAATTCAGATCTCTCTAGCACAAACTTATTTGTTGATGCTAATATTAGCCTTAAAAACACTAAGTTTACGTACAGAGAGTTAGTACCTGGGCGCAACGGAAGAACCCTTTAAAGGCGACCTCTGTTTGATTCTTCTCTGTGCATAAACTTAGTTTCTTTAAGGTTAATATAAACAATTAAGTTTGTGCTAGAGAGGTCTGAATTTAAGATTTTGATTTGTTCAGCCGGTCATAGCCGATGCACCTTAAACAGCGTGCATCTTAAGCTTTGGTTGCAGTCCTAGCAGTTGTATGTTAGCCTTCAACCATAAAAATACATTTACGTTGATTAAAAATATTACAGTGTCGACCAAACCGTGACTGGCCGCAAGTACAAATCGACCGTTAAATTCAGTTAAAGTTACAGTTAAGTTACTAGTTACATCGAGCTACTGGTTATTGCAGTTAAGTTAAATTAGGAGAGGGCAGCGACGGTGCTGCCCTCTAACGGCGTTAATGGTTAACTAAGTCCGCTAGCAAGCGCTCGACACCCAAAACGAGCGCAACATTAGAAGATACCTCTGTTTGAATCTTCTCTGTGGTTTACAATATTTATTATTTTAATTGATCGTGTCTTCAGAGATAAAAACTTGTAACTGAGCAACTAGAAAATCTACTACTACTTAAAACACGGATTTCTACGGCATCATAAAACCGCTCCACTGCAAAGTCACAAGTCCAACTGCGATGCTTCCTGACCCCATGAAGAAGAATGTTCTCCAACAACAAACTGACGATCGTAATAAATGGCATTTATAGTTCTTTGTGTAAAATGAGAGCAAACAACACTTAAAACCTCTGACCTACATGTCTAGAACGCCTAGATCCGTTCGAAAGGGAGCGCAGTTTTGATCCGACGATAAACAAAGCGATCGCCCATTACCGCGTCAAACCCCCGAAACTATACAAGTAAATCACCGGAATGATCGAGGCTGAGAGTGAAAGGACGATCGTGGGAATGGGGCACAATTGATGAGAGGATCGGTCGGTTGATCGGTTATGATCAGGTGGAGCAGCGCGTATCCTGCCGGGAGACAATGGGGAGTTCGCGGCCCCCTGCCGCGTGGCGCTGGGACACTGGGACACGCGGGGCATGGGACAAATCTAAATATGGGACACACCTAAATATGGGACACATCTATATATGGAACGGGCCTAATGTGGGGCACACCAAAATGTGGGACACGCCTAAATATCAGAAACACCTAAATATGGGACACCTACATATAGGATACATCTATATATGGGACACACCTAAATGTGGGACACACCTAAATGTGGGACACACCTAATTGTGGGACACACCTAATTGTGGGACACACCTAAACGTGGGACACACCTACATATGGGACACGCCTAAATATGGGACACACCTAAGTGTAAAAAAGCATACAACGGCGCTGGGACACTGGGACACACCAGATTATCAGTTTGCACCACCAGCAGCGATGTATGCGGGTGGAAATTTCTGTGGTTACACGCTGAAAAGGGGTAGTTTGTGGTGGGAAAAGGTTCCGGTTTAGTTTATAATTTTGACGACGATTAAAGTATTTTGTTGGGACGCACCTAATTTGAGGAGATAATTATGTATGTAAGTATAAATTGGAAAGTAAGTATTTGAGAATACTACAGTACTAATTTATCTTAGGATTAAAACTGCATGAGTATTAAGAATAGAGATGCTTGTAAGTACAGCCTCTAAGCACGTTGAAGGGAATACTGAATGAAGTGTGATGAGAAGTTTGATAACCATCCGAACCAACCAACGATCTTTGACGCGGTTTTCTTGCTTATTACGTTATTGGTTGGCGTATCCTTAAAGGAATTGGATTAACGCATAAACCAAGTATTAAGATTCTTACAGGTAATTTGTATCGTTATATGAGAGTACCAGGACATGTGAGATGCATTGCGTAGACTGTACGTTTACTGGCCAAGTTCAGTAGAGTTTCTTCCCAACGATCAAGAAAGCAGAACTATAACTTATGAAATAAACAATTCCCTCAGCATTGACTTGGGATTCATCCGGACTAATAGAGATCCTATGTTAAAAATACTGTTTTGCCAAAGTGTTTAAAATAAAAACAAAATCATATAACAATAAATGAACCCTTGTTTGAAAATGTAAAAAAATGGTTTTTATTATATTTTTACAAACTACAGCAAAAACAAAACACTATTTTTAAACTACGAGCAGGACAAAACTCCCAGCAAGGCACAGAGGAGGTATTGGTATGCGGCCGGCGCACGGTGAGTCGCGGCGGATGTGACACAGCCACACCCGCATATCCTGGGAGTCTCTCGCGTGCCGACTCCCTCTAAACATGCCGTGAAGTGGTCGAGTGGTTGACAAAATTATAATTTACCTAAATTAAATAGAACGTTTTTAAATTTCTGAAAACCAAAAAAGCCGGATACTATAGTAAGGAACTGCGTAATCATTGGCGAAATTATGGTGTCTACCTGTGAAGATTTTAAAATTTTAAAAAAGCAAACTTATTATGTAACTCAGTAACTTTAAATTGGGTAGGAAAACATTCTGAACATAAAAATAAAACCTATAAATTCTTTATGAGTCTGTGAGAAACTGTTATGTACCATGGACGAAATTTGTTCTCCAACCACTACCGTGTTATTTTTTATATCATATACTGACACAAAAACATCTGTATTCTAATCCTTACTGCTGGCTATAAAGTTATTCTTTACCGATATCAAGCCGGAAAATTGTCTTGACTACAATTAATTACTATACTCGATTCCACATTCACCTTTCAGTACACGTCATATGGGAGATAGCTATTCTATTAACTTTACTGGGTACATTTGTTTACAAACATCCGTGACAACATTTTATAAAATAATCAGGTGATTATACTGTAACATAATTTGGCCAGAACAACGTAAAATGCCACATGAAATACCAAGCTTATGGAAATTCCATACAGAAAGGTGAACGTGGAACATAGTATAGGATACGGAAATAAACAATCAGCAATCAGCTGACTGCAGCAAATCAACGTTTAATGCATGTTTATAGGTTACTTTAGAGGAATGCAGTTGCAGAACTGGTAGCAGAAGCAAATGTTAGTTTGTTTATCATAATTTACCTAGGCGGACTATCATGCTCGCCCCGTGAAACAGTACTAACCGGCCTAATATCGTAGTATTATAGCATGGTAGTCATACCCTGGAGGTCGACATAAGCGAACCACTCTTGAAGTTGACAGAGACGAGTTGCGTAAATCGCGTCCGGTGTCCCGTACATCAGCGGACACGTGTTAAAACGTTAATGGCCGTGATTACAGCGTAATAAACTCCGATGGCCGACACATGCAAATAAACTACCGCCTTCACTTGACACGATCCCGCTCGCAGGCTCCGAACAATGGCTGACCCGACCCCAGCGCAGGAAAGTATGAAAATATGGCATTGATCTGGATTATCAAAATTGTTGCGCGCTTTGAAAGAGAAACGCCGCGTATCACCCCGGCGCCCCCGGCGGTGTTCTTTGCAAGCTTTCTACTTAACTTTATCATCTTTTTGCGGACGGTTGTTTATGGGTTTGCGGTAATTTCGCGGATGAAGGGATAGCAGCAGTTAGCTCGGTTACTGTTGGGGCACAGGTGGCCGTTGAGAAATTAGTTGACTTTAGTAGTTGACAGGATAATTGACGGTTGTGAAATCTCTGGAGATTAGACGCTTCCACGCTAAACATTAGGTTTCCCTGTGAAGAAGCCCCCGGAGATCAGTCAAATTATCGATTGAGATGACAGTCCCAGAGTCATACAACGTAAAAGTTTTATAAAATTCCATTCGCTTCTCATGTTCTGATTAATTAACTTACCAAATTTATTTTGAATCTATATTTTTATGCCATCTACTTTCAGAACTTTGGTAGCTTCGACTTTTTGAACTCAACTTCAACATTACTTGGCAGTATTTTATTTGAGTAGAGAATGGTAGTGCTTTCTTTACACTCAAGACTCGTACAGAGACTATATAATACCGGGAAAAATAGTACTCCAAAACGAAACACACCTTTTTGAATACGATCCGACCATTTTAAGAGAACATTTCAGACACACTGCCTATAATTTACTTAAACCCCATTAAAACGTTATCGAAATCCGAACAACTACCGAAAGACACCCGAGCCGGCTGTATATTTCCCGGCAGCATCAGCTGATCTAATTAATGGTGGGCGTTTCGGTGATATCAGTATCTGCTCGGCCGCCGTATCTCTGGCCTGGAGGCCGACTCATTACTCCGCCAGATCCGAACCCCCGCCTATCCGACCGACCTGCTCCCACGTTTTTACAAGGCGAGAACCGTCGCGTGGCCACTTTCTTTCGTTATCAGTTATCTATCCACCCGGGGTGGCCGGTATAAGAGGCTTATTAGGCCGAAATTTATTTTATCGCCATGATTGCGATTGGGAAACTGATATACGCAGGTTCGACGACTGGATTGGGCAATCAACTGGTAGGCGATACGTCCAGGTAGGTGAAAACATGAGAAATGGTTGTATCTGATTTGAGTAGGATTGCCGAAGTATTAATATGGTTATTTTACCAAAACTTTTCCTTCAATGTCCGATTTCTGTTATATTTTCCCGGTAGTCTCCGGAATAAAAGTGTCAAGAAGTTGCTAACGAAATCTAAATGCGTTTGAGAGTTGGAGGGTAAAATATGATATAGATGGTTCTATCTAATATGAGTAGGATTGCCAACGTATTAACATGGTTGTTTTGATAAAAAATTTTACCGTCAACGCCCGATTTCCGTTATATTTTCCTCATAGTTTCCGTGATAAGATTTCAAGAAGTTGCCAAAGTTCCCACTCAATATGTAGCCTTTAAGAAATACCGGCTTGCAGCAAGCATTGCTGAACGGAACGAACCTAATTAAATATGTAAACCCGTGATCACTGTAGTTAAAAACAACACACATAGCTAAAAGAGGCCTGTGTACTTCAAAAGAACTATAATCTAACACATTAGCACACAAAAAAATTAAAATCTCCCTAAAAATACTATCCTGCAGGTGATTCACGAAGATTTCACACGTGAAGGCTCTCTTCGGTGCGGCTATGGGCGGGAATTCGGTTCGTGAAAGGTGATTTTCCGGTTTGGGTCTGTTTAGGAAACAATAACACGTGAAATAGGAAATATAATGAGGTATCCGAAAATAAACTCAGTATTTGGCACTCGGGGTCAGCGTCCCCGCAGCGACGTGGGCTGGTCGCACCTCCGGCCACACAAGGTCAACCATTCATTTCGAAAATAATTTGCGAGGAGAGAAGGGCTCCGGACCGCTAGGTCGAAATTTAGGATAATATTAATTTATTTGAGCAATCAAGGTGAATTACTAAGATTTTCAATAAGTGTGTGTACTACTTTTTACCTTTTTTCAATGATTTGCACACGATCTTGAACAAGTTTCGCAAATGAACACCATATATGTAAAACACCATAACTGTATGATTACAAAAATTTGTAATTACTATAGACCTTAAAGAATGTACACTGTTGTTAAAATCGTGATTATTCTGTGCTCGCTGGATACTCAGGACTCAGGACTAACTGCTCTAATCTATCTATAATATTATAAGAAGAGGTGGTTACTGCATGTATGTATGTATGTATGTTGCGAGTGAACACGAAAAATACTGAACCGACTGGGTTGAAATTTCACATAGAGGTAGATCTTTAATCCGGGAAACACATAGGCCTATTCAAAATCCCTTCGGGCTACGCCCCGTGAACGTCCTCAGTTTGAATGTTTCCATTTATTTTATAAGGATGTAAACATTCAAACACAGGAATGTAAAAAGCTGTCGGTACTAATTTGACAGTTCTAAGAACAGTGGCAATATCAGCTGTTTCAAGCTATCTATCGTGAGCGAAGCCACGGGCAACTGCTAGTGTGTAGGCCTACTAAAAACGTAAAAACCAGCCGGACTCCATTTTTTCGACTGACTTGTCTTGGACATCTGGACTAATACTAAACGGGACCCAACCGAATTACAATTCCCTTCCAGACCTATAGAATTACTACCAATTAGCGAAGTTTGCAATAATTACCGGTTCGAACGTAATGAAAGCGCCGACGTTACTGCCTACCACAGGCGTGACCGCTGAAGACACTAAAACCACAATTATCCAAGTTTAAAACTATATAAAATCTTCTCTACTATAGGCTATAAAAGTGAATAGCTGGTTATAATAGCTTAATCCTGGGCTTTGGGCTCTGGAGGCACAAGAGAGATTCGGTGATTCGGTGATTATAGATGAAGAAGCGTTCTTCGCCCATAACATTCTATCGCCCGCTCAGCTGTCCGTGGGTTTCCGGATATTCTGGGCGGAGGATTTGGGTAACACATCCGGTTTTAATTTTGGCGGTGTCTGAATGTCGAAGTAGGTCAAACGAGGGGGGCAATGCTATTACTTTATCTTGAACTAGCAGTTACCCGTGGCTTTGCTCACGATAAAAACTGTAACTCCCGCTGCCTAAATGAAGATAGGGCCACATACTGAGTTTATGATTAAACAGATGAGGTACAAAAACGAATGACGACTTTAAGTTAACTAACTAAACTAAATTTAACTTTTATATATTTAACATAGTACTTATCACCTAAAAAATAAACAAAACAACTATAAAACCATTATGAAAGTAACCAAATTATAAATCAGCTGTAAAATCGTATCCATATGTGAAGCTGAACCACCTGCTTGTTAAATGAACATTGAAAACTAAACAAAAGATCATCCATTCCACTTGCGTAGGAAAATTTATAAACTTCAACCCCGCCAAAACCCTTAAAACTTTGAATTAAAAAACCCGTTCTTAGGGGACGCTTACGCCCTTAAGATCGTCCATGCAAAGGTCCAAGGTTCTAAGTCTTGTAGTTTGGGCTGGGCAATGATAGGTAAGTGGTATTGGACAAATATAAAGAAGATGGACTTCTAACCAGAAAGATTTTTTCAGGAACCCTCAAAGTCTGCAGGTCTGCTGCGACTGGAGTTATTCTATTGCTGTATAGGAACAGGATTCTCTTCTATTTGGCCTTCCTGTATTATACATATGAGCAGATTCAGCGCCCCACCGATAAAGGCCTCAAGGGTGCAACTGTCCTGGGAAGGCTTATGCCCAATATCGTTGAATCTGCTCGCATGCATGGTATACTGTATAGTGGCCCTTAAGCAGGAATATAAAATCTCCGTCGCAGCAGACCTTGCGTACTTAGAGAATCCTAAAGCAGTTTTCTGTTTCATGAAAGTTTATGTACGTAAAACGTAGAAATTGCCTTGATTTAATGTCAAAAAAATTCTAAGGTTTTTAGGGTCTATCTTGAACATAAAAATACCCCCGTTGCAGCAGACCTCCACGTGCATGACCTTATTTCATTTCTTCCATAAGAATAAAATGGGGAATGAGTATGCAGGTCTATTGCAACAGTCATTCAAATATTTGGTGGTTTTAAAACAATATCAGGTGAATCTGAACCAAAAAAACCCCATACCAAGTTTTATCAAGATATGTTGAGTAATAACCGAGATATAGAATTTTTCTATAGGGACAATGTACTGTGTTTTCGCTTTAAATATAGTTTGGATAGTGTTTTTGCTTCTGGGAGCTCCAAAATGAAAAGTTATCATGATCTCGCGCTTAGGTCTTGCCGTGAGACCTATGGTAATAATTCCATCAATGAAATTCTCTAAAAGACAAAGGCAAAGTATTTTTTTCTAATGATGTAGCTAAAATAAATGGTTTAAATTAGCTCTTTCATTAACAGCTGTTACGGGGAAAGGTCTTATAAGTATCTCTAGTCAGTGATTTATTTTATATTCTATTCCTGACAGCTGGTTTGACATTCCACTAAATTTCTTGCATTTTACATCTGTTTAAATATAAACATTTCACCAATTTGTATTCTGCCATAAGGATAATATGGGATCTTTGATAGGGTCCATGGCGGAGTCCGAGGGTCAGATCAGGATGAAAACCATTTAGTTTTCCTATTTAATGCCTAAAGAAACAGTGAACCAAATTTCAGCCTTCTGGGTTATTGGGAAGTTGGAGAATTAGTGATGAGTGAGTGAGTGAATGAGTGAGTGAGTGAGGGCTTTGCCTTTTATAGGTATAGATATACATTGTGATTTGGTAAGCTTAAAATGTTTTTGCGTAGCAAATTGAGTTACAACTTTATTACAGTTTGCGCATTAAATCTCCGGCTATGGCAGATTAAGCTGGTTGCATGCATGGCGCGGGGGGAGAGGGGTACTTTTCTAAGAAACATTGCTCTACATTCCCGCTGTATGTTTGGCAAATGGATGTGTTTACCAAAATCATATGTTTAAAATATCATATGATATGATACGGTTAGTAGCGTACTAGCCATAGCCGAAGATATAATGCGCGAACTGTAGGCCTACGAACTATTTATAATAGATACTGTAATTTTAATTTTAAAATCAAGGGAATAAAAGTAGAACGTTTTCCCGACTGTCTCAGCTCAGTTGCTCGAGCAAAATGTTTTCCATAGGCACTAATCCTCGATAAAACTTAACTCATGGGCACACCTGATTAGTGGAAAATAACCCTATTATGTAACAACTCGAACGCTGTTAATGTTAAAGACTAGAGGAGTGGAAAACCTTACTCCAGAGAGCTAAGAAGTTATTTGAAGTTATTATTCACATATGCTTTTTAACGATTTCCCGTATCAATGTTTTGTATAAAGTAGCAACAAATGCGGAAAATAAAAACTAACAATTTATACTTTATGCAATTAGGGTTTTCTCTGTTACATCCCTTTTTCAGCAATCCTAGTTAACCAATTTGTGCGATTGATAAAAAGGCTTATTTCAAAGCTTATAAAATAACGCACCGACAACTGATAAAATGAGTAATTGATGAATTTATTTTACAGTTTCGACCCCCAAGCCTTTGATTTATTTCTAGAGCTAGGGCACTTTCATTGCTCCCGTGCTAACCAACATGCGATATAACGGTTTTAAAATGTGATTCTAATTTAACAGCCGATCACCTTGCGACGAATTTTCAATTAGACACTGAAAACAAAAATAGATTATCTGCAACTGTAAACAAGATCCAATACAGCTTACGAAAATTAATTTGGGCTACTTTAATTGGCAATTGTAGCCTAACTGAGGTAGGTAAATAATTCTTTATAGTAAAGATCCGCAATCGACAGATTATAAATATTGTAAATTGAACCCTGAAACAGAAAAAATAATAAGGCCCGTAGAGAAAAACGAATCGACGAGATTAGGAAAAACATGGTAATCTTCGGCAAAAACAGTCTGTCGAGAGACAAGTACTGATTGAACGTCAGAAAAAAATATTAAAATGAGCAATTTGCGCATGGGCCCCTAGTTATATTTTAATGTAACTGTATCTTCCGCGGCGTGTGTGGTGCGCGGCAGCAGAAGTGCTGGACGAGTGGCGCGGTTGACATTTCAGAGGCGCTGCGCAGCTCTAATTAGAACAAACAAGAAAACACGAGACAACAAACAAGGACCGTCTCCGCCCACTACGACGTATACGGGCCCGCTGCGGTATCAGTTTACAATATAAGGCCATTCATTCAAGCTTACTAATTTCTCTTTTCCTTTTATTTTGGTAAGCTAATAACACTTGCTTTCTTTTTTTAAAGAGGGAGGCTGCCTCTTTTTACCTTGCTTTTGCCCCGCCTACATACACTATTGATCTTTGAGTGCAATTTATCGAGCAAAGGCAAGGAGTGAGCCGGTCCAGTACAAGGGTGAACAGTACTGCTAGAAGTCTGCGACAAGCTCGAGTCTTGAACCGGCGACGCTTCGAGGCCACAGCTCAGAGGCCGAGTGCGCTACCATCTGCACAACCTACTCACTCGAATCGAACACCGACTCACTTAATCGAAATAATTTATTTTTAAGACTTTTTTAATGCTGTCAGGTATTTTTATACTTTAAAGTCAAGTATTTACAATTGTCTTAATGAGTTTTGAGACAACGGTTGACCAACTTTAAAAGTTAAGGAGTACAATTTTATGGCGTCAGTCATTCTAAATGACAAAGATAAATAGTGATTTTCAACGAATGTAGTATTAATAATAGAGAGTACAAGAAGAAATCAATTTAAATCAACATTTAAGTTTATTATAGAGATTATTTCAAGATCCTAAATTTCCCAACATGTATTTAAACGATTGTTACGAAAACTGGTGGTTCTAAAAATGAGTATGTTAGAGTCTAAACTAAGGTATATTAATCTCAAAAGAACCTAGAAGTTATACTTTATACTTTTCTTGAAATGGCGACCTACCCAGGTAGGTATTTTAAGCCAAGTATGAATGACAGAGGAGTGAAGGATGATTGTGGCGCGATCTTGTAGTCTTGTTACTGACTAAGGTTGACATGTTTCCTAAGACAGGACTGTTTATTAACAGCCCAACATCCAATGGCAACTAAGGGACCTACATTTTAACGTGGAATCCGAACCACAATTTCCTCGGTTAACAGTTTTACGAAATGGTCTAATTATGAGGACGGTCCTGTGAACGTAGTATTCAATAGTGCGGACGTAAATCCTCACTAAGGAACACCGCGTCCACAAGCTATCGCTCATAACTACAGTATCCACAATTCGTGACCTCCAAGTAGCTGGATTATAACTATCATGCTTTTAGTTGAAATGAAAGAATGATTAAGAAACCCGTACACAAATATTGCCCGAGTCAAATGACATGGTCCTCTCTACTCATAAGAGTATAATATAAATTTTAACATTGGCTAATGGACGGACTGAGCCACATAATTCGACTCGGACTTTAATCATCTAAAATTGCTGCAATGAAGAGTGCATCGTGTTATCAAAGGGCTTACCCCGGAACACAATGGTTGGTCCAGGGGTCCAGGGGCAGGTCGGGAGGTTTCACCAAACAATACTTTCGCTGACTACCCGCCCCTCATTACTACAGCTGGACATTTAGTGGCAATATCGTAATGGCAATGGCACGGAGAAACTACGGCACAATGGAGATCGGCGGCCCAATGGCTCGGCGGACCTCTCGAAATCCGACCGGCCGCGAGCTGAGCGGACGAATCCGCTGTTGAGAATGTTTGGAGTGATGAAGAACAAGTGGATAAGTAATGAACTGTCCGGTGAAAAACAATAATTTACAGAAACTAAATTGTAATTGTGATTACTAGATTACTGATGCAGCTTCGCTTCCGATGACATTCGTGTATTTCTAATAAAATAGCACATAACTTTGCGGAATAACCATTTACTCCAACAGGCTGTAATTCTATATGAATTCAAACTTACGGACAATTATAAAACTTTAAAGGTATCTCGGACTCTCTTTTTTAGTCTAGCCCTAATCTACATAGATTTTGTTTCCTGGAAAACTTCACGCCGAATTTTTTCTAACGACACATAAATTATTAAACTCGGTTTAGAAGTGAAGGAGGAGTCTTGATCAGTCTAGTTTTTTTTTTAATAATGGGATATTTCTTTATGTGTTTGTGAAATTTGACATTACTATAAGCGTGCTTTCAAACCAGGCCTTCTGGTAAAATATGCCAATCAGACATCAAAACCACCTGAAAATACTTGCCATGCAATTCCTTGTCTTTCAGGAATAGCAGTGTAGGCCTACACATTTAAACCATAACTTTCATCATAGGTTCAACTCACCATAAAGAAAATCGTTCTCCAAAACCTTTTCAGGAACTAAACTCCCTCCGCCCACCATATAATTTAACAGTTCGCTCGTCTATTCGCCCCCGCCCATTTCAATAACCTCGCAGTCTAGTCGCTTCTAGTTTGGCCGGGGTGGCATCGGACGAAATATGCCTCTAATCAAATGAAACCCCTCTATAATTTTCCGTTCCGGCATAAACGGGGCCGATGGGGTATGTAATTGGCATATTGGATCAAACCGGCGCACGTCGGCCGAACGCCCTTGTTTACAAAAATACGGACCGGCGTATCGTGGAACAGCTGCGGGCCGAAATTGGCGTTAGGGCCCAGCTGGTCCTAACTTAGACTAAACAACATCGGGCCTCCAGGCGATTTGCATGGCAGGATTATATTGGACCTGGAGAGGCGATAGGGAAATGCCAAATGGAAATATGGTGGAACTTTAAAAACGGGATATGAGTTTGTTCGTAAGGTAACAAATAACATCAAGAAGGTGTATTCATTATTATTATTTTAATATTACATGAGTTATTAAGGAGTTTGTTTTTACAGTAGAGCGCCAATTATCCGGACGTCGGTCATCCGAACCGTCGGTTAACTGAACGCCGTAATAATTCATATTTCGAACATGATTCTCAAGCAATTCAAATTTGTGCGTCAAAAAAAGTCTCAGGGCTAAAGTAAAAACAAATTTTTGACTTTTTCTCTAAATAAAAGGTATACAGTGTACTGTATCTATGTATGATAAAATAATTGTTCTTTAAAAATTTATACCCATGTATTCTAATCAATTTCAAAATAAAATTACGTGAATAATTTTTTTAAATAATTTTTTAGCCTTTTTACTAGAAAGAATTACGTTACATATATAATTTTTAAATTTGTCTTTTCATATTCAATTATCCGAATGTTCAGTTATACGAACACCCCTTGTCCCCAATTAGTTCGGATAATCGGCGCTCTACTGGAATTGGAATATAACAAGTCTGAGCATTTATACTCGTTTATTACACCACTGGTGTGGTGTAGAGTGTGGTGTAGGGGTTTTATAATGGCTGGATCTATCTGAAACGCAGGTCCCTCAGGACAATTACCTGAAACTTAAAAGAACGAATCCTTCGTTATGTGATAATAAACTCAAAGACGATTCGTTGTTTAAAAACGGTCCTCGATTGAAATAACGCAAGCAGGAACCTCAAGGCGATTCACGCTTTCTTTAACACGAACAAACTGTATTGCAACTAGGAAGTGATGTGATTCATTTCACGCCATCCAGGTTTGTGTGTCGGTCCGAGAAGTGTGTACGAACAGTCATCGCGAAATAACAAAATCCGGGTGTGATAATTAAAACCATTATCCGCACATCGGGACGCCGGTTTTCATCCGGCCGGCGCACGATTTATGTAAATTAACCCGATAACTATTAACAGATTGGGTGGAATTAATTCCACAAAACGTTCGCCGACTCGGCAAATTACGGTGGAACGAGAACATTGGAGGTAGGGAGATAACCGAAGCAGGCGCCGGGGATCGAACCCGTTAACACTTCCATGTGTTCTTGTAATTATCACTACATTAATAGGAGCTATCTCGCAATGGAGGAGCGTTAACTCTACTTGTGAATGAGGTTTATTACTCTGATTTAAGTTAAGTACTTATTGAATCCGTTAACTATTTACCGCATTTAGTTTTACCGTTAGGAACGGTTTAAACGGAGAGCGTAGTATATGTTAGTAGTCAAACAAGTATTCACAATATATAAAGTAGGGCGGGTGTTCGTAAGAGTTGTAATTAGTTAGTACACTGACCTCAATTTCAACTATTCAAGCAGCCTTGAAGAAGGGATCGGATCCCAAAAATGCGTACTTTGATTGTAATATTTCTTTTTGATGAATGTCCACTTTTTAAATAAATTTACCATATGAATTGTTCAACAAATTAATTGTAAAAATTTACCTTTGCAACGCAGTTTACCTGGTTCCCCTGACTCTGGCTGAAACGCAACTCGATCTGTGGTTGAAGTTAAATTTGAAAAACAGTGTTGTTTAAATTTTGAACTACATTAATTTCAAAGTAATAATTGTTATTTACCAAAAAATGACTTCACAGACTTAATTGTTGATTAATTATCTGAAATCAAGCACGTTTAATCCTATACTTTTTATGACATTCAATAAATAATTTAAAAAATTAATATTGTCTCAAATCATTTAACAACGCGCTGTTTTATTTTTTCTCAGTACATGGTTAGTTCAGTTCTTTTCCTCATCAAGGCCATCAAAAAGATGTTACTCTATTAACCTCCAGGCCTTTGATGAAATTCAAACAATTCTTCTCCTCATCAACACCATCAACAAATATGTTACACTCTACTAACACTCTACTACACCTTTGATAAAATTCAAACAAACAATTAAAAAAACGAAGCGCTTGCGAGTCAAATTTTATTCCCAGGTTCATTCCAACAATAGGAAAGGATTGGGAGCGAAAGTGTCGAGTGTAGCCGCAACCTTGCCATTCTGTATTGAAGCCCTGGGTCCATACAAGGCGGGAGGCCTACACAGGTGTTAACGTTAACCTGTTTCGACTGCAGTGCCGGCCGCTTGCTCCCATTATTGGGGCCAATTTGCGGCGGTTAGCGGCGGCAGTTAGCGGCGGATGGCCGGATAGTCATCCGCTCCCGGTGACTCATCCGCCATCCGCCATCCGCTCCAGCGGACAAGTGTCTTGACACGGTTCTGGCGTTTGCTGGGTTATCTGGGTTTGTTTAGTTTAGCACGACAGTAAGAAATAGGATCAAAAGCCAGTCAAAGCAACCACTGGGAAACCTGTTGTTGCATGTTAAGTTCGAACTCATCAAGCCCATGTTAAGTTTTTTATGATTTCAAATCAATTGTTTGTAATTCTCAAAAATTATAGTAAATTATAGTGGGATTGTGCTCATCTAAAGGTAGGTACTTTTCCAAGGGTGCTCTTTGATTTTACCTACGGTGCCAAAAGGCTGAGTAGAAGGGTTCACAAAAGTTTTACTTGCCTATTAATTGTATATATCAATGGATTCACTCATAAGGATTTTTCCAGCGGGTGCATATCACTCTAGTTTTGTTATTATGAATATTTATATCAATCGTTCATCACAGTAATGGATACTATATGTGGGTTCACGGTTAAAGTTGTAGTTGTTCACGGTTAGGAAGCATGAAACTCTAAACGAAACTACAATAATTTAGTATAGAATTCAATATTGACTTCAAGCATTGATTTTTTTACTTATCTTATAATTTATAAATTCGCCTTTCAAGAAATCTTTGTATGGACTAATACGATTTGATAGTCAATGGCATTCAGTCAAAACACTTCTCTGTTGATACCGTAATCGAACTTTAAACTACTAACACACAGATATATAGGTCAAAATGAATCATTCAACTATATGATAGAGTTTAAGCATGAATAATTAAAAGGCTATTAATTTCCCCTGGTTAACTTAACAATTAGTTTCAGTCAGTAAAAATGCAATAAACGTCTTCTCACCATTATTAGACACGCATCTTTCATTCAGTTTATTCGCAATACGTCTTCTGGTTAACGTAACGATTGGTTTCAGCCATTAAAAAGGCCATAAAAGTCTTCCCTCGCTTATTAGACACGCATATTTCATTCAGCATCGCAATACGTCTTATAGCTGCGTCATCATCGCAGGGTTTATTCAAGGTTAAAGGCGGAAACAGTCAGGCTAGCCCTACTCCACGATTGGCACTACGGATGTTGTTTAAGCTGGCAAATAATAAAACTGTTTTAAATTAAAATGGCCCTTGTAAACATTTTATCTACGACCGTTGCAATAAGCATCAATAATGATGCCTACAACACAAGCAGTTTGGTGCTTGCTTGGGACTTGATGTTACAAGTATCATTGTTAAAGGTATTAGTAATATCATGTACTTGTGGTATCATGACATTACAAGGAACATTATTAAACCAAATAAAACCCAGTTGCATTAAGTAAAGCTTATCACAAGTGACGGAGTCACTTTATGATAAGGTTTTAGCCCAATGAGAGCTCGGAATTTGAGGAAAGCAGTGTCATGTTAGAGTCTACGAAATTCGCACACCAACTTATTGTTCCATTATGATTCATTTTTTAGTTTTTTCAGGTTATGCCTAACCCCAAATGTGAGTCAACTTATTCCATCATGAGTAAAAGTGATGAGTTTTATTCAACTACGGAGGATTTTTGTTGTATATTGCAGGTTGTAAATAAAGTAGTAGTTGTAAGAATGCGTCGATTAGGCCATTAAGGCTGAAAGGTGTTCATCATATGAACTACTATTGAGAAATGTTAACACTATTGTAAATTTTACTTAAAAACATAATATCATACAGTTTCTTTTCTATTGAAAAAAGCGAACTACTCCCAATCCCACCCCACCGGGTTGTAAAATTTAAAACATGTCACTTTGTATGGCGTGCAAGCGAACCTCTCTGTCACATGTATCCGGCAATTTTCCATTTTTAACATTATCCGGCCCGGTCGACCATCTATGTTCCCAGAACGGCGCGCCGGCCTGGGAGCGCGGCAGTGGCGAACTGTACCTTGGTAATTAGGATTATTTAGAAGTGTTCCGAGAAAACCTCCATGGAGACACGTGGCGGTCCAGGCGGCAAACTGAGCTGTCGATCAAGTTGGAAGTCATTACAAAAAATCATGTATTTTAAATTAAATAAAATATTTAAAAAAATATGATGATCTTAGCGCCATTAAAGCTAATGGAGCCTGGATTTTTTGTTTTTCATTTGATAATTAGTTTAATTCATACTATAGATTCGGTCTAATGGGGCCAAAACTGTAGTAATTGATGATTATACTAAGAATAAGAATCGACGAAAGTATCAGAGGTAAGTAACCCTTTCTATGTTCGTAAAATAAAAGCGTTCGTGTATAAAATGGAGGGAATGTGGAATCTTGTTTCTCTGTGGTCGAATTACAAATAGTTCTTTGGTTTTCAACAGTTTTTACAAAAAAGCTGTTTTTATAAAAGGTTTGTTTACGGTATTGTTCATAAAAGAATTTTTATAAAGGATTGTAGTTTAAGGTGTATATTTTCAAAAACTGACATGACAAAGAAATAGAATAATGAAGTTTGTTTGTTTCGTACTAATAATATGGAGCATCTTGCGGAATAATGACTTTAAAACAGTTTAATGAAAACAGCGAGCTACACAAGACATCTCCTCTAGATATGTTGAAAACAGTAGTCAACGTTTATTTACTTTAGCTACAAAAAGTAGCATTGGAGGAAATCAAGGAAGTCTTACAATAAATTTATCTATAAATGTGAGAGTAATTTTAAATATAATTTTTAAATAAACTATTTTTAAATATAATTTTTGAATAAACTATATACTATAGTGTAGCAGTTTTCCAACTAAACCCCAAATGCATAAACAGTTATGAGTCAACCAGGAGAATGTAAACCTTCCTCAACACAAAACACGTCTCAACTCCGGTGTCTTCAAACCTGTCATAAAAGCGAAACCGAACTTATCAGTTTACCTACAGGCAAAACCTATCATAACCCACCAAAACGATGGCCAAACTGAATAAATCAACAACAATGCGGGAGGAGGATTGACCGGGAAAGTGACTGCGGCGGGGACACGAGCTGCGAAAGTTTGGCCTTCAGTCACAGTTTGCCTACTTTCCTGACTCTGATTATACTTATTTGTGAATTATTTGACTCTAAATAAACATATATGCCGTCGAGAAAGTGGTTTCGGGGACCACCGCGTCCGTCGCGAACCCTACTTAGCCCCTTTAATTGTTACCGCGAGCGCAGAACGTGCGTTCGGCTAGTTAGTGGTTGTTCATCCGCTAATGCTCCACTGCCGAAACCGACTTGTTGCAGGGGTTTGTATAGTGGACAGATGATACAGAGCCGTTCTTCATAGACTGATTGGTTCTCGTATTTTGTGATTTAATGTAATTTGTAAAATTTCATTGAGTAGTTTAAATAGAAGATCAGTGTTAAAATAATAAATATTATACTCTCACAATATATTTTCTGAAAAAAATAACCTAATGAATAGTTGTTGCAATAAATAATTATGTATTTTATTAATTGGTCTTACATAATCAATCATTGTATCGTGCAAGACCTCTACGTAAAAACCTAAATTTGATAGAGAAATTCAATTCGTCAAAACAAAATCCCGTACGCTTTATTACATTATGTTATATTTTATTTCTATTTATTATTTTTACTATTTTAAGTTCATGAGTATAATTTTATAACTTACTTATAGACTTTTTCACGACGAGGGTATGCTAATTAATTTGATTTCATACGCAGAATTTTATAAACACAACATATACATACATTTAATTTTTTAATATTTTTACAGATATTTATCCAGTGGTAGACTGTTACATACGTTTACGATTGTAACGTTGCTATTTGAGTATCTGACAAACAGAACTACTGAAAAAAATACTTTAATAAATAACTTCATTGTAACATATCATAATGAAAACCAACTTTATATTCTGGAACTATATACTAATCTTCAGTTTTTTTATTTATTTTTATTTTTTCAATAGGTTAAATTTAAACTTATCACTTACTCACCATCCTGACATCTCTAAGGTTTAAACCACTCAGCAATACTGACCTGAAAACACAAAAATTATATTAGAATAAATCACAGAAAATAAAGAATAAAAAGCGAAGAACAGTATGCATAAACAGAGGCAATATTACTGCTTTCATCAACGATGAAACCTTGAAATATACTGTACTGTAACAAACATTCAGTCACAGAGAAAGAAGATAAGTTTTTTCCTATCTTCTTTTACTGTGATTTAGTTTAAAATGGTTGCCATATATAAATGAGGTTAACGTTGTATTCACGTTCAAGGAACTGCTATTTTTACTTTACACTAAAATAATTTAACAAAGTTTAGCAGGAAACACACTGATTTATAAGATCAATCCATTCTCTTGCACACTCATAACAAATTTACGATGACGTTAGACAATTCACCATGTAAAATTATAATACAACAACAAAAATACTGCACTGCAACCACATAATTATTTTATGCAACAACACAACTACTAATCACAGCTTATGGGGTAGAACATTGTTAAATAACCTTACTTCAATTTCCATTTGGAAATAATATTTCGCAGCGTCTAATAGAAACCCAACACGGCTACACGTACACATATAACCCGGCGAAAAACGTAGACCCAACATGAAGTGGCCTAATTCTCCGAGATTACTGGGGAATTCGCTGAAGGGCGAACAGCGATCACATATCACGCCACCTTCCTCGAACACAAACCGGGAGAATCAGCATATCAGCAGTGCGTTGAGTCACGTGACCGCTGACGTCACAGCTGAGTGCTGGCGAACAGCAAGTGCGCAGTGCAAGTGTCCGGCCGGTAATGTTTGTATGGAATAATACAATAACTAATCAACCTGTTAGTATAAACAACTCTCAAATGTGTAAATGTTTGTCGTAAATTGTGTTAAAAGCGATGGCCTTAACTCGTATGGAACCACCTATAATAGGTGCCACAGTAATACTACAAAACAACTTAAAGATCTTTTTGTGTTTGAAGTTTAATTTTACCTTTTGAAAATACTTTGACATGCATATAAATTAGTCTTCCCGTACATATATTCGCTTTAAGTGTCATCTTCCCAGCTGAAACACAAAACAACTTCCATCACCACCGACTTTCCCGCTGCAAAAGTAGCAGCTCGGCGGCGCCGCGGAGGAAGGTTAATAAGGCCAAGGTCATAAATCACAATCTACAAGTCCATAAATATTAACATCGCGCCGCCAGGAACGCTACTGTACCGAGTGTAAATTAATTTAACAATTTTGCTTGATTAGCACCAATTACTCGACACACTATAAATATGCATGCGGAGAAATGAGCGGATATTTCCATATTCATCAAGACGTGATAAAACCGACGCTTATTTCTCTCGCAGCAATATTGTATGCAAATATTACCGTTGATTATAACCGCGAGTTTAAACATCCACTGCCGAAACAGCACGCACGATGCGGCCATTCTATTCAAAACCGTCTGACCCACGGACGAAATTAATAATGGTCGGTCTTACGTCGAAACGTCAATAAAAACGAACGGTTGTTGTATTTCAATATGCAAGATGTTGTTAATTATCCGTGTTTACCACATGTAGCCGGGGTTAATGCCAAGCCGAACTTTCATTGAATTTCAATCGCCTGGTTAGCATAAATTAAAACAGTTTTGAACATCAGCATTCAACATGTTTCGATTTCACTGATAAGTTGGAATACTAAATGTTTACATTAAATCCTAAACACCTGTTCCTTTGTGAGATTGAAATATCAGAGGCCTATCAATTTTCCAATCAAAAAGGGCAGTGTGAGGATTTCAACTACATTACAACGGGCGGAACTAATGTAAACCTCCATAATCGTATCTCCTTGTTAAGACACTTAAGATTAATTTAAGGGCGGCATCCCTCATGAAAGGGTTGAAATGACAGGGTGTTATTAATAACGGGAGCGGGAGAGACGGTGGGTGTGTGGGAAATGTCAAGCGAGACCCACCCCCGGAGAGGCCATAAATTACCTATCTTCTGTCAGATGCTTGTTACATATTTAGATTATCTACGACGGCGCAAAGAGCTGTTTATGTTCTTCACAGGTGGTCTACGGAGCATAAATCATTCGCCGGGAATGTGAAGATGCCACCCCGCCCTTCTGCAGTTTGCATCACTGCGGTTTATGCGTGTCGAAGACCTTTGTGTGGACGCTGTACACAAAGCTATGGTCTTTTATTGTGCGTTTATGAGAAAGCTGTAAATTATTATCGAAGTGGGGTATGCGTATTTCGTACCGGTTTGATGGTGATGGTAGGTAAATTTCCTCATTAATATTGATATGGTTATTTTCCATTTAAGATGTTCTCAACTATAAATAATTTGAAAATTCACAATAATCAAGGTTTTGTTTTTGGGATGTGCAGGCATTTTCTTGAATAGAACAGCAGACTTTTGGTGTCGTAAAATGAAACACACTTGATTTATTCGAACCCCTAAAACTAATGCTACTGCACAGGGAAGAAGGGATGCCTATTTAAATGCCTCTGAATTTTAATTTAGATACCTCTGAAATTCTTTTATACCTTTCGGCATATTTCAACAAATGGTACCCTAATAAATTAAAATAGGTCCCATTTCTTACAACGTTACAACACATGTGTTTGCGTTTCCATTTTAAACGATAAATTTTACTGGTAAACAAACCGGTAAACCCCACACGTGCATCTCTACGCAGTACGCACATGTTTATTGACCCAGTGGGACACTTTCCTCCTTACTTTACGACCGATTTACGATAGAAACTTTAGACGAACGACATTTTCTCTCTAGAACAGCATACCCGACGCGGAGGTAACTCTTCACGCCGTGAATGAGTAGCGACAACGGCGGCGGGTAGTCAGTGAGTAGCTACTGACTCATCTACACACCGGCTACTCATCACTGGCTCATTCTCATCAGGCTCTCCCACCACTTTCATCACGTGACCCGCAACCAAGGTAGAGTGATGGCAATTATTTTTACAATATCGATGTATTGCTTGTTCGATATATCGGAACCGTTAATATCGAACTTTACGATATTTCGAGGCCGAAATATCGATATTTTCGATGTATCGAGAAACCCATTAATTCTAGAGGAGAAGAAGACAGTTTTGACTGGTTTAAAGCGGAATAAATGAACTATTTTCATAATAATGGTTTGCATCAGGAACTCAAGAATATTCAGAATCTAACTAGGTGGCATTTCTTTAATTTCAAATCGCAAAATATCACGCTGTGCACATTTTTACAGCCTGAAACAGTCTCAACAGCGTTAATCTTTTTAAAATTTCTCTTCAAAAACCTATTTTCATAACGCGATACATATTGGACAAAAATGATCGATAAACCGATACATCTATATTCTTTTTCCTACCACTGCATGGAAATAATCACAATGCCACACCTTTAAACAGTACCGTACGCAAAACGGTTCATTTCCGCTTTCATTTCATTCTCGCTCGCTTTTGCGAGCGAGAATGAACATTCCCGCTCGCTAAATCAGGGTTACTTATTAGGCTAAGGTGGCACACAAGAGAGGCATAACATAACCTCAATGAACTTTTATGTTCAGGTTAGTTAATAAATTAAACTATTTAAATAATGGTGGTAGGAAAAAATACTGTGTGTATTGCGAGCACAAAGTCATTGCGCTCTTAATACAGAAATAGCTATTGCCATCCCTGATTGATTGATTGATTAATTGATTGGAGTGTGGGGAATAGACTCAAAACCAACCAAGTCAACCGAAGTTCATTGTGCTCCCCTAAGCTGCTAGACTGGCATCCCTAAATTTAAAAAAGTGTCAGTTCTGCGGGTTATGAGCAGGCGAGTAGTCAGTGAGTAGCTACTGACTCATCTACTCACGGCTACTCATCGCCGGCCCATCAGTCTCCCGCCACTTTCATCACGTGACCCGCAGACCCGCGACCGAGGCTCTGCGGGTTATTGGGTTATTGCAACGACAATTTCGTCGAAACAATCCGTCTTCACTTTCCCCCCATTACTGTGCTCTAGCCGCAGAACTGTTTGATAAGTTTCGCTTTCGTGGATTTGCATAAACTCCGAGTAATGCTGTTGGAATAAGGAGGGATTAGGAGGTGAAATTCTGTTATAATCATCGCGTGTTGGTAAATAAATCAACAATAATTTGCATAATTTTGTTTGGAATCTAAGTACTTCATACGGTAAGGTTAGGTATACGTGCCTTACTGATTATCATCGCATAGCGATTAATTCTGTAGTTAAAATGAAGGAAAAAAAGTGACATGGAAATTTTAATAATAATAACTTTATTCCCCTTAACAAATTTGTATTTGCATTGGAAATTACAATATTTCTTGGTTTTAAATGTACAAAACTTATTCCATCTGATTTTTTATAATACTTGGTGGTTGATTATAATCTTTCTTCTTAAAATTCGCTGTCCATATGTTCTTTTACACTGTAAAAGGCTTTTGTTATGAAGAGTTTTTTCACTGATTTTGTTTATATTTTCTTCTTTCTTGATGTTCACTGGCAACTTATTGAATTGGTTATCGTCACAAACGTTTTAAATAATGAAGATATACATGAAAACTACTCTGTTCTTTTCAAAAAAATACACAGAAATTGGTTGAAATAAAAAATTGGTAAAATATTTACGTAAAATGGCGTACTAAAAATAGCCAGTCAAGTTCGAACTGATCCGATTCGCTTATTTGAATTGACTCGTAATTGAATCGAAGTCTAGCAATAGCCGAAATTTCATGAGTAACCTGCCCTTGCAATTTACTGTTCAGTGATTTAAAAGGAGTATTGATAAAAAATTTTAATTAAACTAAATAAACCTAATTATTTTCTGCAATTACTATCTAGATAAACTTAATAATACTGAATGGTAAAAAACCATGTAAATAGTCATAAAAAGATTCATTTAAAAATGCATAAGTGCAAAATGAACCAGAGCTAAGGAAAACCATGTGACGATGTTTAGATACACTATGAAAGTTGAACAGAACAAAGATAGTCTGCTGAAAGTCTAGGTTGGCAATACTGCACAGTCAGCGCTGTCGACAGATGCACAACCTGATAACAGCTGTTTGTTTACCTTCAACCAACCAGCCGTTGCATCAGAGGCTGCCGCTGCCGCGTCGGTATGTGGAGCAATAGCACCTGTTTCAAATGTTTTTTTTTGCTGGCCCCAAAAACGTAATTCGTAAAACGTTACTTTGTTATTCGTTTAACGTTATTCATCAATCGTTTTTCGTTATTATAGACCCAACGTTTTGAATGAATTTAAATGTAATGCTAAGTATTGTATGAAACAAGCTTATGGTGTCCTACTTCGCTGGGAAAAAGTAAACAAATAATGGTAAATACAAACAAATGCATCAGCTGTTCAGCCCTTCACTATATCTGTGCCATAGGGAAAAAATATCAAAAAACTAATATTTCTCCCACTAACTTTCCTCACCACGACCTTTCATTCAAAAATAGGGTTGATGGGGGCCGGATTTATCTAAAGAAAATACAGAAGTTTTGTCTTTATATGTAGATGCCAGTCAACATATTCTGAGAAACTGTTGATAACCATGATCAGATGTAAACCATTTACTCTACAAGGTCCATGGAAAAAACGTGGAATCGTGTTAAACTAGAAAAACCACACGCGTGCTTTAAAAAATGACAAACCTCGTGTCGCATTGATTGAGGAGCGAGAAACCCATAAAGCCTTGGAGAGCAGAAAAACACGGGCGGATCTTAGTGCATCAATGATTCAGCCGCCGCCGCCGCTGTTTCGCATGCAGCGAGATGTTCTGCGAGAGTCACATAAACTGAGACGACTTTACGAGCTCGCCGAGGAATGAGGGACGCGCCGCCGCCGCGTACCTGTGAAATCTTTACGTTTACATCCTCGCGTGCTAGGCTGCAACTTCGCTAAGCTGTAGCAGTTGTACACTTTCGAATAGTTTTCAATAGGATAGTAAATTTGCTCTATGGTGGCTCAGGAGTGTTGAACGTGAGTTGCAACAATGTTCGGGACGTGGCAGAAATTGTACATACAGCTTTTTGCGTGTAAGAGATAAAATATTTTAACACCACGTTAATTCTTTCATCGTCAGCTAGGTATAAAATAAATATGAAAAATACATAATTTTAAGATTTTGTTCGCACTTTTCAAGTTTTACTCATGAATAACCATCAAATTAGGAATTTATTTGTGGTGCTGCAGAGTCCATTAAGTTTTACACATCGTTTACAAAACTTTGTTTCAGTTTTTGTGTTGAGTGCTAAAAGTAAGGTAATACAAAAGATTTACTGAAAGTCAAATCGAAAAAAGAATTTATTTATTATAAATTTACAACTAAATACATAATAATTGAAAAATAAAATAAATGGGTCAAATGTCCTGTGCGTGATGAGTTCATATCTGGGTGCGTCGCAATGGTAAAATTAAAATACCAAAATTAAAAGTAAATATAGAGAGCTGCGATTACCTATTTCAAAACTTGTACAATAAAACCAAAACTGTCCAAACCCCTTTTTAACTTTCAATTTGACACAAAATATGTGCAACTCCACACCCAGAACCACACCGCCGCGGTCAGAAGCGAACTGGACGCGGCACTCTCCGGCTACGGAAATAGTTAAAATGTAAATCCCGGCTGTTTATTGCCGGCTGAAGACGTTATCTGCGATCCAAACAAACGTGAGGTGTGGAAGAGGTCTATATCCGCCGGCACGTGGAGCTGGGCCGTCGCGGATATTGCGGCCTGAGCGATCCCAGAGCCCCGCGGTAAACACCGTCTTGACCAGGAAGTGCCGTGTTTGGGGAGTCGACTCTCCGTCCCTTTATAGGCCTAAGACTCTGTTGAGTAAACGAGTTGTCGGTTTTGGTTTAGGTTTCTTACACCAAATTGTTGGTTTTGGTTTGTACATGCCGGGACAAAGCCGGGTTAGTGAAGATTATTTTTGTAGAAAGGAGTTAACACAGAGAAGAATCAAAAAGAGGTAGCCTATATTCTAATGTTGCGCTCAGTGTGTCGAGCGCTGCCCAGCGTGTGTCGAGGACTTAGTTTACCATTAACTCCGCGAGATCAGCACCGTCGCTGCCCTCTCCTAATTAACTGTTACTATAGTAACTAGATGTAATTAGTAACTAGTAACTTAACTGTAACCAATTTAACTGAATTTAGCTGTAAATAGTACTTGCGTGCAACAGAAGACTCATTTAAAAGCGACCTCTGTGGAGTTACTTATTTTAAAGTAAAGAATAGCAGTGGTGTTTTTTAAAGCGGTAATTGGATAGGCCTATTGATTTTGAAATGTAAACATTGGGCCCTCATTCCTCAATGACCTGTCGATGTAAAAACTTATTTATGTGTTAATTTTATTGCATTATTTTTATAGTTAATTGCATTTTAGGAATTAAAAAAATCAAACCAAACCACCTGAAATTACCGAATCTTGATCTCTTTACAGTTTCTCCTGTTATTAGGGGGAAACAGCAGAGTGTTGGGAACTAAAAAATCGAGATTGAGGACTACCCCTTCAATAAATCAGCTTGGGCAGATTAATTAACATTCCAAATCCTTCAGAGGTAAAATCTGAATTATCGGTGGTTCAGAATGAAGAGGTTATAAATACCCCTTGATCCAAGATGAAGAAAAGGCTAATTAATTTAATCAATGAGCGAGGGATCGTTGGGGCCGGTGAGTTATGGACAGGGAAAGTCCTTAGACGGTGGAACGGTGGAACGATATTGACCTCGACCCGGCGGTCCGAATCCCTCGTCCCACTGTGCGACTGGCGCTCCGAGACACGACCCGGCAACCTGTCAGGGTCAAACTTACTAGTGTTGTTTGAAACCACTTCATAATATTCCATAATTCCACTATATTGATAAAAACAAAATGTGTGCAACATTGGCAACACATAACATAAAACAGAAAAACAATCTCTCGTAAGGCTTTGTTTAGAATTATAAACGTGTGTCTATGTACCCGTGATTTTTTTATACACCTGCATTGCACGGTGAACATGTCATAGTGTATAGAGCTGTAGTTCATTTACCATCAATTTTTATGAATCAAACTTCTGGACAATGGAGAATGCGAAACAGTTTAAACGTTTAAACTTATACTGTATAGCAAGATAAAGACCTTTTTCATCTATTCCAATGAAGCGTTTAAAACAACGGCATGCGCGAACAAACATTCCAAAAGAATTAAAAGAAAACACCTGTGATATGGTTTCTTTTGGAGTGTTTGTTTTAGCACTCCGTTGTTTTAAACGCTTCATTGGAATAGATGAAAAAGGTCTTTATCTTGCTAAAAGTTTAAACTAAATATTTTTATAAATAAGCTTGTATTTTACGTGGTTTTAGAAAAGAGTCGCAAAATGCAAACCCTGGGATGTTCTAGTAAAATAAATCTAAAATTAATTCATTCTGATAGTAAGGAATTACTTTTATACGAAAACGCATCCGAAGTTTGAATTTTAACACTGAATTAACAAATCAGTCATATTATTTGTAAGACTATGTTTGTGCCCAAGCCGCCACCTGCTACCGTATCCCAGTGGAATAAATTTTTCACAAGCGTGTTTCAAGAAAAAAAGTAAAAAGAAGATCCATTTTTACAGTACTTGAAAACTGAAAAGCAAAGAGGTCGCTGACCCACATGAGGCGCCCAACTGCACCGCAAGAATCCAATTTTGGCGGCGCGGCGGCTGCGGCCGGAAAGAGACACTCAACGTCAATTAGTGAACAAACGCCGCCCCGTTGATTTGGTTTTACTACCGCATAAACATACAATACGTTCGTTATTACCTGCAAAATATTAAATTAAGGAAATAAAATTCGTGGTAGAAGTGGAACACCTGTTATTAAAGGGAAAATATTTCTCGCAATAATTTTCTAAAAAATAGTCCTTAAAATGCTGTAATTAATGTATGGAATTATGTCCAGACATAAGACATAATGGGACGCAATTTATTTTAATTTGTCGTTATTAAAATGTTCATACGACCAAATCGAAATTAGTTTTATTCACTCATTATTTTTACTACGATCCCTCCAATTATCGTAAAAGAACGAAAATTATCGTGCGTCTGGGAACACTGGGGGCCGAAGGCGGCGTGAGTCAGACCTGGAGACCACGAACGGTTTGTTTGGTCGACAACTCAGGACGAGGTAACTGGGAACAGCTGATTGCTCAATTTGAGTGATAGCGCTATCAGCTGATTCATCCTCAACGGTTGATGTATTTTTCAAAGAGTAATTCAGGATCAGAAAACACGTTAAGGAACAGTGAACAAGAGAAAAACATTGAAACCCATAAATACAAGTGAATTGGTAAGTTTCGCCGGTGAACAATAAATGTGAATGATGAGCTTATGAAAGTAAAAAAATACAGGGGATTTTTTTCTTTTACTAATACCTTTTAAATTATTGCTAAACAACGTACTTAAACAATTTAATAACAAAAAATTCCTAATGTATTTCAAACAGCTGTGAAGAGCTATTTTTGTTTTACCCACGCCACAGAAAAATCAGATGAGAATCTGCAGAAAACAGAAGCCACAGGTGACGGCCCCGTTCATCAGTGTCGAGGAACCAAGAGTAATTGCTCCCACTGGAAATCCGAGGGGTCAGATTGAAACCAGCCGCGCGTGTGTGTCACACACTCGACTCACGGACTGCTTTAGGGGTTGGTACGTCTGTTAAAAACTGTCGCTACGATCATGGTCTACTCCCAAATTCCGAACAAAATAAAAAAAATCCAAGATTTAATTGGAAAATGTAATTTTTAACTTTTGTTGGGAGATAAATATAAATTTTCCTACGTGTACTTATTTAAATGATTATCTTATTCAATATTGGTGACAATTGTGACAATTCAGCGGCCAACGGAAGGGTAAATTTTCCATTCTTAATCCTCTTTAAAAGGGAATCCACCGGCTAACCATATACAAAGTTACCATATAAAAAGTCTTGGTAAATTTATATGGTGAAACAAAATTGTAGTAAAAATAATTTATTCATTCAGGAAGTTGGAACACTGTACACAAGAAATTCCTTAGCAAATTAGTATAATAGTTAAAAATATTGTCTTGGAAACGACTAGCGGCGTGATTGTGGGGGGGGGGGAGTGGGACGTCAGTTAGTATATGTAGACCAATGTCAGACCAAATCTTGAATAATTGGTTATGGATAACTAATTCCTTCTGTCCTAAGGTATATTTCCTTTTTAAGCGAACCAGTAATCATATCTCCCAAGCTATCCTCCTTATTCCTAATCCTTCACATTTCTTGTTGGAGTGTAAAACCCTTCTTGAAGTACCACTTGGAAGTTGGAACACTTTTTTAAATAGAACTTCTTATTCGTTTGTCTCCGTCTTGAAAGAACTGATCAGGAATTTCTTTTAGACAGACAGTTTGAAGAGAATATATTTGTTTGCGATTGGTGAAATGAAATTTATTGGTTTACTTTATTACGTTTTTTTACACCCACTTTTAAAAATTATTTTATGTGAGTGATTCTCTACAACAGATTTATTTTCTATAACAGATTTAAGTTTTATTTGAATATTATATTTCAATATTAATAATCCACCAAGATATGAATGCTTTCACAAAGTAGTTGTTGTAAACTAAAAAAATAACCAAGAAATGTAAATAAATATCAAAGTAACAGAAGGTAGACATTAAGGTTTTTCTCAAGACAGCTGATAATTAAAATAAAAAGCGTTTATATAAACCATATGTTTGGTAAAATATACTTCCATTTAAAATACATGGGAACTTTAAAGTCCAGTGGGGCAAAGCACATTGAACTTAGGATTACAAAAATTATTCCATAACCTCTACAGAAAATTCCCTTTAATTTGACACCTCAATCATCAAAATCGGTTCATAAATAAAGGAGTTTTGCTGTACACAAGAAATTCCTTAGCAAATTAGTATAATAGAAGATTATTACAATTCAAGAGACAATTTTAAGAAACAAATGGAAGACAAGCTGTTGATTCTTCAAATGGTTGATGGTTCAGCCCTCATCGTTTTGACACCTCTCGAGATCACTCATACGTCAAGAAGTGTGCTATTTTGAAAGCATTCTCCTCTTTTCTCAAATTACGTTTATATAATCTAAAGTACATAGAGGTGGCAGTTACTTCAGTTATGAATTAAAAATGTACACAAGGGATTTTCTTATACAAACTAAATAAATATTTCAACTCGTGATTTTTATTCATTTGATTTGAAGCTTAATTCAATTCAAACTTTTAGCATGGTTCAATTACTCTTAGCAAGTTGCATACTTGCAGCATTGCAAACAATTGTAAGGAGAGACGGTGCGCAGAAACATGGTGTGAATACGAATGGACTTGTGTAAAGTGCCGCCCTCACTTACTTTGCGGTAATTGGAGGAACTTTTCCCCCAGAGTCGTGAAAGTAGTGGGCAGTTGACGGATGGTTAACTAAGTTACCTGGTCATACAAGACCGTTTATCTATATCAAAGCAGTTGCTGTAAATTTCGTTTCACATTCTCAAGTGAAGATTTTTACACGTAAGACTTTTTTCAGTACAGAAAAAAATCATAGTTATTTTAGGCTTTTAGATAAAAATAATTTCATATATATTTTAAAACTTATATCTCTTTTTAATCATGGTGACATATTTCTTTATTTTGTGTAGTAGGGCCTACTGTAAAAATATTTAAATACAAAAAAAATAAAATAAAATACACCAGTGAACTTTCTCTCACTGGAATGGACAGCATAAATTACAACGTTGTTAAAAGTTTTGCTAACGAATCGAAATTAAATAACCTTGCTTACAACCTTGCACATTATTTTCTTCAGTGTTAATGTATGAGAAATAGTCTTTTAACAGTCATTATAAGATATTGTTCATGCTACACAGATAATGAGACATTGCGGACAAAGTATATAATTTGTTTTTTGACATTAACACATTAACGTGGTTTTTGTTTAGTTCAACGTATTTATTTAACAAAATTTCTATAACATCGTTTTTCATAACAAACAATAAAAACATTACTCAAACATATTCGACAATAAAACAAAAACAGAATTAAACCAATAAACGAACGTAAGAAAAAAAGTAATCGAAACAATCATCGAGTGAAATATACATAGAAGTACGAGGGGAGCCACAATATAAATGGAAATGAAAGGCAGACAAACGAGCGATCCTATAAGAGCAGGAGGGATTACAACCACAGATCAATTTGTCTTATGCCAGATTTACTGGAGTGGTACTTGATATTCCGCCCACGGAAACCACATAACCGCGTGGACATGGGTGCGGTACAAGTGATAAGGTATGGCACTGCGGCCAACTCGTCACACGACACGAGTGGTAAGATAAGAGGGACAGTTTGTGTAAATGCTGTAAGGATTAAGATGTGGATGAATTCATTCGACGTTTGCTTGTAGGATTTTTTGTACAGTAGACGCCCTCTAGTTCGGCCACCTCGGGACCGGACCCCTGGCCGGACTACAAAATGGCCGGACCACCCGGATGTACTATCAAAATGTAACATAACCCTATTAAATCCCAAAACCTATGATTAAAAATCAACAAAACACGCTATTTAAACATATTTACAGTGTTTAATTGCCAAAGAAAATATTTTGACGTCTCTTACGTTGAACTGTCATATTGCGTCACTAGTTTTACTGATACCGTACTGAATATATAAAGTGAGCAGAAAAACTCTTTATTTACTGTAAAAACACACTAGAAATTTATTTGCCGAATTAAGTTACACGTATTACTTGAATCATAACCTATAAAAATGTTAAGAAACATGTTATTTTCTTTTGTTGTATACAAGTGAAATCCAAGATCAAATCTCACTGTAAAGTCCTCATATTGAAAGAATAACATCTTTTGTTCGTTGAGGTCAAGTGTGTCCATCAATTACAAGCTTGTCCGTAATCTAAACTGACATAAATAGTTTACTTCTTCGGCCGAAAACTAAAGATTCAGGATAAATACTGTCGAAGGTCATTCCCTCGCGGTGCGGCGTGGTGATATAACGGATATGATTCACCATCCTAGGACCGGCCGGACCATCCGGCGGCCGATCCAACCGAAGCCAAACTAGAGGGCGCCAACTGTAATTGAAGCGCAATTAAATTGTTTTAGAGACATTGAAACAGGCCTATGGATATTTTTAAAATTTAATCAAAATATCTTGAGGAAGCGGACTAGCAGAAGGCAGGGTAGGGAGCATATAAGAGGGTCTCCATACCCCTTACGTAAGAAAACTGCTTAAAAATAGAAGATCAATTTATTTACCACAGTTTACTTTTAGAAGATTCTATGGTATCATCAGCAAAGAATTATTTGGTAAAGACCAGAAACCGTGAAACACTTTTTTGCTTATTAAGAAAATCAAATAGGGTGGGCCGCACTCGCTGATTATGTAATGCATTGACAACTGTTGATGCAATAAAGTATCATTATGAAAAATGAAAATACAGGGTGTCTTTTTTAACGCAACCCATTTTTAAGATTGAATAATGCACGTATAAATATGAAATGAGAACTGTTTTGTTTATCACACTTAGTTTACATTATGCGTTAGAAAAATCCGCCTTTGGTGTTTGTTTAAAGTTGTGCTCTCTCCATCGAATTCCCGAACACGTGTTGCAAGGTACCTCTTTGAATTTTTTCCAATAAATTTGTTATGTTTGTTTTGAGGTGCTTAATATCCTGTGAAATGTTTTCGTATGCCTTACTTTTTATGTATCCCCAAAGAAAATAATATAGTGGGGTCGAATCCGGCGATCTCGGGGGGGGGAAATAATCCTTCACGGATAAAATAAAGTTTTAGGTTGCGTTTATAAAAACACCCTGTATAACATTAGTTACTATAATGTTTGCGACAAGAAAAATCCCTTTTTGATATGCGAATTCAGAAATCCCCCCTCCCCCTCCGAGTCCCCCCCACTGTGGCGAGTACCCGACACTGTTACACATTGAATTTCACCGGCCCGCCATGTACGGGCTTGCGATGAGAGATAATGACCAGTTGACAGGAAGAAAGTACGTAAAGCGGAAGTTACAGGACGGAGGGAAACTGTCACCGGAGGCCGGGGGGCCGCGCCGACAGGGGGATCGGGTGTCCGCAGATGGCGAAACTGCGAAACCGACCCTCAACACGCTCTTCGCTGTCAACAGGCGAAAGAAACTTGCTTTGGGAAGAGCCTCAGAAAAACAACTTGTACAATATAAGCTTCACAGTTGTCTGATGTAATTATGTTCACACCTCGGTAGACTTGAAAATTGTGGTGATGAACGTCTAAGGTGTCTTCGGTGTTAACGGATTGTTTTTAGAGCGATAGTGGAGCGTTAGAAAGGTATACAAGAGTGAAATTTGTATGGAGGAAAATCAAATGAATAAATATCTTACTGCTGTGTTCAGTAAAATAAATATATGACTGATTTGAACACTAAATATGGAAGTACTGCGACATTGTTTCCTTACTAATTGAAATGGTTATTAATGGGCTAGTTGTCGTAATTGTTATACTGCAACTTATCGCTTAAGATGGCTATGGTAAATGACAATTTACAATAACTGACTATACTATAACTAATCGGTTAGATTGAATCGCTTTTTAATTACCGATTTAATAGACGGATACAAAACCACTTGATTTATAATTTCTCTTATTTGAATAACCACACAATTATTCAGGCAATTCAAAGATTTAGCGTAGTGATTTATCAAGAAATATATTTTTTTGATTATTACCAAAAATTTACATAGGTTTTCAGTGATATATGATTCTCGATACATAAAATACCTACTAAATTACAGCGGATTAAGCAATCTCAACGCCGTCCAAACTAATGCATGCACGCGGAGCGCCTTGTACGCCCAATCAAACTGGTTTCCAGCGTCAGATTTGGGACGATTTCTTATCTTAAATTCCAGCTTAGTATCTTTATAGCTCAATCTGTCTTTTACGACATGGCGAGCCGGGAATAGAAATGTCACAGAGATAGTGGACATTTTACTGTAAATTTTTACGAATACGTTAAAGTTCTTTTACTACCGACCACACACGTTTTCCGAACCACATCTTTTAAAGGGCCACTTTCAATACACACTTTTACTTTAAGACACGGCTAGAAAGCAAAAGCAAACGCATTTGTCCATTAGAATACCACATTAGAAAGCAAAAGTGTGTAAGGGAAAGTGAAGAAGTAACAGTAAGGTTTCAGAGAGGAACCATAGCGACGTGTTGCAAAAGCGCGAAACATCGTTCTTTTTGGCGGGAAACCGAACGGAACCGGAAGTAAACGGAAGTGACGTGCCTCATTGAAACATCTCCGTCCATTCGCGTCTCCTCAGATCCGGGTCACAGTCGTGTGCCGAATGGCGTACTCAGGCGCTTCCAAAATCGGCGCTGGATGCGCGAATTAGCGGCTAAAATATGAGCGGGAAGAAGAAGCGCGTCACGATATGCTATCATCCGCTCCTTATGAAGGCCCGTTGTCTTCCGTTCGAAGTCATTAAGCTCCCATTATTCTACCGACTTTCCCTCTAATTACGATGCGATTTTTTACACACAGCTGGGTGGTGGGTTTTAATAGTTTCGCAGCTTGTGGCGTGTCATTGATTTAAAAATCTAAAAGTAAACTATTACGTCATCAAATAAAAGTAAAAATTATTTGAAGTCATCTACAAATTGTAATGATTAGCCAGTGCGTCTATATGAACATTAGCTGATCAAACAGGTTTCACCAGTGGAAGAACTTAAAAAATTCCTTGGATTTGGAAAATCTCACATTTTTTATAAGTGTTCCATGACAACTTCATTAGCTTCCCTGTGGTTTAAAATTGAAACTTTAGGGTACCGAAGGACACAACTTCTTGGGAATTTAGTAAAACCAGTTCTTAGCACGCACCTATAGCCCAAGGGTAGTATAATTACAGAATTTCAAATATTTAGGTCTTAGAGTTTTGATGATTTGCTGTCCATTAGAAAACACCTTCTCCTTTATATAAAATAATATAATATAATATAGATAACCAACTATAATAGATTTTCACGGTAGGGAACAAGAAGTTGACGGTTATTCTTGACTTGCACTTCGTTGTTTAGTATGCAAGTGGACCAAAGCTGTAACGTACATTTTTATCGAATTATTCAATTTGGGAAAATGTTGTAATCATTGGAATATAAATTAATTTATCTGCATTAAACTGAGCCACTCAATCAAATCCATGATTTTCAAATAAACTAAACATTTATCTCTCACCTCCCTTACAGCCAAAGTAGGAGACAAATGAAGACACATGGTGTTTAAAGTAAGACACGACGCGACGTGTGACAGGGAGGAAGAAGCTGTCGGAGCTGCGACAACCACAAGTGGCTGATGAGGGAGAACTCGCGACTTCCTGCGGGGAGCGACGGCATGCGGGCGGCCGCGGGTGGGCCCCTGGCTACTGGGGAAGGAAACCCGACACGGGAACCCTTGGAACTACAGAGTGTCGAGCAGGAAACCCTGCAGTGGTCGGCCAATTATCTCCGGAGTGCTCATAGATTCAACAGTGCAAACTGAAACTGACTCGGGTGTAATGTTTCGTATGCACGGTGTTGAAAAAACTAACCCGTTACGCCCAAGTCTGTACACTGTACATGACATTGATTTTTAGTTCTCAGTTTACGATGTTACAATTGAACATTTGTAACAATTGTAATTAAGGGATCTTATCAAGGTACCTTTGAAAGGTTAAATCAAGGCATCCGTTTTTTTTCTTTAAAATATTTTGTATACGCAAAAAAATAACACATTAACATAGATTGAATTTGTCGTATGAACATAACTAGTTAGTTATGAAACTACAGTAGTTTACATCAATTAGCTTAGCATGGAAAAAGGTCTGATGAGTTTAGGTATTAACAACCTAGGTCTCCACAACAACAAACTTAGATCGTAAGGTAAGCCTTAATTACATTCATAATTTTTAATAACGATCCAGAGGCTATTCCCTCAAACCAATACTCTGACTTAGACTAGTGTTTACTGGTCTAAAACTTTTCCCACGAGAATCATCGATACAGAACTGTCCATTCCCTAACCGAAGTATTGATAAAAATCGTCGGGTTAAAAATGTCACTACCGTAAAATGTGATCCGGTTAAGAGGGAGCCTACTGTACTCGTAGTTGTGATTGTACATCAAGCTATCTAATTTACAGTTGTTTATGAATATTTGAGATTATATCCGAAATTTCAGATATTTCTACGGGCCCATGGACTAAATTTTCATACCTTGACTACATTAAAAATTGTTTTTTCTTCTAAGCAATCGGAGGTGACAGAAAACTCTGACCAAGAAACGCGACAGAAACAAATTAAGAGCGCACTCTCTAACCGGGCTGCATACAAACTCGCCAACATTTTTGGGACTGTTTCTAATATACAAACTCGCCAACTTTTAATTAGGTGCAAAAACGAGGGTCAGGAATCCGGCCGGCCACATTCAAACTCGCCAACTTTTGACCGTGGGCAGGTACCTCTTCCCCTCCCCCGGCTCGGTGTCAATTGTTTGCCGGGAACCCTGCGTACACACCTCCACTACTGCACCTGCGTTCAAGCCTATATTCCTTAACAATTAAACTTAACATTGCTATCTAAGAACGTCTGTATTTTATAGTATTGAAATTACCTGTAGTTCAAGCAATTCAAATAAAAATTTTAGTCAAATTAATTATAATTAAATTAATATTAAGCATTTGGAACTATTTGGTTATTAAGGTTTTAAAGCTTCATGGTTATAAACGGTTAAAACCATATAAGAGAATTATAAAGTACAGCATATTTACTATGAATTACCTCAACTCATTAAAAATTATAGATAGTATTAATTATTATAGGACATACCTTTAGTAATACAATATGCCAGACATCAGTAATCTTCGTTCGCAGGTCCATTTCATCGCATACTATAATGATTCATCTCTTTGTATGCAAAATGTACGTAAGACGTGCCATGGGGGGCGTATCCATGGGGAAAATGTGAAAATGAAATCCGTTTATTACATTGCCAGATTTGATTTGTATATTTATCAGATCATTTTAGCAACGTGTGAGTGGATATGGAGTCTCGGCGCAAAACGAAAGTGAAGGTTACTGCTGCAAAATCTATATATTAATACGCAAGCGGTTTTCTTTTCACAGTCCAACCGCAACAACGGCTGGACCGATTTTAACGTTTGAGGTATGAAATTAAAGGGAATTTCATGTAGATTTGTCAACAAGTCTCAGAATTTTAAAAAAGGGCGTCACTAAAGTACAGTAAAGGGCTGAAGTTTCGGAACAGTGGCGCTATTCCTCGACATTTGAGCAAGCTCAGTTTACTTTGTTTACAAACTGAACATATGGCCAAGCTCTGAAATAGTTCTACAGGTAAACCACAGATAGCAGCAATGAATTACAATTAATTTTTCGAAAAGAACAGTTTTTATTTGATGGTTTGGCTTTGTTTTCAACAGTTTTCTTTTTTTAAGATTTATTATGTAATTTAGGTTATGTTATGAAGTTTTTAAAGCTCTCAAACATTGCAGTTACCAGTTTTGCAATGTAGTTTCGATATACCATAGTGTTTTTGAAGTTATATATTAACCTGAGCAAATCTATTTTTGGATTTGGTGCATTTTTAATGCCACCGATAAGAAGAAGACGAACATAGACCAGTCAGAAAGAACACGATCGCAACTGCTGGCATCACCCTCCCGATGTAACATTTTATGCTCCTACCAACCTCAGACCAAGGAACTAAAAATGTTTTTATTGCGGTGGGTTGCATTTCAAGAATGAAAAGACTGGTAAAGTAATGGGTCATTTACGCGTTTTTACCACAAAGGAAATGTTGCCTTTAAAGACAGCCGTTCCCTACAATATCTGTTTTGGCGATAATTATCAATAAGCTGCAGCGGCAATCCCTAAACAAAGGAAGTCATTGCTCACGGCGCCAGTGTTTTCTCTCGGTCAGCTACATGTTGCTGTAAGCAGAGCGTGATCTTTTGCCAGTGTTAAAATATACATTTCAGAAAAAAGAGGACAGGGGGAAATGAAGGTGTTCCCTAAAAAATCGTTTACGTTTACCAGAAACTCCTGCGGTAGATCAAATTAACTTTAATAGATTCAGTAGTTAAGCCATAATTTTGTTAATGAAGTTAGCCCTTTGATTAAACTTTAAAAGTATATAAGTAGGCTGATTATTCTCCATTATTTTACCAAATGATTTTTGCTCGATTTCGAGCTACGTGTTATCTAGTCAACAAAAATCGACGACTAGTCAACAAAAACTGTCGACCTGTTACAGTTTCATCGGCATCTTAACATGTGGTAATTCATAGTAAATATGCTGTACTTTATAATTCTCTTATACGGTTTTAACCGTTTATAACCGTGACGTTCCAAATACTTAATATTAATTTAATTATGATTAATTTGACTGAAAGTTTCATTTGAATTGCTTGAACTACTGGTAATTTCAATGCTATAAAATACAGTCGTTCAAAGATAGCAACGTTAAGTTTAATTCTTAAGGAATATAGACTAGAATGCAGGTGCAGTAGCGGAGGTGTGTACGCAGGGTTCCCGGCAAACAATTGACACCGAGCCGGGGGAGGGGAAGAGGTACCTGCCCACGGTCAAAAGTTGGCGAGTTTGAATATGGCCGGCCGGATTCCTGACCCTAGTTTTTGCACCTAATTAAAAGTTGGCGAGTTTGTATATTAGAAACAGTCCCAAAAATGTTGGCGAGTTTGAACGTACCCCTCTAACCGAGCTTCTTACACAATCCCATCCCATTGACCACTTCAATAGACTCCATACCGTACTCACCCCATTATGAGATGCATACGGAGATACGCACCCTTGCATAACGCTTTCTCCGGAGCCAAAGATGCGTTAGACAAAGTAAAACGTGATTGGGTAATTGACGCATCCTGCATAATTACAGGGGGCGGCCTGGGCCTGGGCCTAAGTGGCCGCGGCCTCGGTGGCCGATTATCCACTGATAAGGGCCGAAACGCCTAATTGACTATCTCCACTTTCACTGGGCCCCGTTCACAACAGTTCCCACACCCTGAGATAAACTGGATAATTATTGTTGTCGTCACAATAAGTTACCTTCAACCATCCAGCTTAAAAAAGTGGGAAAAATTTGGAAATAGAGGAGTTTATGAATTTTCAATGAGTTAGAAAATAAATTTAACAATAAACCTTTAATGCCCCCGCCGCAGCAGACCTTCGTACTCAGCGAATTTCCATAGGATTTACTTTGTATATGTGAGCATTCAACTTGTTTGAAGGAAGTATCATTTGAATACGTTAAGTAAATAATACACTAAAAACGCATATCTAATCATTCATGAGCTTTAAACATGAGGAAAATTAACAAAGAGACCATATTGGTTTTCATTAGTGATACATACACTTTTGTATTTTATATAATTCTTAGTCTTTTAATTTTTAATAACTGTAATCTTGTTATAGAATATAAATGTCAACAAACATATAACCAATGAACTCAAAACACTCAAAACAAACAAATAATTTAATCTCATGAAAAAAATTCAATCATATGGTCAGTTTTATAGTAATTAAAAAACATCCCTGTTGCAACAGACCTACATCTGCAGCCAATTTCAATAAAACATATTATCAATCCTCATAATTGTAAACATACCATATATTATGCTACATTTTCAGGCAGTTTAGACCAAGACATCCCCCCTCCAAATGCTCTCACTTTCTTTATTAAATTTAAAAATAATTTGTATTTTTTGATATAGTATATATATGTTTTCTGCAAAATCTTGATCAATGAACTCTAACTATTCAAAATAAATATGAAGAAAATTTTCAACACCTGCAAATTTAACCATTTGTTCAGAATTGTATTTAAAAAAAATTTCAAATCAGGGTGACTATACTTTTTGGAGGGAAAAATTAAAAACAATATTGGACAACGTACTGTGTTTAGCACATCCAATATTATCCAAAATCTAAGCAACGGATTGACAAAGAATAATAATCCAAAATGCTAAAGTGTTTGTTTTTTTAAGCTAAATTTAATTTTAACAATTAAGTTTAAAAATAATTAGTAAAAAAGTGTTAAATCTTGAAAATAAATTTTCTTTTGTGAAAAAAACTTTCTTAGAGTAAATCAATCTTGCTGGTTTTCGAACTCGAAGTCATGAATGACACTTTATACGTTTGTTCCAAATTTCATTAAGAACAGACCTTTTTTACTAAAGTTATCGCGCCTACTGACAGGTATATAGATATATACACATATATATGAAAATGAACGAACGGTGTTTTTGGATCTGGGGACCTCAAAATGAAAAAATAATATGGTCCCGGGCTTAAGTCTCACCGTGCCGCCTACGGTAATAGCTACTTCCCTATAGGGGAAATTCGCTAAAACCGTGTTAGTAGAAGAGAGACTAGTGTTAAATGGACTTAGTATGGGACAACTTATTTATGCGTTTTAATTTTAACAAGTTAGACTCGACCAATATAAAACGGTCTTGACAAATGGGCGAGACGAGTGGGCGAGTTGTCAATTCTAAAGTGTAGGAATCAACTGATCCTAGCAACAGAGCTGAGCTGACTCGACCGAGTTAGCTCGACCAATGTAACGCGGCCAGGAATTGAAATGTCAAGGCTCTAGAAATTAAACTTGTTTACATCGAAAATAGGAAAACATACTCCAATATTTATAGAAAGAACAGAAACATAACAAACTTAACACAACCCAAACTTTATTATGATCCTACGAGAACCACGAACCACAAGACAATGATGCTTCGATTATGACACCAAACAAAGGCGGAGTTATTACAGTAATCAATAACCACTTCAGACGCAAAATAGGGGCCCGACAAAATCAAATAAGAAAAATTCCCCTCACAAAAAGCCTAATCAATATTAATGAAGGGCGAAGACGACAGCCAGGGGACCCCAGATGAATGCCGAAGACGTTCCGACCGCAAACAAAGGTGGTCGGGGCCCTCCGGCGAATCAGAGAGGCCGTTGCTCAGTAAAAATTTGTTTCATGTGGCAGTGATCCGATTTTTTTCGGACCAGTCAAATTTTGAGGTGGTAAGGAGTAGATTTCCTTTGAAAATCAACCCAAAGGAACTAGTGATTCGATTTTGGAATAATGTCATTCGGAGTTGTGCATTTATTTACACATCAGAAAACTATACAGTCGAAACAGCCGAGACTTGGCTTTAATATAAATTTATTTTATGAAATTTGGCCTTTGCGAGTAATCAAACCAATTACACGAAGCAAAAAACAAAGTTAATTTAAACTGTACTATTCATTGTGACCCTGGACTGGAATATAAAACTTCCTATTTTTCATAAGACGACTATAGATTCGTTCCTCAGAACTTCATCAGGTCAGTATGCAACCACATTTATCAATGGATCATTACATTGTGTTAGGTCAAACAATCCAATAAAATGTCACAGTAATTTACAATTAAAAAATGTCATACTGCTAAAAATGTCATACTGCTAAACGTAAAAAATCTGGAGTTATGCTGGCTCTTTTATTACTTACTACCACAGATTAATCAATACTGATTCTCTGAAGGTATGTCATTCTTCTTCAAGACGAAACACTGAAAGGCAATATTTTAAAGTACAATAACTCTGATTCTTTACAGTGCTCTTTCAAGCTTATTGCTTTTCTAAGCAATGCTTTTTGAAAAGTTTAATTATTTTCTTAATGAAGTATCGTCTTTCAGATGAGTGTCATTTGAATTATCGCTTTCGGTACTAAGCATTCTATATTGTAGCACTGTTTTTTTTTTGCATCTGTCGTATACCCATAGATCAGAAAAGCTTCATCGCCCAAGTGGAAGCCGAATGCCCTTGTACGGCGCGACGATACAGCCGCGATAACGATTTATCGGTGAGTACGTATTATACGACTGCGATTATCGAACATGCACTTTCCACAATAAATCGCGAGTTTTTTGGATTTATCGTCGATAAATAGTGAGGGCGTGTGAAAGTGATTCCTACACAACTAACGGCCGCTTGTCGCGAGGTGGGGAACGTGGGGACAGCCGAAGCTGAGAGGAAAATCTTAATCTTGATTTATATATGCGCGTTATGTGTATTTATGGAATTTCTCTACGTTAAAAAAAACATCCAAGGACCTCAAAAGAAATATTTCTTGGAGATCTATACAAGAAAAGAGCAAGAACTTAATGTAAAAAGTGGTTGTGACTTTAATCGTGCAATTAATTAATTCGCATGAGATACCACTGTTTCCATTTCGAGATTTTTATTTCGTTACATGGCGTTTTCTTAGACTCCCGATTGATGGAAAAAGAATTAAGGGGCGATCTTGGATGAAATTGAAAAAGTTCCTTTGAAAAATATACCAGTTAAAAAGAATGTGTTTTAATTACTCCCTTAACACAATTACCCACTACGTAATTACGTACCCACAATTACCCAGGCGTTCATAATTACCCACTAATTTACAGGACCAAAATTTAATTACCCTTTGAATTACCGAATCAGCTGGACTAGTATACGGATTCTGTTGCTAGCGTTATCTCGTTTAAATTGAAAGTACACTTCGTAGCTAAGATCAGAAGGATTTTCACATTTTACGTATCAACATTTCTTAATATTAGTGGCGGGAACGCTTACATCCTCAAGCCCGATCTTATCACGGTAATATTCCCGCGGATGCCGTAGACCACGGGCTTATCGGCGTCAAACAATGATGTATCAGTATTAATTGCGACTCGATAAATCCTCCACAATACCGGTATCGCACGGGGATCTGCCGTCACGTTTTGACTTTGGCTTACAATGGTCGCCTCCACTTCCGCACTGCGGTTGATATAGCCGTTTCTTCACGGTGAACCATGGATACTTCCGGAGTGAACCATGGATATATACATCCACTGTGAACCATGGCTTCTCCGGGGTGAACCATAGACACATCCACGATGAACCATGGATAAATCCCTAAGAGGGGAGCCTGAGCAGTAGCGTTGCACCTCGGGAGGTCACCTGATTTTCCTAAATGTCGACCGCGAATTTCCCAACTCTTGAATATGAATTTTCCCAAATAAAGTCACTCAATTTAAAAAATTAAATTAAACAAGGTCTTTAAAATCTCGCTTTTAAATACCTTAGGTGTTTGGAAATTCCGTATTTCTAATTTGCAGAAAGTGAATTTTCCTTCACCCGAAGTGATTCCACTGGTGCAAATACATACAGAGATTGTCATGAGCAATAGGCCTGTGTGATCTTCATACTCAAACTCAAGAATTACCTGAAGCTTAACAACCAGAAAATTGAATAGTACTTTAATGTTAATGTTATTAAACTCTAAAATCATATTTACTTTGATCAGTCGTCTTATAGGTTAATTTACCAAAAATAAAGTTGGGGTTTCTGGAGCAAGAGTATGGACAAATTTGATTTTTTTACATATAATTTGAGTATTATAGTAGCCTAATTTTAGTTTGGACGTATAAAATTATACAAAATATACAAAGGACGTTTTAGTTTCTACTGATCAAGTTTTTGCAATTTAAAACGTTCAATTTCAGTTTAATTTCCCCAACTAGCAGGATGGAAATTCCCAACTTTTTGATTTTCGAATTTGGGGGAGGCTCCCCCCCACCCCCCCCCCCCAGAGCGACGCCCCTGTGTCTGAGTCTGCGCCAAGGAATGCGGAGATCCACGGGCGTATCTCACTCCTCTCTCATTACCCAGATCTTATCTCGGGAATCAATTTACGGTAAGTGATTACTCAACGAGATAATCCGCCGGAATTTTATTTCCATAAAATTGAAGTACGGGAGTTTATTCAAAAGGTGGGAGAGTGTACAGGAAGCTGTCTCGCTGTTTATGAGTTATCTACCAATTACGTTGAAGATGGCCGCTTCCTCCGATTACTCGATATTATCAATGAACGGATCGGCTGAGATTTATAATCGTGCGGTAAACGGGAAATGTTAACTTGCGTAACGGCGATTGTTGTGGTCCGACAAGTGGTCAAGGAAAGCCACGCTTAGAGTTTCTGGTAAGTTATAAGACGGAAATTTAAGCGCATTTGCCGTTTTACACCATGAGATATCGTCGAACAAAACACACTTCATTATATAATTTAATCTTCCAAATATGTATTCACAAAATTAAAATGTAATAGGCCTACAATAGATGTCAGTATCCTTAGGATCAAAAAATTTTAGACAAACAAACAATATAATATTTGAGAAAATCAAGAACAATACTGATTGGGGGATAGCCGAGTGGAAAAAGCGCTCACGTCATAGCCTGAGGGACGCCGGTTTGATCCTGACTAGGATTGAAACTGGGCCTAGTTGTCATTTGTCATTGGGCTATGAATTAATGACGCTTCTAACAAAAGATCGCTGTTAGATATAACAAGGACCGTTCCCGAGCTAAACGTTAAAACATGCCACTGGTGTAGAAAAATAAAACAAAACAATCGAAGTTATACCAAACTTATTTGACATTAAAGTCTTAATGCTATATAAATAATCTGGACTGTTAGTTTCGAAACATAAGAAACCCAAGGATGAAAAACCATCTACCATCTCTTAAGAGGGTTCCCTACCTACCCCAAAACATGCCTAAAACACGCTCCGCGCGGTGTCATTTAGCGCCTACAGTTTTCAAAATAAAATTTAATTTAACATAGCATTTCAAAGATGAAGAGTTGTAGAATGTTAATTGCTAACCCAAAATCGCTTTGTTAACGTATTCTGAAGATACATTCTGTTGAAGTTAAGTTAACCAACTTTAACGCCATGTATCTTTTTAATGAGTGAGCATAAACGATTTTTGAGAAGCAATAAACACTCTGCAACTAGTTATCTTTACAATGCTACATCCTGATAGCTTTTATTTTAAGAATTAGAGGCGCTAAATGACACCGCGTTTACCCCTGCGCCGGCTTGCGCGGCGAAAAGTGCACAAATTTAACATGGGCTCTTACGGAGCCGCAGGTCCAAAAGTCGCCGCTAGTGTCGCAGAAAAACAAAAACTGCCGTTGGTAGGGATCCCTCTTAATCACTTACGTTCCCTCAATCACAACCACCATACAATCGAAATCTATCACAACGGTAAGTCTACGCACCCAAGATCCCACCCGACCCTGAACCACTTGACAACCCAACGAGCCATTGAGCAATCCTAGATTTATGACGAAAGTGGAAAGAATCAAGACAATTTTCTAGCCGGCTGCACACGCACAATCGCAACTGCGCGGCAGATGAGTCGACAGCCGACAGCCGGTAAAGCGCGGCGCCGCCCCACAAACAGGTTACCATTGCGCCGTGCCAAGGTCTCGCAGCCGGCGGTGTCATAACACGCGTGGGCGACCCGGCGTGGCGCGGAGGCGGCGGTGATTCAACCTGAGTACGGTGGGCGAACCGTCGGCGAAACGTCGCTCGCGAGACCGTAAATAACCGAGATCGGCTACTGACCTGGCGAGGACGCCGCGGTGGCCTTGCGATATTGCGATTTGATTTGTTAAAAAGTTTTTGGCATTATTGTTATGCCTCTGATCATTACAAAACGTCTTATGATTTTATTTTACCGGTATTTATGGTACACAATCAAATTTTAGCTTCCATAAATTAGGCGTGAATATAAAGAAATCACATTTCCCCTAAACGTTCTTGGAATCCAAATTTTAAGTTAAAAACTCATTTACGCTACACTTTTGTACAAATACCTGATTTCTTAATGTTTTTATCACCTGCGAAAATTCATCATAACATTGTTAATAACGCAAAACAATGTTTACTAAAGCAATGTTTGATCAAAGAACTATACTACTTTGTATAGTATATCAAAGTAGTATAGTTCTTTATGTTTGATATATATTTTTTACTTTTCTGAGATAAAAAATCAAATATTTTTATTGTTTCATCAGCTGTGTAACGAAAGGTATCGTTAAAAACACGAAAGTAGTTTACTGATTCTTCTTCTTATGTAACCAATTGGCTTAATGCCGCCAATTAATTAATTTGTTTTACGAATAGGCTTCCCATAGAACAGGACCAAAATAAAAGTCCTTATTAAAAACATCCTCAATAAACCTACACCTGAATAAAACCAACTGGCTTAGTACCGCCAATTAAACTCGTATTACGACTAGGCTCCTAACAGAACAGGACCAAAGTACAGACTTTACGACCGCCGCCTAGCCGTTCACAAACCGGCTCTTTAATCTTTTATGCGAACAATTATCAGGGACTAACGGGACTTGCGGGTGTAAATCACAGAGGAAGGCAGCGCTTGTCATACTTGTAGGAGTGGACCGGACTCCGTGCATAGTCTTAACTGATGGCAGTCATAAAGCAGTTTGTTACAGTCGTATTGTTGGAGGTGTACGGGCCGGTCCGCACTTGCTGTGCAGACGGTGAGCCGTTAACTTGTGTTCGGCGGTTCAAAGGGGTGATAAGAGCAATGAACGTTTGGGTTTCAAGATCTGTATTTGGTGCAACTACTGTTTACTGTTAGTGTTTCACTTCCAATCCTTTTCACAGTTTAATATTATGTTGCTCTTACAACTTTAAAGACCATAAAACTAATATTTTTTTTGAAAATTCTATTTACTAACTTAAATTCTGATTCAAAGGGTAGACAAAATGCCTATTTACAATAGAATCCTAATAAATAGAAACTTCATTAGTGAAAATACACTGACACTAAACTATAGGACGTTTATAAAGCAAGATAGGTCTAGTTAAATTTGAATTATTCTTGTATGAATATAACTACTAATTAGGCCTTGTTAGATTGCTAAACTTAATCTAACTAAATTAAAACTGAACTACCAACCACCTCATTTCATCTCGTCAGTCTGTGATCCCTGTCTACGATGAGGTTAGGTGTAACCCTTCTGCGGAAGTATAGCCTTTCAAATATGGTAAGTTTAAAAAAATTAAATCAGTATACTATCCCCAATTACCCATAGCTTTTGAGAAAACCTTAAGTCCGGCACCCAACAACCCCGTACAGTTCGCGAATTATATCTCCGGCTAAGGCAGAGTCAGCAGGTTGCAAGGCGCGGGGGGAGAAGGGTACTTTTCTGAAAACGTTGTTCTGCAGTCCCGCTGTTTGTCAAACGTTGTGTTTCATATGTTTAAAATACGGTTAGTACTATAGTAGCCATAGCCGGACATATAATGCGCGAACTGAATGAAAGATCTCGACGTGAAAATTCCAGAGATAATATTAGTTTCTGTTCTATCAAAATTTCTCTGAGGGTAGAAATTTAACGAAAAGGACTAAACGGCAGATAAGTTTTTTTTTAATCAAAAAGTACTTGTTTACGAAACAACTGCTGGACAGCGACAGTCAAATAGTACAGTATAAATAAATATAATCTAAGCTGAAAATGTGCCAAAGTAAAACTGAACGAGAGCTTTGTCATTAAAGGGAAAAACATTTTTATGGACAATATACAACGTTTATTTATATTTTACAACCCATCGATGACGCAATTATGTTGATTAACAATTGAAGTGTAACCTTCCAGTAACACGAATACCACTGTCTGTAGACACGTTAAGTACACTGGAGCTAAAGTGTAAATTGATATAACTAGCTAATTAAATTTACAGCTTAAGTAACAACTACAAATTTTACAGCCACATCACTTATCCAAAGTATCATAATTATTTTCATTTAAAACAGTTTTCCCTGTTCCGTTCTTTAAAAACCAGTAATTTTACAACCTCTTGCGACAGAGTTGCACTGGCACTAGCGCAGCTAACGACACACTTCCGTTATATTCAGCTCAAGGCAATAATATTCAAAGCAACTAATTCACTAAACACCATAATTCCCTGCATTCTAACGGCAATGGACAATCGCCCACGTAGAAGCAATGCAACAACGGTGCAACAGTGTAATGGCGATAATGTAACACTACGTAGGTGGCCGTGGTAATTGGGTCTGCAGTCACGTGACCCAAGGTCAAGGTCTGTGTCGCAAAACGTCTGCGGTTGCATTCCGTCCTGATAATTGCCCTCTTGTTGCTTGTGTTGCGCCTTATCGGTTTATGGCTTCCGAGGTAATTTCAAACGACGTGGAGCGTGTAGGGTTACAAGAGGGTGTGTGAGGGCTCTGTGGGAGGTGTAGAACCAACTGTTGATGATTTAGTAGGCAGGCTAAGTGGCAATATGATTCGAATGACTGATTAAAGTCCCTTTATGAGTTTCTACTCATAAAAGGTGATGAATAAATGAATGAATGAAAACATTGTTCGTTCCTTAAGAAGGCTTACGTAAGCTATAGAGTATAATATCATATATTATTTGAAAGTCTTATTTTAAGCTGTGATGATACCATTAATTTTATTAAAACCCGTAAAATCAGCGATGAGAAAGTTCAGTACACTACTTAACCGCTAGTGATCCGCTGCGAGTGAGAGCAATTTACAATCCACTCTACTTGAAAACATCTTCAAACTAATTAATGTTCATGACTGGCTTAGTCCGTCACACGCACTGTCCGATGGAACGTTGGACCTAGGTTTCGGCTATTTGCCATCTTCAGCCACTTATAGGTCAACTAGCTTAAGATGGCAACTAGCCGAAACCTACGTCGAACGTTCCAACGGACAGTGCGTGTGACAGACTACGCCAGTCATGAAGTTGTACTGCAAACGCACGGAAATCACCACAACCGACTTTATCTTCAAACAAATTACAATCAAGGCGTGTGGACACGAATACTTGAATACAAAAAATAAGGACCATCAAGATACAATCTTCATTTAATTTGCAGGTTGTAAAAAATCTCTTGACAACTGTTAAAATAGCTTATGACCAACAGTAAACATAAACCTTTCTAGTAAACTGCAGTTAATGTTCATTAGGCAAGGTTCATTCGGCACAATATATTGCAAAACGCTAACTAAATACGACCCTGCGAAGACCATCATAATAAACCATACGGTATTGTCTGGGAGGCGTGTGTAATGGCAGAAATTTATGGAGGGTCGAGGCCACCGAGCCGATAGAGCACATCATACTGTAAATCAGCGCGGGACCTCCGGCCTTGCCGTGACTACTATGTTTGAGGAAGAATACTGTTTGTTCTGAAGAGCTCTTTAAGCAAACGGTGACGTCTATGGTTTAGTTACTATATGCTTGAAGAATAACGTGTTTTTCAGAGGTAGATTCCCCTACAACGGTCGATTGCTACTAGAAACTAATGGGTATACACAGTTCAAATGCTGCAGCCGTTTAATAAAATTATTGACACAGCATTGTATAACACATACAGCCGTCATGAAAGGAGTACGAAAAGAATTTAGAGCATAATCTTCTTTATATTAATAGAAAAGCATTTTTCCCATAACGTTTTTGTACTCCTTTTTTCTCAGCCTGTATGCAACATAGCAAAAATCTCAGAACACCGATAGAACTGTATTTTCCTGAAGATGTGCAGAATCCCATTTTATATTAGTCTTTTAGAAATGTAGAAAATTGAATTTAAATTTTCAAAAAAATTAACATTAGCCTTATGAGTTGCTGTTTTGGTGATATTATAACAACAAATGTAAACAAAGTTAGCATCATATGTAGCAGTTACATCATATGTAGCTGTTATCACATGCTATTTTTCGTAGAATAAAGATTTGATGTAGAAACATTAAGCCACAGTTAATGGGGGCATGGAGTGAAAATATAGAATTTGATCGAAATCAGGACTACTTAGAGAAGATTAGGGATATCATACTCAAATGTGTTCCATTTTACATATATATGGAAAAATAAAGTTTACTTGCTTAAATAAGATTAAGAGATAAAAAATTTTCTGATAAAAGGGGAAGAAAAAAGTACAGTACATTAAGTTAAGTTTCTACCATCCAATATACTAACTGACATGCAACAGGCAGGGCCGGCGACGGGTGGGGGGGGGGGCAAATGCTCAGGGGCCTGGACTCACAGGGGGCCCGGATCCATGCGAGATTAGTAAAAATGGGGCCCAGAATCGAGATGAGTAAAAAAAGGCGGGTTTCTCAATTGCAAAGGGGCCCGAAAATCCTGTCACCGGGCTTGGCAACCGGAGTATAAATGGACACATTATATTCAAAATGTTTTTATTGGTTGATAATGGGTAAAATATATATTACATTTTAGTGATAATAATAGGAAGAGAGGGAAGAAGGGAAAAGTTCAAAATGGTAGGAAAGAAGGGAGGAGAGATGGTAAGAAGAGAATGAAGGAGAAAAGGAGGGAAAAGTGGAAAGAAGGTCGGAAGTAGAGAGTGAGGAATTAATGGAGGGAGGGAGAGAACTGTGGTAAGGGGTGTACAGGATAAACTGATTTGATGACTGAAGTTTCACTTTCCTGTGATTCAATAATTATTCTTAAAAAATAAACATTAAATCTTAATAAAATAGTCAATATCTTAATAAAATACTAATTACTAAAAACCATGCCATAAGCCAGAAATGAAGTAAAATAATTAGTCAAGGACTGAGTCTTTCTCTTTTGTTTTTGGGCCCCCAGTTTGGTTATATTATGTGTTTACATGGAAAACATGTACTATATGAAATGTCTTTAGAAACGCATTGGTTTATGCGGGGATTGTTTATAAAATTAGCTATCCCTATTTGTCACTTTGACAATTGGTCGAATTTTCGACCACTGGCGATCTCTAGTAAATATTAAACTGACCATCTCTAGTTTGAATAAATTTTAAACCAAGATTTCACAGTTGGTTGTATCAACCAGGTTTCCCAAAAAAAAAATTCTCCCGAAGTTAGGTCCAAAAATGAATTTTAAACAAAGAATTCACAGTCGGCTGCGTCTAACATGTTTTCCAAAAACATAAAAATCCTCCCAAAGATATCCAAACAAGGGGTCTATTAGAAATGTCCGTTCTTCAATGTCCGTAAGACGAAATCGTACCAATCGCTGAACCCTTCAGGTACGCTAAACCAATGAAGACTAAACTTAGCCTAGTGTTTTTAGTTTATGTGTATAACATTTTAATGATTGATATTTTATTTGTGAAATGCATCGTCTCTTCCTTTCTAGCTTAAACTGTGCTTAAACCTTTACAAATTGAAATACAAGAGATAATATATTTTTTATGTAGTTTTCTAATCGAATAACTTTAAATTTCACTATGAATGTAGTTAAAACCGTTAACATTATCCAAACGCTACAAGGGAGCAGACTTGCTGACATTTCATCATCCACTAGCCCTGTTGATTCAGAAGCCATATTCATCAAGACCCCCAGGTAGAGATATACCTCACAGATGGATGAATCTGCGAAGGAAATCCCACAATTCACTCTGACTCTGCCACCAGGTAATGACTGCTTGCCCGCGGCTGGATGACTGTGGCGGCTCGTTCATGACTCCCGCTGACGTACTGCTGATTGCCGCTCAATGACTGCGGCGGCGCGGCTCCCGTGTTCACATCTGCATCAGCCAGGTACAAGTCGCGGCCCGCGGCGGAGACAGCGGGTATTGTCCGGCATACGACCGACATTATCGATCGGTACAAGTATATAGGTATCGATATTTTGGATCCGATACCAGTCGTACAGTTGTCGATATCAGGATTATCGATATTTTTATCGGGTCGATGTACCCGGTATGAGTATCGGTATCAAAAGACAAAAAATATAAAAATTGGGTGACAAATAAAAGCAGAAAAATGGAAAGTGAAATACTTAAGGTTTTGACTCCAGATTGTAGGTTTATAAACGTACTAGCAGTTGCCTGTGGCTTCGCTCACGATAAAAATTACAGCTGATCTTACTTCTGCTCTTTAAACTATCTAATTTTAGTATTCATAGCTGTTTACAATTCAGTATGTTTACATCCTTATAAAATGTAAACATTGAAGCTAAGGACGTTCAAGGGGCGTAGCCCGAGGGGATCATAAGGAAGCGAATAGCCTAATGTCCTTTTCTGATGTAGTGGCTCTATTCCTGCAAAATTTCAGCTCAGTTGGTCCAGTATTTTTCACGTTGTTGAAAGACAGATATTCGCGCAAATATCCATACTTTCACATTTATAATATTACTAGCAGAACCCGTGGCTTCGCTCACGTTAAAAATTATCGTCTAACCTTGATATGAAGAATCTAGAGGACTGAATAGAAACTATTTATATCAAGGAATATGTCATGTAGAGATATGTTTGTTTTATGGCGGAATGTAGGATAAAATGTAGATACCACAGTAGATAGTGAAGGTTTTCTTTTCACCGTTATAACTCGAATACGGCCGGACCGATTTTAACACCAAATGTGTCGATTTTAAGGTACTTCTTTGTAGATTTACCATTACGTCCCTGGATTGCCTAGCAGGGCATCAATTAAGTACAGTAAAGGGCTGAATGTTCGAAACAGTTATGGTGCTATCCGTGGGCAGTATTTCAAACTCGATTCACTTATTTTTTAACTTAAAATATGGGCGGGTAGTAATAATTTAAGATCAACCACTGATTGCAGCATTTATTTTTCTGTGAAAAGCCGGGACACCGTCGAATTAGATGAAAAAGGAATATTACCAAATTATTGTAACTGGCATGATTGTAATTAAAACATAAAGGCCGGCCTAAGGAAATAACTATAGCTCCCGCCGCTTAAAAAGATGCTACCACATAATGAGCTTATGATTGAACGTATAAGGTACGAAACTAAACCAAATGTAACTTTTATATAGTACGAATAACCTAACAAAATCATCAAAACAACCATAAAACCATGATAAAAGGAATCAAATTATAAATCAGCTGTAACAACGTATCAGTTTGTTAAGCTAATATGCTTGATTTGATAAAATTTGAAATTTAAACAAAATATCATCCATTACATTAACATAGGGCATTTTCAAAGCTTCAACTCCACCAAAAATCTCTAAAAACCTCGAATTAAAAAAAAAATCCGTTCTTGGTGAATACCAATACTCTGTAAGGAACGTCCATGCAAATTTTCAAGGTTCTAGGTTAAGTAGTTTTGACAAAAATATAGTAGAAAAGATAGTATAAATATAACTTACAATCGGGGATTTGAATAATTTATCAATTTTTACAAAAATAGTTCAAAGAATCATATCATTTCAGCACATTCTGTTTGATAATGTGCTTTTCTCTTTCCGTCTTACCGGGATTTAGTCTCAAGACTCAGCCACAAAAGGCAGCATGCTCTTTACGTTTAAAACTGCGCAGAGTAGGATTCACGTAAGTTGGCCAAAGCATGTACTAATCATCTCATCAAAAATTTTTATACAAGTCACATTGAAAACATTGTTGGTTACTCATGGTGTCTGTTTACAATTTCTCAGAACTGTCAAATCGCCACGTTGCGTTTGTTTACAAGTTCTTATAGGTTATAGAATGTTTACAATATCGCCTATTTTTAGAAGTTTTTATTTCCATTCAACCTTTTTAAATAGCTGCCAAAGTTTAATTTGATTCTATTTCTTGATTTACAAGTATTTTAGTTTGTTTAACTGCTTGTTTATTTTTCCTGGGCCAATTTTAATACGTTTTGACCGCAATATGAAACAATCTCTCTTTTCAGATACTGACTTGCAGCAAGTAATACTTCTGGCTATTCAAAAACTCGCCTATATTTCTTTGTAAATATTATTTCATAAGAAAATCTTAGACTATTAACCATGCCGCATCCATGACACATCATCTCCCTGCTAATACATAATTTATTTGGAAAAGCCCCTTAGTAATATTTTAAGCCGCGCAAGTGAACTTCCAGTTGCAAATTGCATCAGAGCTTTCCCTTTATTGCAAGTGCTGTACTAAACAGATGTTCGTTGACAATGTTTTCAGCACAGCTGGATTTTATGGTTAAGTTCGTAAGAAGATAATAGTTTGTTTACTTTCGTTTTGGCCAACTTAGGTGAATCCTACTCTACGTCGAATTATACGAAACACCAAATCATCGGACAGGCATAGATGTAATAAACAAATTATTAAGAACGCCTCCAGCAAAAACGATAACTCCCGCTACCGAAATATAGATGGTGCCACTTAACTAATTAATGGTGGATTTTATCTAAACTAAATGTAACCTTTATATAGTACATAATTATGTCCTTTGAAACAAATCAACAAAAATCAATGAAGCCATGATCAAAGAAATCAAATTTATTATCATCTGTATCAACGTATACATTTCGGAACCAAACTACCAGCTGATTGTTTAATAAACATTAAAAATGTAAACAAAAATCGTCCAACATACTTTTAAATGGGAAAATTTGAAAACTTCGGCCTCGCCAAAAACCCCTTTATACTACGAATTTTGTAAAATCCGTTCTTAGCGGATGTCTGCGCCCTAAGAGGAACATCCATGCAAAGTTTCAAGGTTCTAGGTCAAGTAGTTTGGGCTGTACGATGTTTCCACTGAGTGGTATTTGACAAATATATAGTAGATAAGTAGGATAAAATCGAAGGAGAAGTCATTACAAGATCGAAATAAAATGACGAGATCGTATTCCAAAAATGATTTAGAAGTTTGAATCCAACGCTTTCCAATTTAAATTAGATTTATTAATTTACTTCGTACCTTGCCGACCCTAGTTCCTCAGTACTATTGACTTTAAAGATGCATTTAAGCTTCTTTATTTAGAGTCAATGGTACAACTTGATTGTTGGCAAGTTTCGAAATCACAATCGAAAGTGCACAATGATTTAATACATTGTTTACTAGCTTGATGTGGCGAGTTATCGATAATTGTGCTGAAAATTTTTATCTATTAAGTCTCATCAAAGTTGCGGTGTGGGAGCGTAGGTACAGATATCCGCTCAACGACTACCGCTGCGGCTGCGGCTCCCGTGCTCACATCTGCATCAGCGGTACTAGCCGCAGCAGCAGCCGCAGGGCATGCCGGGTATTGTCCGGCAGCTCCCGTATCCGCACGGTATCTCTGGCCCACTTGTCGGACAATGGCGAGATCTAATCTCTCGTTGTCCGACTACTTAACCCCCGACCGCCGCGAGCATCTGCCGTGAAACTGCTCTTACACCCCAAAACAGACGGGAGAGGTTCGGGCCACTGATAGAGAAAGTGCGGGGAAACTGGTGTATGGTTTGGTGGACTTACTTCCGATGCTGATTTGATATTGTTTCTTTACGTGAATGATGTTATCGTAATCCTAAAACTCGAAACAAAATTCAAACAATGGTTTTAAGCTGCTCAGGGTAAATTCCAGATTACATCGAACAACCTCAAGAATAGTACATGGTGGTAATTAGTGTGAAAATACATAAAAGAAAGCCTTTTTAATGGTTACATTTCTATTAAATTACTCCCTTCAATCTTCAACGATGTTTGCATGATAACTAAAACAGGAAAAGTTAGACCTGATAAAAAGGCAAAGTTAGACTTTAAGATTTGGCCAAAAGCTTTATTATGCAGACTGGCCAATGAATGTTGCTATTGATTATCTACATAATATTGCCTTAAATAAATAAGGCTTGATCAGCTCATCAATCCTAATTGATTTACCTGCACAAGAGCAAGAGTTGACATCAGCATCATAATTTTTACAATAGATTTTTACAATAGATCAACCTCGAAATGAGGTCAAAATGACACTATCATACTTTATGAGGGGTACGATCCTACTTTATGATACAAGTTGTCTGTGTAGTTTACGTTATATGATTCACATGCAACAATACAAGGGCCATCACATCAGCTATTCCCTTGAAAACCCCTGCATATACCCAACCTACCATAATTAAGACGTAAAGTATACGACCAATTTGACGTCCATGGGAAAGCAGGATAAAAATAGAAGCGATTGCGGAAAGTAGGATCGAATGAGCCAACCAGGCAGAGTGTTGTCAAGGACGGGCGGCGGGACTTGCGAAACACGCGTGCCAAATATGGCGACTGGAGTAGGCAGGTACACTTCCATCGCTCCGACAATTAGGGAACCCTCGGGAGTGACTCATTGCGAGGTTTTACGACTAAATTTTCCTGGTTGTGGCCTAAAATTGGGGCCATTGTGATGGTGGAGCGCAGGAAAGGCTGTACATACACCTCCACTCGGCCATTCGGCTGTTGAAAAATAGCGCGCTTTTTCCAAGACTTTGAACTTCGTGTCGTAGGCGTCGTAGGATCAAGCGCCCTGTGCGGATATGTATAGTATCTCCTCCGGAATCGCCGAATGTAGACGTGACGTGACGTCCCGAGCAACTAAGTTTGCGTTATAGTCATTCTACATTTAGGCCTCATTCATACTTAGCTTAAATACCTAAAAGGAAGCCATTTTATAAAAGTATCTAAGTCTCTAACCTGAAAATGTTTACAAATAATTTCGTGCCCGAGTTTGATTCTGAGACGTACGCTTGACCTCACGTAATAATCACTGGTCGATTTAATTAACTGTCTTTGCAGAGTGTATATGTTTAAACTTCTAGAAGTTTCCGTATACCTAAATGCAAACAAGGCCCAAGTAAACCGTAACCTAACAAGACGTTCCTGTACTATTAAACTGAAGATGTGCTCGCTCAGCAGCAAGAAGCAGCTGTAGTTTTTACACCGTATAGGAACAATTGACAATGTAATTGACGCCTTTTTAGTAGTAAATTAAGAACATTTCCTATTGATAAATTTGTAAAAATCACTATTCCTCCCAATACAACTGCCAAACTGTTTTGAAAAAATTGAGAGTGCTCAACAAAGACCATTAAGGACAAGGGCCATTAAGGACTTGCATGCGCAGGACCTTGGTCGCTACTGCCCAGGCTGCAAGGTCAGCTCGCGTGGGGTTGCGGCGGTCGAAGGAGGCTTGGGGGCGACGTGGGCGACAGACCACACCCTGCCGATCAGCTGATCACTTCCGGCATCGGCGACAGCTGATGGGTTCGTGATTTGGAGTTGAGAAGGGGGAGAACTGTTTGTAACGAGATGTCATGGCCTCTGGAAAAAAAACTGTGATCCGAAATTTTGTCCCATTTGTCAGTCATGTCTAAGATAAATATCACTGTAGGTGGTTTTAATCCACTTTTTCCTCTGATGTTGTGTTTCCTCGGTATCGGGGAGTGAATGTTCTCGCTCCTAGAGAACAACAGGTTCTCTAAAGTTAAGTTTCTGATCTTACCAACATACTAGTATAACCTCGATAAGATGACACTCAATAGCACAAAAACCTCGACAAGAATTGCTCTTTTCAAGTTTCCTTGAAATTGTAATTGCATTTAATGTCTTTATACAACGAACCTCAATAAGAGGATACAACGAACCTCAATAAGAGGAGTCCCTTGATAACAAGACTGTTTTCGTTATCTCCTTGAGAGACTCTTTATCAAGGTTCTACTGTACAACTATATTAAATATTATACGAATTTTGTGAGACTACTAAATCTAGAAGCATCTTTAAACCCCACTCCTGGAATCCGTTAATCAAACTTGCTCAGACCGTGTCAGAAAAAACTCGCCGAAAGAGTTGAGTAGGCAGTAAAACGCTCGTACTGTCGGAGATTGTGGTTTAATCGGCCGAGCGGCAGCAGCTTGTACGTAACTAGAGAGCGCCAACCACTTACAGGTTAGTGGCTCTTCTCTAATTAGATATACAGTGGGAGAACCCGGTCCGAGCAATGCCCACTCTAGTCAATTACGCACCTCTTGTTCCTCTACTCATGACTGTTCGGTTCACAATTGTATCTGAGTAACTAATTTTTTATGTGCAATGATCTTCACGGAATATTTGAACAGTTTGAGTCAAATTACATGTCTCATTCCGCTCATCAAATTAACTTCAATTTAAGCATTCAGCTATGGACAGTCTGAGCCACGTTATTTACATCAGACTATTATTTATATTCTATAATGTAATTTGATAGTTAAATAAGCGATGATGGATAAATAAACGTTTCATTCATTCACTATCTCGTTTGCCACACTTGATACTCCCATGCACTTATTATTTCCTGATTCTTAATTAGAAGGGTATAAGGAACATTTTTCAGACGTCGTAGATAAAATACAGACGTCGTAGATAAAATATTAAGAAGAAATAAATCACGCAACCACCCCAAAACTCAGAAACCAGCGTGACGCTTTCGGGCAAAAATACAAAAGTCGGCGAGGAGGTTTGGACAAAGGCCGAGTTGGTGTTTAGCGATGATTAATACGAGGTATCGACACAGCGATCGACGATCGACGATCGACGGGAACCTGTTCGGGCGGGTCGACGGCCGATAGAGCGCGCTGATACGGGCCTGAGGTTTCGTCGAATTCGCGAGCGGCGAGGCCTTTCTACAATGCGAGGAATCTCTAGAGTCGAAAAAAACTAATTTTGACAACAAACGCGTATAAAATATTAAATGTCTCGATTGCCGATTATGTTTAACAATAATTGGTATTTATTGGCACAGTTTGTGATACTCATCAGAAATGTCATACTCGATCCAGTATGCAATTGAAAGACTGAGTTCTCAGTGACTACTGAACCGACCTTCAAGATTTATCGTCTTGTCAAATTACATGGATTTATGCGTAGGTTTGCCAGAATTTTCTCAAAATTTTAGTTTTTTCTATAAAGGCAACGCCTTACGGCCCTTCCAGGTTGAGTCAATACAATTCCTATGGAACAATAAAATTTGTTTGTATTAGGCCTAACAACAAACAATTATATTATCTTCTAATTGCAAGCTTGTGTAAGAGATTGGCCATAATAAAATGTAAATAGGTTCTAACATTTCTCAGCAACATTAAATTAAATTACTGTTTCATAAAAAGACTACTTGGAGATGAATTATGAGGCTATGTCTACATTATAATTCAATCTTAACACAATTTTTCTGCCAAACATTCCCACAAAAATACGAACTTAAACTATCAAAAAGATTTCTTAAAGATAAAGACACGTGAAACCCACGGCGACCTCACGAGGACCATAACTCGCGAACTTACTACAGTCCTTATCGGGGAATATTTGTCATAACTCACGACTGCCATAAATCCCTTATAAATCCACCCTCGCCCTCGATAAGCAACCTTTCACCCGGACATCTCATAAAGGTTTATCACTGACGATTTGTGCGAAACCTTCGAAGACGGGAAAGTGAAGAGAGCGGGGGAGGGTCCGCGATCCAGCGAGGCTTTCGCTGACATGTCCACATATCAAAAAAACAAACTATGTTTATTTATTTTATGATTAAAACTGGGACTGTGGCGTCTCCTGTAATCAAGCTACTTGGAGGTCACGAATTGTGGATAGTTATGAGCGATAGCTTGTGGACGCGGTGTTCCTTAGTGGGGATTAACGTCCGCACTATCGAATACTACGTTCACAGGACTGTTCTCATAATTAGACCAGTTCGTAAAACTGTTAACCGAGGAAATTGTGGTTCGGATTCCACATTAAAATGTAGGTCCCTTAGTTGCCATTGGCTGTTGGGCTATTAATTAATAGTCCTGTCTAAGGAACATGTCGGCCTCAATCAGTAACAAGATTGCAAGATCGCGCCACAATCATCCTTCACACTCAACTGTCATTCATATACTTGGCTTGAAATACCTACCTGGGTAGGTCACCATTTCAAGTAATGTATCTAATGTATTAAATTTCTTATTCTTCCATACGAAAAAAAAATCCCGACACAATTTAACAAACTCTATTTCTATTAAGTCTATTTCCTAAAACTAGCTGAAAATAAGGATATTGAATAGCAACTCTACTATTTAATCAATTTTGAGTCGAGTCCGGTTACAAATAGGGGGTGTCTTATTACAAATACAATATTTGACACTCTTTCCGGAAATTAGAGATACAGGGTCGTAAATCTCGTAAAGGTTTATCACTGACGATTTGTGCGAAAACTTCGAAGACGGGAAAGTGAAGAGAGCGGGGGAGGGTCCGCGATCCAGCGAAGCGAGCGAAGCGAGGGCTTTCGCCAACACGTCCACATATCGCAACACATCGCCAGATGACAGGGTGATGCAACCGGTCATCAGAGATCGTAACCGGCGATAATATCTGGTGTTCTGTCGTGGAGATCTGCATAGCTGCATCGACGGAGAGCAAACAGTTAATGTAGAGCTTGAGCGGTGTGAGTGCACTAGTGCGGGATGATGACTGGGGAGCGACCTGCTGCTTCGATCGGATGATCGTTAACCTGGTTGTTAGATGAATCGCTCGGGTTTCAAGGTAAATGATTCATCTGCATATGCAAACTCTTTCCGACGGACGAAGTCGATTCAGGCGTTTTCCTGTTAGCTGGTGCAGGTCGCTCTACAATCGCGAGCAGCAAATACGGCGGGTGAGTGAGTGCGCTGTTAGCGAAATTATTGCTTATTATTTGATTGGATAGTTAATCAAATATAACACCATGTGGTAAAGTAAACACAAATTTACACGTAAAAGACCTTGAGAAACGTAAACAAAGCTTTGACAGTTCAACAGAAACATTTCATTCAGTCATTTCAACTTATGTTTAGCGGAAAATTTTATGAGTTTACAGATTTTGCCGCCCGCCGTATTTCGTGCTCTCTACACTAGCTCTAGTTGTGCTAAGTTAGATACAGTATTATACTATATGAAATCATAGTTTCCTATTCCACTTTATAAGAATGCAAAACACTGAAAAAGACAAAAAAATGTTCGACCGGATTGTATGAACTCATTAAAATCACTTATTACCGAGCAATAAAAAATTGGTGAGTAAACTATGTTTATTAAATTTCTTAGTCTCCCATACGAAAAACATATCCCGACACAATTTAACAAACTCTATTCCGCAAATCAAGTTTATTTCCTAAAACGAGCTGAAAATAATACAAACATTGAATAGCAACTCTACTATTTAATCAATTTTGAGTCAAGTCCGGTTATAAATAGGGCGGTGTCTTATCACAAAATAAACTAAAAACAATATTTGACATTCTTTCCGGAGATTAGAGATAGAGTGTCGTAAATGTTCCAAAAACTCGTAAAACGTTAATAAAACGATCTTGTAAAATGCACATACCCGAACTGCGGCACGAACTTACAATAAACCCATAAATTAAATATTATGGAACAAAACGATCATAAAATCTGAACCAAAGTCAAATTTTAATCTTTATTATATCCAAAACACCATTTACAACCAACAAATTCCTTACATTATGAAACTCAACGACGAAACCACCGAGACCGGCAATGCAAGATTATAAAACATTGCCAAACATTAAAACCGAGAATGCAAAACAGGAGTTATAAATAAGCGAGATAAACAAGGCAGAGAAATGAATGAGGCTGGCAGAACACAAGCCAAGCGAGTTATGTTAACATCGGTTTAACTCGACTGACAAATCAATTGTTGCTCTTGGCAGTGCCACATTACTCTCATTCACACTGTCAAAGCTTTGTGTCAGGTGCCTTATTGACTACTCAAATCGTTCATTATTTCCAATCCATTGCTTTTGTATATGAACAATTTATATGCTTGCTTGCTTATTTATTTTTTTTTGTTTGTGCAGCTGCTTGCTTGTCTGTTAATTTATTTTTTTGTTTGCACAGCTATCTCAAAAACTGCTCCGAAGATTTCCTTCGAATGCTATTAGTTCAAAAATGTACATGAGCCATTGAAAATTTAATACTAAAATGTACTACTAAATGTAGTACAGGTAACAAAATGAAATTGACAGTTTTAAAATTTTAACATAAGACCATTTGAAATAATACGTCTCGTATTTCATAACGCAGTAGCTAGAGTAAATGTTGTACATAAAATAAAACTGAGAAAAATATGAATTACCGAGAAAGGCTCGTCCACTAGGGGCTCAATTCAAATCTAGGGTCTCTTGTAAGGGCATTCACACAGATTCTATGACCGTTACTTTGACCACGCCTGATATGTCATATCGGTTTGAATTAGGAACAGCATTTACTTTTAGGGGAACACCGTTCAGTTCTGAAAATGCTTTCTCAGGTAAAAGAATACAATTATTATCAAAAACAAAAATTTCTAATGCGATCTGCCACAACACCTTGCTTTCCCCAACCGGACGTGAAGCCACGCCTTTACGACCAACTGATCTATGTCAGAATGTAATAAACACAAGGTTGTTTCGTGCAACTTCGTAATCAATCGGTCAAAATCGGCAAACATCGGAAAACACAGTTCGATTCCTATACACGTCACCACACTTGTGTTATCAATACACAGCAGCCTTTAACAAACAGAACGTTATCAATTAATTTATCAATTTACATACAGTGGAATTAAGTTTACTTCGTGTCTTGCTCACGGTCAACTACCCTGGCCGCTCCCGGAACGAAGTAAGACAAATTCCTCTGTACTCGTGCGTTGGCGACTGTGGGAATGAACGGAACGAGAGCCGAGCTCAATGTCGTTTGTGATTAATTAAAACCGATAAAGACTGTAATGAGCGTTCGCCGGAGTACAAATGTTACCTTGAACCCCTTCTGTAACGGATTATCGCAGCTGATTGTGTGCAGTTGTGTTAACATCTCGAGCCGCGGATCCGGAAAGTCGTTCTCTTGTTGCGGGTTCCAACTCTGGGAAGACTACCATTTAGCTTGGATTTTTTGGTCTATTCATCAAAAAATGATATTGATCATTTTAATGCGATTTAAATGTTTTCACAATCACAATCAACAGAAAAATGTTTCTTACTGTTGTAGTTAAGGGTGTGCAAGCCCTCGAGTATTGAGTTTTTTTCGGACCAAATTCACCAAACTTGCCTCAACTCTAAGTTTCTAAAAAATATTTGGAAGTTCGAGCTGAGTAGGTTCCTGCCACCGTTACCCGAATCGGTATGATGCGCGATGGATTTTTACGGTCGTTTTTCAAACCTATATTAAACCGTCATAGGTAAATTAATAGTCCTTTGCATTACTTTATTAAAAAGGTTATTTATATAAATAAACCCAAACATAAATATAGGTTCTAACCTAGTCTATAAATATAGGTTCTTTGTCAACCTAATTAAATAAGTAGGCTGATATTTTAATTAAACATTATGCTTTAGGCTTAATGAAGGCATGTCTTTACAGTAACCTGAATTTTAGTTATTTTATTTAAAATCAAATAAAACAGACAAATCAAATCAAATTTAAGATATTTTATGGAAAAATTTGGACATCTCGAGTAGTATGCTACAAGACATTCAAATCGCTGACAAATCGTTATTCGCGTTCGCTTAATCAATTCTTAAACGTGAAATGTAATAAAAGATTATTTGAATATTATGGCTCCCAACGGCATAAAATTAATCAGATTCCAATGGTTTGAAAGCCAGACACAGATAATGTTTTTAACTCAAGCTAATGCAATTCAATTTTTGTCACGTACATCACATCGTAAATTTAATCGTAAAGAAAAACAAATCACTACAGACTGGTCATTGACTTTGTTTATTTATTGACTTAAATTATTTATAGTTAAAGGTCTGGTCTTAGTAGATACTCTCAACAATTCATCTATGGCTGCATCAGTGCAGCAGCCCACGCATAGGCTTCGACCTTGGCTCAGCTAAATTACATGATTCATACTGCAATATTACAGCAGTTAGAGCCAACTGTAAATTACAATTGCGCTATTATGCAACTCATATTGTTATCCAGCACCAATGACTTAAAGAAAATGGAGAATATTATAAAAAACACCTATTGTACTAAAGCGTGACACACGTAAAAACCACGATTGACAAAACAAAAACGAGAGGTAAACGAAGAAGCGCGTCTAATTGACTTGAGTGAGCTACGGCTCTCCCACAACTGCATATCTAATTAGAGAAGAGCCACTAACCTGTAAGTGGTTGGCGCCCTCTAGTTACGTACAAGCTGCTGCCGCTCGGCCGATTAAACCACAATCTCCGACAGTACGAGCGTTTTACTGCCTACTCAACACCGTCGGCGAGTTTTTTTCTGTCAAGATTATACTCGGTTTCTTTGTCGGATTCCAGAGGTTTAGAGTTTAAAGGTGTTTCCTGTTGTCTACCTTCTGTCCTTTACAGTTACAAATGTGGGAGCGAGTTGGATGGTTGAGACGAACATGAACACTCTGAGACCAAGAATTCATATTATCAAAAATATTTTTATTTTAATTATTTCGAGGTGCATTTTTTCAGAGTTATCCCATAAGAACACTAGGTGGGCCTTTATTAAGTTGACATCGTGGGAAAACAATATATTAATAGGAAATTTAGAAAAATACTTCTGAGAGTTAAACATCACTTCCAGAGTGTTTTAAAACTTCAACTATTAACTCCTTGCAAAAATTATTTACAAGCTAATTATTTACAAGCCAAAATTATTACAAGCCAATGATTTTAAAAATAAAACGTTTGCGTACACCTGCATTTATTTTTATGCTCTGAACCAATCACATAATCAACTGCTGCGCTTAGAACTTGTTGAAATTTATAATTGTGCATTTTTACATTAAACTGTTCAAAAATAATCTCTTGCCTCTGAAATTTGGACACTGAACAAAAAAATCAACAACAATAATAGTAGCCTATGTTTCATTACTATAGGGACTTACATGACGTTTTTCGTAAGAGGTCGTCCCGTGTGATGAAATAAATTTTCTTGTACTGCTCAATTCATTTAGTTAAAAACCAATATTTTACAACTTCAATCATTTAAATAAATCAGTCGATTTTCTGTTTCATTTGTGTTTAGGTGAGTCTGACCGCAACAATCTATTGGTCCATCGAACACCAGCTGGGACCAAAAATATATCTTGACTAATAGAGGGAAAATATTACTGACTCTTCGATTCAGGCTATATTTTACACAATATTAGAGCTAATGGAGCTGGAATTAAACCGGAAAAGTGTCCAAAGTTTACTTCATAGGCTTTGGCTCCACCGGCCTTAAAGGAGTCGGGTAACCTCATATTACCGCTCTCTTCTCTACAGACCTTGTTTTTACTTCAGTAACCAGCAGTACATTGAAATAAAAACTGTCGTTTTCGTAGCAATATAACGAAAATATTTTACAGCCTTTTTGTCGAGTTTACGAGCACGACTGCAATAACTGCACCTTGCCTTGACCCCGTCCATTGAGTGTTTTTACACTTGCAGCGGCCGCCAAACCAGAGTCGCCGCCTACAACCTGTCCGTCCCCGTGGGCCCGCTGTTCGGCGGTCTCCGGGCTTCGCCCCGCGGCCACGTCCGCCACTTCCTCTGTCATTGTATGGAAATAGCGGCCCCTCCCTGCGGCGCCCCGGCCCCCGCTACTCTCGGTTTCGTCGCCAAACTGAATCAACAGCGCTACCTACTGACTCCGGGACAATGGCCCCGGTTTGGCGGGGCTTCGTTGGAATATTTTGGTTTCTCGGAGGAAAATACATTACTTTTTGATTAGCTGATTCCCATTTTACTTTTAAAGAAGCGATTCGTCAGAAGAAAAATCAAAAACAGGCAAAAAAGTAATACTTTACAACCTCAAAAATGTAAACTAATGAATACTGAATTGCGAAATTCAATTTGTGCGAAGGAATATTAGTACTACAAACATTCGAAATCGTATTAAATTTATCACCTGTAATAGGAAAAATGAAATTTTTAGTTAAATAATTGGAATAATGGAAAGATATTTTTGTTTTTCGGGCTTGTACAGCGAAAAAAAGCTATATATTGCTGGTTTTATATAAACTAGCAATGTGAAAAAGCACTCTAGCCTATTTAAAAACACATATTTTCTTGTTCAAAAGAAAGGCCACGAACCATTTCGGAACATCGTGAGTTCATGTTTATGCAGGGATTTAATTAAAAGTTTACTTAAAATGCGAATCGTGTATTCGTTTCGAAACGAACGCCGACAAGGAAGAGGCGGGTCCGCCTGTCTCGAAATTCCACACAACAAGATGGATTGAAACACGTTCATTCAGATGTAAAATGCAGCTAAATTGCACGTCTAGAAGCAGGTCCGAGGCCCCGCTAGCACGGGTTGTCAACTAGTGCCTGGTTTGATAAATGATCATCGTTATTTAATACAGACTTTGACGACGTATAATTTCACGAATTATCACAAATTATAGGAACATTACAGCAAAAACAACACCAAAAGTGGTTTAATACCTGCCTCACTGACCGTAACAAATGGATGAACAATTTCGAACTCTGAATAAAACTACATTATTAAGTATGCTATTCATAATAATTGAAGCACGCCTGCATGAGGCGGTTATGCAATAATAAAGCAGCAATCATTTTGCCTAAACGTGCCCCTTCACAGTCGAAAACGGGTAAGAAAATATCGGCTTGTTACCTTGCTATCCTATATGTTGTGTCTGAAAGCACAAAAAACAATAAGAATAATTTTGTTAAATTTCTGTCTTATTACGTTACCACGGTGGTCCTACTTTACCACCATGGAAATTATGTTTAAAATGTTTCATTAATTCTTCTACGTGCCCTGAGACGTAACGAAATTATCTATTCGGATCATATACATCCACGGGAATGTGCCTTTCTTTTGGGAATGTTTGGATTTTTACTAGTAGGCCTACTTCGCAAACTTAGATTATAATATGACGATAATTATATGCAATTCGTTAAACAGGTACGATTTTAGATGTGTTTAGATTACGTGTAAAAGTTCTCTCAGTAGATTGCAATGAGAGAAACATGTTATTCTATGTAAATTCACATTTTATCTTCGATGTAAATTTACATTTTAACTGAATTTTATATTCGATGTAAATTTACATTTTAACTGAATTACTTCAAACTAAACTTAACACTACATAGAAAACACTGGAGACTATTAAAATGAAGAAAATTCACCGATGTTTGAATAATTCAAGAAGGAATTTTCTCCGATAAACCAGCAACAACAATCCCCTTGTTTAGGTTACGTTGGGGGCGAAGCCAGACGGGAGACGGATGGTGTTGTCGGTGGCAGGGAACCCAAACATGTCGCGATCGTCGCCACCGACTCCGACTGTTGATCCACGATCCGTCTCCGATCTGACGGCGGACAAACCGATGCTGACATTCTATTCTGAGATGTTGGGAGATCTCCAACCTTGTCTGGTCGATTCCGGGAACATCTGCGTCCGCTCTGAAATATGTTACTCTGATCCCTGCCGTCTTGTCTTGGAATCTTCATGTGTTTTTTGGTCCTTCGAATGTGGACGTTTTTAAAACAATACGGTGATAAAAATGAAACCATGGGGAGGTTTCTGTTTTAATTCTTTCTTATAGGTCTAGATTTCGTTTAAATAATTCGGATGAGTCTTTAGCATGCCTCTTTGGCATCTATTCAAGGCATTCAGTTGCAGAAATTGATGTGATACAAATGCAAGCCAAGCTCCAAAAGATTGCAGTGCTAATCTGTATAGGCTCGCATCCAAGTTGGACATCCCAAGTTATAATCATGAAAGCAAGTTTGCTAATTAATACTAATCCAGTTGATTCGTGCCTTACAAAATTAAAGACCCAAGGGCAAGATATGTAAGAGAAATAATATTTATTGCTTTGAATTCAATACATTTTATGAAAATAATAAGTGTTATTCACACTACGATTACGATCACTTATTCCATCAATTCTATCCCGTACATCTGCCGAATTTCCCCAAAGCCAAGTGAATGGGTCCGAGACAAAAGGGACCCAAAATCCGACCGAGTATCAAATCCTCACGCAAACAGAGCGTGGGGCAGTCCTGACGTCCTCGCAATGAATAGCATTATGGTAATGCCTTACTCTATTGTTGCCGCGTACCGAGGCCATAAACAGGCCACTTTTGTTTCTCACTTTTATCGTTTTCACTCGATTGTACGCTCGATTTTACGTGGCGTCTGCCCAAGGTTACTAACCCTTTCGTCGGATGAATAATTCAGAACTGTCCGGACTCCGGAGCTTCGAAGGATGGATTTTGAAGTTGGAGTGATTTGTGAGGATGTTCTGCCTCCGCTGAGGCGGCTTAGGTATCTTAGTTTTATTTGGTACGAATTCTGCTGTTTTAGAGGGTCGCTAGTCGATTTGAGTGCCATCTGGAAAGGTTTAAGTAGGAAATGTCAAAAATATGATCTGTGCAAGAAGTCCGGTGATTGAAGTTTTTGACTAGGTAGATGAAGAAATTTATTTGCACCTTTATGACTTTTGAATTTTTCTGGTTAATCCGTAATAAAATTTCTCCTAAAGTGACGGATTATTGAATTAAAGTGTTAAGCTAGATTCCACCTCCTCTTTAGAACACAATAACTTTCTATTCTATAAAAACAGCTTCACCAAGCCATCTAGAATCTGCAGTTCACCTGGAGAAATAATTGGCGGCCATTCTAGCAATCGGTGAAGTAATAAAATCCCTAATAAGAATTGTAAATACAAAATCTGTTGTTCCAAATAACCATATGCGCCGCCTCCCTCTCCTGATCTAGGACCTGTTCTCCGGCGTTTCCAGGGAGTGCCTCAGACGTTAGGCAATAAATTATTCAACACTAGGCCCGGATTTGCATATTTGGCCGATACACAGACGCTGCGGCCCACTTAGAGTCCATTCATCCTCCCAGGTTGGGGGACCACCAGATCCACAACCGCTTCGCAGATGGAGCAAACATGGTGGCAACTATGGGTACTTCATTTTAACGTGGGACCCAGGATCCGACCCACAATTTTGCTCGGTTTACAATTTATAAACTGGTCTGATTATGAGGACGGTCTGATGAACGTAGTATTCAATAGTGCGGACGTTAGTCCCCAATAGAGAACACCGCATCCACAAGCCATCGCTCATATAACTATCCACAATTCGTGACCTCCAAGTAGCTGGATTACAGGACACGCCACCGTCTCATAGTACGATACAAGTGCTGGAAAAACAGCAATCCAACCATTTTATATGACCCAAGAACTGAATGTCCTTAACTAATTTTAACGAAAGATCAACTCAAGAACATCAATTGGAGGGTAAAACCTCCAAAATACGATGACACATTTCGCAATATGGCTTAGGCTACTCCTTTGGTACAGCAAAAGCGGAAAAGTGGATTGTTTCAAGGGACTCATTGGTTTTATGCTTCTCACATCACTAAAAACTTTTTAGAATCATTATTAACTAAATTAAAATTTTGTTAAACATTATCATTAATACTGACTAAATTAAAATTTGGTAAAAATATATTACAGCCTATTTGGTTAAAATTTGGTTTATGTAGTAATATATATATGGTTACATGACATTAACATTAAAATTAATGTTACCATTTTGAGATTATCACGCCAATTGTATTACTAGATTTATGTGTGTTTAAACTTATTTCAAATTTCATATTATGTATCAATTATGTCCACATGCTGTATCAAGGAACTTTTTTTGTTACCATCATTATAGTTATGAATCAAATGTTCTACAGAACAAATATCCTAATAAATTTAAGCAAAGCACTGTATAGATTATAGTGTTGTTGGTTATGCAAGGAGTTAAAGAACTTGGCCTTGGTTAAACGTAGGACCTATAAAATGTTAAAATAAAAAAATAAAAAAACGGAGAATGTTTCTGGGAATAATTATATCAGGGCCTTGGCAGCGAACTGTATTGCGGTCACTGTATGTCGAGGTTATTCACTGAACTTTGAAGCGGTAATGTAGTCTAATATAACGAGCCACCCATGAGCTGGGAGTAAACAAATATCAATCTAAATTTTAATTATTTCAGTGAATTTGATTTAAATCTTAGTAATATCACAGAGAAAGGGAACAGTAAACAGCATTTATATTTTCAATTAGAGTTAGAAGGCCTACTATGCTTTTTCCGCTTATATGCAAGTAGTCCGTATGAACGAATACAATGAAGAATTTGATTAAAGATCTCTTTCTTGCTGAAAAAGCCTAATGGAGTTACGCATTCATTGCATGCAATAATGGGGAGGATTACATAATACCATTATTGTAAGCTATAATGTTAGGAGAACGGGGTAATAATGTTTAATATCTGAAAGTTTAATCAACTATTTGAATGAAAGGAGGTTTTATGTCATACATCGCACGTCTGTAGACTTACCATTTAAAAAGATAATGAGGGAAAGGTTGAAGGTGTTGCCATAACTAAGTCTGTATAAATTCTTAAAAAGTAGGCTACTAAAATGAAAATACATCTCTTTAAATAATTTATTTTTCTACACAGCATAATCGACCGGCAGTTCTTACTTTATCGTATTCTGACATTTTATTTTATACATTTCATCCACATAACAACTAAACATATGTAAAAGACTTGCTGACCAACCCCAGTTTCACCCTTGGAAAAACAGAAAATCTTCCTTCGATTCACGATTAAATGTTTCATTTTATTTTCCATATTTCATTAAGTTGTTATGACAACTTCACAAGCTTGCCTATAGTTAATCATTGAATTATTTGATGTACTATAATATTTAGCCTTGAGGAAATTTTGAAAAATTCTTTCTTAGCGGATGCCTACGCCCTTAAAGGAACGTCTTTTCAAGTTCTATGTCAAGTAGTACGGGATGTACGATTATAAGTGAGTGGTATTATATATGACAAATATGTAGAAGAAGACTTGCTGATCAACCCGGTTTCACTCGTAGAAAACAGAAAAAAACATCCCTGGATTCATGATTCAATGTTGAGGGTGCCTTGACAAGTTCATAAACTTTCCTGTAGTTTAACATTGAAACTCTGAGTTACCATAGGGCGTAGCCCTGAGAAAATCCTTTCTTACCGGATGCCTACGCCCTAAGAGGAACGTCTATACAAATTTTCAAGTTCTAGGTCAAGTAGTATGGGATGTACGATTATAGGTGAGTGGATTTGACAAATATATAGTCGATTACAAATTGTAAGATTAAACCAGTGATACCAGGATTAAATACACAACTTTTACCCTATTTACTCCCCGAAAGACCCACGTTATCTGCGAGTCACAAACGGCTTCAGCGCGCTCGCCAATTTGATCACGTGTTTACCGCTCAGAGATGATATGAGTTCCTTGACCGTCCGTATTAACTAGCCTCAGTCAGTGGCCCCATAAACAGGACGCGCGCCTGTAGTGAGGCTAACAAGCGGCGCGGGCCGGCGCATGCGCCAATACAAGATAAGGTAATGAAATATCCGCGAGCGGGGGTTTGGCCGTATTTGATCGCAAGGCCGTAAACGTCTCGTAAGCACAGTAGTTCATGGCCTGTCGGGGAGATGTTCAGAGAGGAAATGACGGCTTCACTTATTTTTATTAGCAACTATACCATAACGGACAGCATGTAATATAGTTTATTTTTAAAATTCATAATATCGAAGGATTTGTAATTATTACAACAAGGATTTGTAATTAACAAATTAAATAATAATAATAGTGTATTTTTTGTTTGGTTAAAATATTACTAAAGGCCGCGTCACATTGGTCGTGTTAACTCAGCCGAGACAGCTCAGCCCAGCAGCTAGGATCAGCTGATTCCTACACTAATGAATTGTCAACTCGCTCGCGACTCGACTCGCCCGCAACTCGACTCGCCCATTTGTCAAGACCGGTTTCCACACAGGTCGAGCCTAACTCGCCCGTCTAACTCGTCCTCCTACCCGACCAATGTGACGAGGTGCCAGCGTTAAACAAAAGTTTTACGCCGATGTTCACGTATTTAACGGATTTCCGTGTCAATAAACTGAAATTCGGTAATTATATTGGGACAACAATTGAATTTCCTTTATTAATAATTACAAATTAAAATTCTAGCTTAAAATCAGGCATCACTCCTCGGCGACGCCGCAGTTACCCACAATCGCTTACATAACACCTAAATAATGAATTTCATGACTTATTCAGGCATGTGTGTCATACCTTTAATACTGAAGTCTTACACACACTCTCACTCTCTATTGAAAAAAGCAAGGTTTTTCTATTTTGAATTGTCAGTGATGCTCTTTCGAGTAGCTCGTTTAAGAGGGACTGATTGTGAAACAAAAAAGAACTCACTGTCACTGTTGGAAAGAACCAGCCAAAACGCGGGTTGACTCATCGAAAGCAATCTGATTATCCAGCAGAGTTAATTAACCAACTGAAATACAGTATTGAAAAATTTCAATTTTTACCATTGGATTTTCCGGCCATGCAAAAATAACAGCAGGAGTTGTGAAACGATCAAACAATTACAAAAGAATAGTGCATGATCGTTCTAGATTATACGTTTCTGCTGAGCAAGCGCTGAGCGGAAATGAGGATAAGACTGAATTAACGCTGACCAGTTGATGAATTTCCGCTGGAAAAAACACAGCAGAGGCTGAAACGGCTGAAACATGGTTGAATAAGCAACCTACACAGGGGAGCTAAGCTGGCATAAATTACTGCTGCAAAGGTAAACCACCTTACCGAGCTAAATTTAACATGGATTTGGCAAATTTTGGTATTTGGACAGTACATTAGATACATTAGATACATTATCTGAAATGGCGACCTATCCAGGTAGGTATTTTAAGCCAAGTATGAATGACAGATGAGTGAAGGATGATTGTGGCGCGATCTTGTAGTCTTGTTACTGACTAAGGCCGACATATTCCCTAGACAGGACTGTTAATTAATAGCCCAACAGCCAATGGCAACTAAGGGACCTACATTTTAACGTGGGATCCGAACCACGATTTCGCCTCGGTTAACAATTTACGAACTGGTCTAATTATGAGGATGGTCCCATGAACGAGTACTCAATAGTGCGGACGTTAATCCCCACTAGGGAACACCGCGTCCACAAGCCATCGTTCATAACTATCCACAATTCGTGACCTCCAAGTAGCTGGATTACAGGACACGTAATGTTCCGGTTTATTGTATCTTTCACTTGATTAAATTGTCACGTACTGCAGCTTGGAAAACTGGGAGTATACATGGTTACTGCTTGCTTACTCAAATACGGACACAAGTTTCTGCAAATTTTGTAAGTAAAATTTAAGAAAAGTGTTACTCATCAATAACTTGTAATGACCTACAACAAACACAAACAGAAAATTAATCCTGCACCTTGCATCTAGACAAAACTAAATCAACTGCACGATGCCAATAACAAAAAATTAAGCAGGCAATTTTTTTTAAAGTACTTGGCATGATCGAGGCCAAAGGCCAAACCCCCTTAGTATAAGGTACTGATGACCCAATGGCATGCGGTAGTAGGCCTAAGTAGGCTTAGAGAATTTAATTATGCGCAACTACTTACCGTCACCTAGGACATGCATGACAATACGATATCGACCTAGGCTTGAAGATATTAGGCACAAGGACCTGAATGTTGACTTTCGAAGCCTCCGGGCCAAATTTGGAACTGTTTCTTAATGACTGTGTTACGCCACCTGTATGATTCACCGGGCGCCCTTCGGTCTAGGTGTCATTCTCCCTAATGATCGGGTTGGGGTAGGGCTAAAACGGTCGTTCGTAATAAGAACTCGCATCAGGTTTTGTTTAAAAAAGTTCAGAGACCTCGAGGAAGGTGTATGTTTACTTTCAAATCAACTTTAACAGCATATATTTGGTTTTTAAGTATATTTTTTAAATTAAAATCATGAAAAATGTAAGACCCTGTTAAGTATGTAAATGATTTACCAATTAATTAAATAAGATAAAAATAACTAAATATAGTGGATTCTCATAGGAATTGTTGTCTTGCTTTGCATGCAAACCAAAAAACCTTCTTGACGTAATGGTTAAAATACGAGAACTCTTGAACACTAATTTAAAACAACTCAAAAACACGCCATGAATGACCGCATCGTAGCCGATCACAAAGATTCGCTTTGTAACTCGTGACCGAATCAAAAACACGTGATTTAAATTTCAGATTGCTTCATTCCCTACAATCGCTACCGTTGTTTCAAAACCCGTTTCTCATTTCGATATCAAACCGAGATGATTAACTGCTGGTAAGCTTCGGCCTATCAACACCCAGTGATTGTGACTACCAAAATAACCACCATAAATTCCAACAATGAACCAGCAAGTTGGCCAAGACTCGCCGGTGACCCACGGTGACCTTGACTTAGTGATAGCGGCTTATCAGCAGTTTCCGGAGCACACAAAGCTGCTGATAACTGTTCTCGCCTCTACACCACGCGTTTTTAACGTTTAAAACGAGCTCAGCTTGTTTTCCCCTCTCAATATGAATCCATCCATCCATCCGAGTAAAGGGTGTCTCCTTCTATACAAGCAATGGGATGAAATAAAATAGGTGGGTCTTTCACCCACCTCGTATGTTTATAGACGCTGTTTACTTCTTGTAATGCATGAGTAAAATAATAATTTCTCTCAGCGGGAGTAAAGTTATTACTTTTCCTCCCGGCGGGAGACAAAGTAACCCCATAAAACTAACACTGAAATCAATAATTCAAAAAATGAAAACATATTGAATATTGATTATTGAATGATTGATTATTAAAAAATTATTGAAGGTTTGAGCGTCTTCAAATTTCCACGTACACACGCAGCTCAACGAATGCAGCGCTAACAGCTGATTTAGTGGCAGGAATAATCAAATAAGAGTAACACCAACGACAATCAGCTGTGAGAACGTAAAGAATTAAGCATTTAAGCACGTTACAGCAATCAGCTGTCGCTGATGCATGAATGCAGTTACTCAAATGCAGGCTCTAATTGCAGATAAAAAAAATCGATATTGCTTGTTACTTTCTAGGTTTATGAATTAGATGTTTAAAGATCGGGTATTTATTATTGCAGATGGGAGAAAAATGGCGTGTGTATTTCGAGAGCAAAGCCCATTGTCATGTGTCTCCCTCGTGAAACAAAGTTGTACTTTCTCACTCAACACACAAATAACTATTATCTCAATGCCAACTACTTGCACCCAATCCCAATTAAATTATTTACTCGACTATGTTCAATTAATAACTCTAAATCAATTTTGAGATGTACTTGTTCAAGAAAGCTTAATCCGTGACACAATCCTCCCAGCCGCGCCTCGAGCGTACAAATCATCAGCTTGTCAATTATCCTAAGCATTGCCGATCGCTTTTAATCGAGATGTTGTAAGCCGCCCTGAACTTTCGATTTCAACTGCGATTGGCCAACTTCACAGGTATTACTGCATCGCCGTTGGCGCTGCCGGCGCCCCGCTGACTTTGTTTTGTTATTGCACTTTACTTTGAATTAATATTTAAAATAATTTTTTTCTTATAAAGAAAAAACTGATTTACTGTTGAAATGTTAAAGCAATAGTTTAAGCCAGTACATTAGTTCACTGAACCAGTATATCCATTAATAGAGTGAAGTGCACTCAATTTTAGTATTAGTACAAGAGACTATGGAACACTTGGAACTTATGTCAGTTAATTAAAAATTTATGTCCCTCCTATACGTTGTTCATACTTTTAATACCATAGTTGTTTTGCAATAACAAGGTGATTATAAATTGAATAACTGTTTTATGGCTCGATTGATCGAAAACTATACTACCTATCGTCATGATGTAAGAATCAATTGAAAAGGATTTTTTTTAATTTTCTTTACGCCAACAAGGGAAAGGTAGTTGTAGTATAATTAGCCAGACTAGAGGCTAGTTATGCAACTACATTTCCCCGGGTGTTGTAAAAACAATATCCTCTTTTAATTGATTCTTAGATCATTATGTTAGGTCGTATAGTTCCCGATTTATAGTTACAAAACTGAGAGATTCATTTAGAATCACCCTCTATTCCCCTTTTCACCAAAATACAGTTAATTCTTATCCGCTCACGACTCGACTGCGTACACCGTTGCTAAATTGAAAACGTTTAAGCGTTGAAAAGCTGCGTACGCAGCGTTGAAAAGCAGCGTAAAAGAACCACCGCACGCGCATCACAAAGAAGCCCGAAGACGCGTACAAGCGTATCTCGAGGAAAGCTCGCCAGCGGAAGAATGCAGTCTGCATTTTCTTTGTATCTTTACACAGCTCGCCTCTCCTTAGCGGGAACTAGTTACCAGCTGTTCCAAGGCCATAAAGCTGGGGAGCGACACAAGCCGAAGCGACCGCCGAATCGCCTTTCTCTTTCCGTTCTTAGTCTATCCTCTGGCGATCATTTTCCGCGGTTCTGTCACGAATCTAATTAATTTCGGCCGCCTTCGCTGCGGGAATTTTACACCGTTTGTTCGTAAATCGAGTGTTACGCGGTTCGCGTAACGGGCGGGCCCGGTTACTCCGTACTTCTAAACACCTCTCGCTCTAAGCTAACGGCTAACGGTACGACATGCGAAGTTTGTTTAACTTCCCGGAAGTGTGTACAGGTTCCCCGAGGTTCACACGTCGTCCCAGTGTCTAGAATACATCGGTTCAACCGGGATAAGGTAATTTAAGACGGGTTTATATTGGATTAATGTGAGTGCAAATTTATACGGACACTAAAGTAGAGCCGGGTTCGCGGTTCGCGGATGAGTCGCATTAAACCATGAGAACGGAAGTTCTTTTTGCGGCGGCGCCGGCGCGGTAAGCCGATCGCGACTTGGAAGTAATCCGATTAAGTTCGGTGTCCTTAGGACTGGAGGGATATCAAAAGACTATCAGGACCGTGCACCCTGAACACCAAATACAATGGACATAGAATTGGGGCTGTGAAAAAGTCTGACAGGTTTGACTCAGTGCCATTCAATTATCAAACGCATTTCTGGGACGCTACCAAAGTCGGACAGCGCCAAATCGGGACTGTTTAAAATTCCCAAAACACCAAAGTCGGACAGTGCCAAAGTCAGACAGCGCCAAACCCGGACTGTTTTGAAACAGTCTCGATTTGGCGGGAGCGTCAGGTGCCAAACCGGGACTGTTTCATTTTTGCACAGAAACGTCAAAGTCGGACGGCGCCAACTCAGGACTGTTTTGAAACAGTCCCGATTTGGCGGGAGCGTCAGGTGCCAAACCCAGACTGTTTCATTTTTGCACAGAAACGTCAAAGTCGGACAGCGCCAAACCCGGACGGTTTTGTTTTTGAACCTTACTGTACCGGGCTCCTCCCCTTTGTTCTCATTGGCTCGCTGTAAAGGGGACGATGACAATGGGCTAGTATTGTGATTTTAAATTATCAGATTGTATATAATTTAAGAATAATTTTACGTTTAATCCAACCCTTTTCTCGATCATAATTGGTTTTTCTGCACTCATTGTTGAATAATGTAATTAATTTCCTTTTGAACTAAATATGCTACGTAATTTATTAAAAATTAATTTTACAATCTCAAGAATTTTAATTGTGTTTCATTTTTTACCCTCTGTAATTAAATATGAGGTAGGCAGAATTTTAATATTAGCCATTAATGGGCCAATAATGTGATTTTTAATTTAATTGAATTTAATTGGATTTTTAATTGTGATTGAATTTAGATTGTATTAATTTAAATTGATAAAAGTTAAATACAACCCATTTTCGACAATAAATGAAAAATATCCTATTTGGTAAATTCATTTCTTCATACAAAGAAAAGGAATAAATCCTATACCCGTACTTAAATTATGAGCAATAAATATATGAGAATACTCTTGCTTGCTCAATTATCTTAAAAACGGCTACCAGGATTACCTTAAAAGTCTTGAAATATCTAATTTCTGACTTAAAAAAAGTCTCATGTAGGTTACTTAGCTAGAGAAATTCTATTAAGTTAATGAATTTCATTTTAAAGTCGAAACACTTTACATTTGAAGTTGCCATGATAGCAACCAAATAAACAAAAAAATAAACAAACAACCTTACTGCACCGTACAGCTGTATACAAACTATACAGCCATGTAGGACAAATACGGCATGTGGGATAAAGTTCGCATGGAGCAATAAAAAATGTGCATTTATAAAAATTGTAACACTAACATGTTTTATAGTAATTGGATGAAGTGGTAAACATGAAATGATACCTACCAAGGCTCGGACCACAAGGTTCTCATTATATAAACACATTAGTCCTTTTTGGACCATATAAGTCCCAAATTTATTTTTCGGATTTATAAATAATGTAAATATTTAAAGCCTTTTTGTTAACGGTCAGGTATTGTCTGTTAAATGTATAGGTTCTAGAATGTATGTTTGGCAATTTAGAAAATTCAAAAAGGAAAACGTAAAATATATTTATAAAATATATCTATAATAGCATAGTCTATAAAATAAGTAGGTGCCCATTCAAATATTTGCATCCAATGTGATTTACCAAAGTACTAAGGTATTTTAAATAACAACAAAACTTACACAGCAACTTTATTTATTATATAAATGAATTGGAAATAACTGCTGGAGTACCACAAGGATCGGTTTTAGGTCCAGTCCTTTTTATAATATAAGTCAATAATATCAATGAATCCGTGTCAAACTCAAATTTATGTTTTTTTGCTGATGACACAACAATAATTATAAAAGACCATGATAAATCTAACCTTGATATTAAAAGTTATATAAATTCACATAACATTTTGCAATGGTTTAAAAAAATGAATTTTCAATTAATATCGAGAAACGAAATACATAGCAACATGACAAAACAGAAAATACACAATTTCAAAACAACAGATAGAACATAGAATTTTCAAAATAAATGGAATCAAATTATATAATAAATTACCATCACATCTAAAAAAAGAAAAAGAAATTAAAAATTTTAAGAAAAAATTGAAAATGATTCTCATGGAAGGAATATTTTATAATGTTGAAGATTTTTTAAATAAAATATTGAAATAACATTAAGATATTGAAACTAGGAAGATGTACAAAAAAAATGAAACAAGGAACAAATTGTGGTAAAGTTATTCAATAATACAAAATTGGTTTAGATACCTTCTAACGTCAAGTGATCCTAGAGTAGTCGTTTGGCTACTGCAGTTTCAATCCAACTAAAAAAGTCGTAGTCCAACTGCAGTAGTCGTTTGCTACTGCAGTTTTACAATAACTAAAAAAGTGATTCGGTGGCTAACGACAGGAAATAATACGAAGAACATGTTCAATCAAATAAAGAAAACTATATCCAATGAAAACGCCAAATGCCCATTAAATACACCTACAGAGGGAGGAACGGTACATTCCATCAGGTCCACTCAAGAATTCTAAGGGCATTTGAAAATATTTTTTGAACACGTGCCTCTCGGGAAACCCCAACGCAGCAAGAAAACTGCTATGTACTTCCGCCCTTCTACGTAGAGTTCTATTACATTCCAGATTGATCGTTGAACACCTAATAAGGTTGAATCTCTTTTTCAATTAATTTGTTAAAAATGTTAGTTTTATTTAAAAAACGTGGGTAAAAATCCTGGTGTACAATTCTGGGGTCGGACTTAAGAAGACAGGTTTAATTGGATTTATACCAATTATACAACTGTTCAGACAACCGTGAAACGTCAGTTTATTAAAATTCATAGTAATTTATCCGTCCTAAAAGTTCGCGCCCAGAATCGTACCCCCCGATCTGTGACGTCAAAATGACGTAGGCGTTTTTTCTGTGGGTGTACAAAACCGGGGGGTAAAATTCCGGCGACCCATCCGTCGGCCAATAATATTATAGTATCAATATTACAAGATCGTGCCACAATCATTCTACGCTTATCTCTCATTCATAAATTGGCTTAAAATACCTTGTAGGTCACCATTTAAAGGAAAAATATTGAAATAGTATCAAAAGTATAACAATAAAATGTCACATGTTTTATTGAAGCAATGAGTAAAAACTGTAGTAAAATATTATCTGATTGAATTTCGACCTTTCGACCCGTAGGCGATCTCTAATATTTATAATAATAAAGCCATCGATCTATATTTAGAGAAAATCCTTAGAAAAAATCAAATTTATGTTGGTAGTCCACAGCGTGATCGCTTGAAACTCATCTAATTTCAGTAAATTAGATGAGTCAGATTCAGATTACAGCGAGGGTTCTTTCAGAGAAAGTTGTTAGACCCAATTTTACTGTATAGCTTGATAAGAACTAAAGATATAGGTCTTTAACCAAAGAAAAATCTTTGAAATAATGAATGTTAGTTGGAATTTTATAACACGCCTAAAACATGTTCGATTTAATTTACTTGTCCAATTGCACATTTGAATTGATATTTCTGGATTTACTATGAAAGAAACAAAATTGGAGTTCTAGTTTCTCTATATAGCGTACATTTTCTTCAAACGAAGGCTATTAATTACAATTCAACATTTGAATATTGGGTTTTATTTTCCAATTCAATTTATGTATTGAACTACTCCATTGTTTCAAAACTCAAAACTACTCTTAAATATTTCTTTAATTTCTATTACAGCGCTATGGTATAGTACGGTATACCGTAGTATGGTATAGTATAGTATGGATAGTACAGTACTATGGTGAGAAATAGAACCCTTCCGTATTCCCTATACGGATTTACAACTAATCTAATAGCAAAAGGGTTTTAATTTTATTAGTTAGATTTTAATTAAATAGATTTTTGTGCTTACTCAGCTTAAAACCTAGGTTTGGAAACAAAGCTAAAAAAGGATTGGAAAATTTATTTTTTTCAAAAGTTTCAAAGCGTATAACACATACTCGGCATACAAGTTAAGTAATATTTTATTCTCTAAATCCAATTTAATTTCTTGAAGTGAATTAACTAGGTGTATACTGTTTATTAGTTGACTGCACAATACGGAACTTGGAGTGGCTGCTTAATTTTTAAAATATAACTAAGTTTGAAACTTTAGTTAGTAATAGTAAGTTCTGCAACATATTTATATTGCGAATTTAAAGGTGCTGCTATACATACACGTCACGTACGTCCACACGGGGCCATAGAAGGCATATACGGTCCCATAACTGCTATGGCCCCGACGTCCACATACGGCCAATACGGCGATTCCGGAGAGGGTTCTATACATATTCACATTCGCACGGTACGTAACGTCCTCGATCGCATGCGCACATGAGGATGCGACATCCAAAGACGCGGTGAAAAGCAGATTAAATAAGTACCCCTGGCGTGAGAATTAAGTATATATGGAATACAGATAAATATGATAAATATATTTTTTTTTTGTTACATGCTTAATAAAACACAAGGTATAAACTTAAGGTTTGCTGTTACTCTAACGTTTGATATTGACACTTTTATATATTCGTAACCCTTTTATTTTAAAGGGGATACATCTTACTGACATTTATAAGATTTTATAAGCGTTAAGCATCAATATAATTAATATAAATAATTAACGCCAAAAACAGCACTTTATACAGTTTTAGTATAAAATTTGCTTTCATAACAGCCGCTTGGGCGAATGGTATTGATAGAGGCTATAGGCTACACGTCACGTCACGTCGCGTCCCCATTCGGCCAATTCGGCCGTGTAACTAAGAAAATGGACTTGACGTGAAGTTTAGAAAGGTTATTAGAAAGGTCATTCACAGGTACTGAGAACGGACACGACAATCAACAAGCACAAATTAATTCTATCACTTGGAACGGCCAAAACACATTCCGACTGCAACATTCCTTAGAACTGTCAGGTCATCCCGGCGTAGTTACCGATGTACTTCCAGGTTGGCCGGAAATATTTGAGTTATTACCTGCCATTCAACTCAAAAAGTCTAAATTCCTTTCTAAAAAGGGGTGGTTATGGAAAAACAATTGTAAATTCTGGTTAATTCGTAGTAAAAATATAAAATGGTTTCAGAATTTTCAGACTTTCCCGTAAGTAACCTCCTTATTCTTAAGACATGCCGCATAAAACATTTACTAAACTCAAGAGTTAACAAAAATGTTGCAGGGATTTTTTTTTAACAGGGACAGTCAATTGTCTGACATAATAAAATGCCCTAAATATTACCCAGGAATATATTACAAAAACATGTTATCTAACTTGGTCTTGGTAAACCGGATTACTGGCGGATCTAAAAATAGGCCTATATTAAATGACTCATTGCACGAACTCGATTAAAAAACTGCCACTTCATAAAAGAAAAATCACGAGGACGCTCACCACAGTTAAGAAAATATCGTGTAAACGTATCCAGCTGTTCTGTTTCAAATGTCCTTCGACGGAGGAGCGGGATTCTCATAAAACAACCAATAGAATTTGGGGGTGTGGTTTAAATACAGCGATGGGTGTGGCTAATATGGCGGAGAGTACAGTCAATGACATAAATCGGGATGTGGCCAAAAGTGCTTAGTTCCGTTTGTGCGCGAGGCGCCAAACCGAGACTGTTTTAAAACAGTCCCGATTTGGCGGGAGCGTCAGGTGCCAAACCGGGACTGTTTCATTTTTGCACAGAAACGTCAAAGTCGGACGGCGCCAACTCAGGACTGTTTTGAAACAGTCCCGATTTGGCGGGAGCGTCAGGTGCCAAACCCAGACTGTTTCATTTTTGCACAGAAACGTCAAAATCGGACAGCGCCAACTCAGGACGGAAAAACAGTCTCGATTTGGCGCTGTCCGACTTTGGCACTGTCCGACTTTGGCGCGTTCCCGCATTTCTGAGAGCAAAGAGATATGAGTTCTATTTTGAAAACCGATTAATGAGATGAAGAATTCTTTACTTGAGCTGCCAGAAACGTAAATATATTTAAATACTCTCTTTAGCGAATTTCCGCTATAGGGAAGAAACTATTACCGTAGGTCTCATGGTAAGACCTAAGCATGAGACCATGATAACTTTTCGTTTTGGGGCCACCAGATGCAGAAAACACCATTCGTTCGAATTTATATATATATATATATATATATATATATATATACCTGTAGCAGCAAACCTGCATACTCATTCCCCATGTAATTCTTATGGAGCTTACCAAAACATGTCAAATGTCGCTATGTTGGATTGAAAAGTTGTTTTGCATTTGAAATTCGCTAAGTATGCAGGTCTGCTGCAACGGGGGTATTATAATAACTGTAGTAGTAAGGTGCATTACGTTAGGCCATCTAAAGGCAACCGTGTCTCCCTCTCAAGTGCTTATGTTTCTCTAAAACAAAAATGTTATATCGTAGGCTATGCATTACCTGTCACAGTGGGAGGTAATGTTTTACAAGGAGAAATCTAGAATACATTTGTATTGTTTTGGGTGCGTGTTACATGACCACGAAATGAACCAACTTCTCCCATCTGATAACTGTGGCTGAAACAGAAGAGTTACATAACAGACGAAACCAGGGTACGTATTAATATTTTAAATAACAAACCGCAATTTAAAGAAAATTTCTCTTAAAATATAATACGGCGTTTGACGGAAGTGGAAAATTAATCTGCACACCGGATAATTGTTTTGTTTGAGAACGAACATTGAACTAACTAATTGGTGTGAGGAATTTGAAACGATAACCCAAGTTCACAGATTACCGAACTTCCGGCGGATAATTAACCAGCGTTTTAATTTTATTAGAAGAATCAAATTCTTTTAGGGTCAAATAACTCGTTAATTCAAACAATACTGCTTTTTTCCACAGAATTCTGTGCGAGGTTAAAATCACAACATTCACAACTAAGAGAATGACCAGAGATATTTTTTTTCTTTTTTAAGGCTTTAATTAATTAAATAGTTTAAACTAATTTCAGTGATTATCCAAAATTATAATGACAACGTGCGGCTTTCATCAAAATTAACTTACAACTTTCGAGGGTCAATATTCATTTCCTTTTGCGATTAATTTAGCTGTATTTCTATTTATAAAGTTTTCAACCTGAATTTAGACTCATTTCTATACTCCATTACAGACAAGAATATGTTGATTATTTCACTTTCCTAGTTAAAAGCATAGAGCATTGAAAGTCCAAAGAACGTATCCTTTCTCATCAAATCCATCAATAATGGAGGAACCACATAAACAATTACAACATAACTATTGTAGAATTATACAGCAGAAGTAACGCAGTACCGTGGACAGTCGTAGTTGGCAGCGGATGAATGAACGGCGAGGGGCAAGTGGCAAGTGGCAAGTGACTGGCAGGACCACTGACCAGACAAGGAGCGAGTACCGAGATGGAAGTGGAAGGCAGTCAAGTAACTGGCAGCAGCAGCAGCAGCAGCAGCATAGCAGGAGAGTGAGTCACTCACCGGCCCGCTAATCACCGGCTATTGAATAAAGATTCAACGGGACTTAATAACACTCGCAGGACGTTCTCATTTGTTCTAAATATCCTTTTGGAAAGTCGAGTCAAGTGGTCAGGGCCTAGATTGTTTTTAGAATTTACAATGTTTAATTTAGGCTATTGAAAATTGGATTTTTTTATTAAGGGAGAAACACTTTAAAGTGCTGGGGTTAGGTGAGTTTAAGGTAAACGTTTAGGCACATTTTGTCCTTGATACCAAATGCAGGTGTTTACTTACTAAAGAGAGTAGGCCCGACACCTCAATTGAAAGGAAGCATTTGGGTTTGAGAAGGATTACTGGAATTATTCTTTTTTAGAAAAATCAAACATACAGTTACATAGCCCAACGTATGAAAAGGAAGCTTATATGACAAAAATTTGTCTCCTGTGCTAGTGCGTGTAGGCGCAAGATGTTTAATACAGCAAGGCGTAAGTAGAAAAACTATTTGTTATGAAATACTTTAGATCTCGTTTTAAGCTTAGAGACACCTAATATTCAGGACTACAGAATATATTTCTATAATTCTGTAGTCCTGCCTAATATTCACGACGCAAGAGAACTGTAGTTAAATTATTGCTACTGACGGAGTCTCGCATCACATGATGGAGGTGGGATTTTTTTTGATACATCATCAAAAGCAAAGTTAATTCAATTAGGTATTGACGTTATTGTCATTACTCAAATCTCTAAAGTTTTTGGGCGCCCCGAGGACCTCCTGGGATAAAAACCGCCCTGAGCATGTGACCACGTAGTTTAACTTAGTTTATAGATATATTATTATTATTTTTATTTTTTGCTTATTACTAGCGCGAAATTGAGGTGGGTAACGTGAAAGGTAAAGTACCTACGACATGAGTCATTGCGTAAACTTGTCGAGGTAATAAAATTTCCCCATACTCATATTACAATTCCCTTCCCTGTAAGGCCAAAACATTAAAACGAAGATAAAATACGAGAAAAACAACAGGGACACTTTCTACATTCAGAAGCTAACACGCGGTTGAGCATAAATAGTAAAATTTCTCCCAACCTACACAACATTCCCTTACAAACTGATCCTGTTGTGCGTCAATGTTTTATATTGGGTTTTCGGGTCGGGAGCGCCTGCCACAACCTTGTAGGTGTATAACCTTCTCATTTATCATACAGCCTAGACCCCACTGCTTCACTGCTACCGACAAAACGTGTTCTTATTATTCAGTAATCCAGTTCTAGTTTCAAAGTGTGTCGTTGTCCTACAAGTAAAAATGATGTATCATATCAATATCAATACACGTTTTGTATAAAAACCAGGATTTATGAGTTCATTTTGTTAACTGTCGATTTAATAAAATAAAAACCGAAACCATACGACAATTAGGAATAAGATATTTTAAGTTGTTTTAGTAAATGGTAGTAGTTTTAACTGTCACGCGTGATGGCATGTGGTCACGTGGAAGTTCTAGGCTAACAGACAAGCTGCGATTTATACTCAGTTCGATTAATGAGAAGCAAGATGGAAAAAATAAATAGACAAACGTAGAGTTTAAATGGCATGTGTTAAAGAAAGTATAACACCTGATCAAGTTACAAGCAAGATTTTTTTATGTAATGAGTTATGCACTAAGATTTTCAAAATTATAAAATTTGTGAACAAGTATTTCAGACTATTAATAACTCAGTATTACATGTCATACAATATTCAAAAGTCTTGCTGGTTCTTCCCTCACTGAATGGGAAAAATATTTATCAGAGACATTTAACGTTACTGAAATGTTCTAAAGACAACAAACCAACAACGCGGTAAAATGAACAGGCCGACAAGTCTATTCTGTAAAATAATTGCCTTCGGATCTCAAACCAATATTCATCTCCATTACTGAACGGATTATGAAAACGTTACAGTATCAAAAAAAATATGCAAACACAAAGAAGAAGAATATTACACTGTTGAACTTAACACCTAACTTATTATATCGTATAAAATGATAGATAGTCATCCTAAAGAGCAAAACTGGCATGATTGGATCGTTACTTTCGACAAAGCGTCGCCTCAAACGTTCATAACACACAACACACATTGTAAAACCGCGAGAAACATAAGACGAGGAGGAGCACATGTGCGAGCCAATGTCACATCGCCGACGATGAGTCACCGGTGACATCACATGGTGTGACAATAGCCATTGCTCAGGTTGTATAGACTTTCATCACAACATCGGACACGGTCAATGCGACAGCCGCCTCGGTTGCCTCCGAGGATATACGACTTACTGCTAGGGTTCTGGATGTAAATCATCCGCATACCAATGGCCGGCCACAATACTTATTGGTACCGCACAGACTTCGCGTTTAAAAATGTTTATTTACTGTCGCAATTTAGGCCGACTTAGTATTTTGTTTAAATTAAATGGATTCGTTCCTCGCCAAAACACTGGAAACACAAACGAGGCATTTGCAAGCATTCAGAACTGCAACATTTTGATAAAATTTGGGCTATCTAACTGTATTGAGTAACAACTCGATAAATGTATTATTATCAAAATAATAAAGTAGCGTAGGCCTTTAAGGTATATAAAAGATCTACCCAATCCTATCATATTAAATCAATATGTAAAAATTATTCATAGTTTCTATTTCATGTTTTTTTGTAATTATTATGACCGATAAACAAACATTGAATTGGAATTCCATCCTCTCTTCCATTAAAAGAAAATATTTTCTTTTTCCAGTACTGTATATTGATAGCATACACGCCTTTGGACATTTACCTATGATTTTCAAATGTACGCCTTTTAGCTTTATGGAAGATAGTCACCAAAGAATATTTGGCAACAAACATATTTTATTAGTATTGGATAAAGAGCAATTACCTAATCAGTGGTAGGATAAGAGAGCGTTAAACGATAAAAAAAATAAAAATATTGGCAAAATATAATAAAATACTGTCCTTATTGAAACAAAGGAGTAGATTTTTAAAAATTCTTTTATATTGAATAGGTTAATTAAATACCTGCCTAGGCTAAAACTGAATAGGAATATATCAATGATAGACTTACAGAGCTGAATAACACAAAAGAGAATACAAAATTATGGGGTTTCCGAAGGAAAACGATTTTTCAAGATTCATTTATATTGGTAAAATACTAGTTGTAATTAATTTACATACCCAAACAGCTATAGTCAATAAACCTTTAACTGAATAAACACGAAAGTAAAACACAAAGTTCACAAAGTTGTGTTTTCCCCGAAAGAAATTTAGACAACGAAAGTTTTCAATCAAAACAAACACAAACGTGCCTTATCATGTTCTTATTATCAGTTTAAACACTTAAGTGATTTTAAGCTGCGGGAACCACTCCCACGAAGAAAAGTAGGCCGAATAATTGTGCAATGGAAAAAGACTATCAGTGGAGAAGCACCCTGATTTGATTTGGTGGCACATTTACATATATTTAATTAAATAATATGTGGCTTCTTTACACAAAAATGAAAAGACTGTTACACATATATCATTCAAATAAATAAAGTGTTTAAACGACTTTAGAACGTAATTACTTCAAATTACAATATATTTTTACCTTTAAATTTTTTGACAATAAAACGTAAAAAAACTTTGTCAGGCTTAATTACGAACCTCAGGTACAAGAGTAAATACATATTTTAAAACTACTTAGTTAAAAAGTAATTTATTTAAGACCAGTCTTTTTTGTGAATATTTTAATCCTTTGGCCATATAAAGTCACGATCAATTATTATATCTTTATTAAAGAAATATACCGTTTTACTCCACAAATAAAAGTAAACAGCGTGTTATTAATATGCTTGTAAATTTTATAGGCTAGATGAATTATCATTGATGAAAGAATCTGTTTTATATTGGATAGGTTTAGTCCCTAACTTTTAAAATTTGTTAAGGGATTGATGATTGATCAATCCTTACTTCCGTTGAGCTCTATGCCAAGTTTGCGACCTTTCCCATCCCCCAAAATTCCAGATCCGATCCTCATTTTGACTTTCTAGACACGAACACCCTTAAAATTTTCGAAAACTAATTCATTTGGGAAGCCGATACTATATACACATTCTATCCATATTTTATCCAACCTATGCCTTAACTTAATGGCTTGCACTTTGTCATATTTTCTTTTCTTTTTAGTATTGAATAACATTTTTTAATTCCTCAATGATTTAATGGTGCTGTGGTTTGGATAATAAATTATATTAATGAAAGAAAATGGTTTGCACTTACTACTACAGTAAAACTTATTTCAACAGCCAGGCCTATTGCAAATCAAGGTTTATTGTAAACAAATCTTGAAGAAGTGATGAGTAGGCCTAGTTCAAATCTTTGAACTACCGTATTCCACGAAAATTTGAGAGGAATATGTATATTTATTTTATCACTGGAATAGGCCAAATAGGCATTCGCCCTTAGGTTCCTAAAAATGTAAAGCAAAGGTGCTCATTTATTAACCATAGCATTTTATTATATTCTCTAATTACTTTTCTGCAAAGTTATTACAAAATTAAGACGTAGATTGTAGGTAGATTGTTAAGGATATCGTTGATAGTATTGTTTATCGTTTTATATGCTCAATTTGATAACTTAAAACTTTATTTAATATTGTCTGTTCAATATAAGCTACTCTGTGTTCATTTGATGTAGGCTAAGCTCTGAGTTTAGAGTACAAAACTATCAGTGTAAAATATGTTTTTTTTTTAATTAAGCTTATATGATTTTGAATCTGGCTTTGTAAATCTTGCTACAGCCTTTCTTTTCAATACAATTAAGTTAACTATTTTCAATTTTACATTCCACTCAAAAGCATGTTGACTTGTGTAAACACACAATCACACACGGCGAAGCAATAGCGGTGTCTGCGGCCGCATGCGGCGAGGTGGTCGACTCGCCCCAAGGTCAACTGGCGCCGTCGAAAAAATAAACAAATCACACCACCAACTAAACACTAAACATTACCTGGTGCTTGGTAATCCAAAAAGCCTCCTCGAGCGCCCGACACAATACAAGTTAACACACAAATTTATTTACAAATAAGAAAAATCGCACAAAATAAATACAAAACCGTGTAAAGTTCCGCACTATTGTCCGGCACACGCGGGACCAAAGTTCCACACGGGTAAACAAAACTTGAGGCAATACATGGCGGCTACTATACACGAGTGTTCGGTGCGACCAGCGCGAACGGAAGGCGACGGGTGAATAACAGTCGGCAGGCGGCAACGTCGCGGCGACTGTGGCGCACCCAGCGCGGCGCGGCCGACCGGCCAACCACCCCACCACATGTGTAATTGCCTTCGCTTACCCGGTAAGTGACCCAAGTGAGCCCTCCCCCGGTCACCGATTTGGGTGAGCGGACACTGGATTGGTCAAATGTCAAATAAATTTGTTTACGACTCTAGTATTGAATGAAAAGCGGTTTGTGAATGAAAATGGCTCGACGGTTGACGATTTCTGTCGTCATGAATGAAAATCGAGGTGAATCTTTACGACTGCGCTTTATGGTTTGTGGCAATAAACGCCCGGAAGTGAGAAGAAGCGATTAAACCGCAAGTGGGGCTAATAAATAAACATCTGCGAGATAAGTAGGATGACGAGAATATCGAAAATAGATTTAATAATAGGAAGTAACAAGTAACTGCTGAAGAAGCGAGTCCTAAACAACGTGGAGAATATAGTTCGAATCAAATATTAAAGCCCATACCGTCCATGAGCCGAATGGTAAAATTAACATGGACGGACTGGGCCATGTTATTTGAATCGGCCTATACTCGTTTTGTCATGAGTGATCGAGTTTAGCATAAACTCTATTAGCAGATATAATCCTTTCTTTAAAATACGTACTTTACTGAACATTATCGCAAACCGACGTGTTAACTGATTGAAAATGTTCCCAAACAAATTACCGACTGAAACTGGATTTGAAATAAAATTAAAATAACGCAAAGGGTGCGAAGAAGATAACATTTTTATTGCAACAAAACGTTCCGATATAAGCATATCCGTTGGTTTAATTACAGTTAACAACTTCTCTTAAGGGGATATGGCACTGAAATCATGAAAAATTTGCCAAAAAAGTGATTTTTTAAATTAACGTTTTTTTATTGTTTATAATGTTAAAAACAATAAACAAGTGTCAAAAAAATAAAAAAATAATTTTTTTCGTTTTTAGGCGTTTTTTTTTAAATTAATTGTGGAACAGGCTCTTGAAAAAGCCGGTCAGACGACTTTTTTCAACACATTAAATATGATATAACTTGAGTTGTAATTGTTAGATTTTAATGATTTTAACGTTAAATTGTAGGATACAATGTCCTCTAAATATGTAGGTAGCTTGATAAGTATAGTCCAATAAATAATAAATATTCAAGCTAATTTTGAAAAAATAATGTAAAAATTGATAAAATTGTTTTATACATTTTTTATATGTCTTTTTATGATCATACACGACTAATTCTACCTAAATATATACATAACAACAGCCCAATCATATATAAAAAATTTCAACAATGTAGCTCAAATGGTTTTTGAGTTATATCAGTTTGTATAGCAAAGATTTTAAACCTAACCTAACCTAACCTAACCGAGGTAAATTTTCAACGCGCGATTCCCGAAAATCGAATTTTTGGCTATTATTAATTTTTAAATTGATATAACTCAAAAACTATTTGTACCACATAATTCAAATTTTTACCAAGGGTTTTGGGAATTGTAATCTACATATTTAGGTAGAATTATACATGTATGGTCATAAGGAAAAAAATATGATTTTTTATAAATGTCAAATCAAATTTTTAAACCTAAAATATTTTTTAAAATGACACCACAATTTTGTTTACTGAGATAAAGTTATAATTCTACCTAAATATTTCAAGGCAGCTCTAAGCTACAAAATGATGGTTTATTTGTCAAAATCTAATCAGTATAACTGGAGTTATATCAAATTTTGGTAGTTACCTAAAATTTTCCAAAAAAATTATATTTAATATATGTATAAAATTTTTTTTTATTTCGTATTTGTGTATTCTTATACCCAAGAAACACACATGCAAAGTTTCAAAGGCCTAGTGATAACCTTATTAAAGTTAGTAATTTCAGTGCCATATCCCCTTAAGTAGATACAATAGCAATTTACTCACCGCCAAAGTAAATCTCACCTGATTCAAGATGAATTTTAATCTTCGGATGGTAATCTCTATTAAGTGTGAAACACTGTTAATCATTCTTAATCATTCTTAATTAGACAGGTACCTCATGGAGGACGTTACCCTGAATATGAGTGAAGGATGAGTGTGATGATCGTGATGATAGTGGCGCGATCTTGTAGCCTTGTTACTGACTAAGGTTGGCACGTACTTAGACAGGATTGTTAATTAATAGCCCAACAACCACAACGCGTTGAACGAGTTTGTGGGTACGATGTGCAGGTTCAGGTTGAGGGGCTGAACGTCTGCCCTGGTTTGTGTTTCTTGCTTATCGAGGAATTTATAAATCCTGATAAAGCCAGATAAAATGTTTGTTAAACTCTCGAGTGTTAAAATATCCCATCATGACCCGATATAGTGTCTAAAACTGCGTCAAGAATAAACATGTAGGTAATTTTGGGATTTTACACCTTCTATTCGTTGGTTTCCATAGTGAAACCTTTTAAGTTTTATTTTTACGACAAGTTCGGTATATTCTATGTTTATTATTATGGATAGTTCATTTGTGAACTTAATCGACCAGAATTCGATTAAGGATCATTTTCTGACTTGCCCAAATCACAGTGTAATTGGTAGGCCTAAACTAAAGTGTTTTCTAATAACTGTAAACCCTTCTGCTTTCCATTCTTTAAAACCTACCAATTAAATATAATATAAGCGACGGAAATAATTCAATGAGGAATAGTGTAAAAACACATAACATCGATAAACCGAAGGCGCCAGCAAACGATTAATCATAAATAAATCTTTAAACCAATACATCTTTGGCGGGAATAAATTTAAAAAATCGAGGATGAATTATCATTACATAGCTGGCTTATTAAGCGTAACTTTACCATGTTAATTGGACAGCACTAAGATAAACGAGTACATTGATGGGTTCAGATTAAGACAAGACATGCAGAGGCCATAAATCTATGAATATTTTTGATAAAATGGTCCCGATGACGCAAGGACCACCCCGGCGCCGGGTCTGAAGAAGCGAGCACCGATTATGTTGGTTCGACAATGTTCACCAGTTAAAATTTACATAATAGGGTCCTTAACGAAGACAAGGTTATTAAAGAGTATCAATATCTCTGTAATCAGGGAATCAAATAAATGTAACTAAAATTGTTTTCATGGCAAAAGTTAAAACTAATTTTTGAGTATGACGACGCTATGAAATGTCATAAAATCACAACGGATTTTAGAGTATGACGACTCTCTAGCCTAATGTTATAAAACCACATGTTCTACCCTTAAGAGAACACGACATTCACACAGTTAACAGTCACGTCAGATAATTAAAATTATTTGTACAGCCATGCATTGAATTTGCAGCTTCACAGAGCAATGAAGTATGCAGGCAAACATGTTTAAATTTTTCCAGAGGATGTATGTATTATCTGCTGGCTTTTTGGGATTATGAACGTAAATGTTTAACTCAAAACTTTCTTTGCAATCTTTCATTCCTTCCATATTTTTATTGTCTGCACGGTTAGTAGTGTATTTTTTACCACACTACGACGAAATCACCTATGGAAGCCAAAAGCAGGGATTTTCGTCACAGGGTCGAAAGTCAGCTGATCGTTTATTCGCTTACAACGTGTGATCATTGCATGAATGTGCGGCGTGCGGCATTCAATATGATCCCACGCAGTGACGCAGTGTTAGTGGCAATCATATGATTTCCAATGCTGTCGTTGCTTACTTAGCAACCATGAAAAATAGTTACATCGCTCATAATTTAAAAGTTTAGTTTCAAGTCACTAGTGTCAAATAAATATTCAGCTTTTAAATGTCATATAGTGTGTTGTGTAGTGTGGTGGAAAGTAGTGTTCGCACCTCGGCCGAAAGGGTTTTGCAGCTCTCGATCATTTTGAAATTCTCGACTTCGTCTCGATTTTGAAACACGATCTCGATCTCGCAATACCTCATTTTCGGCCCTAGATGAGAAATATACTATTATTATGTAAAAACGTTATATCAGAAGGTTTTTCGTTGATTTTTTTCACCCTTATTAACTATTGTTCCGTGCACCAAGTACAGGGCCGTACTCAGACCGGTTTTCCCGGGAGAATTTGATCGGGGCCCGGGGTCAAGGGGGGACCCCGGGCGGCTCCAAGGGGGGCCCGGGGGGGTCAGAACCCCCCCCCCCGAAATAGTGGAAACCCCCCCGGCGAAATGTATAGAGGTCCGGGAACAGGTAAAAAGGGTCAGGAACGACAACAAAGGGGCCAAAAACGACACGTGGGAGTAAAAAAAAACGAGCCGGAAATCAGCTACGGGTGCAGTACCAGGACATGAGGGACCCGGCCTAATATCTTTACCGGGGCCCGCCAAGGCTGGGTACAGCACTGACCAAGTATACAAGCACAGGTTATCTAATGTTTGGTTATCCAACAAACTCTTTTAGCCAATATATCGCCGCACATTGAAATGGCTACTAAAAGGTTTTTTCAAAGCTTTTAGGTCTAATTTAATTATACAAAAACAATTATAAGACAAATTAACAACGTCAGAAAACGAACGAAGTGCGGCTCGACTGGCCTCGCCCGGAGCCTCACCGCGCCGCGAGGTAACGGTCTGGTCACTCGCCATGTGTTAGCGAAAAGCAGACGAACTCTGATGACCTTGGGAACAGCTGGTGCTTCCGGCGGCCGAAATGGATTTATTACCTCCGACCAGCTCGCAGTGCATGACGGGAGGCGGCGCAGCGGCAGCGGCGGCGGCGGGAGGCGCATGGTAATGTGGGATTTGGGAGGGAGACGTGATTTTGTTTTTACATTCTAGAGGTCGGGAAATAAAATGAATAAATAGATAGTACGAAGTGGTGTATAGTCCGAGTAAAATGTTGTGGCCGAGACCGACCCAGTGCAAAAATTAGCATTAGTATGGACAGACTAGGCCTTGTTATTTGACTTGGCCTATAACATAATGCTAAGATCGAGTCAAATGAGTGTTCCTATTTGATTCGAGCCTTCTCGGAATATTAATTTAATTTTGGAATCGGACTTACTGATTGAATGGGCTAAGTCATTTAACACGGGGTATTTTTTTGTTTCAATCGATTATCCTTAAAGTTTACTGCGTTATGATACAATTTGATTGATTATAATTGTAGAATAAAAAACTCTAGACAGAACGCGTGTTACAATATAGGTACCATCATTGGTAGAGCCTACGATTCTGAAAGTGAGAGTTCATTAATTTTGAATGAGAGCATAATCAAAAATAATCTCATTACCAATGTATTTAAAAGGCATATAAGTTAGTGTTATATTTATTTACCTTATGACACTTACTTAAGGATACAAACAATTTCGATATAAAGGTACAATCACCTTTATATCGAAAAATGTCTATACTTTGGTACAACATAATTCGATACGATACGATTCTTAGCTTAAGGTCTAAGAATCGAATTTAATGCTAATTAATTTAGCATAATATCGTAAACAAAAATAATCTAGGCCCTAACATATTACTAAGGTTTTTAATTGCATATGAATATAAAATAGTTATTTATCTTTTGAACCTTATACAAGGATTTGAAAATAAATTGAAAACAATTAACGTAAGATTATCCTGTTCTTTTTTAATGGTGCCATGTTCGAAATAATTAATTGTGGGAGCATACATTATTTAAAGTGAAAGAGTATATTTATTTATTTATTTATTTATTTATTTATTTATTTGTTTATTTATTTATTTATTTATTTGTTTATTTATTTATTTAATTATATTATTCTGACCGTAATCGTAACAATTATTCTCGTGAATGAGCTGACTTACCCACGTTTCCACGAGATAGTTCTAGATAATCTCTGGACTGTGGCGCCAAACAACCGTGGATATACAAATAACACATGTATATCAATGCACACAGCGCTACAAACAACACGTCACGTAAAGTCCAGTTTAAACCTTTATCAGTTACACAACCAACTAGTTACGTGACAAGTTGCACAAGATAGTTTTGTTCATTAAAGACCCGTTTTTATTTAAATTTCATTAATTTTAACAGAGGGTTTCATTTTAATGCAAAACTTTACTTAGGTCAATTGTTATTTGTAAATATTGCGAGGATTGTAAATTCCACATGCGAAATGTTTATTTTATTTTGTATATTCAGTAAGTGAATTATGTTTGAAGACCTCCTATGATGGTGAAGAAATTGACAAAACTAAATTAATCTTAAAAAGAGATTATTTAAAAGTTACTACTGTAGTTATAAAACACTTTATAACAAATACAATAAATTGTTTATGTCTTGTAATAAATTACGTATGTTCTATAATTATTATAGTAGTTTATTATTTTAAATATTTCTCGCTTTTATTAATGAAAAGTAGAACGTTCCACGTAACAAAAGCTATTAAAGCTAATTAAGATTTAATGGACTTATATTTTTACAGTTATTGCATTTTGAAATGGCACGGGCATCAACAAACTTTCTAGCAATTCAACAAGTGTCTGCTTTTATCTTTACACTTCAACTTTCATTTCTTTTATCAAAATTGCCCATAAACAAGTTAATAAACTACACGATATCAACTGCCAACAGACGATTAAGATAAAATAACAGTTTCTAATATGTTTTGGCAATACGATATTGTCTAAGTTCAACAAACAAGATGTATAAAAATTCTTCTTTTTTAACGGTTAGATGATTTAAATGGCAATTTAATCATAAACATTTGACCTAAATTGAATTAAAATTATATTCAATCAATAATTATCGTATCTTTTAAGCAAACAAAACAGTTCAAACCAGCGAATACACGATATTCTGCGTTCGCAGGTTCAAACAACTGAAGCCTGTTGCTAAAAAAAACTTGTGTGAGAAAAGTATAGGCCGATTCAAATAACAGGGCCCAGTCCGTCCATGAGACTAATGTTAATTTTAGCATTAAAAAAATCTTACACGCTTTTGACCCAGCATTATCGAGTTTTTAAATCAACACTTAGTAGAAATGAATACGTGTGTGAAATCATTGTATTGTAAGTAGCAAAAAATATATAATTGTCATATTATTATTTGATGCATGTATATTTTCTAGGTAGTTATTATTTTATAGTTTATTGTTGTTGCATTTGTTTGTTAGAGTTTAGTTATGTTGCCTTAGTTGCTATACAACCTTGTACCAGGTTCATAATTTAGCCATCTCAGCCTATGTATTTCGATTTGTTTTGTGAAAGAATATTTTCCGTTCACAAATAAATAAATAAATTATGATTACATCAAAATTTAACGAAATAATATAACTCTAAATAAGATCTATATTCAAAAATAAATGTTATATTCATATCCGTAGCTTTACCAATTCTATTGATCTAGACTTATCGAACAATGATGGAAATAGTTCCATGATTGAATAGCCTATGGATTACAAAATTTTAGCGAAAATTGTTTAAATTACCTTGCTTCTGTCAATTAATTCTGTTTTGGTATCACACTACTGTACCACGGTTTCGAACCTCTCATGTGTTCATTTTCAAGTGTCACACATTCACCAAGCGGTCATCTTCAATTGTAGATTGAGGTTGTCAAACTGTTTAAAATCCTTAAAAAACACAAAAAGACATAAAAAACATCCAGTGTCGTTCGCGTTCCGTTTTTTATGTCTTTTTGTGTTTTTTAAGGATACTAAACAGATTGACAACGTCATCTACATTTGAAGATGACCGCTTGATGAATGTGTAACACTTGAAAATAAACCCATGAGAGGTTCGAAACCGTGGTAGTCTGATACCAAAACAGGATTACTTGACAGAAGCAAGGTAATTTAAACCATTTTCTGAAATAGTTCAAAACAGCTGTCCACGAACTATGTCGCAACCTCCGATATTTCCATCCTCGTCAGGTCCCGCGGAGGCGGGGACAAAGAAGCCTCGGCACGCACAAGCACATCCTGCGGGGATCTCCGCCAGCGACGGACGACGGACGTGTCCCCCATCTCAATCGCCGGTAGATCCCCCGGTCCCCGGCTTCTCGGAAGAATCCACCGCGCGCCGATCCGGTCCCTTCATCACGCTGTCAATTGATCCGTCGTCGTAATTGTTTCGACCAATTTATCGCCACGTGGACCCGCACATCGCGATGTGTGGGAAAGCCGCGAGTTGAAGCTGCTGGACGTGAATGACAGCGGTTGGGGGACTGCTGACCAGGAGAGTGTGCTTGGGGACTGTTTTAGAACATGAACAACTCTACAATCGTGGTCTGTCACAAAAATAACTGATTTAAATGCGTAGTTAAGGGCGTGAACTGACAAATTATGATTATGATTCTTGGTAATGTTTAAGTCCTTGGCAGCGATTTAGAGTTTTCACCACTACGAGTAGCAGAGTACATTTCTGAGGTTTTGTACACTAAGACCAAGACTTATTTTTTACACGGTTCGACGAACCGTGGTCTCACCTGGTCGTCGAATAATGTTTGTTTTATTATCAAAATAAAATAAAAGTATTCATCGATTGAGTTACTTCACATAATTAAAAATAAAATTAATAAAATTTGTTTTTACTGTATCCAAAACTTTGGAATGTAATTCCTTAAGATGGTAAACAATGAATAATATAAATGAACAAATATACGTCAGTCGGCCGGTGAAAACTATGGGCTTTAAGTTAACATTACTATGGAACAAAATCCAACCGTGGCTAAAATTTATGAAGACATACAATTACAAAAACCATGTCATCAATGATAGGGAGATTCACTTTCACAAACCGTCACAGCACTTTATTTTGTTCAAGGAACTGAGTAGGTTATCCTTACATCAAAAACTATAAATAAATCTATATGAAGCTATATAATCCCTATATAAGCTATAAACAAATCTGTATTTATTTAATATGCTATGGGCTTTTTGTGATCAAAACTCCTGCATTTCTGAACCGATTTTAATAATTTAGCTATAATGGAAAGAGCTATAGTTGGAATTTTGTAGCTTGAAGTTTTGCAAGAATCAAAATTTTTTAAGGTCGGTTTTAGGTGAAGGTCTGCCCTAGGCCCCTTAAAGATTTGTATTCATTCTTATGTTTATCGGGCCAGAAATTTCACGAAACGGCTCAAAATAATTAGTAGACTTAAATAAAAAAACAGCTAGTCCATAAACTTGAAATCAGCAGAGCAGCGCCAACACAGCAAAAATCACCTGTGAGTGTGTTTTTTCACCTTCAGGCACCAAACATGAGAAATAATTCACACTCCTATTCACTCACCGGGTTTTCAACTCGGCAAATACGCCTTATCTCTGTTTACCCTGTGTTAACACCCGCCATTACATAACCGGCAGATACGGGCGGGCGACCTTCAGCCTCGGCGGCAGATGAGACCTGTACCTCGAGAAAGCGAAAATCTCAGTGCGGTAACGACGGTTAACCAGCAACTAGCCGATCACCGCGTCTATTTATTAGCCCCATTACCCCGTACCTCTATCATTATTGGACAAAAATACATTTTACCGTCCCTCAAGGGTCGTTGCGACCTACTATTACGCCTAGCAGCAAATATATAAACACCATTAGATTTTACGTCTTTATCACGGCCTTGCCTATTGTTTATTGGTGTTTCGCCGCTAGCGAGAGTTCCCCGGATAGTACTTCCTGATTTGAGATGACTATGGAGGAAATTGGATGTAAAATTAGGGATCTAACTCTGAAGATAAGCTGAACATTATTTTTAGTAAAAACTTGCTAGATTTGGTAGTGTAGCGAAAAAGGTGTCAAACAAATATTTACCTTACAAATTTTATGATTTTAAAGTTTTATAAGGGCTTTAGACATGTATTAATTATTTATCAAATTAGGGTTACTTAATCAATGCGGAATTAAATATCAAAACAATAAAAATAATATCGACTGATAACGGCGACGAGTAAGCACATTGGTGTACGCCCGCTCGGGTCAGGTTATGCAAACATGAATCAGCATTCATTTTGCCATTTCGCGCCTTCACTGCCGGAAAACATGATGGAAATATTACACTATAGGCTGTAGGTTGTGACTGGATATATTGGGTTATATTGTTCAAAATCTGTTGTTGTTTCTGTTGATTTCACAAATAAAACTACACATTATAATTAAAAGAACTAAACATTGTATTTCTATATTTCCATTTCTACATATAAACAAAAACAATTATGTTTACAAAAGTTAATGTCAAATGAAACATATGATATAAATAAATCATATGTTAACACCTCCTCCCCTATTTACTGTATTGAGGGTACTTTACACCGTATTAGCAGCTGGTCAACATGTCTTTTTAAAATGCGCCCATCATCTAGATGAACTTTGTACATTACATGTCCATGTTTTTCATTTATATGGCCCAAGTACCACTTTGTTGATCCATTTATATTCACGAGCCTGTACTTTATCTCCAACCTTGAAATTCCTCTTGATTCCGATTTGAAGTCCCTTTTCCTGATATTTCTCTGTTTCTAATTTCGGAACAATTATGGAGAGATTCGTTCTGATTTTCCTTCCAAACATTAGGTGGTATGCAGAAGTTCCAGTGGCATTTGGCGCTTGCCTCAGTTGCATGAGAAGTTTTTGTATTTTATTTTGTAAAGTCCCCTTTTCTCCCTCCATAGATCTCAACGCTTTCTTGACAGTTTGTACATATCTCTCAGCCTGACCGTTTGAACTAGGGTGGTATGGTGCAGATGTTCTATGAATAATTCCACATTCACTCATGAAGTTTTCAAATTCTGTAGAAACAAACTGTCTTCCGTTATCAGAAACCAAGACGTAAGGGAAACCAAAGGTTGAAAATACTCTGCGTAGTTCTTGGATTGTCCACGTACTTGTCGTTGTTCTTGTCTGTATTATTTCCACCCATTTACTGAAAGCATCCACTAATATGAGGTACTGTTGACCATCTGTTGGTCCAAAGAAATCAACGTGCACCCGCTCCCATGGATTAGAAGGTTGTTCCCATGGATGGACAGTCTTTCTTGGGTCGTTACGTTTTTCAAAGCATTTCCGACATTCAGCAACCATCTCTTCAATATCCTTGTCCATGCTTTTCCACCAACAAAAACTGCGAGCCAAAGCCTTCATTTTTATCTCTCCTAAGTGAGCCACGTGAAGTTCTCGAAGTACATTGTCTCTGAGAGAATTTGGTATTATAACTCTCCAGCCCTTCATCACACAGTTATCTTGAATAGACAGCTCGTTATCATGAAAACCATATTGTTCGACAGATTTTCCTGATTTTAAGGCCTGTAAGATTGGACCTAAAACGGAATCCTTAAGACTCTCCCTAGCTACTATGGTGCTGCTGATATTAAGTGTTTCCAGTTGGTTTATTTGGTACATGCAGAGGTCATCTACAACATTTTCTTGAGTCACTTCAGTAGGGAACCGTGAAAGATAATCAGCATTGCAATGATGAGCAGTTTGCCTGTATTCTATGTCATAGTCGAACTCGGAGAGAAAGTGGGCATAATTAAATATACGCGTTGCTGAAATTGTTGGTAAAGTCTTTGTTGGATTAAAAATTGATACTAACGGTTTGTGATCTGTAATCAATGTAAATTTGCGCCCGTAACAAAATGGAAAGAACTTCTTCAGACCCCAATATATTCCTAAGGCTTCCTTATCGATTTGAGAATATCTCTGTTCAGCTTTTGTTAACGACCGAGAAGCGAATGCAATTGGTCTGTCAGTTCCGTCGCTGAATCGGTGAGATAAAACGGCTCCAACGCCTACCGGTGAAGCATCAGAAGCCAAAACCAGAGGCAAAGATGGATCAAAGTGCACCAAAACATTGTCACTTGTGATAATTTCCTTGATTTTCTGAAAACTTTTTTCACAAAGCTGATTCCAGTTGAATGAGTTTCCTTTTCTTAGTAGCTGATTCAAAGGATGTAGTAGTGTAGCCAAATTCTTTATAAACTTGTTGTAATAGTTTGCTAGGCCTAGAAAGGTCCGGAGTTCTGATACATTTTCTGGTCTTTTACATTTTAAAATACTTTGAATCTTGCTATCTGACTTGTGTAGTCCTTTATTATCGATCACGTGACCTAAGTATTCAATTTTGGACTGGAAGAACTTGCACTTTTCTCTATTTAGTCTCAAACCATTCATCTTAAGTCGTTCAAACACTTCTTCAAGTCGGCAAAGAAGCTGTTCCTTGTCAGATCCTTGTACAATTATGTCGTCGAAGAAACACTGTGTACCTTCCAAGTTGTGTAATGTTTTGTCCATAAAACGTTGCCACACCAAAGGTGCAACTTTTACCCCAAACATCAACCTATTCACTTTAAATAACCCCTTATGAGTACTAATAGTTTGCATAATAGCACTGTCTTCATCCATCTCCAAGTGTAAGTATGCATTACTGATATCGAGAGTGCAAAATATCTTCCCACCGTGCATCTTTGACATTATATCATCGATCCTGGGAATAGGGTAGTGTTCGTCCTTGATTACTTTATTCAGAGTCACCTTATAATCAGCGCAAATTCTAACTGAACCATTTGGTTTGACGACTGGCACTATCGGAGTGCCCCAATCTGATGATTCGACTTTTGTGATTATACCCAGGTTTTCCAGTCGTTCAAGTTCTTTCTCCACTCTTTCCTTTAATGCATATGGTAAGTGTCTTGGTTTAATGTATATTGGTTGACTCTTGTCTTTTAAATTCAAATGACCCTTTTCATTTGGAATTCGTCCAATTCCTTCTTTGAAAATGTCATCGTAACGAATCATCAGGTCATCCAGTCCTGGTATATTTTCCTTTTCGTTACTTGAGGATAACGCATGTATGTCGGCTGGATCAAGTTGAATCTCTCTGATCCATTCTCTTCCGAATATAGAGTCTACACACTTGTTCACTATGTACAGTTTTCCAACAAATTTTTGGTCTTTGTATTGGACATCAACAAACACAACTCCTTTTGGATTTAATATTTCACCAGTATATGTCCGGAGTTGAACATTTGTTTTGAAAATCCTCTTTGTTGAATTTAAAAGTTTAAACGTATTGTAAGATACAATGCTTAGTGCCGCCCCAGTATCTAACTCCATTGAGATTAGTTGCCCTTCCAATTTTACTTGAATCATAAACTTGTCATTCGATTTTGATTGAAGTTGGTAAATTTCATGAGTACTATCATCAGAATGTTCGACAGCTTCATCTGATTGTTTTACTTCCTTGTTCGACTTTCTTGAGCATACTCGTGCTAAGTGGCCGAAACGTTTGCAAAAGCTGCATTCAGTGTTTTTGAACCTACACTGATTTGCTCTATGTGAATCATCACCACATCTATAGCATTTGTTCCTTAGTTTCTCAAAATGAGATTGACTTTTAGAAGGTTGTGTATCGTTAGTATTACTTGACTTATTGGACTGTTTGAACCTACTAGACATTTGGTGAACGTCATCTTGACTATGCTGTGATTTTATTATTCTATTCTCACTCTTTGCTAGTTCCAATGTAGCTGCCTTTTCGACTACATCTTTAAATGGCTGTAATAGTTTATCTTGAAAAGTTTGAAGACGTATATCAGGGTCTTTTAGTCCCCTGACAAATTGCATTCGAAGTAGGATTTCAGATACCGAATCATTGCATTTTGCACAGGTAAATTGACAATCTACGCTAAGTTTTCTTAGGACATTTAAATGTTCCGTATACGGTAACCTCACGGATTTTGATGAAAACTGTCTTAATGTGTTCCTTTCACTATTTTATTACAGAATCAATGCAAATTTTGCCGCGGAAATCACTTTAAATACGAAAAAAATGAAAAAGAAAATTTGAAAATAGCACTTTTTATGCAGGTAAATTGTCTACTTACAGAAGACCAGACGATACCATTGTCTGACGGCGACTAACGCTCGAAGGGGAGTAACAACCGAATAAATCATGGTGTGAAACAGATGATTCTGAACCTGAAAGGTTGAAGTTGAAGATTTGACACTGCTGACACAAGCGAAACTAAACAACCGAAAATACTTATTTGCACAACGATGTAAAATAGAGATTAAAAACTTTCTACTGTTTTAATATGTTTCTTTTGAAGATTTTATAACAGGTTATAACACATTTTCAATCCTCACAACTCCCCCATATAAATTCACTATGATGGATGTTAAAAATGATACAAATGACACACTATGTCCAGACAGTAGGACAGCGGAAAAAAATCTTTTGTTTCAAGGTGTTACTGTCCACTGTACTGGCAATGTATACTGGTCGTCGTGCAAACCAGGCCTGGGCGCTGTTTCTAAACGCGTTACACAAATACTAGCTACTAATCACTAGTCACTAGCTACGAGTCATCTCCATTGTATCCTTACGGTTTTGAAACGGAATCTTAGTAATACAAAATACAAAGTTAATTTTATTCACCAACATCGTTAAGAAACAGACCCCTGGATGTCATTTCTCTTCCATAATCAGTGCAATGACCCAAAAACTTATTTTTGTTGAGGCTTATAACTTAATACAATTTGAGATTTAAAAAAACTAAATATTTAATGGGATTAAATAATTTAGCAGAAAATAATCGAACATTATATTATTAATTTTTTAATTAATGATACATGTTAGTATTGAAATGAATGATTTAACTGTGGGGAGGTTGCGCAATAGTTGGAACAGCTGCAAAATCATGTGTTGGTGGTCTTGTTTCTTCACCGCCTTTTTGGTTTGATTTGAATCTTCCAAAACCGTTTGATTAATATTAATTAATTAAATATTACGACTACGAATCCTTCTGGTAAGTAAATATACTATTTATTTATCATGGCAACTAGTTAGAGGATTTTAAAATAATAAATAAAAGTCTATGGAACCTTTAAATATGCCAAAGTTACTGAGAATCATGAATCATAAAATCTACAAACAATGAAAACGTAAATAATCTTACTTATGTTTGGTTGAATCTAAAATAGAAATAGTTAACACCTAGAAAAAACAGGAAAATTGGCCATACTACTTTATATATGCAGCATTGAACGTTGGTCAGGATAAAGATGTCCGTTCAAAAATGCTTGTGGGCCGCAGAGTCACCTATGAGCGCCACCCAATAAATGTCAGATTTTGCCATGTAAAATTGCTCATTAAAAATGTAGTAAGTTATAATGTGATATCGACACAAACCACAAACGGAAGTATGTTGTATGAAAAAATGTTATCCTTTTGATAATTAAGATGACAGACAAGAATTACTATAAACTAACCTAACCTAACCTAACCTAACCTAACCTAACTTAACGTAATCTTGACTTAACGTAATCTTAACGCGTAATCTTGTACAGATTCATTACTTAGTTGTGTACGTGTCGTAAATTTGTGCTGACGAGCCCAAATACTGGGTTTTGGTTCTATTTGAGCCATCAATAAGTGAACCAATTCATCGTATGTTTTACTATGTGGATCATCTGGTATGCAAATATCATAAAGCTGTTCATGAATTCGAGGAGTCAACGCTTGTAGGAATAATTCCTAAAGTGGAATTATTCCTACAAGTTTAGGGTTTAAGTTTCCTCGCAATTGGGTGTAATTTTCAAAGCGCCGGGTAAAGTTTTGAAAACTTTCCTCCTCTGTGTATGGCTGAAAAGAAATATTAGGTGTATTTTGAGATTGGACAAAAGCAGTTGTTGTATTTGTATTGAACATTTTCTTCTCTGCTTCAAGAAATATTTTTACCTCTTCATGTATTTCTTCTAAGTGCCATCTGACTTCAAGTTCATTTTCTATTGAATCTGTGTAAAGTTCAATATTTGATTGTGTATCTTCAATTTCAGTCCATATGGTTGATAGTCTGTCAGTGTAGTAGGTACATGTCTCAAGGGAGGTTTTACACTTAGGTAAATTATCTTTTAGTTTGTTTAGTCGTAATTCTAGTAACCTCCTCTTCTTCAGCAACTGGTCAATTTCTTTCTGTCTTACCATTTTACCTGTCGCCATTGTTGATTTCACAAATAAAACTACACATTATAATTAAAAGAACTAAACATTGTATTTCTATATTTCCATTTCTACATATAAACAAAAACAATTATGTTTACAAAAGTTAATGTCAAATGAAACATATGATATAAATAAATCATATGTTATCAGTTTCCTTACCAAAAACTCCGTTCTATTATGCACCTAATAATACCATATATTTTAAAACCTAAATATTTACTTTTTCATATTTAAATCTCTTACTTTTGTCATATTTAATTTCTTTATGTTCTAGATCAATGATGTGATATCTGAAGTACCTATTTACTGAGTATTTCTGCAACAACCATATAAACTGAGAAAAAATGTAAAAATCATAAGCATCATGCTTCCTTCAAAATATAGTTACGACTTCAACATTTAAACCATTATCTTTTTATGATGTGATGATACTTAACTTATAATTACTAAGTTTTACTCTCATACATTATATTTTTCTATAATAAAATGTGGAATCTCTAGTATTGGAGTAAACTGGATACACATTCAATCCTAAGAAATTTGCACTTCAACTTTTCAACTTGTTTGAAAAGTCTTGCCGAAGAAAACTAATTACTCCTTAATCTACACTCTAGAAGTTACTTAAAGTGTCCTCGACTCAGAAACACCTTCCACGCCAGATCTCCGATCCACTCTTACTCCAGTGACCTAGAAAATGTCTTATCTGTGATAAAAAGCGTTGGTGTCGGTATTAATGAGGGAGCAGGTATGTCTGAAGACAAGTCCAACTCTCACCTCCCCGGTACAGGTGTCACAGATAACATCGCAATTTCTCTTAATAGTTAGTCGATACTTGAGGGATCGTGGTGATATTCTCGCTTCATATTCTGAGGATCACTGGATATATCTTGAGAAAAATTAACCTGAAGTTTAAAGGTAATTCCCTAGAAGAATTTTGGAGTCATACGCTGAAAAAGTGCCACCGATCTTTGCATCGAAAACTAAGCTCAATGTCGGTCTTAAATCAAATATCAGCTTTGTATTTTTACAACTTAAGTGATGTATTACGCATCAGATCACAGTGGTTTCTACACATCGGTGTAAAGGTAAATGAAAGGTGTGTGCACAGTTAGCTGGTATGACGTAGTTGGGCTCACGAAACTGCGGACCTAGCGGTATGACAGTAGAACCAAGACAGTACACATAATATTTTGATTGAGTTGTATTAACTAATTTATTTTGTAGTCCTCGTGAGCACTAGATGCGTGAGCCCAACTATGTCACACCAGCTGACCCCGCACACAACTTTATTTTTTTTTACACGACGTCTAGACATATCCTGAGTAAAATACAGATGGAGGTTTAAATTTATATATTTATCAAAGAGGAAAGTTCAAATATTTATCGCAGCGCCAATGATTATTGGAATGATTAGTTTAACTTCCAATGATTGTTGAGTTACTAATACAGGATGAGTCAACTCATGTGGCTCAATCCGTCCTTAAGAAAATAGACTAATGGTTTACGGAAGGCCTATTATGGGCTTACATCATTTGACTCCAATTATAATAATATAGACAGTTATTTGGCCTCTATTTCACGAAGCTGCTGAGCGGCACCGCTAAGTAAGCAAGTGATTGGGCACAAATTTGAATGGAAGGACAGCTTGCCGGCAACGCAGAACAGCCGCCCCCATTTAGTTCAATACACTCAAAACACTAATCCAACCCTTAGAATATTATCTAGATTTATTTCATGGGAATTTACGCATGCTTCAGTACGGGCGAGACGAATCTCTTGATCAAAATAAGGTTATACGTACCTATAAACTGTCGTCAATTCTCAGTGATCATTTATATGATTTACTCAATTCTCAGCATACGAGCGAGATGCCATTTTAAAAATCCACACACAAGTACAAACTCTTCAGTCGTCATTATTTAAAATTTGGTACATTTAATTAAAAAGAACACTGACATACATTTAACACTAAACACACGAAACATGATACCGGCCGACACAAATACGAGCTCCAGACTCTTGAGATTCGGCGGCGTAGCAGGGTACCTACTAGTAGGATAATAGGCCGATAAGTTTTAAGTCAGAATCAAGGTTACAAAAAGCGTCTCACCCGTACTGTTGCATGTGTATTCGATCAAATTAGTATTAAAATAAATCTAGATAATATCGGTGATTTAAAAATAAGTTCTTCATACGATCAAAGTCCCCGTGTCAGAAGTACAATAAACCTGCTGGGAACCGTCCACGAGGACCACAGCCTAACATTGACCCCGAGACCTTGTGCCAATCTTTCATCACCGTCGGAAACACCATCATAAAATTAGACACGGAAACCGAAAAAGCGGTCTTTCAACCGAGAGTTACGAGTGTAGGTCTAAAAGCCTGCGTGAGAAATAATTGCGCAACCTGTGTCGGCAGATGTTGGCGAGATAAGGTACGCAACTCCTGCCCACACACACGCACCCACACGCGTGCGGCCCGTTAGTGTGTGGGCGTGTTAACTTCATCTGCCCGGCGCGGCGTCGCTCGGCAGGTGGGAGCCACTAGTGATGGAAAAAACGATTGATTTCAACCATCCGATGGTTTTTCTTTAATCCGATAGTTTTCCGATGGATGATCCGATATCTTTCCTGTGTAGTTGGGATGGGGAGCGGATAGGCCCGCTCTGTGTGTTTAAGATGAGAGGAACTGTCCGACTATTGGATGGATGAATAAACCAACCGTTCGCGAGCCTGATTCAGATGGATAGTTTTCATCGGTTTTGTGGCGTATTTATTAATAAAAATACATACTATGGAGCCGCTGCTGATCAGATGTTTCAACTGCAAATGGATGAATAAATAATTTTTATTTCGCAGTTGATAATATTATTGAATAAGGTAAAAGATTAACCTACTGGTGCAAACATAGACAAAAATGGGATGTACTGTTTTATCAATGGTGCACATACTCGGGGTTTTCACAATTCAATAAATAACAGTTTCAGTAATTAAATAACTAATTCCTAGTTTTCAAACGAATACGGACACGGTGCGGATAGTTTTACAATTGAATGAAAACATGGACCGGATGCTTTTAAGATGGTTGGATCGGATGATTCGCATGCGAACGAATGGATGGTTCATCCGGATGAAAATTAAAGAAACCATCGGATGAATCGGTTGGCGCGCAACAACCGGATGAATCGTTTGTCGTTTGTTTCTATCGGATAGTTCCCATCACTAGGAGCCACACTGCCACACGCGCTCTGCCCGCTCCCCGTGTATGGCGAAACTTGGACTTGTTTTTAAATCGAACTCATTATCACATATTTACTAGAGTGAACGAAAGAAAGGAATCCCACCGGCCGTTATTTTACATAAAGAAATGGTCACGAATTCAAACGGGCGCGATAAGCCGTAAAGGTATATAATGTAATTGGCTAGTAATACATTTTATGGAGGAAGTAGGATGACTGTTTTTACTCAAAGGCTGCCTGTGTTTTTAAAGAGGTTTTGTATACATGTACTTTGCCTAATAAGATTGCTCTATTTAACCAAATGTGTCAAATTGGAATTACTGCAGTTGTGTCAATCGATGTATTTGATCATCTTACCTTTTGGACGTTACTACTCAGTAGAAAACATGTGTAATTGTTGAATAGAACAATTATACTACATGAGTTGAAGAATTATACTACATGAGTTGAATAGAACAATTATACTAAAGTAAGGCATAATGGTGAAACTGGTGAAATTCCAAAACTTTTGAAATTCTATCAATCTGAGATCACATTTCACACAGTCTGTGTCAGTAAATAACTCAGATGCATATACTAATTGTGGGGGCTAAAAGCAAAAGCCGCAATCTCCACTCCTGAAAATTTTACAGGAGAGCCAAAATACAATTTGAGGCGGTGAAACCAAAGATAGAAAGCTGAAAATTTTTCTCTACCTTCCAATTTATTAAAAATGAATATTTAAAATTAATTAGTTCTTAGAACTCATTATTTTAGTAGTTACACAAGCTTTATGTTTGGACATTGCTAGTTTTGCTTTTAAGATGTGGATTTTGCTGCTTTTGCTTCCAATTCTTTACTCAATTGGTTTTGTTATGAATTATATCTGAAAATACCTATTTTAACACAAAATTTTAATTCAATAGAGTTAACTATAATGTTAGCGTTGCCTTAAATATAATATTAATTAGGTTTGAAGGAAATAATAAATAAAACATAAGGATTTAAAAGTAACTTTATTACATAAAAACACAGAGTTTCTTAGCGTATTAAAAAAGCGAATGAAGTCCTTCATTTTTTTAAAACTTGACTTTTCCTAAACAATAGTCTCCGGTGATTCTTCGGTCCCTTCACACTCAGGTTCTTCTTCATACTGAATGTCTTCCTGGTCACCATACTTCTCGAACAGGTTTTTGTAATAGTTCAAACTTGGGTGTTATAATAGTTTAATAAACGTAGTAATTAATTAACTTCTGTTACTTATTCAACACACACATCAACAACACAGACACAAACATCAACAAGAAGCAGCCATTACTCAAGGTGATCACGTGACTGACCCAAGAACTCTGATTGGTGGAATTGGATTTTGCTGATTTTGCTTCTCAAATGTCAACTATTGAACTTGGATTTTGCAGACTTTGCTTTTAAGGCCACTTTTCAAAGATATAAAATAAATATTTCTGAGCTGATTTTGCTTCCAAGGTTTTCATATTATAAAAATAGATGCAATGGAGCACACAGTGGTACCAATAACTCAATTTCCAAAAAAATTGGACTTTGCAGCTTTTGCTTTTAGCCCCCACAATTTTGCAGCTACAACTTCTATAAACTGACATTATTCTGGAAAACTTGACAAAACCAGTAGAGAGCCACCTCTACCACCTCAACGAAGTCTCCCAATATGAGTAGACATAGGGGCGACAAAATAAAATCAATAAATCGGTTATATGATATTTAATACCGATTTATCGTAAAAATCAAATCAATATGTTTGTTCTTATATTATCGGTGTATCGATATTTCTATTCCGATAAAAACCTACTTAGAAAATAGGTGTTGAAGACAAATTTGAAAGAGGTTTGTATTATTGAGACTGTTTTCAAGGCCTTATTTTAAAACGATATTGGTAAATTAATAATATTCACTTTGGGCCTTTGGGTAAGTTAATAATGATTAATTTAGGTAATTAATAATATTTTCTTTCTAATCTGTAAAACTAACAATCACTAATATTTTCCACAGTGTTAGTTGTGTATGTAATAACATTTTCTATTGAATTTTTAATAGGAATTTGTAACTGATACTTGTTTTGAAATAAGGCACAGGAAATGAAAATGCATGTGTATACAGCATAATATTGTCCAGGTTTGATATCTCCCCTAGTAAAATTTAAAAAATATATAGAGTTCCGTGGTGGCAAACCCTGATTCTGAAAATAGTTCTATCTATTTAAAACTTGCAAAAATTAAAAATATTTCTCCAGAAATAACACTTTTTCGATATATCGAAAATATCGATATTTTGTTCACGATATACTGTGTGTCCCAAAAGTCCCGGACCGGTTCAATATCTTTTAAAGTAAGCCAGATATCAAAATAATATTTTGCATACCTTTTAGTACTAAAAAAAAATACTTTTTGATGCATGTGTCATTTCTGCCCCTGCCCCCAAAATTGGATTTTGGGGGGTAGCCCCAACATTTTAAATGTAAACCCCCATTGTGCGACTGCTTATTTTAAAGGGCTTGTTCAAAGAAACACAATGCCTCAAACCGGAGGTCTATATCACGCTCCAGTCCAAAATGGCGGTCATTCAAAATTTTAAAAATGCCATGCGTCAATTAAAATTTAGTATTTTCTGTCTTCAGCAGTTCACATTTAAATCGAATAAGAACTACCAGAACACATATTAACTACTTAAAAGGTACAAAAATAATAATTTCTTGTCATCATCAAGGCTCAACCCTCCAAAATGTTGGGGGGGGGGGGGTTTGTCCAACCAACTCCAATATCAACTCACATCGTATGACCACTCGTTTTAATATGCTGAATGAGTAAAAAAAATAAGTCAAAGCTTGTTTTAATAAAATTTCAAAAAAAATTAGTTATTTTTGGGGCGAATATTTGGTACTTCATGTACGAGGGTTTTCCTAAAAGATAACACATAGACGACCCTCCGCAAGTATCGACCTTTGCCGCTGAGCCAAAGGTCGCATCAAGGCGGATAATTATTAGTAACTTTTTTTTACTAAATTGAGTATTTTCTGTGTTCGGCAATTCACATTTAAATCGAATAAGAATCACCAGAACACATTTTAACGACTTAAAAGATACAAAATAATAATTTCTTGTCATCATCAATGCTCAACCCTCCAAAATGGTTTTGGGGGGTGGGGAAACCTTAAAAAATTTATAAGTACTGTATTAGGTAACTTTTTTGAAATTTCATTAAAACAAGCTTTGGTTTAATTTTTACTCAGCAAATTAAAATGAGTGGTCATATGATGTGAGTTGATATTAGAGTTGGTTGGACAAACCCCCACCTCCCCCCCAAACCATTTTGGACGGTTGAACCTTGATGATGACAACAAGAAAGTATTATTTTTGTATCTTTTAAGTAGTTAAAATGTGTTCTGGTGATTCTTATTCGATTTAAATGTGAATTGCTGAACACAGAAAATACTCAATTTTAATTTACGGACGGCATTTTTAAATTTTTGAATGGCCGCCATTTTGGACTGGAGCATGATATCGACCTCCGGTTTGCGGCTTTGTGTTTCTTTGAACAAGCCCTTTAAAATAAGCAGTCGCACGATGGGGGTTTACATTTAAAATGTTGGGACTAAACCCCCCCAAATCAAATTTTGGGGGCGGGGGCAGAAATGACAAATACATCAAAAGTAGTTTTTTTTGTACTAAAAGGTATGCGAAATGTTGTTTTGATATCTGGCGTACTTTAAAAGATATTAAACCGGTCCGGGACTTTTGGGACTCACAGTATTGTATATATCGATATTAATGGTTCCGATAAATCAAAAAATCGATATATCGATATTTTAGAAATAATTGCCATTCTAAAGTGGACAGGATCGAGGAACTTCAGGTACGCTAACATTACACAGAGTTAACCTCCGCCCCTGATAACGAGTATCTTCCGATGGCGAGGATCCGTATCCGCTCTTACGTAAGGTAATTATTTCGCTTATCTCGGGTGTCCTCGGCAATTACCTCGGCGAATGCAAACCGCGGCTGCAATAACGTCCATCGTGCCATCAGATATTGTAATTGTCGTTGAGCTTTCCTCGTTAATGCTATCAGCTGATTCATAGGCCACTGGCTTTCACTCAGTCTTATTAAACAGCTGATAATCGGTGTTCTCTGGGCACCGACTAACTTTACCCCCCCCCACACACACACACACCCTCGGCTCTTTTAACGAGGTCGTTATAAATTACTTCCGCATTTTCCATAAAATCCGCTGGTTGGCGAACAAAATTAATTGAGAGGATGGAAATAAAATGATTGCATAAAGATGCAACACATGGAACTGCGATCAAAAGTTTGTTGTAAGAAAACTAGTATACTTAGGCTCGTGTTTCATCAACTCAAATAAATGTTTAAAACAAAAATATCAAACAATAAAATATATGAAATGTAATCGGTGGTTTCAGGAGCATGTGCTTATTGGATCAGTCTCCTTGAGGTGTCACACAAATTTGTAGTTTGTAGCCAACAGTGCCCGATTTTCTTTAGTGGGATTGGTTTTTTTAAGTGTAGATCCTACAAACCTCACAAATCTATTCACAATCCATAGTTCCCGGATCTACCCACAGGATCCATAAAAAAATGTCTACCCAGATCGTACAAGTTTTAACTGTTTTTCAATGATATTTTTTTATGTATTTGTAAAAGTGTGTTTCTTCCTATTTTATTAATTTATGACGACCATGTGTGTTTAAATAGTACAGTAGTGGCTGTAGATGATTGGTAAATAAATAGAAACCGGTCTCACTGTAGAAAAATTGAACATCGTTGGCTGCAAACTGCATATTGGTAAGTAGTATTTTAAGGTGACGAGGTTTAGACATAAAATACAATTTATAATATTATTTTTCAATTAATGTAAATTTGAATCTAGCAAATATTATTCAACTTCAAATTTTAAACAATCACAGAACAACCCTTTAGACCTCCCACTCTTATGGCTAAGCTGTAGCTAATTTTGGGTGACCCAGAATTTAAAATTGACATAGTTATTTAATTGGTTACCAATTCCAATTGGCTTCTTTCAACCCCTTATTTTAGCTTTTTATTTAAAAAAATGTGTATTCTATCTTGCAAAAATCAATAATTTATTGACTATTGCTTGTTATATGTGTCACTATATGATATATTACCTGTTCCTGATACTTAAATTAAAAGGGCACATCAGTACCCTCTGTTGGGGATTCACTATAACTAGGAGCTCTTTCAATCCTGAGTCACCCAAAACAATGTATACTTGTATACGTTGCTCAAAATCTGGTACACATTTGATAATGCGATGGGAGGTCTGCTTCAGATTCAAAGTCAATGGTACAACTCAAGGTTTTCAGCCACTTATACACTCAGCGGCCCAGCCCACCGACCAAGGAACAGGCACCTGTCGCGGTATATTTGTAAAGGCTGTGTCACACTAGGCTACTTACTAGCTGCTATTTAGTAGCGGCTAGTGAAGTAGCCGCTAGTAAAAGCTGTCACACAGCAAATGTCAGTAGCGGCTACCTAGTAGCAGCGATTCAGCCAGTCGCTGTCAATATTGTGAAAATGTCGTCTGTTGGTATAAGCCGGGTTGAATTACGGCGTTTAATTTTGATGTGCGTTAGTGATGTTTGTCTTGATTTAATTGAAAATATCCGCAACAAGAAGAAACGCTCCTGGGTGAGAGAGTGGATTAAGAGAAGAGACAGGCTGGGTGCATCAGGAACACTTATTAGAGAACTAGCTGTTGAGGACCCGAAATCGTACTACAATATTATGAGAATGTCCGTAAATAAGTTTGATGAGCTGCTAACCTTGGTAACTCCTTTAATTAAAAAACAAGACACAAAAATGAGAGTGGCAATAACATGTCGAACAAAATTGGAGATAACCCCAAGAGACATTGTCGTAATATCCCAAAGACATTGATATTTCCGATAAATGTTTAAAAAGTTAATTTTGTCTCCACCGGACCACTTCACTTCACTCATTTTTCACAATTTTTATTGAAACCCACCTTTCCACAACAAACCAACCACAAACATGCACAGCCACTAGCCGCTACTACGCTAATACATATGTCATACTGGCTACTCGGTAGCCGCTAGTCGATCACGTGACTCTCTAGCCGCTAGTTAGTAGCTCGGAAAATTGGACATGTTCAATTCTCGACGCTAGTGAAATGTGACTAGCGCGCTACTCCTACTAGCCGCTACTGTCTATGTCAGATTGGCTACTTAGTAGCCGCTATTTCGCTAGCGGCTAGTAAAGTAGCCTAGTGTGACACAGCCTTATCTAATGAGATGAACGACCAACGCAAAAGGAAGAGGATACTTAACGACGCAATGTACCCGTCAAGACCACGTGGGGGGTCCTTGTAGAGAGTTAAGTACAACATACACCTCCGCTTGATGCTTGACTCTCAAGCTGTTTGCAAGTGTCTGTTGACACTTTCTCTTCACATTTTGACACTGTTTCTCGCTGAAATTTGTAGTATTGTTTTTAAAAATTAATGAATGGTTAAAGGTGGAAGAACAGTTATGACGGAAATATTCATTCATGGGTGCAAAATCAAGCAAAAAAATTTATTGGAATTTCCAAGTTTCCTTCTGAGCTTCTTTCCATTTCAATATTTTTTAATTTTTATCATGTCTCAATGTTATTATTATCTCGTTTGTCCATTTTGGAGACACTTAATTAATTTTAGCAGCTAATCCTTGCCTGCCTTTTGTATTAAGTGATGAACTTCACTGCCTTGTGAGTGAAATTATGATATACATCTTATTTTCCCTTTTTTCTCAGGTTGAATACTCTTTCCGTCCTGAATTACACACAGCACCCCCATACACTAACTCCCGTAAAAGAAATGGGGATAAATGAGACCAATATAGGCCATTGTCTTGTGAGTACATCTTATGGGCAGAATTTTCTCAGGTTTGTGTCCGAATGTAATCAACGTTCCGAGCGACCCCGTGCATTTCTATGAGTTTGACGAATCGAATTTTTCATAACCAATAACAAAGCTTCAAATACAATTTTACATTGGTGAAAAATTCTATTATTCTATTTTTTCTGTGGTCAAATAATCATTGAAAGAAAATTTTTATTTACTTTTAATTTTTTTCATAACCGTAGAAACAATGAACAAGGATTGGCTTTTTCAAAACGTTTAGGAGGGTTCTATTCCTCAGTTATTTCAAGGTTCTCTCGGGAAATTCTTTGCTGAGACCAATCAAATTTTACCTTTTGATCTGGGCCGTGAGTCGTTAATTGGAATGAATTAAGGTAGCATTTTGTTCAGTTTTGTACTGAATTTTTTACAGTTAACAAATCATACTGTACAAAATTAAAAGTTCGTAGAACACATACATTTTTATAAAACCCAAAACTACTACAGATCTTTGCCTTGTGTCGAAGTCTATTGTAGAAACGCCTATCTCACACACATATCCAACAACGACATCTCCATAATAACAGGTGTAACCTTTCAGAGACAAATTTAAACCGATCTTATCTCTTCCGTACCTCACATTCCTGAGTGCAGAACAAAGAAATGACGTTGCATAAGCCAAAGGTCCTCTGGCAGTGAGATTATCGAGTGCGCATGCGCGGCTCTAATAAATTCAAATTTAATGCCTCATGTGGCCCGGGCGTTGCGTAAGGCAATGATAGACCCACCATTTAGAGGCGTACCTCCGATCGTTCCGACAACCGTATTTCAATTGGGCCTCACTTTCTCTGGACCAATGAATAGGACATATCGGATTAGCATTTGAGTAGAATAAAAAGATTTTTATTTGCTTCGGGGAAAGGTATTGTAATCGACTGTTCACACACGCCTAAGGTGATTTAGTACAGTCATGAGTTATGTGACAATCTGATTTTTTATATTTGGATATTAAGTGTGTGAGGGGGTCCACTTTAGTATTATTTATGATTGCTGTATTTAAATTATTCCCTCCTCAGTTTAGTATTCTTTATGTTTGCTGTAATTAAATTATGTCCTTCCTCAGTTAAGTACGAATTTAACACAATAATCTTAACTGGTTTAAAACCACAACTTGTTTTACAAATTAAACAGAATGAAAATTGTTATGCGTGCATTTGGTAGGTGTTACAAAATATTTCGTTCAATAAAAGTTACAAATTAATAAATTAATGGAAAATTCTTGGATTCTATTAATTTTCAAATAAACACATTATTTTTACAATAATTTTTTGTTGCAGGTTTGAATTTATTACGCGAGTATGAAGGAACAATCTTCAATCAGATTCTCTTAAAATGCCTATGCTATGTATATAGCATGCAGTTGCCCATATCATAGGATGGATTATTTTATTGAAATTACTCAAGTGACTCTTAGGATTGCTCCAGAATATATCAAAACAAAGATATCATCCCTACTATTACAGTAAAGCTTCGTTTTTACTTCTTTTATGAAAGCTAATCGAAATGAAAAAGTTACTCACCAAAATTATTGTTGACAATTTAATCTGGTACATACCTGAAAAATAAATTTATCAATTAGCAAATACAATAGACAATGTAAATTGTTTATGTAGTTTAAATAAATTACTTTCTAACCACTTAAACAGGTGTAAGATCACATTTATATTTCAAAAGAGTCAATTTCCTGCTTCAAACGCCAAAAAATACAAGCTACTCGTCGAATAGGGGGTTGAATAAACCAGCTTACAAAATCCGCCCCTAAATCATTTGTGAAGCATAATTCCAGAAGCAATTATCATCATATTCCTTCAAAGATAAACATGATATACCGGTCGAGTTTCAAAACTCCCCCAGGGGCTGACGTAATATGGAAGTAATTGGGCCGTTATCCTTCTTGCTTCGGCTGGGGGAACCTTACATCTCAGAGGTTTTCTAATGTTTTTTTTTAATAAAACCTGATCTGATAAAAAAACCCGATTAAATTAAAAACAATTTATGGTTTCTTTTTTATAGGGAAAATTTGGCAATTGCGTCTATGAGAATAATTGCAGTGAACTACACTGTTGCCATTTGAAAGTTTCTCTTGTGTAGTCAGTTCATTACTTACAACTTCGTCATGGCCCCGACGTAATGGTTCATTGACGAAGAAAACTATACCCTAATTGATTTTTGTCCCCATCTATTTATATCAAAACAGAATATGTGTATTCTCTTTTAAGACTGAACACACATATTTTGTTTGGCATGAATGAGCGTGTTTCGATTATTCAAATAATAATAGCTTGAAAAACCCTGGTTACCGGTGCCTCCAAACAATTATATTATTGGAATATTAAATGGCAATATTTCAGCATCATCGATTTAAATGAAGAGACAGAAAAGAATACACTCCTTAATTATCAGTCTTTTGGTAATATCCTCTCACAGAATACTTTAAAACCACCACATTATAAGATCTATATACAATTAGCTTACGATCAGTGCATGAGGCAAGAGAGTGTTGAATTTTTAAATGTATTTCAAACACACAAATCAAAAATTCAAGAAGTAGTGCTAATCACATTGAAATATTCAGTTGTTATTATTCGACATTACTTCTACAATCAGGGAAAAACCAAATTTTGCAAATCTGTTATGATTCTATGTTTTTAGATACATTAGATACATAAGTTCAACCATAACTATCGAGGATTATGTATTCTTTATGAATAAATATAGATACAGCTGCTCGATGGGCCTAATCATAAAATACGATATGCTTGTTATTAATGAACGATCGCTCGAGTCAGATGATCCTTAACACTGCAGTGTAGTAGTAGTGAATGATGCTTTCTAGCTCAGTACGTATGAGACGTATGAGACGTATGAGACGTACGAGACGTATGAGTGCAAAGTCCAAGGTCATCGCTACGTCATTATTTCTCGCGCGCGCCACGAGTGCAAAGTCCAAGGTCATCGCTACGTCATTATTTCTCGCGCGCGCCACGAGCGCAAAGTCCAAGGTCATCGCTACGTCATTATTTCTCGCGCGCGCCACCACCGTTGCGCCGTTCGCTCGGCTCGAGCGCGCCGGTTCCTACTAGATTCTGCCGCCCTGATACTTCGGGAGAATAAAAAAGTGAATAATTCGATATTCGATTGTCGATTTCGATTTATCGAATCGTTTCGTTAATCGATTTTAAAGTTTCTACCGTATTCCGCCCTCCTGATACATAAAAATCAATTTTGAAAGCCATTTTTGTAAATTTTTTCAATAAATACAGTTTAGAAAATTTTCAATAGTCAACAAATATTTTTTCTTGACAACTTTTTTCGGAGTTAGAAAATTATTTTTCAGGAACGAAAAAAAATAAAAATAACGAGTATGATCGAAATAATAATAATAATAACGGGTATAATCGATTAAACGAATATTCACTCTCTCACGAACTTGATATCGTGTTTAAACATATCATTCGACATCGGCATCTTTCCGTGGTACACCACATACAACGGTTGCTCCGATTTCAATAGCGCGTTTATATTTTTCGTACTCATTCTCTCGTTCCAACTCTCGGGTAGTTGAAACCGCACATCGTCGCATGTAACCAAAACTCTTACTCCGTAAGCGTAGTGCATTCTCTCTATGCTATTGACCAAATATTTTTTACCGATTTCTAAATCGCTTATCTTCGCGAAAGCGTTACCGTTCACTTCGTCGAGGATATCTTTATAATAATCCTTTTCCATTTCCATCTTTCTTCCGTCTATATATAAAAATATATTTTCACGGTCGAATAAAAAATTGAGAGCGTTTCAAAAGATGTAATAAATCATAGCTTTTGACGAAAACTAATTCATATTTAATTCCGACTCATCGACTAGTTTTAAATAAATAATATAATCGGCCAGAGCGTTTCGCAGGGGAACTTTGTTTTCATCCGTCAGATAAATGTTGATTTCTCTTATCGTCTGCGTGTCGGGTTTGAGCGGCATGTAATTTAAAACGGACGGTTTATCGTAAATTTTATCTCTGTGTTCTCGCGGACTCGAGTGATACAACAACGAGGAGAAATCGTGTCTGTGCCAATGCTCCGCGTGATTGACATACGAATGTTCGACTAAATCGCAATGCACTTCGATCATGTGGAACGGTCTGATTTGTAATTTACTTTCCTCCTCATATATTGATAAAATCTTGTTCGCTGTAAACTGTAATTCGAATAAGGTTTCATCTTTTTTCAATTCATCAAATCCGAGAAACCGTCGCAGCTCGTTGTTTATATGGAACTTGACTGGAGATTTGATACATATCTTAGACTGTGGGTCTCGAAAAATCTTAAACTTTTCCACATCTATCGCCGGTGTAAACTTATTAATCCTCATGAATTCCCTGATTTCTCTCTGCATAGTTTTCAAATCCCAAAACTCCACATCAAAAGTTAGTGTAGGATGACCCTCCCCCACAGCAAAAGTAATTGAAGCCTCCTCGTTCAAGTTATAAAAATAGTTATGAAATGAAAACCCCGTGAGCGCTAGATAATAACGTACGTCCTCTTTCAAGTGTATGGGGTTTTCGAGCTTCAATTGCAAATGCGGACTCTGACCCGTCAATCTGAAATACACCATTTCTCTATATATACTTTTTTAAATTGTGGTTAAGATTATTTATTAAGAGTGAGGGAGAAAAAAATAAAATTATTCGAACCATCTCAAAAATGTGTATTTATCGTTTTGTAAAGCGCGTTCTATCGTATTGAAATCCTGTCCTCTGGAAAAACGCCGCAATACCTCCAAACACAAATGACCGCATATCGGCGGATCGTCGTAATTTTGATATCTCATATGATTATAAAAAATACCTTTAGTCATGTTTAGATATTTCTCCAATTCTAAAGGTGGAGGCGCCTCGCCGAACGAATCGAAATATATGACATAATTACCTTTTTTCGTATAACAAGTCCAATGCGTGCCGCCCGACTCCAGATCGCCTAGATTAATAATAGCACACTCGTTTTTGCGCGGCTTGTCGGGTAAACACTCTCGCATAAAAACACCGCGGAAATTGTTGATTTTCAACTTGTTGGCCCATGTCTCCAGTTCGGACATGGTCAGCGGAACTAGTTTTTTTTATCCTCTCTAATATCTTTAAGAGTCTTATGCAATTTTCCGCTTACACGTTTCACCAGACCGGCTCCGGTTTTATCTTTATTAATCAATTCGTCCAGTTCATTGTCTATTAGATTTTTCAACCACGGCACGAAATCATTCTTCAACACAGGCGCCACTTTATTCTTTATCAGAGGTGAGGCGAATTTCTTAAAATACGGAATATTGTTTTCGGCCAGTTCTAAAACTTCCTTCAGAAGACCTCCATCGATCATTTCCTTCAACTGCGAATAATCAAAAATCAACCGTGTCCCTCTATTGTTTTTCAACGCTTTTTCCACTTGTTTGTTTTGATCGCCATCGAGTGACACTTCGGTATTACCATTTTTTAATTGATCTTTTGTTAAAGTAAGCACTGCGCGTTTAAGCTTCTTATGAGCTATCCGCAGCTTATTCAGTTGACCTTTAGTCAAATTTATTTTCCTCTTGTGATTCCCCATTATCTATGTATAAAAATTAATATTTTGAATTCATATAAAAAATTAAAACTTGCCAAATGATTGATATTTTTTTCTATCGAACGAAAATTTAATTTCATTAATATAAGAGATGAATTCTTACTGTCGCACGTGTAAAACGCAGACCGCGTCGGAGAACATGAAAATTGTGAAAACGAAAAATAAAAGATGGTCGGCGAGTTCCGATTGCGCGGTCTGCGGCGGCGTTAAAAACTCGTTTATCAAAGAGCCGCCCGAAGTGGTGGAAGCGAAAGAACTGCACAAACCGATAGTGAAAAAATTTATAAAACGCAGGATAATCATGAAAGGTCTGGATAATCTGTGGGCCGCGGATCTGCTCATCATGAAACAATTCGCCAGAGAGAACAACTGGTACAAATACATCTTAAACGTGATAGACTGTTTTAGCAAATTCGTCTGGTCCGATCCGTTGAAGAAAAAAGACGGCGCGGTAGTGACGGCCGCTTTTGAGAGGATAATAGAGAGAGCGAAAAAGGACGGTCACACTACGCCCGAACTGCTGCACACGGATAAGGGGACCGAGTTTAAAAATAAACCTTTTAACGACATGCTCAAAAAACACGGCATAAAAATGTACCATACGGAGAGCGAGGAAAAGTCGGCGATAATCGAGAGATACCACAGGACGTTAAACGATAAATTCAGAGTCAAATTCCAAGTGAGAAACTCGCACAAATGGTACGACGTCTTACAAGAGCTCACCGACGAATACAACAAACACGATTACCACAGCACGATAAAAATGCGTCCGGCCGATGTCAATAAGAGCAACGAGTCCGATCTGTTGAAAATGTATCAGGAGCTCGAAAGTGAAGTGCCGCGTAAAAAACCGAAATTCGACGTCGGAGACAGAGTCCGTATAACGGCGAGTAAAGTCGTATTTAGAAACAAATATAAACAAAACTGGATTAGCGAAATTTTTGTGATCGCGCAAGTTTTAAACACCAAACCCGTCACGTACAAAATCGAGGCTCTAGACGGTGAAGAAGTGATCGGCGGTTTTTACGAGAGGGAACTGCAAAAGACGGAGTTTTGATTATTTGAAAAAAAAACACTTAAAAATATAGACCCCTTAAAACTACAGGTCCTCGTAATTGTTTATTTTTAGACCCGTGGTTTTGTAATATAAGCCTTACTGAGCTTTTATCGCTCGAAAAGGGTTGGGACACAAATCGTGTCCCACCCTTGTTTTAGGAGGTCCCACATCCTAATTTAGGACCGTTATTTATAATATCAACTTATCCTAATTTAGGACTTAACACATCCCAATTTAGGACCGTTATTTATAATACCAAGCTATCCTAATTTAGGACTCAACACTTCCTCTTTTAGGGCTGTTATAAATAATTCATTAACGCATCCCAAATTGGGACTAATTTATAATTGAAACGAAAAACGTTTAACGCAATCGTCAAATATATTTTTTAAATTGATCATAAAAAAACATGACTCGACGAGATACATTTCTATATATTAGTGGGGGTAAAATGGTTAACACGATTGATATAAAAAATAACGAGTTAACGTATGAAAATCACGATATTTACATTATATTCGACGGTGATAGAAAACCTTGGTTTCACGCAAATACCATCGCGGAAATATTGGGTTATGTCAGACCGGGAAAAGCGGTAAACGATCATGTCGATGAGAAGTATAAAACCACCTATTCGGAGATAAAACAATACGATACCGCGAAATCGCCTACAAAAGTGCAAGCCAATACCGTCTACATCGATGACCCCGGCGTTTGTTGTTTGTTGGTAGCGAGAAAAAATGACATGAACGAATTTAAAGATTGGATTTTCGAGAAACTTTTACCGAAGCTTAGGAAACATCAGTACCGCGTCACTAGTTTGGAATCGGAAAATAAAGTGTTCAAGACTTTGATAAATAACGCGCAGATCCAACAAATGTTCGGTGTTCTAAGGAGGACGGATCGTGAAAATGAATATAAATTCGTAGACACGCAAAAACGTGTTTTCGACAAAGCCGTCAACGAATCGGGTGGATACGATCTATGTTTTGAAATTGAATACATAACTATCGACGATGAGATTTTAACTAAAAAGGTGTTGAGAGAAATAGTTAAAGAGGATGTGAAATACGATTATAACCGTAAAAGCAAATGTATAAAAATTCACGATGACGATTTCGACCTGATTAACCTCGTTAAAAAAACATTGTCGGAAGTGATGTTGTGGTGAAATAAATACGTTTCCGATCGCGCGAACTATATGATTTTATTTTTTTATTTTTTCGATCGTAATAAAACGTTGACGTTCGATCGGTCGTTTTTCTATAGTAGGTACGAAATGAATAACGATATTACGATCGATACGGGAATTACGCGTGATGAGATTTCCAACGAAAGGTCTTCATCGTCTCCTTCCTCCGATGCGTCCAACGAAAGTTCTTCATCGTCTCGTTCCTCCGATGCGACCGACACGGACGAGTACGACATGGAGTACGAGATGGAGGACGATATCGCGAGTAAATTCATTTTTAAAAATCAAAAGGTCACAGTGATTTTCGACGATGACGATAACTCGTGGTTTAAGGGTAAAGATGTGGATGAAATATTGGGATATTCCAATCTGAAGAAGGTCTTACAGACGCACGTTAACGATCGTTATAAGAGAAATCTGGCCGATTTAGGTGGGCCCCGATTTGGGTCCCACCCCTTATCGCATAATAAAGGCTTAGAAGTATACATATCCGAGCCCGGATTATACGAATTGATATTTTCATCGAGGTTACCGTCGGCGAACGACTTCAAACGTTGGGTCTTCGAAGACGTTTTGCCTTCCATCCGTAAATACGGTGAGTACAAACTCAAAAATAAAATCGTAACGCTCATGGAATCGATCGATCGTATGGAAAATGAAAATCGTCGTTTAAACAATACGATACAAAACATGAAACCCAAAGTAGCTTGTATGCCGCGAAACCCGAACCTAAGACACGTCTTCGCCGTCTTTAAACGATATTCTCATGTAGGACGTATTTATACATACTACTGCGTGAGAACCGAAGATCGGTATTTTTCTAAGGTTTTTAAAAAGAAAATCGACGAAGGTTATTCACTCTCGTTTTACGAAGAGGAAGTGCCGAACAGTATAAACGTTTTGAACTGCGTAAAAGATATCATGAGATGCCGCTATATAGCCTATAAATCGCGCAATAATGTCGTAATCACGCCGTATAATTTCATAGAATTAGTAGAAGAATTCTTCAAAGATTTGAGAAAATAAATAGTAAACATTTTCCCATCCTAATAAATTCTTATTTCTCGTAATTTATTTTATTTCTTTTCTTAACCGGTGCGTTATTTTTTTCCTCATAGAGAGTGATGGATATCGTCCCGTATTACGAAGAGAAGATCGAAGATAACCTTCTACCCCGACCGTTACGTTGTCTGATAGTAGGCTCCTCGGGCTGCGGAAAAACGAACTTGTTGTTGAATTTTATTTATAATCCGCGCGGTCTCGTGTTTAGAAATTTATACGTGTTCAGTAAGTCTATAGAGCAGCCGGCTTATGTAGAATTACGCGAAAAGTACATCGATGCTGAAAACAAGTTGAATAAGAAGATAGCATACTTTTTTAACAATTGCGAAGATTTACCCCCGCTGGACGAGTGCGAGAAAAACTCCCTCGTGGTGTTCGACGACTGTCTGATGGAAAAACAAGAAGCGATAAAAGAATACTTCATCAGAGGTAGACATAAAAAACTGTCCTGCGTCTACCTCAGTCAGAGCTACGGTAAAGTCGACATGCAAGTGATACGGAACAACGTCAACCTGCTATGCGTCTTCAAACAAAACAAACACTACACGAAACGTATTTACGACGATTTCGTAGGATCGGACATGACGATTGATGAATTCGAAAAGATGTGTCAAAAGTGTTGGAGCGAACCGTTCGGATTTTTGACAATAAACACCGCTAAGAAAGCGCACAACGGAAAATACATGTTCAAGTTGAAATACGACTTAAACGAGCGATAATCGATGTGTACGCGTCGTTTTCGATAAACGATTCGTACACGTTATTTTTTAAAAACGACGTGTACGCATCGTTTTATTTTAAAAAAAACAACGTGTACGCATCGTTTTTAATAAACGATGCGTACACGTAATATTTTATAAAAATAACGTGTACGCGTCGTTTTTGGATTTTTATTCGGATTTATTTTTTTTCTTTATTTTTGAAAAGCGAAACTCCGGACCCTAAACCTATATATATAGATAATACGATGAAGAGGAAAAGCGATGATAAGGAGATCATCAGCACGCTGATGAAAAAACAGAAGATGGCCGATAAGATGTGGCCAGACGATGCGGACGTGCGAACGGCTAGAAAGAACGAGAAGTTACAAGAAAAATGGCTCGAAGATAGTAAGAAGAATCGGATACGCGAAGCGGAGGAGAGGAGAAAGCTTTTCAGTTCACACCCGACGTCGTTAGTAAACGCTAAACCGAAAGAACGATTGATCGCGCCTCCTCCTCCTCCGCGTGAAAACAAACCGATTACCATCGCGGAGGCTAAGAGGTTGGATAAATTGGAAGATCGATTAAAGAGCGAATTCGACACGTCTAGAAGAGCGGAAGTGGAAAAGGTGCGCGAACAGGAGAAGCGACACGAACCCGTAGTTAAAGCTATAAAAGAACAGACGGAAACTTTAAAGACGGAGAAAAAACCCCGCGTCATTTTGAGAATCCCCACTGTCGGACAGTTCAGACCTAGAACGTCGAGCACACCCGGTAGACCTGTAGGTAAAGTGGACAAAACACTCGCGGTAGATAAAGCGGACGAAACGATAACTCCAATCGAGGACGCGGACGTATTCGACGCGTCTACAGTTTTATCACCGCCGCAAACTTCGCAGGAAATACAGAATCGTTCTATCCGCGAATTCACCGAAAACGAGGAAATTGGTGATATCGCGAAGCAATACCTCTCGAACTGTAACGATATGAGTTTCGGCGTTTATTACGATTTCGCGAATAGCAAACTCGCGATCGGATCGCAAACCATATCCGTTGAAAACGATGATATCATACTGGACAGAACTATGGACAGATACGTAGGTAGCGAGGGACTGTGGTCGCTCTTGACCAGAGCGGAGATCCACGGCGTACAATCCACAGCCGCGGTCGGTACGACACCGAAGGAGAGACTCATAAGTATAGGCGCGTTCACTTCTCAGGACTTTGAAAAATATAAAGATATTTTAATCAAAACGCACGCTCTACATCATAACAACGATCCCGCCTCGCCCAGACCCAAGGCGAGCGGTGGTTGGAAATGGAAGAATTTAATAAGTGACATATGGAAAGAAATCAAACAAAAGCCGTCTTCGTCCGGCAGCGGTCTACTCGTTGATACGAACAACCCCGTGGAATATAAATATATAGGCGATTACGACGAGTTGTCGGAGAGAATAAAGTTTATACAAGCCGAGGAGGAAGCGGGAAATAATAATTTTAATAACGAAAAAATCGGGATCGTCAAGTTTATAAATAACGAGATCGAAAAACTGATCACTCGGCCGGAAGGTGTTAAACGGATAAGTCGGTGTTTGTCCGCGTTGAAGGAAAAGGAAGGTGGTAAATTGACTAACACCGCGGATGTTAAGTTTCGCGTAGATAAATTGGGTTTGGCGTCGCATAGGAAGAAACGTATGCGCATGTTCGGTAGGAGATGAATATTTTATTCGTCCGGAAATTTTAAAAGTATATTTTTCATTAAGTTCGAATCGCGTTTTTTATTTTTTTTATTCGAAACTGAAAACTTAAAATCTATATATAGATATGGAGAAGTATTACGAGGAAGCGTCCGACAAGATAGAACGGTACGAATTCCATACCGTCGAACCGGTGTCCGATCTGAATTTCAATTCACCCAATCAGATGATCACGTTCAGATTAGACGGCGGAGACGTTTTTTACGATAAGGAAATATATTTTCACATACGAGGCGAAGTGTTGAAAAAAGCGAATGGCGCGAAGTACGAGGCGACAGACCCGATCAAGTTGGTCGATAATTTCCCCGCGTTTTTATTTAAGAGAATCGAATTGAAAAAACACGGTCAGTTGATAGACTTCGTCGACGAAGTCGGTATCACGAGTACGATCAAAGCTCTGACGACGTACGGCAAATCGAGCGAGAGCACTTTTCACACGAGCGGATTCAAATCTAAATTCGATAAAGGGGTCGGCAAGTTCGAAGCTTACGGTCCCTTGTCGCATCTCGGTTTAGGGTTTTTCGACGCGCTGAAATATCCGATGTACAGAGGAGGATTCCAAATAATTTTCACACGCAACGAAGATAACGACGCGATATACCGTTGGAAGGAGGGTAGCGGCGCTAACGAGAAAACCGCGGACGAGGGAAAGATACAAATCACGAGGTTCGATTTAAAAGTGCCCCTGGTCGAGTATGACGCTGTGAAAAAAGTGCCGCTCATAGAGGGGCTGAGACGATTGAGTACGAAGGGCGATTTGACATACAACTATTACCAGTGGCAGTGTATCGAGAAGTTCGGGGTGTCAGGGTCTTCGTTCAGTTTCGACTTATCCGGCTTATTCGGGAATATATCCGATCCGCTGTTCGTAATCATAGGTCTACAGACCAACCTCAAAAAAAATCAAGAGAAGGATCCGAGCCGATTCAACGCTATAAACATAAAAAACTACCGCGTCAAAATCAACGGACTGGGGTATCCGAATGAGCCGCAGAATTTGTCTATAAACGATAAGATGTACGGTATTTTATACACGAGTTATTGCTCGATCAGGCGGGTGTTATTCGGAGACGAAGACGTTTATTTAAGCGATATCGATTTTATAGACAAGTATCCGTTGATGGTCGTCGACACGCATCACCATCCGTTCTCCAGAGATAATAGGCAAAAAGATATTAAAATAGAATTGGAATTTACGAACCCCGTCGCCAGTCCGGTCTCGGATCAGGGGACGACCGCTTATGCCGTAGTCGTTTCGGAGAAAGGTTTCACTTACGATTTGGAGAGGAATAGAATTACAATGTTTTGAGATATTTTTTAATGTGGAGATGATGTTGAAAATTGTTTTCGTTTTTTTTTTATGAATATAATTATATGTTAACTTTTTTACACGCGAGAATCGAATTTTTTTTCCAAAGTGTGTAGTTTAAAGGGAGGAACGAAACGTTCCCTTTATAAAAAAAGAAAAGAAAAAAAAAAGGATTTTTAAATAATAAGTCGGTTATGTATTTATTATCTTTTTTTTAATCCGTGTACAAGTCGAGTGTGACATTTAGTTTAATTATTCCGTAGACGAATTAGCATCAAGTTCTAAAGCGGACTCTCACGCTATCTTGTAGTGCCCCCAAGGGAGAGTGGCGATGCCGTCTTCTAAAATAAACCTTTTTTCATCACTCGCCGATAATGCTTTCTTGTGCTGTTCTACACTATACAATTCATGCTTCTTACTTCTTATCATATTCATACATTCATACTTGTCTCTCCGTTCGAGCAAGCATTTCTTGTAGTCTTTAAAAGTAATTTTAGTTTCCACAACCGATTTCTTAATTCCTTTCGCTTTTTTAAATGCTTTCCCCTCAAATTCATTCCCACGAAAATCTTTATACGAACTTAACCGATTGGAGTACATCTTCGCTCTGAGTCCTACATATTCGGATAATGGATCACCCCGCATTTCATCCTTAAATGTGCCGAGTATTTTTTCTCGAAATAAGTCATATCTTTTATCATGTTTCCTCATATCCGAGTAGAAATCCGGAGTTTCTATTAGGTATTCCAAACTGTCCGTGTCCGTATACTGCAATTTCGCTTTTTCTCCGTATTCTTTTTTAATATGATTATAATGAAAGTCGTACATCTGCGTTTTAGCGATGTCCGATATAGACATTCCTATATATATGGGTTTGTTAAATAATAAACTAGTTTTTCTCATGTGAACGGCGGAAAGATCTTCACAAAATATAGTTCTATGCTTAAAAATCGGTTTCGCCACCCATTTCTCGATCTGTTTAGTCTGCGTAGCGAGTCGTATGTCCACTCTATTTCTGACATTTTCGATGGTTTTACCGAACACGGAATTGTTTAGAAGCTTGTAAAATTGCTTTTCGGGTTTATTAGAAGCGTTTTTCCAACGGCATACATTTTTATTGATAAAATCCGACATCCAATAACTCTGACTGAAACTCAGAATTCTATGTATTTTTTTCAGTTTCAACCCTAACGAAAGATATAATTTTAACGCTTTGTAATGAACGACATATTTTTCTTTATCGTACAACGTGGTCAAGAGTTTGATCTTCTTTGAACCGGGGGGTGCCCGTCTTTCGACCGCTAGCGGTAGGTCGGAATGTAAATCGTGTAATTCTCGCGGATATTCTAAATCCACTTCGAATATATATCCTACGTCGCCATTATCGCGTATCCGCATTACATCGATTTCCTCTTCGACCCATTTAAAATTACCCGTAGGCATTTTGTGTTTAGACATCGCCCAACCGTATTGGTTCACGGCGTCCAAGTACATGAGATACGTTATAGGATTACTCTCATCATACCCATCGACACGCAGGTTATTCGCTTTCGCGTGTCTGTTCGTCACTTGAGCTAAACCGCCTCTAATCCCCCTCGTGATCATGAGTATCATTTCGTAGTCGTACAAATAGTCTAAAACCACTCCACTTTCTTTTAATAATATGCTCCACGCAAGACCCGGCGTTGTAAAGTACCACGCTAAATCCAATCCGTATGATCCCAAAGAAATACTTCTAAAATATTCCATCACATCGGCTAGTAATAAAACATCGAGTCTGTTATAAAACAGTGTATATTCTTTCATATTCTTTATTTTAAATGTTTTCCAAACCAGTTTCGCCTGTTCATCATCCCACGGACTAATACCTTGTTCGTTCAACTCATTATAAAATTTTTCTATCGGTGGTAAACTAGTCTCGAGATATTTTTCATCATCGTCCATATAATCGTACGGATAAACCCCTTTTCTAAATAATAACTTCATCGGATCGAGATTTTTATATTCATGTAAAAATAAATCAAATTTCTCTTGAAATTCTATACTCGATTTATATTTATGCAACTCAGGTTCGAATAGTTTAAATCTAAAGTTTTTGTCTTGTATAGCTTCATAATATTTTTTTTGATGGTCGGACCAATTATTCATATCTTTATTTTTGAAAGAGTCTTCTAAAATTCCTCCATTATCCCAATCGGAATCTGAATCGGAATCTGAATCGCAATCATTTTTTCTCGATCTGATATCATTATATTTATTTCTTATCTCATCTCTCCTTTAACCATCTCGTATAATACTCTTTTTGTTCCTCGGGCATTCCATACTTTTTTACATTTATAAAGTCATATTCACTCAATCCCTTAGTTAAATCGTCTAACGAATAAAGTGTAAACTTATACGAGTCTAAAAATCTCGCTTTTATTCCGATCCCGAAATCGACAGTATACGAGATATATCTCTCTTCGTTATTCGGAATGATATCGATACGCGTATTTTCATCTAATCTCAACATTTTTATTATTAAATGCGTATCATAACCGCTCAAGTTATGGATAAATATGGGAATAAACTTCGGAATTTTAAAGTTCAAATTACAAGACTGGTGCGCCGCGCCTCTATACTTTCCGGTCAGATGACAATGATCGCGAACGCGGATATCCTTTTTTCCATGATCGAGACGAATAAACCGATAAGGCCGTGTGAATAAGTTAGCGATATCCCCTTCATCATCATTTTTTTCATCATCATCATTTTTTTCATCGGTTTCGAATTCATTCCCGCATATGTGACATATTTTAGCATCTGAAAAATCTTTTTCTTGTTCAGCGGTTAGAGGAAGCATGGGTTTTTCGTTGTTTTCATAATAATCTTTAATCGCTTGCAATTCTGATTTAAGCGTTTTAGCAAACTGTTTCCCAGCGTCGGTCCCGTAGTATAAAATCGGTTCTTTATACTCGCCGAAGGTATAAACCATGTAGAGACAGAAGGATCTCGCCACATGATGTTGATATGTATCGGTGTAAGAAACATATTTCGCATACCCCTCGGGTGTTCTTATAGTGTTAGGCGGTTGACACGTAGCTTCGTTTTCAGCGACTTTTTTGATTAATTTCATCTTCGGCGGTCTACGCCTCTCTACATTTTCTAATAAACACTCAAAATCCGCGTACATAACGAAAGGAAGTTTCATCCGACATTTGTAATCTTTAAATTTTATAACTTCCCCTTTTCCCGGTATATTTACTTTTACGGAGTCGTGTTCTTTACAATACTCTTTGTGTCTAATCAATAAATCTTCTCTACCGAAATATTGCAGGCATCGTTTGCATATGTAGATTTTATTACATCTTTTCGTCATCTGAACATGTACCAGTTTTTCCAGATCTTTAATATAACAATAATGCGATTTTTTTCCTTTTTTAATATATAAAAGATCGATATGCGTATCCTTTTCTTCATCTGTCACAATCAGCGGATATATATTATAGTTACTATTGTAACCGTAAACGTTTATCGATATTCCGCTTCGCTTTACGAATTTTTTTACATCGTCCAAGGCGACTGGAAACTCAATGTCTTTCATCGCATCGACAAACTCGTTTTCATATCGTTTATATTTTTTAACTCTATCAGCATTTCGATTAACGGGGTGTAAAGCGGATAAAATCGCCCACAAAAAAACATTTTTCATCTTTGTTTTTTACATTTATTATAGCTTTTTTATTTTTTATTTTATCTGGAAGATCGATGTAACTCGATCCTCTAAAAGGTGAGTATCTGTTAATCGCTAAATCTAGTCCTTCGATTTCGTAAAGGCTCCATCCGGATCCTCTCGCTTCAAACTCCTCCATATTCGTACATATTGTATCTCTCATCATCCTCAATGTTTGTTTCAAATCGGTAGTACTGTACGCTCTAAAATTTTCAGTTCTAAAAAACATCTTCTCTATTTCACATTTGTCACTCGCATTACGCTTATACTTTGCGATAAAAGTCAAATTAAACTTAATATTATGTTTTGAGAGATAATCTTCTATGACCTTTATGATCGTATCGATAAATCTATTAATAAAAACTTTCGGATCTTTTATTCCGACAATATTTTTAAAGTGATATGTAATTAACCTACTTTCAAAAGCCGTTTCTTTTAAAATAATCTCATTTTCAGTAACGGGTGGAAGTTTATCGCTTTTTACAGGCTTCACTAGATTAATAATCGTGCTCATCGCTAACAATGCGGCGCCGTGTAAAACGTTAAAAACGGAATTATTTTTATTAGTAGTAGTAGGTCGTATATCGAGTCTGGGTTGTTTGGCTGAAGTCGGTCCGTCTTCAACATCATCGTGTCTCTCAATATCCGTTTTAGCAGTCGAAGTCCGAGCCGGAGGTCTGCTTTGATAATCTCGAGGATTGAAATTTTCGATAGGAATCAAGTCGGGTACGGGCCGCTTTAATCTATTGATCCCACTCGTACTCGGTTTAGCTAAATCATTCGCATTACATTTTTTCGTGTGTCGGCTAAAATTTAAACTTGTGATTTCTTTTCCACATTTATCACACGTCTTCTTCTTATAACGCGTATTATCTCGTTCTGGATTCGATGAACATCTTTTTACATGGTAGGATAAGTTTGTCTTCGATATCAGTTTACCGCAGAAACCACATTCAATTTTGGAAGTCATTTTTTTTCACCTATAACAGAAAATAAAAAGATTAGTTATCAATAAAAAATTAAATTCGAATGAATTCTTACAAATAATATTTATTTAAAAAATATTTATCGAAAAATTTTACAAGTCTAAAAAAGTCGACTACTGAAAATTTTCAGTCTCAAAAAATATTTATCGAAAAATTTTACAAGTCCGAAAAAGTTGACTATCGAAAAATTTCTAAGTCCCGAAAAAATATTTTTCGAAAAATTTTACAAGTCCGAAAAAGTTGACTATCGAAAATTTTCTAAGTCCAGAAAAATATTTTTCGAAAAATTTTACAAGTCCGAAAAAGTTGACTATCGAAAATTTTCTAAGTCCAGAAAAATATTTTTCGAAAAATTTTACAAGTCCGAAAAAGTTGACTATCGAAAATTTTCTAAGTCCCGAAAAATATTTTTCGAAAAATTTTACAAGTCCGAAAAAGTTGACTATCGAAAATTTTCTAAGTCCCGAAAAATATTTTTCGAAAAATTTTACAAGTCCGAAAAAGTTGACTATCGAAAATTTTCTAAGTCCCGAAAAATATTTTTCGAAAAATTTTACAAGTCCGAAAAAGTTGACTATCGAAAATTTTCTAAGTCCCGAAAAATATTTTTCGAAAAATTTTACAAGTCCGAAAAAGTTGACTATCGAAAATTTTCTAAGTCCCGAAAAATATTTATCGAAAAATTTTACAAGTCCGAAAAAGTTGACTACTGAAAATTTTCAAAGTCTCAAGATATATTTATTGAAAATTTACAAGTCTTAAACTGAGCAAAAATATTCTAAGTCCAAACAGTATTTATTGAAAAATTTACAAGTTCTAAACTGAGCGAAAATTTTCTAAGTCCAAACAGCATTTATTGAAAAATTTACAAGTCCGAAACTGAGTGAAAATTTTCTAAGTCCAAACAGCATTTATTGAAAAATTTACAAGTCGTAAAGTGAAACTTGCTAAAAATTTTCTAAGTCCAAACAGTATTTATTGAAAAATTTACAAGTTCTAAACTGAGTGAAAATTTTCTAAGTCCAAACTGCATTTATTGAAAAATTTACAAGTCGTAAAAATGTTAAAGTCTTAATAAACCAAAGTCGGCACTTACCTCAGGAACTGTGGAGACGATCTTCAAAACACAACTGGTCAAACTCAAAATCGGACCGGTATATATACCCGGAAAATCACGTGGCTCACGTGTAAAGTTGCGCGTGCTCTTAGGGGCAAAGTCAGCTTTCAACGTGATCAAAATTTTCCATTGAAAACCGTTTAAAATTACAAATTTTTAAGAGAAAATAATTCAAAATTGATTTTTATATATCAGGAGGGCAGAATACCGTAGAAACTTTAAAATCGATTAACGAAACGATTCGATAAATCGAAATCGCCGATCGAATATCGAATTATTCAGTTTTTTATTCTCCCGAAGTATCAGGGCGGCAGAATCTAGTAGGAACCGGCGCGCTCGAGCCGAGCGAACGGCGCAACGGTGGTGGCGCGCGCGAGAAATAATGACGTGGCGATGACCTTGGACTTTGCACTCGTGGCGCGCGCGAGAAATAATGACGTAGCGATGACCTTGGACTTTGCACTCGTGGCGCGCGCGAGAAATAATGACGTAGCGATGACCTTGGACTTTGCACTCATACGTCTCGTACGTCTCATACGTCTCATACGTCTCATACGTCTCATACGTACTGAGCTAGAACGCATCATTCACTACTACTCAGTGTCAACAATGAAAATTAAATTTAGGTATCTGAGTGAAATAGCCTTTGGTTCTTTGACAAATTTCGCTTACTAGGCATTGCTAATAGGCATAGTTGGCATTTCTTAGGGTGAATGCATAAGGGTCTATAGATAGATCTTTAGATTCCTGCAAGAACTACAATTTATCGCTTTAAAGAAAAAGGTTAAGTAAATGTACCAGAGACTAAGTAAGAGGGGAGTGACAAGGCATACACTAATCTTATAAAAATGAACCAATCCTGATCGCGTTTGAAAACTTCCGACAATGTAGATCGGTCACTTCATTTATCAGAACCTACGTACAATACTTTATTTACAACCGTTGTTAGATAATTAAATTTTATTTTTGTTCATTTTATTTTAAAATTTTAAATTGAATATTAAACAATCAAACGTTATGTTACGCCATCTATTTAATTATTACATATTTTCCTGGATGCTGCTTGCTCAACCTTGCACGAACTAGAAATATGATTCATTGCGAACATACTAGACTGTCTAATTATTTTTATTTTGAATTTGTAATTTATATTCGTACATAATGTTAGTTACAGGCGACCTTCTAATATCTTGGAAGGTTGGCATACTGAACATGTTTATGCTGGAAATTAATGTTAAGTTTGGCCAATCAGTTACGTTTCGTGTACCGTACGCGTTCGTGTTAAATGTTGAAATGTGTTTTAAACTGTAACGACCTATCGAGAGTGATAACGTTTTTGTAAGGAGTCTGATGATGTTAAAACCTCGAAACCGCGGTCGCATAAGAGTGCAAGATTTGAATTGTTGACGGAAAAAGGTATAAAAACCAATTTGTATTTCAAAAAGCAAACCAGAGCCAAAACTCACAAAATGGAAATGAACGGTCTATGCATATAAAAAAGTGAATTGATTCCCATTCAGTACTTGTTCCGAGTTACTACGGCCACGTGGTGTGCGATATTGGGCGGGCCTGACTCAACAGCGGGCGGCCTTGCGGTACCCTCGCACTTGGCCGTAACCTTCCCCTGGCCGCCCGGTGTCCGCGGTGAAAGTGCCCGTGGCTGCAGACCTGCGTCCTCCCGGCTGGACCTCCGCCTATACTCTTATACGAACAATGTTATCTTGCGTGCGTGCTTGCTTGCTTGGTCGGTTGTATCACTATGTTGGCACAACTATCTCAAAAACGGCTCCGAGGATTTCCTTCAAAGTCTGGAATAAAGTAATTTATGACTCCAAAACGTCAGGGTAATTTTTTTGCTTTTTAGCCGATTCCTTCGCAACAGTTTGCAAAAGGGTATTTCCTGAAACTGATTCATTTCGAAACAGTTGCGGCAGTGGAACAGGTTTAATAAAACTGTTGCGGTTATTTTGTCCCATCACTAGTACTCAGTCGCCGCTCGCGTGCGCCGCGCCGCGCACCCAGAGCCCCAGAGCCCCAGAGCCCCCGGCTGCCCCAGGATCACGGCAGACGACCCACATTCCCGCGGTGCTCCCCATATGGCGGCGACCTGGGTTAATCGGTGACCCGGCGTCCGCATCCTCCTACATCGCACTAGAGACAAGCAACCGCACATGGACAAAGAAACGGCACTTTTATGACGGTTGTAAGTCGAGGACTCTAAAGGACTTGATTTCAGCTGGGTGTTAAAGAGAAATTTAATGTCTCTATACCTAAGTTGGCGTGGGATACTTACATATCGAAACGTGTGTTTAAAAGTCTCCTTTAAAGGAGTTGGGTCGGCTAGTTCAACTGCGATATTTAATACGCTAGGCTAGGGGTTTGTTTTAAGACTTCCCCTTCAGTTCTGATTCTGAATCGACTTAGAAAAGTTTAAATTACCTGTTACCAAATGCGCTTTAACAGGTCAAAAGCTATTCATCAAAATAGGGATAAATTTAATTTCTTAATCAGTGATCGATCCAAATCTATTCCATAATGGAACCGATCTTAATAATTTACGAGTCGTTGGAAATATTTTGGCATGAAGTTTGGGGGAAAATAACATTTATTAAGCTTGGACCAGAGGGAATAGAGTAGGTACCAGACGTCCAACATGAATAGAACAAAAGTTCAACTAAGGTTTTATTCTATTCATTCAGTTAGACGTCCTTGAAGCTTTATAATTGTTCATAAGATTGAAAATGTGAATATGGATTTCAAGTAAACGGCTGATTGGAATAAACATAGTTTTCCCCAAAGGCACATATTATTACAGGAATAACTAACTGTTAATGCAATTGCAAGCGAAGCTATACCACTAATCTACTAAATCACTCAAATAAGCGATATTACTGATGACTTTTATTGGTAAAAACGCGTTCAGAAATAGCAAGAGCCAGATTAGTTACGACCATAATGGATGAGAACATAACTGAGATCAAATGTACCAATTAAACTTAAGCTTAATAGTAATGTAGTAAATAATAATTTAGTACTAATGGAACTGATTTATTTTTATTGATTGTTCAGAGGTAAAACAAATGTTCGTGTCCATATTCTAACAAAAACTTGTTTTAATTAAGTCTAGTTAGATTTCTAATTACTTTTTAGTAATTCGACTCATAGAAATATTATTACAACACATCATAGCCCAAGAGAGAGCGCTTCATCAAAAGCTGCTACATTTTGCGTGTCGTTGAAGTAATACGGCAAAGCAAAGCTACTGAAATATATTTATGAAAGTTCATTAGCATTCCGGAAAAATAGAGGGGTAAATGGGCACAGTGAATATGTATAAGAATTTACCGAGATTGTGAGAGATAAAGTAAATGGTATTGCGATTCAAACTTAAGGTTTATTCAGAACCTGTTCTCTTCCACCAACCGGACTTAACGTTTTTACTTAGAAACTGACAAGACTAATAAATTTAATATCTGTATAGATGCTTAATAGAATGATGCCCACACACAATTCAGGTTTTCCGGCTGGGAAACAAAGAAAAGTTTATTTACATAAACTATTTAGTTCGATAGCAAACACAACAACCAAACCAAACCATTTCCTTGTGGATATCGAATTCTGTTGAAGACCCTTGGAAGATCCTCGTCAGTCACAGCGATGGCGTCAAGGTCGGCGCTGATTAGTACCATTTTCACGGCGTCTCCGGCTCACACTGTGACGAATAAGGGTAATCTGTCCTCTGTCACTTTCATTTTCACCCCGAGATTGTTGGGTAACTCAACGACGATCCTCACGCCTTGTACGGGCGAAGCTAATGAGCTGATGTAAGACAATTTGATAGTTGAGGTTTGGACGGTTTCAATCATCCGTTCATATCATATCATTCATTCTACGCTCATCCTTTATTAGTTAACTCCTTATTATGAAAACAAAGGGTTAAAGAAAACAATAGTAGGACTATATGCAGGTAATGTATTTCTCACAAAGAGACCTCAAGTCTTGCTTTACAAATAAAAATATTTAAAGGTAAGAAATGTATAAGCATAATTTGCATGTAATTAAAGTACGTTATTGCCAACTTAACCTCAACTTAAATATTAAAGTAGAATTTTGCTTAGTGCTTCGTAATAATATATCCCAGGTGACCAAAACCACTCCTATACCCGTTTTTTATATTCTTTTTTATCAACGGAACGATTTAGAATCGCCAGAAAATATTCCCCATCACTCAATCGCGTGACATTTTAGCCTGTGGCCATTACATCTAGGACATCCTGTGGATTTCATGAAATGTAAAGGGCGTAAGTGAGGTATGGGACACCCGGAATAGAACTGGTTAAGTAGCCTAGTCCTGAGCGGCTGCCCTAGTTACAATTTTTTCTTTTTCAGTCTTGTTCCAATTTTTGTATCAGCTATGATAACAAATTGTATTAATACTTTTTTAATCAACTGTTTTAAATAAGATTTTTATTTTTCCCATACAAGTTTCTTTATTAAATTATTTACATGCCCTTATTCTTATTTCATATTTTTACTTATTTTTCACCATTTTAATTTATCACTTGATAAAATAAGTTTTGTTAGAGGCAAATAAAAACAAGAGTCAAAAAAATATTTCAATAACTCGAAAAAGCAAACTTCGAATAAAACCAAACTTTCGTAACATTTAATTAGAACATTGAGTCTGACAAGGAACACTTTTATTAACAAAAATTACCTTAAGAATTTAAAACAAACTGATTGCACATGCAGTTACGCGTGCGTGGCGGTTTTACAAACGATAATTCGATTCCATGGGAACCTTGTATCGTGACACACGTGGTGGCGGATTGGACGCGGACGAGCGGCAACCACGTGCGTCGTCAGCGCTGTCGGCGATACACCCATACACCCGTAACCCATAACCCATAACCTACATCTATTCTGTTTTCACCCTTTCTTTCAATCCTTATTCACGGATGTACTGATGTATCCAGTTGCCTGAACTTCTTTTAGCGAATTTCCCCTATAGGGAAGAAGCTATTACCGTAGGTCTCATGGTAAGAACTAAGCCCCAGACCATGATAACTTTTCGTTTTGCAACCCCCAGAAGCAAAAAACACCATTCGTTCGAATTTTTAGATATATATATGTGTCTGTTAGCACGATAGTGGCCGTAAAAATGGTCCGATCTTGATGAAATTTGGTGCAGACATGTAAAGTGGTAATCGATAGGACGAGTTCGTGAACCAGCCCGATCGGACCACCGGAAGGGGGGGCAAAGGGGGATAAACCCCCTCAAAAATGGGGTTTTTGAGCTTTTTCCATAGAAAAATAAAATTAATCAAATTTTTGTGTGCACCAGCTGAAAAAAAAACAAACAATTTAGTATATTGAATCACTGCTCTATGTCCATTGGTTACCGAGATACTGAAAGTGGTAAACACAGTACGTTGTCCCAATATTAACCTTATGGGAAATAAGTAAAATTCTATATCTCGTTTATTTGTCAACATATCTTGATAAAACTTGGTAAATGACTTCTTCTAGTTCAGATCTACTAAATATTGAATTAAAACCAGCCAGTTAAACATACCTGTAGCAGCAAACCTGCATACTCAATGGAGCTTACAAAAACATGTCAAATCTCGCTATGTTAGATTAAAATATGTTGTTTTGAATTTGAAATTCGCTGAGTATGCAGGTCTGCTGCAACGGGGGTATTTTAAGTCTTTAATCTTATGGGGCTAATTTGATTTTATATTTTCTGGCCGAAAAATAAATTAAAAAATTTAGCAACAAATAGTCGGGGCAAGATCTTAATTCTTGTAAAATTCGTTTAGTTGTTTGAAACAATCACTGAAAAAACCAGTGCTGATTGATAAAAATTAATTTTATAATAATCATTGTCGATTAGGCCTACGTGTTGAACTTCACTATTTTAAATATAACACTCATGTTAGTCTAAAAAGACTTTAATTTTCACGTAGCTTATTAAAATATTTACTTCATATAGTAATTTTGTGACAAGTAGTCACGTAACCGTTGTCTGAAGATTGCAATGTACCGAAATATGGCATAAGTGAAGTATAGTAATTTTGTAAAATATAAATATTATTGTTTTGACTTAACATAAGTGATTTATAATGCAAATTGACGTTAGGCTTGTACGATCTTTCACTTGTGAGGAAAACTAAAATGTTAACTTGACGCACCGGCACAACCATCAAACTGAGCCCAACTATCTATATTTAAAATCATATTTTTCTTTTTAAAAGTAATTAATGAATTCGATGAAAAAGCATTTACACGGTATTTATTTGAATGATTGCAAAATCCTTCTCTATGAACGCACCAGTCCCTAATCGACCACGCGGACCCCCCCCCCCCCTCCACATAATCCGCACAACCCGTTTCTCTAATGAATAAGAATTAGATTACGGTAAACGGTAAACATAACGACGCGCGAGGTTCGCGTGCGACCTGCCGGGTTGTGGCAGGCCGACGATGACCAGTTGGAGTAGGTCGTGACCGGAGCGAGGCAGGAACGCAACTCCCAGGCAGTGTTGCCAGAGATAATTTGGCATTTTACCCGCAAACTCCATAAAAACATCCCCGCTTTTACCCAGTTTTTTGACAATAATCCCCGAAAAATCCCCGCAAGTACAAAAAACCGGGTAATTACCCACTATGAATTTCACAAAACACCCAAAACCGGGTAGTTTCTTAAAATTACTAGGTAAAGAGGCAAATCTTACATCAATAAACTGCACACTGTATTCCAAACTATTTTCCAAAGGTTTTTCCAAAACCTATTTTCTTCGAGTCTTGTTCTTAAAACCAGTAAAACAAATTATGTTTCTCATATTTCATTATCGTTGGATACTTGCAAAGCAAATCATAATTCAAAAATCCCCGGCTTCACCTGTTTTTTTGTATTTAGGATGCCCAGAATCCCCGCAGCTGAAGTCTAAAATCCCCGGTTTTACCAGATTTTTCTTAATCTTCTCAAAATCCTCGAATAGTCTTCAAATTAATCAAAAACCAGGCAAATACCCGTTTTCTGTCAACTCTGAAACCAATAACACCATATCAAATAAATATTCCAACCAAAAAATATCTAAAGTGTAAAAATCTTTATAACTCATCAAAAATGCCCTGTTTTACCCGTATTTTTTTAAGAGGGTTCCCTACCTACCCCTAAATATGCCTCAAACACGCTCCGCGCGGTGTCATTTAGCGCTTACAGTTTTCAAAATAAAATTTAATTTTAAAATAGCATTTAAAAGATAAAGAGTTGTAGAATTTTAATCGCTAACCCAAAATCGTTAATGTTACCGTATTCTGAAGATACATTCCGTTGAAGTTGACCAACGTTAACGCCATGTATCTTTTTAATGAGTGGGCATAAACGATTTTGGAGAAGCAATAAACACTCTGCAACTCGTTATCTTTAAAATGCTATTTCCGAATAAATTTTATTTTAAGAATTGGAGACGCTTAATGACAACGCGTTTACCCCTGCACCAGCTTGCGCGGCGAAAAGTGCACAAATTTAGCATGGGCTCTTATGGAGCCGCAGTTCCAAAAGTCGGCTCTAGTATCGCAGAAAAACAAAAACTGCGGTTGGTAGGGAACCCTCTTAATATACGGTTTTGGGGTTTTTTATTAAATCCCCATAGTCAAAGTCTAAAATCCCCGGTTTTACCCGGTTTTTCTTAATCCCCGCCGAATCTCCGCACTGCCTCCAAAATGCCCGAAAACCGGGTAATATCCGTTTTTGGCAACACTGACTCCCAGGATCCGGAGAGAGGAGAAGACAACCAACCGGCGGCCGCGGGCCCGGCCTGACCCGCTTGTGGGTTTGTGGATGTTTTATTGATCAATCCCGGTGAAGAACCGAGGTTCCCCACAGCAATTAATATTTTGACCCGTGCACGATTAATTGCGATCTTCCGCAGAGATAAATCAACCCCGAAAACGCGAGACGCGGATGGTGGGCGTAACGGGCTGGAATGTTTTGGGTTATTTAGCGTCTTGAGCTTTCATTCAGGTAGTCTCGCAGGAGTTTTCAGAGAATGAAAACATTTACAGTGGTTTAGTGAGGAGTAGTTTGGTACAAGCATTGACTTTGAATCTGGAGCAGACCTTCCATTGTGTAGGCCCTATCATCAAAAATCTGTACCAGGTTTTGAGTAACCCAGGATTAAAGGAGATCCTAGTTATAGTGAATCACCAACAGAGTGTGATTTAACCTGTTAATTTAGGTATCAAGAGGAGGTAATATATCATTTAGTGACATAGAAACCAAACAACAGAAAATTATGTAATTATTGATTTATTAAATGTAATATACCAAATTTTAAAGTAAATAGCTATAATAAGGGGTTGACAGAAAAGAAAGAAAGAAAGAAATAAATAATTTATTTCCAACCAAGCTGATACAGACATCAAATATATATATAAAATACAGTTTATAACATTTCATCATATCAAATGGACAGGCGAGTAACTAACTCATAAAATAAAAAATAAGCACAACATTAAAAAAATACTCATTGAAGCATATGTAACAAATAAGTAAAAATGTATAGGTAACTAAATATTCTTGAAAGGAACTAAAAATAATACATTAATGCCTTGTACTTACAAATTCAATTACAAATTCAACAGAAGCACCTTCTGTTAGTAATTAATCAAAATATGTCAACTTAGAATTCCGGGTCATCCAAAACTAGCAACAGCTGGGCCATAAGAATGAGAGGTCTATTAATTATTTATAGTCAAAGGTACGAGTTACTGGTTTGATTGTTATTGGTAAAGTCTAAGTCAAACAACGTGGCCCAGCCAGTCTGTCAGTCCCATGCTAAAATTAACGTGGTTTAATGAAGGACAAGGCCAAGGCATTTGACGCTATCTAGACTGATTTCTAGTTTTCTAGAAAATTTCCAGCTGTGTTTATGATTTATTTTTCTTCATAATTTATTTAAGGTGTGCTCCGATTGTTAATACTAACATAATTGCATGATAATGTTAATACTTACATCGGTATGTTACACAGCGGACATTTAATAAATATGTTATCTAGATGTATGCACAGGCATTCTGAAATTTAAGTCGGAAAATTCCGTGTTTAGACTGAAAAATCATTTAGGTCAATTACAAGTTTACCGTATTTTAAGCTTCCAAAAAGACAATAACAGCTACAACAGCTTTGAAAGCTGTGCAGATTTTATAATAATAAAATGCAGTTATGAGATCTTGTGTAGAAACGTAATTGTATAAAAATTATGTAAGTACCTAAAGCACAATCATATAGGAATGTCAAGCAGCCAGATTGATTGGAAGTGGAGAATAGAATCAAGGGTCCCATCACATCAACTTGCGCTCCAATAATATTGTATTAAGCAGAATCGTCCTTTAAGTAGGGTAGGTTAAAAAAGGCAATGAAATAAATGAGGCACAGAATATACATTTAAATAAATATTGTTTACTAAAAACCATGATTCCTTTTGAATTTTCGTAGGGATATCAAGATACAAAGGGCAGAGAGTTCCATTAAGATATTTATAGGTAATAGCGATTCATTTCCAAGAATATTTTGACATTTCCATATCTAGTTAAACAAAGCAAATCGTCAAAGTTATCTAACTGCAGTTACAACACGCAAATCTACCACTATTAAAAAAATTGACGAGTCAAACAATCCCACCTTAATTGACTTACTGGTTAATTGACACGTTCTTGTTCCGAACGTCTGTTGTTTGCCGGATGTCTGTGATATCACCATACAGTTATCTTCCCACGAGTGGTTTTAATTAACGCCATTTTAATAACTACTTTCGACTGCTAAACTTGTCATGGCGTGGCTGACAGTGGTATGAGATGTCAATCGCTTTGAACTGTCAGCAGCCATGTTTTCAGTTCATATTACGTTAATTAATGGTTGACGTTTAGTTTACGAACCACAACAATTCATTCATGAAAATAGGACTTACAAATTGTGTAAGGTTGTAAGGGAGGGGAGGGTTGGGAGGGTTACCGGTTGTGTAATACTACGATACAATAGTACAAGGATGATGTTTGATGTGTCCGTAAAACAATAGTTAAAGAAATCCATACAATCTTTAGTAGTGCTGTTATAAGTGGATAAAACGTTTTCAAGATACTGTAATGAATCGCTTATTTGAAGGATGGGTTTATTTCTGTACTGTTAATTACCATTTACGTTTTGATTTTTTTTAGTGTTTTATCGCAGGTAGGTATTAAAACAAGAAATCTAATAACGTCAAACTTAGAAAACTCAAATAAAAACTTTACGATTCAGCTGCAGTCATTTAACGACGATAGCTTTATTTGGTCTTGGTCTTCACCATAAAGCACTAACTACAGTCTTGTAACTGTAATATTGTACATGATTAACGTGTTCATAGTATGTCTCGTAAATATTGCCCTTCCAACACTGTGGCTTATCGTTTCAAAATTACAACCCGATTTTATAGGCCAAACTGTACATTAATGGCCCGCCGCAAAAAGAAACATCTCTAAAAATACAAAAATTACATTGTCAGTTTTGAAACGAAATCTATGGACGTATATATTGCTACAAAAAGGAAACGTCCACCACTAATAGTATAGGCGTAAAACCACGTAGAAGTTAGCGCTAACCGAAGAAAGCGTTATTTCTAGGACGTAGATCTTATTTCTAGGACGTAGGACGTATCCAGGACTTGTTCCCTTACTTCAGCTAGCGCCAACTTCAACGTAGTGCTCCTAGTGCTATATGTTTCCTTTTAGAAAAGTACAGGACAACGTGGGCCCATGGGGAATGAGTATGTAGGGTTGCTGCATCAGGTGCGTTAAAACTAGGCGATTTTTTAATACAATATTTAGTAGATCTGAGCTAGATAAGTGGCCTTGGATGTAACCATACCGTTATATCAAGATATGTTAGGAAATACGAAAAAAAATACTTTTAGCGAATTTCCCCTATAGGGAAGTAGCTATTACCGTAGGCGGCACGGTGAGACTTAAGCCCGGGACCATGTTATTTTTTCATTTTGAGGTCCCTAGACCCCAAAAACACCGTTCGTTCATTTTCATATATATTTATATAAACCCCTTTTGTAAAAAAGGTCCGATCTTGATGAAATTTGGAACAAATGTGTAAAGCGTCATTCATGACTTCGAGTTCGCAAACCAGCAAGATTGATTTACTCTAAGAAGGTTTTTTTCACAAAATAAATTTTTTTTTCAAGATTTAACACCTTTTTACTAATTATTTTTAAACTTAATTGTCAAAATTGAATTCAGCTTAAAAAAACAAACAATTTAGCATTTTGAATTACTATTCTACGTCAATCCGTTGCTTAGATATTGGATAATATTGGATGTGCTAAACACAGTACGTTGTCCAATATTGTTTTTAATTTTTCCCTCCAAAAAGTATAGTCACCCTGATTTGAGATGTTTTAAAAAAATACAATTCTGAACATATGATTAAATTTGCAGGTGTTGAATATTTTATTTGTGTTTATTTTGAATAGTTAGAGTTCATCGATCAAGATTTTGCAGACAATATATACTATATCAAAAAATACAAATTATTTTTAAATTTAATAAAGAAAGTAAGAGCATTTGGAGGGGGGGGGATGTCTCGGTCTAAACTGCCTGAAAATGTAGCATAATATATGATATGTTTAATTATGAGGATTGATAATATGTTTTATTGAAATTGGCTGGAGATGTAGGTCTGTTGCAACAAGGATGTTTTAATTACTATAAAACTGACCATATGATTGAATTTAATTTTTTCATGAGATTGAATTATTTGTTTGTTTTGAGTGTTTTGAGTTCATTGGTTATATGTTTGTTGACATTTATATTCTATAACAAGATTACAGTTATTAAAAATTAAAAGACTAAGAATTATATAAAATACAAAAGTGTATGTATTACTAATGAAAACCAATATGGTCTCTTTATTAATTTTCCTCATGTTTAAAGCTCATGAATGATTAAATATGCATTTTTAGAATATTATTTACTTAACGTATTCAAATGATACTTTCCTTCAAACGAGTTGAATGCTCACATATACAACATAAATCCTATGGAAATTCGCTGAGTACGCAGGTCTGCTGCGACGGGGGTATTTTCTTTCCCATAAGGATAACATGTGGAATGAGTATTCAGGTTTGCTGCCACAAAAATTAAACATCGGGGAGTATAGACTATTATATCGTCTATATGAACCCGCAAACCGAGTTTTATTAAGATATGTTGAGAAATAAGCGAGATATAGAATTTTACCGTGTATTTACCGCCAAAAGGTAATATATTCTTTAACCTGAAATAAAAATAAGAAAAATTGAAAAATATAAAAATATTTTCTTAAAGGGTTTGATGCATTACTTAATGGAAAACATTTTGTAATTTTTTAAAAAATTTGGAAAGCAAAGTAAACGAGAAAAACTTGTTTTCTCTCCTTAAAAGTTGTGTTTTTGCAGATGTTTCCTTTCTACGGCGGGCCATTCAAATAGAAGTATGGAAATTGTTACAAATGTAAAACTTCCTCCATCATTTAAACCCTGACCCACCACAGATACATTACCCGCACTACATGAGCACAGCGCGCAGCCCAACAGTGCAATTAGGGACTATGTGCGTGCGGCGGGACCAGTTCACAATCGCACATTACATTTACAATGCTGCCGCGCGTTGTCGCAGTGTATCACTGTGGTGCGTGCGCTCGCCGCTAGAGGTCGACACGCGTCACGCCTGGCGGTGCTTGGTACAAGCGATTGCATCTGCTTCGCGGCCCTATATCTAAATTAGTCAGCCTAATTATTATTGAGTCGTTAAGTCTACTTTATTGACAACCATTTTTTCTTCTTGGGTTTCTAAAAGGGTTTGACTCAATTATGATAATTATTGTGATGAGCTTTAAAAAAAAAACGGGAACATTTTTTGTGAAATAAAATCGGGAGTTTTGAAGATCAGTTGTTTTATCAATAAAATGCTTTGGAAATACCTGGAAAAGACCTGGACGCGGTACTGGCTGAGTATTTTAATCTGAATATAAGTGAAGGATGTGGGATGGTTTGTATAAAATTATGGTTACTGACAAAATTCAGCTGATTATTCTTTTTTTTTGAGAGGGTGGCGGTCTCTTAATGCCTTGCATTTGCACGCCCTCCCCTCATGGACCTAAGGCCTGTGCGTGGAAGTTATCATGCAAAGCAAGGAGTGAGCCGGTACAATAAAAGGATGAACAGTCCTGCAACAAGTACGCAATACAATCGGGACTCGAACCTGCGACGCTGCCGTACGGATCCGAGGCCGAATGCGCCACCAACTGTACCACCGACTCACTAATCGATTTGTCTGTTCTCCATGAACGCAAATTTTGCTTGAGTTCATTAGCATCATAAGAAAAACTTGTTATAGGACACACCTTGTGACCATTCCAGAAAATTGGTTTGAACATATATTCTTGATATATTCTGAGTGTTGGGGTTCTAAAGTTGTAATAATTTATGGGAGGATTGCTTACATTATTCAACATGTACGAACCATATTGATGCATGAAATTTAATTCAAGTTGAAACCAAAAAAGATTAAGTATATAGAAGAAAACTAGGATAAAAACTGTTCAATTTTTCAATATAAAGTTCAATTAAATTGTAAGGAAACTCCTTTTAAGTGCCCCCCTTGATATTTAAAACATATAAGTTTATTCGAAGATTATAGAGTGTGATGAACCTCTCATACCGTTCTACAACCCCTAGACCCTACAGGGCCCACCCCCGCGCGACGCGGCGCAGGTATCGCCTCTGAGGGTCGTATTTCGCCGCCACTGCCACTCACCCCCAATGACCGGCAGAACCGCACTGCGATAAATTAACCCGTGGAGACAGCCTGGTAAGCGTTTATGGTTCTGGGAATATCTCTGGGCGGCCGTTTTTGCTTTGCCTCAGAAGAGGGTATGGATGTCATTTTATTTAGGGGTGAGTAGATTTTGAAGTACCGGAAATTATTGCAACGGCCTTTAAATAATATTTTAAGACAATGTGGAAAGTAACGAACCTGTTAATTACAGCTATTAAATTGTATAGCTACTTCAGTATACTTTTCACGCAGTTTTTTCCAAGTGCCGTTTGGTTATGTATGACAGTGAATAGACTGTTTTGATAATGACAGGTAAAAACCCTGCAAAATCCTGGATCCCTGTTAACATTTTGCAGTTTGTTGTTTTTAATAACTAAAGCAGATATTTACGAAATTAGGTAAAGTTATGTGGTACAGAAAGGTTATCTCAAAAATTTTCAAATAATAAATAAAATTATGGTTTTATATTTGGCTAGCTTTGCGGCTTTTTGATATGATCATGTGGAAACCCTGCAAAATCCCAAGTCCCTGTTCAGATTTTGCATTTTTCTCCTGCAAAAAACCACCTGCTATTTACCCATCAGATAAAGCGGTGCTATAGAAAGGCCTTCTCAAACATTGTCCAATAATACCAAAAATTATTATTTAATTTCTCTACCTTCCCTTGGCCGTAACTGTTCTATGCAGGCTGCTGTATAATAATTAATTATCCGTTACCTTTGGAGATGAGCTGCTCTGAAAACAGCGCCTTGACTCTCACTGAAACATTTTTTCCATTACACCCTGATGAAATTAAATCAAAACCAAATCGTTGCGTTGGATTCCTACCACGTGTGAGGTAATATTCCCCGCCATATGCTGCAGCACGGTGTGCGACCGACACCGCTAGTCGAGGCGGTGGGAACTTGCGTCGCGTGCAACCCTCGCCTACACGACAATTTGTTTCTATTCATTGTGATTCATAGCCACCGATCAGCTGTAAAACACTGGCCTACTTTGGCCCATTCCACGACACGTGTTCAGCGCTGTAATAAATCCAGCCATCTTTCATCGCATATCGGCCATGGCGTTGATATCGGCATGCATAGTTCTTCGTAACAAAGAGGATACTTACAGCTTGTTTAAGATTAATTACGAACAGGTATTAAAGAATATTAAAGAACAGGTGTAAATAGACGCCCGTTAAACGTGCTTGGTATCATAATCAAGCTTGACTACTGAGGATTTATTAGAGTCAAAAGTTCTTTTAAAGGTCTACATCTTTAATTGATACTATACTAGATGTTCATCCGTAGCAATCAAACGGTTCATTTAGTCTACCGATATAAAAGCGAGTAATTGTAAATAGCACGCATCATTTTTAGATGTTCAGCTTCCAATACGAGATTGTATTGGAGATTCCAATACGAACCTTTTGTTCATAAACAGAAAAAAACCAAAAACTGCAATGTAGAAGTACCCATAATGTATTTTACAGCAATATAATGTTACGCATGAACTCGACGACAGCGCTACAGCAGTCATTGAAGCGTTGCGATGGCGATGAATGACCGTGTAGACGTGTAGATGCTATCACGAATGTGTGAATGGCGCGGCAAGCTGCCTACCAATCAGCGCATTTGCATACCTTCGTCAGCTGATCATTTCCCGCCATTACACATCTCAGTCAGCTGACGAGGGTTTCCGCCCGTCGCGGCGCCGCCTCCGCCGTGTCACTCATCCTACACTGGCTTTGCTTTGTTGTAGAGTGTTTATGAAAAGGCTTTCTATCTGGAAATTGATTCGGGTTAAATTTAAAACCATAAGAATTTTCTATTGATGTATTCAAAAAGAATGTGGATTTGTTTGTAAAGAGAAAATTAAAGCCCCGTTTAACCGTTTACAATTGATCTTGGTACATATAGAATATGTAAATTGCTACAGAATAGGTTTAAGATACATCGATTATATTGTAATACCTCAACAGAGTTACACTACTCACACCCCCAGAGCGGCTTTATATTTTGTTTTAAACAATAGTAAACTTATGAAAAGAGTATATTGTTTATACAGTATATAATCTTATTGAATGTTTATTGGTACGTGATGTATAGTAGTATTAGTTTATCCAATTCCCCTGAGGCAGGAGCTCGTTTAAATCTGGCTTGACGATGCCTACCGGAGCTAATAGGTATTACATATTACATTTTTTACCTTTACATACAATGTTAGAGTGAAAATTGCCAATGCCATAATTAAACTTTTCCGACGCTCGGTTATGATTGTATGCCAACAACTTACTTTGACGCAACCTGCTCAATCCAGAAATCAATATTATTCTATAATTTTTCTAAATAGTTACGACAAATAGGCCTACACTCCCTATAAATATTTCATGTCAAGTTTCCATGTAAACTGAAAATCCGCGTTTACACTATACAACATGTTTTATAAACTTATGAATGTAAAACATGTTTAATACAACTTTTGTTTTTATAATTTGGCTTTGTGTTTTACAACAAAAGATTACGAAACAAATGTTTCCTTTGATCTTTCCGACACGATTCGAGAAACTTGCAACCTGTTGTAAAACAGGATTTTTCGGTTTTAAAACACGCTTGTTGTACAACTTGTTTAATAATTTTCACTGCTTTATCAAACATGTTCAAACCAATTAGTATAATTAGTTGTACACCAGTTAATAAAACAAGTTTTATAGTGTAAACGCGGCTGAATAGGACTCGCATTTCGCAACTCTGGCTTAAAAATACGACAACATCGCAATCTATGATATCGATGCCTCCGGGCATTTTCACACAAACTCTACGTTCAAATACCTCCTGGAACGTCGCGTCGGTGGCTTGACACAAACATCTCACACGGCTCGCCCTCCGACACCGAGGGACCCTCCTATCGAATTCCTTCCCAATCGCATCGCCGGACCCATAACCCCCGATTCGACATGATTAACCTATTACCTGTGTCTCCCACCCACGATAGCGATCGGCGCCGGCGGGGGCGCCAGTGTTGCCAGACGTATGTTAATTATCGTATTTGTACGATAATTTTGAGTGTGGTACGATCCAAATTTTCTCCAGTACGATATTTTTACGATGTTTTGAAGCTTGGATTATACTTTATTTT